>JARQOD010000006.1:254219222-254256544 GCA_033576555.1 Oophaga sylvatica
AAAATTCCGTACCAATCACAACGGGGCACATCCCTAAAACTAAAGGACATAAGATTATATCCAGTAAGCGGTAGCATAGCTCCAGGGGGGCAAGGGCTGGGTTTCCCCTAAACCCCCTAACCTAAAGGGGGACCCCCGACTTCAACTAAATTAACGGCTACAGCTAAAAATAATCAAGTAAAAAGTTTTTTGTTAGGCATTTGTGTTAAATACAAATGACAAATGAAAAAAATAATTTAAAACAAGAAACAATGGGAGGCAAAAATAAAAAAAATCTAAGGCTTGCTGTGACACTGGTGCACCCTTTAAAAAAAATTAGTATGGAAAAAATTTTTTTGACTCGCCTGTGTAAATCAAAAATGAGAATCGTCTGTATTAATTGTCAGTCCCCATGTAAATGGAAAAACCAATGAATGAGGGTCTTCAGTGTCAAAGAACCCATGGTAGACCTGTACCTTTTTCAAAAGGTAAATGCTGGGGACATCAAAAAGCTATTATTAGCAAACACAAGACTTCCAAAGCGTATAAGGCAATCTCCAAAGACCCTGATATCCAAGTTTCAACAGTGCGCTATGTTATTAAGAAGTTTGCCAAACGTGGTACAGTCAAGAACCTTTCTGGATGTGAGGGAAAGAGGAAAATTGACAAGTGATGCCTTTGAAGGTTGGTGAAAATGGTGAATAAAATACCACGTCAAACACAAAGACCTGAAGGCCAACCTGGAACAGTCTGGGGTCATGGTTTCAACAAGTACTATGCGCTGCACACTAATCCAAGCAGAGCTTTATGGGAGAAGACCAAGGAAGAAGCCATTGCTGACAAAAAGACATTAAAAGGAACAACTGATATTTGTCAAAGAGTACATTGACAAACCACAATCCTTCTGGGAAAATGTTCTGTATACAGATGAAACAAATATAGAACATTTTGGAAATGCAATGCAACAGTACAGATGGCGCAATGAAGCTTATAAGAAAAAGGACACCATACCAACAGTTAAGCATGGTGGAGGATCCATTATGCTGTGGAGTTGCTTTGCTGCGTATGGTACTGGAGACCTAGACTCTACCTAGAAAACCTGGTTTGAGTCAAAGGTCATGGGTTCGCAAACAAGACAATGGCCAAAAGCACACATCCAAAATTACACAGGAATGGTTGAAAAAAAAAGAACTGTTTCAAAATGGCCATGTCATGGGTGTGTCACCACGAAGATCGTCGCGATTACACAACCTGACTTCTCACAGCTGAGTTTTTGGTGCTTGGTGTTTGTCGGCAGTGAGGGAGTTAATTCTCCCTCTCTCTGTGCTAGACGAGGCCCAGCCTCGCCCAGCTGCAGTTAATGCTGCACTAATGAGATTCCTTCAAATACCTGCCAGTCTGCTAGGGAAGTGTCGGTGAAAGCATTCATGCAGACCAGCAGAGCGGATCGTGGTATTGTGAAGTCTGAAGTGAAGAGTACCTGGTGTGGTTTTCTCCTCTCCTCGCTTTATTATTTATCTCCTTTACCCGTTGGTGTTCCCTCTGTAGTTGTAGAGTGAGTTTTGTATGCAAGGTGGTCTTTTGTTTTACCCCTTGTACTGTCTCGTTCGTCTTATACTGTGTGTAGTCATTTTCCTTCCCGTTCCCTGTGGTGGTGATCAGGGTCCTTCTCAGGACTAGATTACAGAGGGTCAGGGATTCACAGGAGATAGGGTTACGCTGGCGGCCTGGACCTCTGTACCATCAACAGTACCTCCAGGTAGAGGGATTAGTCAGGGCCCCAGCTTAGGGTCAGCATAGACCCCGGACCTCCTGTGTACAGTGACAGCGTGACATTTTCACCGACCATACTAAAGATTCTCTCCAGCCACCATGGATCCAGTAGCCAGTCTAGCTCGGCAGTTGCAGAGTTTCTCCATGGAGCTGGCGGACGTTAAGTCCAAGGTTTTGTACCCCCTGGAGCAAGCCGGACCTGAACCTAAAGTAGCTCTCCCTGACAGGTTCACTGGAGGGCGGGACAAATTTTTTGCTTTCCGGGAGGCATGTAAATTGTACTTTCGGCTGCGACCTCGGTCATCGGGGAGTGAAGATCAAAGGGTGGGAATTGTCATCTCGCTCCTACAAGGGGACCCCCAATCATGGGCGTTCTCGCTTCCCCCAGGCTCCCGGCTCTCCAGTCAGTGGATAGGTTTTTTGCAGCTCTGGGTCTTGTATAGTTACGTAAGATACAGCAGGGAGATCGTCCGGCGGAGGAATTCTGTTCGGAGTTCCGTAGGTGGGCCACGGACACCCAGTGGAATGACCCGGCTCTTAGGAGCCAGTTTTGTCAAGGTTTATCTGACAAATTAAAGGATGTGTTGGCACAGTATGACCCTCCCACGTCACTGGAAGCCGCTATGGCCCTTGCTATTCGCATTGACAGACGGCTTCGGGAGAGGTGCGGGGTAACTCCGCCCTCTGTGATGACTCCACCTTCTACTAGGGCCCCTTATATGGAGGTTCCCCTGGTCAGTCCAGAGGAGCCTATGCAGTTAGGAGGGACATCATTTCGAGGGAGGGGATCGGCAGTGCGCCGCAAAACAGGAAGGTGTTTCTTCTGCGGGAGAAAGGGACATTTTATTGGGGGGGTGTCCATCCCGTCCTTTGCGGAGTGAGAAGTCGCCGGAAAACTATTGATCCCAGGTTGTGTGGTGGACGACAATCTGGGAGTATGTATTTCGTCCCCAGGTTCGTCTCAATTTCTCGTACCGGCAGAGGTGGTGGTGGGTACGAGAACTGAGAGGATATCTGTTCTTCTGGATAGTGGGGCCGGGGCTAATCTGGTGGACGCTCGGTTTACCCGGGTTCAAGGTATGCGACTGAGTGTATTGGCTAAACCCATCCCCATATTCTCGATCGACGCCAGGCCTCTCGGTCAAGGTAGTTTTTTGCAAGCCGTGCATAACATAGATCTTCGAGTGGGGGCGATACATAAAGAATTGTTGTCGTGTTATGTGTTGGAGGGTCTTCCCACTCCTATAGTGTTGGGCCTTCCTTGGTTAACTAAGCATAACCCGCTTATTAATTGGCAATCCAGAGAGATAAGCCAATGGAGTGAATTCTGTAATAAAAACTGCATGAACACGGTCATCGGTGCGGTCGTGCCTAGGGCCTTACCTCCATTTCTGGTGGACTTTGAGGATGTATTTTCGGAGAAAGGGTGTCAAGAACTACCTCCTCATCGCGCGTATGACTGTTCTGTAAAATTGCTCCCTGAAGCCAAGTTACCGAAATCTACGTTGTATAACCTTTCTGGTCCTGAGAGGCAGGCCATGAAGGATTATATTTCAGAGAGTCTGGCTAAGGGGCATATTAGACCTTCATCTTCCCCGGTGGCCGCGGGGTTCTTCTTTGTGAAGAAGAAAGATGGAGGCCTACGCCCTTGCCTGGATTTCCGTGAGCTTAATCGGATTACGGTCCGAGATCCGTATCCGCTCCCACTTATTCCCGATCTCTTCAATCAGATCGTGGGCGCCAAATGGTTCTCTAAGTTGGATCTCAGGGGGGCGTATAATCTGATTAGGATGAAGGAGGGGGATGAGTGGAAGACGGCGTTTAACACTCCGGAGGGGCATTATGAGAACCTTGTCATGCCATTTGGTCTGACTAATGCCCCGGCGTTGTTTCAACATTTTGTTAATGACATCTTTCGCCACCTAGTGGGACAGTTTGTTGTCATATATCTGGATGACATCTTAATTTACTCGCCGGATCTTGTGTCTCATCAGGAGCATGTTAGGCAGGTGTTGCAGATCTTGCGGGATAATAAACTGTACGCCAAATGGGAGAAGTGTGTGTTCGCCGTACAGGAACTTCAGTTTTTAGGATTCCTGGTGTCAGCATCCGGTTTTCGTATGGACCCTGGGAAAGTGCGGGCAGTTCTTGAGTGGGATCTGCCAGAGGATCTTAAGGCATTACGTTTCCTGGGGTTTGCTAACTACTACCGGAAATTTATTCGTAATTTCTCGTCCATAGTTAAACCTCTCACAGACATGACTAAAAAAGGGACGGATTTTTTCAAGGTGGTCTGACAAGGCTTGTCAAGCGTTTTCCTCCTTGAAAAAATGTTTTGCTTCGGCACCCATACTCATTCAACCAGATGCGTCACAGCCGTTCATTGTGGAGGTAGACGCTTCTGACGTAGGGGTGGGAGCGGTATTATCTCAAGGTCCGTCCCTGGTAAATGGCATCCGTGCGCCTTCTTCTCTAAAAAATTGTCATCCGCTGAGAGGAATTATGATGTCGGCAATAGGGAACTCTTGGCCATTAAGATAGCTTTTGAGGAGTGGCGTCATTTTTTGGAGGGGGCAGTACACCCGGTCACCGTCATTACCGATCACAAGAACCTGCTATATTTAGAGTCCGCAAAACGTCTGAATCCCAGACAAGCTAGGTGGTCGTTGTTTTTTACCAGGTTTAATTTTGTCGTCACATATCGTCCTGGGTCAAAAAATGTAAAGGCGGATGCCTTATCTCGCAGTTTCCCTGGGGCCGGGAAGACGGATGACCTGGTTCCTATCCTTCAGGAGGGGGTGGTGGTGTCGGCAGTATGCTCTGAGCTTGAGGAGGAGGTATTGGAGGCTCAGGGGGACGCCCCTGTTGGACCTCCAGGGAGACTGTTTGCTCCAGATCAGTTGAGACAAAAGGTAATCGAGGCACACCATAATTCAGCTTTGGCAGGACACCCAGGGAGTAAAGCAACAGTGGATCTCCTCTCGCGCCGGTTTTGGTGGCCTAACTTACATAGGGAGGTGGTAACTTTTGTCGAGTCCTGTGGGGTTTGTGCGCGCTCTAAGACCCCACATACCCGTCCGTCTGGGGCCCTCTTACCTTTGAAGATCCCGGAGCGTCCGTGGACTCATCTGTCTATGGACTTTATTACGGACCTCCCGCCGTCTTCAGGTAAAACAGTCATACTCGTTGTAGTGGACAGGTTCAGCAAGATGGCACATGTTATCGCTCTTCCTGCTTTTCCTAATGCTAAAACTCTTGCGCAGGTGTTCATTGGGGAGATTGTGAGACTTCACGGGGTACCCTCCGATGTGGTGTCGGATCGGGGGTCTCAGTTTGTGTCCAAATTCTGGAAGGCATTTTGTACACGGCGGGGGATGCAGTTGTCATTTTCGTCGGCTTTTCATCCGCAGACCAATGGTCAGACAGAGCGTCTGAACCAGAGCTTGGAGACATATCTCCGGTGTTTTGTGTCAGAGAACCAGGAGGACTGGGCTTCTTTCTTGCCTTGGCGGAATTCGCTCTTAACAATAGGCGGAGCGAGTCCACTGGTAAGTCCCCGTTTTTTGGGGCATATGGTTTTCACCCCCAGTTTTGTACTTTCAATAGGGGGGGCTCTTCTGGGGTTCCTGAGGAGGAACGATTTTCGTCGTCACTTGCTTCAGTGTGGAGAGGAGTGCTAAATAATCTGAGTACTATGGGGAACCGATACAAACGTATGGCTGATAGGAGGAGAGTGTCTGGTCCGGACCTAAGTGTGAACGATCGGGTATGGTTGTCTACCAAGAATATAAAACTTAAGGTTCCTTCCTGGAAACTGGGTCCCAGGTTCATCGGGCCATACAGGATCAGTTCTATAATTAATCCGGTGGCATTCCGTCTTGACCTCCCCCTACGTTTAAAATTCACAATGTGTTCCACAGATCGTTGCTTAAGAGGTATGTGGCGCTGGTGATACCATCACCTTTACCTCCTCCTCCTGTGGTGGTCAATGGTAACTTGGAGTTTCAGGTGTCGAAAATCATCGATTCACGTCTGAATCGCCGGTCCCTTCAGTACCTGGTTCATTGGAAGGGGTATGGTCCTGAGGAGAGGACGTGGGTTCCTGCGTCGGATATTAACGCAGACCGATTAATTCGGGCCTTCCACACAACTCACCCAGATAAACCTGGCCCCTCATAGAAGGGGGGGTACTGTCATGGGTGTGTCGCCACGAAGATCGTCACGATTACACAACCTGACTTCTCACAGCTGAGTCTTTGGTGCTTGGTGTTTGTCGGCAGTGAGGGAGTTAATTCTCCCTCTCTCTGTGCTAGACGAGGCCCAGCCTCGCCCAGCTGCAGTTAATGCTGCACTAATGAGATTCCTTCAAATACCTGCCAGTCTGGTGTCGGTGAAAGCATTCATGCAGACCAGCAGAGCGGATCGTGGTATTGTGAAGTCTGAAGTGAAGAGTACCTGGTGTGGTTTTCTCCTCTCCTCGCTTTATTATTTATCTCCTTTACCCGTTGGTGTTCCCTCTGTAGTTGTAGAGTGAGTTTTGTATGCAAGGTGGTCTTTTGTTTTACCCCTTGTACTGTCTCGTTCGTCTTATACTGTGTGTAGTCATTTTCCTTCCCGTTCCCTGTGGTGGTGATCAGGGTCCTTCTCAGGACTAGATTACAGAAGGTCAGGGATTCACAGGAGATAGGGTTACGCTGGCGGCCTGGACCTCTGTACCATCAACAGTACCTCCAGGTAGAGGGATTAGTCAGGGCCCCAGCTTAGGGTCAGCATAGACCCTGGACCTCCTGTATACAGTGACAGCGTGACAGGCCAGCAATGAGTCCTGACCTGAATTCCATTGAAAATCCTTGGGGTGTGCTGAAATCTGCCATTGGGAAAGAGAACCCTGTAAACTTTTAAGAACTTGAACAAACTGCAAAGGAAGAGTGGGAGAAAATACCAGCTGAGAAGTGCAAGAAGATTACAGATGGCTACAATAAATGTTTGGAGGCTTTCATCAATGCCAAAGGGTGTGCAACCAAGTATTAATTAGAACAGTACTGACAAACACGGCACTTATACAGAATTTGAGGTATTAGTGCTCGAGTAGGGTATCCAACCCGTCATATGTCAATAGAAAAAGACTTAGCACTTAAAAAATTATGCCAAAAAGAAGTTCATTTATTGGCATTCAGTAAGCATATGTGTTAAACGTTTTCAGTCCCTAAATGGACCTTCATCAGAACTGGCTCAAAGGAAGATTCTATATTCCACTCTGTGTAGTTACACTTCAAATGAGATTAGATGCCTGGATGTCGTTCATGGACCTACATGCAATAGCACGTCTGGGGTATGCGACTGCCGTCGCCGTGGAAGAGCGCTGATTTTTTAATTATGGGTGCCTTTATTGGTGAACATGCTGTTTATTCTGTTTCTTTGAAATTGCAACATGTAAGTTGAAAAACAATGTGTTATTGTTGTATTACGGTACTTTGAACCACTAATTAAAAAATCCTATGGATATAACATTGGTACATTTCCATTTACTGCATTTCTGAAGATATTGTACAGTCTATGAAAAAAATTAAGGTGTGCCAATAATGGTGAGCAGCATTGTAGTATACTTCTCCTGATAACATATCCTGCTTCATGTTGCAGGCATTGTAGTAGCATAGGTACCCATGGTTACAACCACTAGCAGCTAACTGTCACTGAATGAGTGGCTACTATGGGGGACAATCATACATTATGGGGCTACCAAAGGGGCCCTGAAACAGTGTTGTTGCTACTAAGTGGGCCCTTCTACAGAGTGGGGCTAATAAGGGGATCTTCCTACAGAGTTGGGGCTTCTCGTGGGGCCATCAAGTGAGGGAAGGAGGGCATCTTACAGAGTGGCTACTAAGGAGGGCAATATACTGTGTGAACTACAATGAAGGCCATCATAGAGTTTAGAGACTACTGTGGGGGCCGTCATACAATGTGGGGGCTACAGTGGGGACATTTTACAGTGTGGGGTTCATCAAACATTGGAAGCTAATAAGAGGCCATTATACATTGTGGGGGCTACCAAGGGGCAACTATACAGTGTGGGAACTACTGTGGGGGCATCATACAGTTTTCAGGGTCATATACTGTCTATAGGGAACTGTGGGTCATCCTACTGTATAGATGGGAGATGTGGGGACATTATACTGTGTATAAGGGAGTTGTGGTGACATATCGTGTATAGGGGAGCTGTATAGGGGAAGCCTCAGGGGACATTATTAATGTTAAGTGGACACTTATTGTTATAGGGGCACTTAGGGAACATTATTATTTTCAAGGGGGCAAAACGTGGGCACTTTTTTCTAGCACAGTTGCACAGGGCATTAAAATATTCTATAGGTCTGTTCTACTATCTAGAAGGCACACAGGAGGCATTTTACTATTTACTCATTTACTACTAAGGGGCACAGTGGTGGGTATTTGTAATGCTAATGTATGGTTCCCCTTACCCCTCCATGCAGGGATGCTGACATACTCACCGGTCAAAGTCGCTGTCTAGCCCCAAACTCGTTGTTACAAAAACGTTACATACACCCTGCTGTCTCAGCTGATCCCATTGGCAAATACAGGCTTATGAAAAGACCTACTGAACATCACATGCTAGAGGGGAGTATCCTTTTTTCCAAATATTATCATAGCACTTTTTTTTTTAATCTTAGGATCCTTATTGATAATGTGACTTATGTACAACGCAATGAGCTGGGCTAACGCATTGTGAATAGTATTGTCTGGTGGGTCCTATTGGTTATAAAATATTGAAATTGTTAGACACAATCAGATATTATCATTGAGCTGACGTCCACATAAATTCTGCATGTTGTATACTCAAACCATATGGCCCTTCTAAAACTATTATGAGTATTATGACAGCACTTGTAGTAATGAATTATTGATCATTATTACATCACGAGTGCATGTTACACAAACTCTGAATATTAACACATTATGTAACATTTGACTGGCGGTGTGCCTATAATTAGCCAAACTGGGAAAGTAATTCCTGGATAATGATAGACTAACAAAAAAATATATATAAACATACCTCATTGTTTATTTTGACTGATTTATATAATGACTTATTTCTTTGCTACAAATGTCAATCAAAAAGGTGCATTGATGCTTAGTATTACGACTTGGCTCAGGATTTTAACCCACTGGGAGTTCAGCTGTCCCCCTCCATAGAAATCATAGAATGTTAGTGACACGCCCCCAAGGCCGGAGGGTACTCGGGATCGGGCCGGACAGTTCTTTGGGGGAGGTCACGGGGCTGTGATCTGTTTCCGTGGCCCTGACCGTGTCATAAAATGGGGAAGGGTTATATGGTATTGAGTCGTGACGCCACCCGTGGTGTTCAGCAATGTGTGGCCGACGCTGAGGTTCAGGATCCACTGGGGCCAATGATGACGCAGCAAAGATGGTGCAGCTCCCCACGGGTAGAGCGGGGCGCCAGGGCAAATATTTTTGGCTGTTCAGGTGGTGGTGAACGCTGGGGTGCAGAGAATAAGTACGGGACACAGAGAAGTGCAGTTTTCTTTACATTTTACTTCTTGGTAGATCAAAATACAATTCGGGGTACCAGTTCCAGATGACATAAGGAGTCTGGCTAGCCTGGAGACATTCAGGGGGTCCACCCTGCCAGGTGGGGTTGGGGACCTTCCTGCTGCGCTCTCTTTTCGAGTCCCTGCTGCCTGTAGCTAAGCTGCAGCCCTCTCCTGCTTGTTGGTTTTTAACCAGTATGGCAGACAGCATGAACTTATCATGGGCACTGCCTTTTCACTGTCAGCCCCGGGCTCTTGGTCTGCTGCGGTGCCTCCGTGTGTTCGGTGTGGCTAGGGAGCTTGCAGTCCCCTGGCCTCCAGATTCAGCTGTCGGGGCATACAGCACCCACCCAGCCAAAGACTCTAGCGTCCTTTTTGTCAGCGCTGCGCTCCGGGGGCAGCTCCACGTAGCTTCAATTCCCCAGAGACCTTGACTCTGCTCCTATCCCTTCCCTCTCCACCTACCAACTGCCAAAACAGACTTAACTGACTCCTCCCGATCAGGGAGAACAGCTCCCCTGATGTCAGGTCTAGAGCTCCCCCCTGGACTGGAGCAGGAATAGCGATGCATGCTGTGTATTACCTGGCATGGAGATCCCCCCCTTGCCTCCAGGCATGACATCACCCCTAAGAGGGAGGCAATGTCACCGTGGCAACCGGACTCTGGGGTGCCACATTAGAGTTGGAAGGAACCTCCAGGGTCATCGTGTCCAACCCCCTGCTCAATGCAGGATTCACTAAACCATCTCAGACAGATGTCTGTCCAACCTCTGTTTGAAGACGTCCATTGAAGGAGTACTCACCATCTCTCGTGTCAGCCTTTTCCACTCATTGATCACCCTCACTGTCAAAAGTTTTTTATAATATTAAATCTGTATCTTCTCCATTTCAGTTTCATTCCATTGCTTCTTGTGTTCCATGTGCAAATGACAGTAATGAGGATCCCTCCGTCTGGCCCTACTGATTTCCCAGCACAACACATTTTATGGATCTGCTGCATAGCTAGTATCCACCTTTGTGGAAGTTCGCCAGTCCGTGTAGCTAATGTTCCAAATCCCCTGCGATAGTCTTGTTGATTAATAGTTCTCACCCATGTATGTAATAGGGAGCGACCTGTTAATCTTATGAGAAGGGGCATGGAGAAGCAAGCTGGAGGCTGTGTCGGACTTGTCACATTTCTTCCAACAGTCCCCCGCCTGGTTTTTCAAATGATGTTTTCTCTGAAATGCTGGGGCGCATTTAAGAATAAAACATACCTGGCAATCACCCAGTCAGTGTCAGATTCTTGCTCATGTGGTTTCTACCATATAAAAACCACAGCAAGTGAAAAAAGCGTGATTTATTGAGGCAGCCACAATAATCTGTACATGAAACAGACCAACGTTTCGATCAGAATGACCTTCATCAGGGCCTATAAACATATACAAACAACAATATATCAGACCCAAAGAAATAATCCATTCTAAATATGTACGATATATACAATGTGCTGCTAAAAAATGAAAAATAAAACAAAAAGGAAATTTTTTTTAAGAGTATTAGAACCAATTAAATGACATGCAATATATTGATGAGACGAGCCATAACAAAAAAATTGATATGACTGAAACATGAAATGTCCCAAATGGATGAGCCTTTCCCACATTGATGATAACCCTGTGTCCAGGTTATCATAAAGGGTCTCTAGTATGCAGTCATCATTTGTTATTGTCCAGAGAATCCGGCTACAATGGTTCAGGAGAGATGTTTTATTACATGGCACCCATTCAAATGAATGTAGGAAGCAACAGGAAATTAAGAAAACTAAAAGCACACATACATATCAGGGAAAAGTCAGATGAAACAGTCAGATTTCTTGTTTCTTGAATTTTGACTATAATGAACAATATATCAGCTGCCTCAGCAAAATTAATGATTATGACCATCAAACATTTGTTATCATTCTAAAGACCAATCAAACATGCTTTGATTTTTGGGGTTAATGATAAGCACTGGGAGTATCATTTTACAAAAATATGCAAGATACCCGATGCAGTATGAGATGTTTCATTGTTTACTACCTACGAATGACCATTAGTCAATCCATATTTGTCTCATACATGTGAGATGCGTTGAGCATTCCTTTGGCAGACAACTATCTCCAGTGTAAGTTTCGGACTCTGAACAACAGTTTATCTACACTGCTAAGAAACGTATGCCTGCAGTGTGCAAAGTATGCCAGAGTAAATTATCCTTACGATATCAATTCAAAGAACTGCAATATTCAGTTTATGCTAAATATTAATAGGGACTTTTAATATATATCATTTTTTACACAATTAATAATATCCTATCTATTTTTACCGACGTTATACCCTAATCTGGCTCCTGCTTTGAAGAGCAAAAGGAAACTGAATTAGGATTTGGCTTCCAATTTGTCATGTGGTGCGCTAGGGATTTCAACAATGAGATGATAAGACCTAGGTTAAGACAGTTAAATCTGACCCAGAGATATCCCAATTTTGCTAAAATTTGCATGAAGCTGCCTCTATTGACATTACATTGTTGGCCAATTGCTTGCTTTTTTTTTCAATTTCCAAATCTCGACTTTTTTTTCTTGTTTCCTCTTTAGTGTCCAGAAGTATAAAAATCTTGTATCAATTCGTTTCTGACAACTGGAGACATACTGAAGATACATATTAAAAAGAGGACTCAGGGAAGATTATCATCTGTCCGTCAGCTATTTAGTGTGAATGGCCTGGAGAGTCGGAGGTTGTCATCATTCTTCTGGGGCTTCAGTATCAGTGAGTCTTCAATAGGCAGGTTATCAGTTCTTCTTTAAATACTGTGATACCAAACTGATGGAGTCTCCATGATTGAGGAAGACTATCAGCTTCACACTGATTGGATTAGGGCCCCGTCACACCTAGCGACACACCAGCGATCCCGATAATGATATGCACTTGTCAGGATCGCTGGTGTGTTGCTACATGATCGCTGCTGAGCTGCCCGCAGTGTACGTTGGATACGAGCCCGCTGGTGCAGGGAGCTGGTAACCAAGGTACACATCGGGTTTCCAGGCGCTGCACGGCACCTGGAAACCCGATGTGTACCTTGGTTACCAGCTGATCGCTGGTCTCCTGCCTGCCACACGCAGCGATGCGTGCTGGCCAGCAGGAGACCAACAATCAAAAAAATGTCCAGGACATTCAGCAACGATCAGCGATACCCAGCAGGGGGGCTGATCGTCGCTGAATGTCACACACAGCGATATCGCTGGGGAGATCGCTGTTGCGTCACAAAACTAGTGACTCAGCAGCGATCTCGCTAGCGACATTGCTGTGTGTGACGGGGGCTTAAAGCCCCCATCTCACATAGCGAGATCGCTGCTGAGTCACAAGTTTTGTGACGCAACAGCGATTCTCCCAGTGATATCGCTGTGTGTGACACTTATCAGCGACCGGCCCCCTGCCGGGCATCGCTGATCGTTCTGGAGTGGCCTGGACATTTTTTTGATCGTTGGTCTCCCGCTGGCCAGCACGCATCACTGCGTGTGACAGGCGGAGACCAGCGATCAGCGAGCTGGAGCTGGTTACCAAGGTAAACATCGGGTCTCTAGGCACCGCGCGGCACCTAGAAACCCGATGTGTACGTTAGATAACAGCGAGCTGGTGCAGGGGAGCTGGTAACCAAGGTAAACAGTGGGTTTCTAAGCGCCCCGCGGCACTTAGAAACCCCCTGCTTACCTTGGTTACCAGCTCCCTGCACCAGCGCGCTGGTATTTAACGTACACTGCAGTTAACTAGCGACGTGCATCGCTTGTTACCCGCATAGTCGCTGTCCTGATCGCTGCTGAGATCTGCATGTTTGGCAGCTCACCAACGATCATGTAGCGACACACCAGCGATCCTGACAAGTTCATATCGTTGTCGGGATCGCTGGTGAGTCGCTATGTGTGGCGGGGCCTTAAGAACTCAAGGTTGACATATGGCTGGCTCTTGTCAGCAATTTATACTACTGTAGCCCTTTATTACTTTTCTCTACCTATTTGTAAAAGGAAAAGAAAAATGATCTTAAAGGTGTTTTTTATTACACGGACATTGATGACCTGTCCCAATATGTTGGGTCCGACACCTGGCACCCCACACTGATTATCAACCCATAGATTCGTCTCACTGTTTAGTGACGGATACTGCAGATCAGCTACCATTCATTTGAATGGGTCTCAATGGACTACATGATTCAACCTTCTCAATAAAAGGTACATAATGTATGGATGCTACTTCAAACCCATTAGGTACATTCAGACTCTATCCTTTGATGCTAAATCAAATCTTTGTGAAAGAGAGGAACAAGTGATTGGTTCTTGATGTAGGACTACTATATAGTATCATTAACTTAGTAGTATGTATAATGTCTCCACAAACAAGACCCCGGACCTGAATTTGCCAAATGGACAGTCGGCAAAAATATGCAAGTGAAAAAAAAATTGAATCTTTCTGAATGAGCGTGAAATTCAATATCAGTTTATGCCTCACAGCTAAAGTATAATGCGAATATAATTAATTCACCTATACTAATACTTGATATTAATAAACTAAAAGTTGGATGGAAATTGGGTCTAGTACAAAATAATGTCAATGAAGTCTTTACTTAGGTTTTATGTCCCTCTGTGAAAAGTAAAACATCCTGTAGCCCAGTATTTGCTTATAACCTTTGACATGCAGGCTGAAGGGCAGTAAGTGGGTGTTTTCCATGAGTTTATAAAAAGGGAATATGTGTTTAAGATACTATACCTCTATATGGAGGATATCACACTTAACTGAGACTATGTCTGGAAAACCCCAGTATTGATATTCCCAAATAGTATGTGTCATGCAGATAATTGCTGCCCGACCATAGTCTTCTGAATAGGTTTCACTTTAAAAAATGTCTAATCCAGATCTCGTATTCCAGTAACTTTGTAGTGATGCAAGACTTCATCTGACTGTTGGACAAAGATGGAGCATAAGCTGCATCTGGATTGCAGGTCTGTCTCGTAACGTGTGCATTAGGTACGTGTGGATTGCCGGTTCGTCTTGTAACGTGCATTAGGTATATGTGGATTGCAAGTCCATCTTGTAACATGTGCATTAGGTATGTGTGAGATTGCAGGTCCGTCTTGTAACATGTGCATTAGGTACACTTGGATTGCAGGTCTGTCTTGTAGCATGCATTAGGTACGTGTGGATTGCAAGTTTGTCTTGTAAAGTGCAATAGGTATATGTGGATTGCAAGTCCATCTTGTAACATGTGCATTAGGTACGTGTGGATTGCAGGTCCATCTTGTAACGTGTGCATTAGGTACGTGTAGATTGCAGGTCCATCTTGTAACATGTGCATTAGGTACGTGTGGATTGCAGGTCCATCTTGTAACATGTGCATTAGGTACGTGTGGATTGCAGGTCCGTCTTGTAACATGTACCTTAGGTACGCATGGATTGCAGGTCCGTCTTGTAACATGTGCATTAGGTACGTGTGGATTGCAGGTCCGTCTTGTAACATGTGCATTAGATACGTGTGGATTGCAGGTCCGTCTTGTAACGTGCATTAGGTACGTGTGGATTGCAGGTCCGTCTTGTAATATGTGCATTAGGTTTGTGTGGATTGCAGGTCCGTCTTGTAACGTGCATTAGGTATGTGTCGATTGCAAGTCCGTCTTGTAACGTGCATTAGGTACGTGTGGATTGCAGGTTCATCTTGTAACATGCGCATTGGGTGATTGTGGATTGCAAGTCAGTCTTGTAACATGTGCATTAGGTAAGTATGAATTGCAGGTTCGTCTTTTAACATGTGCAGGGTTCACTGTTATGAATGTGCTAGAGATGGTTTCTGAGCAGAGGCTCCCTCTGGTGGTTACAGACAGTACTGAACCTTTCAGCGAGGAATGGCAATCTGGGATCACGGACTGGTCTGATATAAGGGAGGTTCCCTCTCATGATGGTTGCCGGTGATCAATTGTTCTTGTCTCAACTGTGGTTCCTGGTTCATTTGGAAGTTTGCTGAGTCTTGCCTGCATCTTCTGCTATCAGATAAGATATTTTCTGCTTTTATTTTTGTGCTTGCTTTTTGCATTGTTCCCAGCACTTCTGTGGAGGTCAGTCAGGTCCCCTCCGGGGGCTTGTGCTCCTCTCAGTTTATCTGGAGCCACTGTTGTTTGTTCATTTGCTTTTTCCTGTTTTTTCAGTGGCTGCGGCTTAGTTTTGTTACACCAGAGATCTGATTAGGTGGTAGAGATCGTGTGATCTCAGGTATTTTTGCAATCAGAAGAGTTGGTATTTTTTAGGGGTTTTTTTGGATTGCAGTGAGTATCCTTTCCTGTACTTTTCTGTCTAGACAGATTGGGCCCCAGAGTTTGCTCATTCTATTTTCTGTCTGTGTCCGTGCTTCTTCTTGTCTAACCGCCATTACATGTTTGGGGACTTCCTATTTTCTTTGGGGATCTGCTGCGGGGCAGATAGCTTTCATCTTTCTGCCTTTAGGTGTAGTTATCTCTCAGGCTGTGAAATCGGCATGCGTTAGCGATGTGCCGTCATTCTGTGACGGACCTCGGACGCGGTCTGCAGCGTTCGGGTCCGTCACTGCTAGCTCAGAATAGAGACGCTGCGCTAGCATGATCGCATAACGCGATCACAAAATGACACTAACGTTAATGCAGTCCGTCAACGCTATGTGTTGAACGGACTGCATTAACGCTATGTGAACCTAGCCTTAGGTACGTGTGGATTGCAGGTTCGTCTTGTAACATGTGCATTAGGTATATGTGGACTGCAGGTTCGTCTTGTAACATGTGCATTAAGTGATTGTGGATTTCAAGTCAGTCTTGTGACATGTGCATTAGGTACTTGTGGATTGCAGGTCCGTCTTTTAACATGTGCATTAGGTACTTGCGGATTGCAGGTCCGTCTTTTAACATGTGCATTAGGTACGTGTGGATTGCAGGTTCGTCTTGTAACGTGCATTAGGTACGTGTGGATTGCAGGTTCGTCTTGTAACGTGCATTAGTTATGTGTGGATTGCAGGTTCGTCTTGTAACGTGCGTTAGGTTCGTGTGCATTGCAGGTTCGTCTTGTAACGTGCGTTAGGTACGTGTGGATTGCAGGTTCGTCTTGTAACATGTGCATTAGGTACTTGCGGATTGCAGGTCCGTCTTGTAACATGTGCATTAGGTACGTGTGGATTGCAGGTTCGTCTTCTAACGTGCATTAGGTATGTGTGGATTGCAGGTTCGTCTTGTAACGTGCATTAGGTACGTGTGGATTGCAGGTTCGTCTTGTAACGTGCATTAGTTATGTGTGGATTGCAGGTTCGTCTTGTAACGTGCGTTAGGTTTGTGTGGATTGCAGGTTCGTCTTGTAACGTGCGTTAGGTACGTGTAGATTGCAGGTCCGTCTTGTAACGTGCATTAGTTACGTGTGGATTGCAGGTTCATCATTCAAGGAGTGGCGACATTGGTTGGAGGGGTAGTACATCCTATTACTGTTATCACAAACTACAAGAGCCTGTCATATCTTTAATCGGCTAAACATCTCAATCCTAGACAAGCTAGGTGGTCCTTGCTCTTTACTAGATTCAATTTTGTGGTAAGTTTCCATATAGGAGTTAAAAACACCAAGGCGGATGCTTTGTCCCGGAGCTTCCTTGGTGGTAATGACCATAAGGACCCTGTCCCAATTTTGCAGAAGGGGTGTAGTCATCTCAGCCTTATACCCTGACCTTCAGGGTAAGGAGTTGGAGGCCCAGAGGACGTCTCTGCCTCCTGCCCTTCGGATAGGTTATTTGTACTGTTTGATTTGCGCTGTAAAGTAATTAGGGGAACACAATAACTCTGTAGTTGCTGGTCATCCAGGAGGTAAGGCAACTGCGGATCTCCTTTCTCGTTGTTTTTGGTGGCCAAGGTTGCATCGGGATGTTGTTGAACAGGTGTCTGCTTGCAGTGTTTGCACGTGTTCTAAAGTATTGCATACACATCCTTCTGGTCCTCTTCTTCCACTTCCCATTCCTAGCAGACCATGGACACACTTGTCCATGGATTTTATTACTGACCTACCAGTATCGTCAGGCAAGACCGTGGTTCTGGTGGTTGTGGATAGGTTCAGTAAAATGGTGCATTTCATCGCTTTACTGGCACTTCCGAATGCCAGGACTCTTGCTCAGGTTTTTGTAATGAGATTGTGAAGCTTCACAGGGTCTCCTCCAATGTGGTGTCAGATCGGGGGGCCCAATTTGTTTCTAAGTTCTAGAACGTGTCCTGTACTCGATGGGGGTTCAGCTGTCCTTTTTCTCTGCTTTCCATCCTCAAATCCTGAAATGGACAGACCGAGCCCAATAAACAAAATTTGGAGACTTACCTCAGATGTTTTGTCTCCGAAAACCAGGAGGATTGGGCATCTTACTTACCGTTGGCTGAGTTTGCTATTAATAATCATCACCAGGAATCTTCCGGCAGGTCACCATTCTTTGGTGCATACAGTTTGCTTCCACAGTTTGATACTTTTAGTGGGGGAGGGGCTTCAGGAGTTCCTGAGGAGGAATGTTTTGCTTCATCGCTCTCTTTAGTGTGACGGGCGGGGGGGGGGGGGTCTCAGAGTAATTTGAAGTTCATGGGAGACAGGTACATACATATGGCTGACTGAAAACACTCGGCAATTTGTGTGGTTGTCCACCAGGAATATCTAGTTGAAGATCCCTTCCTGGAAACTGGGACCTAGGTTTATTGACCCCTATAGAATATCGGCTGTCATTAACCCTGCAGCTTTTCTCTTGAGTTACCCCACTCTTTAAAATTCACAATGTGTTCCACAGTTCTCTGCTGAAGAAGTGTATTGAATCACTTGAGTCCTCTCCCATGCCATCATCTCCAGTCATTGTTGATGATAATTTGGAGTTCCAGATTTTGAAGATTGTTGATTCTCATCTTCAGCATGGTTCCCTGCAGTACTGTAACGGGGCAGTTGTAGAGATGCAGGGGACAAGGAACCTGGGCCCCTGAACTGCCCCTAAAGCTAAGGGAGGACCTGTCTTTCCTTAACTTGGGGGTATGCTTAATGGTAGCAAGCCCCAAGTCCCCAACCTGTCACTGTCTCCTATTTAGCCCTGAGCTAAACCCACCAACACCCTCCCCCGGAGGTGAGACAGGGAATTATGTAAATTACACCAAAAACAACCAAAAGGAAAGACAGACACTAAAGGGTTAATAAACTAAACAATAAACACTTAGCTCTCTCTGCTGTTAGTTCCGCACAGGAAGGCACCAAAATTGGGGAATGGAAGAAGCACCACTGCGCTCAGCAGCTCCTGGCTCCAACTAGGTTGGTCTCCATAGGAAGCAATATTACCAACACCAGCTGACAACTCAGGTGACCTTATAAAGGAAGTGAGAGTGGTCCCACCTACTCCAGACAAGTAAACAGACATGCAATTCCACCAGTGGACACCGGGGGCAAAGACAGGAATTAAGCCCCACTGGCCAGACAGAAACATGGTTTCAACATGCAGAGAGAGCAATGCCACAGATCCAAATGTGGATCGTGACAAGTACTTGGTGCACTGGAGGGGTTATGGTCCAGAAGAGAAGATGTGGGTTTCCAGCATCAGGGGTGAATGCCTCTAGACTGGTTTATTAGTTCCATGCCTCTCATCCTGAGAAATCACGTCCTGAGTGTCCATAGGCCTCTCGTAGAAGGGAGGTACTGTCACGGCTGTGTCAGGTGTCTATGGGGAGTGCATTATAGCACTCGCATTAGGTGATTGTGGATTGCAAGTCAGTCTTGTAACACTACCATAGTGACACTGTAAAACAGAAGGCAACAGCTCTTGCCTGACTATACAGTATACCGTATATAAAACAGTGTCCAGCTATACAATGCTAGGTATTACTGTAGACCATATATATACACAGTATTCAATATTTGTTTGGGAAGTGCTGCACAGAAGGAGATCCTCATTTTTGCAATTTAAAGTGGTTATCTGGGATTTTTGCATTTTTTTTAATGGGGCCAAGAATTTACAGGCAGGCAGTTTCTAACTTCCTGCCTGCCTTGCCTGGCGCAGAACGCTCCTTTTGGCAATTTTGCGGCTTCCATTGACCTGAAGTCAATAGAAAAGATTTTCTCTTACACTATGCTCTGTCGACGGGGCGTCTCTGTTGATGTCATGCTGATTGACAGCTGACTCCCCGCTGCCTAAATGTGGGGAGCCCGCTGTCAATCAGCATGATGTCAACAGTGACACGCCATCCACAGAGCAGCCCCGAAGTGACGCTATGTTGACGTGATGTCAACAAAAGCTGTAGAATCGCTGGCAGGAGTGGTCCACTACTGCTCTGAGCTAGCAGAGATCAGTATTGGATAGAAAATGTGAGCAGTTCGCAAATATCTGTCTATAAGTTCTTAGCCCCATGAAAAAAATAGAAAAGTCCCGGATGTGCCCTTTGAATACATTTTACTAATCACAATTCAGAATTTTAACAATTGAATATTTTGCAAAAGATAAAATTCCTTTCTTACTCTTGTAAATTTGGGAGTAATTTGCACATGCTCTCTTATTTGGTGATAAACTGTTGGGGTACATTCCCAAGGAATGAATTTACTCCGGGGCTCCCATAGCGGAGATGCCGCATTGCTGTCATCTGCTTATATCAGTGAGGAAAAAAGTGTATTGTGTGATTTCTCAAAACCTCATGTACTAGGATGATACACAACACAACATTTACTGCATTTTTGGTACATGGGAATGTCCCGTTAGAGGGAATTTATACAGTGTAAAAATTAAGTGTAAATTTGCCCAGAATTTAGGTGTGGATATAGCCAAGGATTATACTTATTACACTGCCATGCCTGTGATCTGTAGTAAAGGTCAGCAGCACTTGCTCAATAGATAGGATATAATACATATTAGACAATTAAATGGTGTTTGTAAGCTAACATTGCATTGTACTTTGTTGCAGATAATCAGCGCTGATTCTGCAACAGAAATGCCAAAACAAATCAATGTGTGAACTAGACCTGAAAGCATCTTAAGGAGTCTGTACTGTACATGTAGCTGCAATTGTTAATGACATGACCAGAAAAGTTGTTCATTAACCAGTGTTATTATACCTACAGAATGTTAGTAAATGATCATTTTCAGCCAATAGAATTTGCATTTTCAGTTCTCATATGAGAAAATACATGTGTGACATTACACGTATTATAAGACACTGTATATGCAACAATCAAATGATTGTCCTCAATGAAACTCAGTTAACGTGTTGCTTTTATTTTGCAATATGTGTATCTAGCAACTAGTAGTGATCCAATATTAAAAAAAAGCAGAATTGTGGATGGATTGAGACTAAAAGGCAAAGCCTTGGACAATGTATATCTAATGATTTCAATAAGCACAATGCAGCAAACATGACAAGCTTGTCAGGATGGGTCCCGTTAGCAAAATCCTATATGATCAACCTGTCACCAGAAGTCTATCCTTAAAAATGAAACTTTATTTTAAGGGTATGTTAGGCCTTGTTCACACAGCCGTATTTTTGGTCAGCGAAAGTCCCTGAAAAAAAAACGGACAGCATTCAGGCCAATGTCATTCAATGGGGCAATAATAAGCAAATCTCATCATTGACCATATGTGCGTGTTAAAAAATTGTGCCATGCACTAGTTTCTTCTATGACTTGAATGATACTCATCCATTTAAGTCTATTGGCGCATAAAAAAATAATTGGATGCCATACAGAGACATTATACAGCATCTGATTTTTATGGATGTATTGCAATTCACTAATATGAAGCTGTAAATGATCCTGTAAATGATTAATAGCTGCTGCTGTAAAAAATAGAGTGCATATGGATGACAAGTGAGGAAAAAAATCGTCTGAGTCTTCTGGATGAAAGGCTGAACAATTTTTTATACACTCGTGTGAAGCTACCCTTACCGCGGAAACTTTCTGTTCCATTGTGAAATCCACAATATTTTAAATTGCCAACAGTGTTCAATTTATGCTGCAGCTTTTCTCTGCATTGTGTGTGGATGAAATTGCATCCATAAGTCTGTTACGGCAATATTCCATCACAAAAATCCAAATAGAAAGACTGATGTGACTATGCGCTGACAGTTTTGTCATGTGTCAGCTAAAGCTATCACCTTATTCAACGCCTGTGCTATATTCCATAAATGGTTATATAACCCCCGACTCCCTCTGTATACCCCCCAAAAACATTTTAAAGTTTTCCCACACTGTATGCTAGTCCTGTCGACCCGGTCCGATAGGCGCCAAATCTGGGCTCTATACCCTCCTCCTGCTCCTTGTCGTCCTACAGCCTTGATTGACGTGCATGATGCCTTCTGCGACATCCACATCGGCAAAATCCCACGCAAAATCCCACCGGCTCGCACCTGTGCACTATGCTCTGCCCTACTGTGGGCACATTCTGGAAACATCGGTGCACGTGTTCACAACAATTGTGGCTAAATAGTTCTGGTACATGAGCTGGAAAGATGTGTACCGGTGCATGCGCACTGATGTTTTCAGCAGTGCCTGCAGTAGGGCAGAGCATATTGCGCAGGTGCGAGTCAGCGATTTCTTTGTGCGGGAGTGGCATTTCACCCGGCTATGTGGATGACACAGAAGTCATCATACACATCAATCAAAGCAGGAGGACAGCAGCCAAGAAGAGGGACAGAGAATCCCAAATAGACGCCTCTCAGACCGGTCTGACAAGACTAACATACAGTGCGGGAGAACTTTTAAAAGTATTTGGGGGTAAACGGGGAGTTATGGGGTTTTATAATAATAAATGGAATTCAGCACAGGCGCTGAATAAGGTGATAGTTTTAGCTGACACATGACAAAACTGGTGACAGGGTTCCCTTTAATTTCCATGGCCGGTCTAAACTTCTTTATGAAATAGTTGTAGTTCCATATTTGTTAATTTTTTTGTATCACTTTTGCTACAGTATATTGACTGATGATGAGTAAAGTTTTGCTGATCTTCTTGTAGCCTTCACCTTTCTTGTTTAAAGAAATTATTTTTTGTCTCAGGTCTTGTGACATTTCTGTTCCATATGGTGGCATTGCTGACAGTATCAAATGGGAAGGTTTTTTTTTGTTAAATAACACTCTTTTATAGTCAACTGTCTCTTAGACAACTGATTAATTAGACTTACCTGTGGTTGAATGTTTGTTAATTTGAATTTTAAGTTGTAAACTTTAACTTTGCTCCTAAGATTTTCATTAGTCTGTACTCATTTTTGCAACATGGACTTAAATGAATTTGTTAGAAAAATACTTTTTTGGATTTGAAAAATAATATATCTTGTTTGCTATCAATGTCTTACATTTGTGAGTGTATTTTGTAGTATTGTATTCCATAGGAAATGTTAACTCTTAATGGAATCTAAGGCTATGTGCGCACGTTGAGTATTTATTATTATTATTATTATTATTATTATTATTTTATTATTATTATTATTATTTGCTTGCAGAAATTTCTGCAACGTTTCTACATCTCTTGGCAGGAAAAACGCTGCGGAAAAAATGCGCGTTTTTGGCACTTTTTTGCAGCGTTTTTTTATATGCGTTTTGCATACGTTTTTGTACAGCAATGATTTTTTGAGCTAAATAAAGATATTTAAAAAAAAAGTTTTGTGATGTAATTTCTTGGTTCAGCACCCCCTTTTTCATGCTGATGCAGTAAAATCAGGGTAATGGGATTAGGGCTTGGTGTCAGCAGCTGTCATTGACACCAAGCCCTAAGCTTAAGGCTGGGTCTCACATAGCGATACACCAGCGATCCCGACAACGATATGCACTTGTCAGGATCGCTGGTGTATCGCTACATGATCGCTGCTGAGCTGCCAAACAGGCAGCTCAGGCAGCGATCTGGGACAGCGACACTGCGGGTAACATCGCTTAGTTACCCGCAGTGTACGTTGGATACCAGCGCCCTGATGCAGGGAGCTGGTAACCAAGGTACACATCGGGTTTCCAGGCGCTGAGCGGTGCCTGGAAACCCGCTGTGTACCTTGGTTACCAGCTCCCTGCATCAGGGCGCTGGTATCCAAGGTACACAGCGGGTTTCTAAGCACAGCCCCGCGCCTGGCAACCCGCTGTGTACCTTGGTTACCAGCGGATCGCTGGTCTCCCGCCTGTCACACGCAGCGATGCGTGCCTGTCAGCGGGAGACCAGCGATCAAAAAAATGTCCAGGACATTCAGCGACGATCAGCGATACCCGGCAGGGGGGCTGATCGTCGCTGAATGTCACACACAGCGATATCGCTGGTGAGCTCGCTGCTGCGTCACAAAACTAGTGACTCAGCAGCGATCTCGCTAGCGAGATCGCTGTGTGAGACGGGGGCTTTAGTAATGAAAAGTGTCAGCCTGACACCCTCATTACTAAGCCGATAAATAAACACAAACACACACACATTGTCACCAGCCTATGTAGGAGCATTAATAGAACGAACATACATAGGCTATAGCCAGACTGAAACTGTTAATTTTAAAGAAATAAAATAGAAAGAAAAATTACGTGGGCTCCCGCATAATTTTAATAACCAGCAGAGGGAAAGCCGATGGGTGAGGGCTGATGTTAATATTCTGGGAAGAAGCCAATAGCCATAAAGGTTCCTGTTATGAATGTGCTAGAGATGGTTTCTGAGCAGAGGGTCCCTCTGGTGGTTACAGTACAGTACTGAACCTTTCAGCGAGGAGTGACAATCTGGAATCACGGACTGGTCTGATATAAGGGAGGTTCCCTCCCATGATAGTTGCCAGTGATCAATTGTTCTTGTCTCAATTGTGCTTCCTGGTTCATTTGGAAGTTTGCTGGAGTCCTGCCTGCATCTCCTGCTTTCAGATAAGATATTTTTTGCTTTTCTTTTTGTGCTTGCTTTTTGCATTGTTTTCTGCACTTTTGTGGAGATCAGCCAGGTCCCCTCCTGGGGCCTGAGCTCCTCACAGTTTTTCTACAGCCACTGTTATTTGCTCATTTGCTTTTTCCTGTTTTTTCAGCGGCTGCGGCTTGGTTTTTGTTCACACTGAGATCTGATTTAGTGGGTGGCGAGATCGTGTGATCTCAGTATTTTTGTAATCAGAATTGTTGGATTTTCGTAGGGTTTTCTGGGTTGCAGAAAGTAATCTCTCCTGTCCTATCCTATTTAGTCAGCTTGTGGCCCCAGCGTTTGCTCAGTCTATTTCCTGCCTATGTTTGTATTTTCATCTTGTCTAACCGCCATTATATGTTTGGGGGCTTCCTATTTTCTTTGGGGACCTGCTCCGGGGAAGATAGCTTTCATCTTTCTGCCTTTAGGTGTAGTTATCTCTCAGGCTGTGACGAGGCGTCTAGGATCAACGTAGGAACGCTCCACGGCTACCTCTAGTTGTGTCGTTAGTTTAGGAATCTGCAACCCATCAGTTACCAACATCTCAGGTGTTCGGCTGCCCTGCTGTTGTTCCTGTCCTCCTCAACTACCGAAACATAACAGTATCACCGGCCATAACTAAAAATTATATGGTACTCACAGAAGGGAAAAATAGCGTGGAAAGAAAAAAGTTGTCAGAGTTGTCAGAGATTTTTTTTTTCTTTTTTCTGTCTGTTGCATTTTTTCCCTCTTTTTCTCTGGGTGCTGAGGAGGATTTTTTTTTATCTCAATGGAGTTTGCACAGTTGTCTGGCCGTGTGGATCAGCTTGCCACTGAGGTTCGGAGTATTGCTACCTATCTTGCTGGGTTGCCAGTTGTGGAACCTAGGATTCCCATGCCAGATTTGTTTTTGGGGATCGGGCTAAATTTCTGAATTTCAAAAATAACTGTAAGTTGTTTTTTGCCTTAAAGCCTAAGTCTTCAGGTAACGCAGCACAGCAGGTTCAAATTGTCATCTCTCTCCTGCGCGGCGATCCTCAGGATTGGGCTTTTTCCCTGACACCTGGGGATCCTGTTTTGAATGATATTGATGCATTTTTTCTGGCTCTGGGGTTATTGTACGATGAACCTAATGTCACTGATCAAGCTGAAAAAACCTTGTTGGCATTAAATCAGGGTCTTGAAGATGCTGAGTTGTACTGTCAGAAATTCCGAAAGTGAGCAGTCCTGACCAAATGGAATGATGATGCTTTGGCAGCCCTTTTTCGGAAGGGGCTGTCAGAGAATGTAAAGGATGTTATGGTGGGATTCCCTGCTCCCTCTGGTCTCAATGATTCTATGTCATTGGCTATTCAAATTGACAGACGTTTGCATGAGCGCAGAGGTATGCATGAGATAGTGTTGCCTTGTGAGCCTGCTTCTGAGCCCATGCAGTGTGATAGAGTGACTTCTGGGGCTCATCGTCATGAGTTTCGAAAGCGCAATGGGTTATGTTTCTACTGTGGTGATGCCTCTCATGCTATTTCAGTCTGCCCTAAGCAGGGAAGAGGTTTTGCACGCTCAGTTGTCTTGGGTAGTGTTCAGACTAAATTTCTGTTGACTGTTACCCTGATTTGCTCCCTGTCCACATTTTCTGCTCAGGCTTTTGTTGATTCAGGAGCAGCTATTAACCTGATGGATTTTGACTTTGCCAAACGTTGTGGGTTTCCCATGATACCCCTGCGGAAGTCTATTCCCCTACTGGGCATTGATTCTACCCCTTTGGCGGAGAATAAACCCCAGTTTTCTACTCAGGTGATAATGAGGGTTGAACCAGATCATCAGGAGAGTTGCAAATTTCTGGTGCTGTATAATCTGCATGACATTATTGTACTAGGTTTCCCTTGGTTACAGCCTCATAATCCTGTTTTGGATTGGAAATCTGTGTCTGTGACCAGTTGGGGCTGCCAATGTGTTAATGCCGACACTCCTGTTTTTTCTGCCTCTCCCAAGTCTCAGGATGTTCCTGACTTTTTGACTGATTTTTCGGATGTATTTAGTGAAAGTAAATCTGCATCTTTGCCCCCTCACAGGAGCTACGATTGCGCTATTGAATTAGTGCCTGGTGGTAAACAGGGGTGAACCTAGCCTCTCTGCTGCCTGAGGCGAACTGCAAAACTGCGCCCCCCCCCATTGTAAAATCAGTACAAAGCTCCGCCCCCTTCTGAACGCGCGGTGAAACCGGATGTGCTCATTGAACACATCCGGAATCACCGCAGCGCTACACAGGCCTGTGTATTTCCCTTGTCGGGAGATCATGTTTTCAAGTCCCATATAGTAACTTAAGTAGTTGCATTAATAACTAGTCACCGACCTGGCTTCTCCTAACTCTGGACATGAGGGGAGGGAGTCACAAGGATATCAAGGAAGCAGCACCGTGCGCAGCAGCCAGCAGCAGGAGCATGGGCGTACCCAGGATCAAAACTAGGGGGGGGGGCAAGCCAATGTCACATCTTATACAGGTTACATCATATACACTGTACTGTACATTATACTGCATATTAGGTATGGAGCATTAGAACTGTTGTATATTGTATAATACAGCAGTGTGTGCGACACTACGCTGTATATACCATATGTTATACATGGCACACTCACCTCTATACAAAGAATAAGAGGCATTATAACCTGTATATGAAAAGTATAATACAGCAGTGTATGTACACTCTATATACCGCACACGATGTGTATGACCCTGTATACACCATATACTACACTCTTATTTTGAAGTAAAAAAAAAAAAAAAAACAGGATCAAACACAATACTTAAAATAAAGAACAAGTAAAGTTAAAAATCAACAAACTTACTGGTATTTCAATGAAAAATATTTAGACTTGAGAGTCCTCAGTGGTTGATACCTTTTAATGGCTAACTGAAAAGATGGTAACAAATTGCAAGCTTTCGAGACTACTCCGGTCTCTTCATCAGGCAAAACTATGGGCCTGCTTTTGGTTAATGAGATGGTCAATGTTCGGTTCCATATTTGTCACAAGTGAAGCAATTTTTCTCTTTCTTGATATCATTATTTCCTAGGGATTCCAAATTGCTATTAGTAAAATACCAATATATATACAGCGCTACAAAAACAATATACCAGCAATAAAACTGCCCACACAGAGACATACAGCCTGCACTGCCCATCACTGCAGCCTTGCCAATCCATATCATTTCATCCTCATCAGTGCACATATTGGCGCAACTCCGCTTTTAGCTCAGGCTCAGACTGGTGTGGTGCGAGAGTCCCTAATAGGCAGGTAAATGTCCCCAATAGGCAGCATTGGTCCCCAATAGGCAGGTAAATGTCCCCAATAGGCAGCATTGGTCCCCAATAGGCAGGTAAATGTCCCCAATAGGCAGCATTGGTCCCCAATAGGCAGCATATGTTCCCAATAGGCAGCATAGTCCCCAATAGGCAGCATATGTCCTCAATAGACAGCATATGTCCTCAATAGACAGCATAGGTCCTCAATAGACAGCATAGGTCCCCAATAGGCAGCATAGGTCCTCAATAGGCAGCATAGGTCCCCAATACGCAGCATAGGTCCCCAATACGCAGCATAGGTCCTCAATAGGCAGCATATGTCCCCAATAGGCAGCATAATCCCCCAATAGGCAGCATAATCCCCCATAGCCAGCATAGTCCCCAATAGGCAGCATAATCCCCCATAGCCAGCATAATACCCCATAGCCAGCATAATCCCCCATAGCCAGCATAATCCCCCATAGTCAGCATAATACCGCAAAGCCAGCATAATCCCCCATAGTCAGCATAATACCCCATAGCCAGCATAGTCCCCCATAGCCAGCATAATCCCCCATAGTCAGCGTAATCCCCCATAGTCAGCATAATACCCCATAGTCAACATAATACCCATAGCCAGCATAATCCCCCATACCCAGCATAAACCCCCATAGCCAGCATAATCCCCCATACCCAGCATAATCCCCCATAGCCAGCATAATACCCATAGCAGCATAATCCCCATACAGCATAATACCCCATAGGCCGGGCCCGGAGTTAAAAAAAAAAAGCCAGTACTCACTATCTCCCCGCACTCTGAAGAAGCGCGTCTTCTCGTGGCACAGGCGGCGTGACATCATCAGGGCGCGCAGGCGGCGTGATGACGATCACGTCGTCTGTGCTGCATATGGAAGGCCGCAAGGCCTTCCTCACCAGTCACCACATTCCGCCCGCGATTAAAGGGCCCGCCGGCACTGAACTGTCAGTTCAATGTCGGCGGGCCCACGGGCCGATTCATTCACTGTGCGCCCCTGCTTTGCCGCCCCCTAGCTGCCGCCGCCTGAGACAGAGGCTCAAGTCACCTCATTATAGCGGCGCCCCTGGTGGTAAATTTCCTAAAGGTCGCCTTTTTAACTTGTCTGTACCTGAACACGATGCTATGCGATCTTATATTAAGGAGTCATTGGAGAAGGGTCATATCAGACCATCCTCTTCACCCTTGGGTGCCGGTTTTTTCTTTGTGGCCAAAAAGGATGGTTCATTGAGGCCGTGTATTGATTATCGTCTCTTGAATAAGATCACTGTGAAGTATCAATATCCGTTACCCTTGATTTCTGACCTGTTTTCCAGGGTGAAAAGTGCTAGTTGGTATACCAAGCTTGACCTCAGGGGGGCGTATAACCTTATTCGCATTAAGCACGGGGATGAATGGAAGACGGCGTTTAATATCCCAGAGGGCCATTTTGAGTACCTAGTGATGCCCTTTGGGCTCACTAATGCTCCTTCCGTCTTCCAATCCTTCATGAATGATATTTTCAGGGATTTTGTGGATAAATTTCTGATTGTTTATTTGGATGATATCTTGATTTTTTCCAATGACTGGGACTCTCATGTGAAACATGTTCGGACTGTGTTCCAGATTTTGAGAGAGAATGCACTGTATGTGAAGGGATCAAAGTGTCTTTTTGGCGTACAGAAGGTCTCATTTCTGGGATTCATTTTGTCTCTGTCTGTTATTGAAATGGACCCGGTCAAGGTTCAAGCCATCTGTGATTGGGTCCAACCTACTTCATTAAAGGCTCTTCAGAGATTTTTGGGTTTTGCCAATTTTTATTGTAAATTTATTGGTAATTTCTCCGGTATTGTTAAACCATTGACTGATTTGACCAAAAAGGGTTCTGATGTGGTGAATTGGCCTCCTGAGGCAGTCTCTGCGTTTCAGGAACTTAAGCAGAGATTCACTTCTGCTCCTGTTCTACGGCAGCCTGATGTTTCTCTACCGTTTCAGGTGGAGGTTGATGCCTCTGAAATTGGGGCAGGTGCCGTTTTGTCCCAAAGAGATCCAGAGATCTCCAAGAGTAACCCTTGTGCCTTTTTCTCTCAAAAATTTTCTCCAACTGAACGTAATTATGACGTGGGTAATCGGGAGTTATTGGCCATGAAGTGGGCCTTTGAAGAGTGGAGACATTGGCTGGAAGGAGCCAAACATAAGGTGGTGGTCCTCACGGACCATAAGAATCTGGTTTATCTCGAATCAGCCAAGCGACTTAATCCTAGACAGGCCAGGTGGGCCTTGTTTTTCACACGTTTTAATTTTGTGGTTTCTTTTCTTCTTGGCACTAAGAATGTTAAGGCGGATGCCCTCTCGAGGAGTTTCTTTGCGGACTCTCCTGAGTTATCTGATCCTACTGTTATTTTGAAAGAGGGTGTTGTTCTTTCCGCCATCTTGCCCAATTTGAGACTGGCCTTGGAAGGGTGTCAGGAGGATAAACCTGAGCGCTGCCCTATTGGGAAATTGTTTGTCCCAGACCAGTGGAAGCAGAGTGTGATGTCTGAGATTCATTGTTCCGCGTTGACTGGTCATCCCGGATTTTTGGTACCAGAGACTTGGTGAGTCGGTCCTTTTGGTGGCCTACTTTGTCTCGTGACGTCAGGGAATTTGTGCAGTCCTGTGGGACTTGCTCTCGCTTCAAGCCTTGCTCTCGCTCTAGTGGTTTGTTAATGCCATTACCTGTGCCCAAGAGGCCATGGACCCATATCTCTATGGATTTTATTTCCGACCTCCCTGTTTCTCAGAGAATGACCGTTATCTGGGTAATCTGTGATAGGTTTTCCAAGATGATACATCTTGTGCCATTACCTAAGTTACCTTCCTCCTCCGAATTGGTGCCTTTGTTCCTTCAGCACGTGGTTCGGTTACATGGCATTCCGGAGAACATTGTGTCTGACAGAGGAGTCCAGTTTGTTTCCAGATTTTGGAGGACATTTTGTTCTAAACTTGGTGTTCAATTATCTTTCTCCTCTGCTTTTCATCCTCAGACCAATGGACAAACCGAGAGAACAAACCAGACCTTGGAGACTTATTTGAGATGTTTTGTGTCTGCTGATCAATATGACTGGGTCTCTTTTTTGCCTTTGGCTGAGTTTGCTCTTAATAATAGGGCTAGCTCTGCCACCTGTCATGGTTTACTGGGTTCTTGGATCAGGTAGTCACGGGGTTAACTTGGTTGGCCTCTTTCTGGGTCCTGGGAGGCTTTTTATAGCCTCACTGTGAAGCCAGCCTTTGTCGTTTATACTCTGACCTTTGGCTGAGTGTGTCTGACCCTGTGCTTGCCAGTGCTTTGTGCCTGTGCTTCGTTTTGTCTGTCTGGTTCTGATTTGGCTGTGTCCCTGTTACGAGTTTTGCCTGTCCCTTTTGTACTGCGTTGCTCCGTCTGTGTATGACCCTTGGCTACGTTCTGACTCCGCTCTGCCTGCTCCTCTTGTACTTCGTTGCTCCGTCTGTGTATGACCCTTGGCTACGTTCTGACTCCGCTCTGCCTGCTCCTCTTGTACTTCGTCGCCCTCTATGTGTATGACCTAGCTATCCTGACCATCCATTCTGTCTATGCCCCTTGGTAACTTTATTTCGTAGTTACCCTTCTAGGAGTTTTCCTTTACCTCCTAGATCTCTGGAGCTTAGGCCACGCCCCTAGGCAGTCACGTGCCTGCAGGTCCTTCGGCCTGAAACATTCTCTACCTGATACTGCTGCCTCTGAGAGACGTGTGGCTGGCTCCGCCCCTTGGCAGTCACATGCTGCGGAAGGTCCTGTTACTCAGAAACACACTTCTTCCCTGCTGCAGCTCTACTATACAGGTATCGTTGGGCACAGTTTGTTCATTCAGGACACACGCACTGGCTCAGTGAGCAAGTGCAGTGCGGTGTCCCTGACATTATAAACGACCGTTACATTTTTTTTTTTTTTTTCTGAGGGGGAGATTTAGGAGTGTTATCCCCATGGATCCCATGCAGGTGTTAGCAGGTCAGGTGAAACATCTGACGCAAAGGTTCCAGGAGTTGAATGTTGAGCAGCGCATGATGGCTCAGACCCAGCAGCAGCTGGTAGATACCGTACAGGGGGCTGTCGCTGCGGGGTCTCTGGGTACTGGTGGTAAGGATGTGTCGTTAGTATCTCCTGAATCTCCAGTTAAACTGCCCGACTACTTCTCAGGGGATAAAAATGAGTTCAGAGCCTTCAGGGAGGGGTGTAAACTTTTTTTCTCCCTGAGGCCTCGCTCTTCTGGGGATGAGTTCCAGAGGGTGGGGGTCATTATTTCCCTACTTCGGGGGGCCCCACAAGCCTGGGCTTTTTCTCTCTCTCCTTCTGCTCCTGAGAGGATGACTGTTGATATGTTTTTTCATGCCCTGGGCCGCATCTATGATGAGCCTGACAGGGTCCGTATGGCTGAGGACATGGTAATGAGTGTTCGTCAGGGTAAACATTCAGCCGAGTGGTTCTGTTCGGAGTTCCGATGTTGGGCAGCGGAGGTCTCCTGGAATGATGCCGCCCTTCGAGGGCTATTCCGCAGAGGCCTGTCTGAACGTCTCCAGGACGCCCTGGCCCTTCATCCTCCACCTGATACTTTGGAGGACGCCATAACCCAGGCCGTACGAATGGACCGCAGGCTACGCGCCAGGGGTATCATGCAGTGTGAAACCTCACTGTTTGCTGGCAGCAAAGAGACTGGAGCCACTACTGAGGTCATGGACATTGGCACCACCTCGCTAAAAGAGAAGGAGAGAAGACATCGCCGGGAGAAACAACTCTGTTTTATTGTGGAGAGTCCGGACATTGGAGAAAAGATTGTCCCACCTGTCCGTCATCTAAGACGGCGGAAAACTACTAGGTCTGGGTAGCGGTCGAGGAGGCTGCCCAGACCTTCAGGTACTATTTTCCTCATGTTCTAAAGTCGTATTAAAGGTGGAACTATTGGTAGACAACTATCGTTTTTTCTCGACAGCATTGGTGGACAGTGGTTCATCTCTCAATCTGATCAGTTCCTGTGTCGTCTCCCAACATAAGATAGGGACAGTCAGGCTGGAGACACCCCTTAAAATTGTTGCTATCGACTCTTCCCCTCTTACCCGAACTGGGATTCTTTATGCTTCCAAAAGGTTTTCTTTGCAGGTCGGTTCTTCCCACAAGGAAGACATGGAATGTTTTGTCATGGACAAATTGCCCACAGGGCTAGTGCTGGGTATGCCATGGCTTCAACGTCACAACCCGGTGATTGACTGGGAATCAGGGGAGATTATTAAATGGGGATCCCAATGTGTCGGCTGTTGCCATAAACCTGTTTATTGTATGAAACTTGAAAAACCTGTCTCAGTGTCTTCTGTTGGTCTGGAGGGTATTCCGGAGTACCTGAAAGACTTTGAGGACGTGTTCTCTGAAAGTGAGGCTGAGGCTCTGCCCCCGCATAGATCATTTGACTGTGCTATTGATCTTGTCCCGGGAGCCAAATTGCCCAAGGCCCGTCTGTTTAATTTGTCAGGCCCGGAGCGCCTGGCTATGAAGCAATACATCTCTGAAAGTCTTCGCAAAGGGCATATAAGGCCCTCAGTGTCCCAGTAGCTGCGGGGTTCTTCTTTGTTAAAAAGAAGGATGGCGGTCTACGTCCCTGCCTCGACTTTCGAGAACTTAATAAAATCACAGTCAGGAATACATACCCCCTGCCTCTGATTCCTGATCTCTGTAACCAGCTCTCTGGGGCCAAGTGGTTTTCAAAATTGGACCTCAGGGGGGCTTATAATTTGATAAGAGTACGGGAAGGGGATGAGTGGAAAACTGCTTTTCTTACTACTGAGGGGTTATTTGAGAATCTCGTCATGCCTTTTGGTCTCACCAATGCTCCAGCTGTGTTTCAAAATTTCATTAATGTAGTTTTTTCGGACCTCATTGGCCGTTTTGTGGTGATCTATTTGGATGATATACTGATATATTCCTCTGACAGACATTCACATTTATCACATGTTAAAACTGTGTTTCAAAGACTCAGGGAAAATCATTTATTTGTTAAGCTGGAGAAATGTTCTTTCTTCGTTCAGGAGCTATCATTTTTGGGTCTCATAATCTCTCCACAGGGGTTTCGTATGGATCCCAAGAAGGTGCAAGCCATTATGGAGTGGGTCCAGCTCGGGACCTTAGAGGACTCCAGCGCTTCTTGGGATTCGCGAATTACTATCGCAGGTTTATCAAGGGTTTTTCTCAGATTGTGAAACCCCTCACGGATCTCACACGTAAAGGGGCAGATGTTAGGAACTGGTCCCCCTCGGCCAAACAATCTTTTTTAACTTTGAAAAATTGTTTCACATCCGCTCTTGTTCTGGTTCAACCTGACTCATCCAAGCCGTTTGTTGTTGAAGTTGATGCTTCGGAGGTTGGGGTGGGGGCAGTGTTGTCACAGGGACCTACTTCTCTGACTAACCTCAAACCTTGTGCCTATTTCTCGAAAAAAAATTCTCAGGCTGAGAGAAATTATGACGTTGGTAATAGAGAACTCTTAGCAATCAAATTGGCGTTCGAGGAATGGAGGCATTTTTTGGAGGGGGCGGCTCACCCCATCACAGTCATCACCGACTACAAAAACCTAGAGTATATCAAATCTGCTAAAAGACTGACTCCTAGGCAAGCCCGTTGGTCACTTTTTTTTTTCCAGATTTCAATTTTCTATAACTTTTCGACCAGGGTCTAAAAACGTGAAAGCTGATGCTTTATCACGTAGTTTTGAGCCGCTTTCCGCCCCTGACCCGCCGTCCCCCATTCTTCAACCCAATGTCGTTATAGCTGAAGTGTCGTCGGAATTGGAGCGGGAGATTGTGGGGGCTCAATCTTTAGCTCCAAGGTCCAAACCCGAAAACAAATTGTTTGTTCCTCAGCAGTTACGCACCAGGCTCCTGCGGGAGTTCCATGATTCAAAACTGAGTGCTCACCCAGGCATTTCTGCCACACAAGAGGCAGTGGCTAGAGTTTTTTGGTGGCCTTTGATGGCTTCAGATATTAAGAAGCATGTCGCTGCGTGTGGGGTATGCGCTCGTTCTAAGAGCTCTCATTGCCGGCCGGCCGGGGAATTGGTGCCTTTGCCAATTCCAGGAAGGCCATGGACCCACTTGTCCATGGACTTCATTACCAACCTTCCTTCTTCTCGGGGTAACACGGTTATCTGGGTAGTTGTGGACAGGTTTTCTAAGTTAGCGCATTTTGTACCTATGGCAAGTCTACCTACTGCAGAGACTCTCTCTAAGCATTTCCTCGCACAGATTGTACGGTTACATGGGGTACCTATGAATATTGTATCTGACAGAGGGGCACAATTTGTGGCCAAGTTTTGGCGGGCTTTTTGCAAAAGGTTGGGGATATCTTTGTCCTTTTCCTCAGGCTACCACCCAGAGAGTAACGGGCAGACGGAGCGCACCAACCAGTCGCTTGAACAAATTCTTCGATGTTTGGTTTCTACTCTGCAAAGTGACTGGTGTGATGCCCTACCGTTAGCGGAGTTCGCCTTCAACAACCGTACCAATCAATCTACCGGTAGGTCACCGTTTTTTATTAATTATGGTTTGAACCCTCATTTTGGTGAATTCTCACGTTTAGATTCGGGCTGTCCAGGAGCTGAGGACTGTGTTAACCGAATCAGGGATCTGTGGTCAAAAGTTCGGTTGAATATGTTCAGGGCTCAGGAGACTTATAAGTGTTTTGCAGATAAAAAAAGGAACCCTGCTCAGGTGTTGCAGTGTGGGGACAAGGTGTGGCTCTCCATGCGAAACATAAGTCTTCGTCTACCCTCCGCCAAACAGGGGCCCAAGTTCATAGGTCCCTATGAGATCATTGAGGTAATTAACCCTGTGGTGTATCGCCTTCGCCTCCCTCCCGCTTTGAAACTCCATAACGTATTCCATAGATCCTTGTTAAAACCCTTGGGATCGGTAGTAGAAGAACCAGCTGCTGTTCCCTCTCCAGTCTTGGTTGATGGGCACATGGAATTTGAGGTACAACATATTGTAGACTCCCGGCGGTCTCGGGGGTCCTTACAGTACCTCGTGCATTGGAGGGGGTACGGTCCAGAGGACCAGTCTTGGGTGCCGGCCAGATCGGTACACGCTGACCGTCTGGTTCGGGCATTCCATGCTCGGAAACCTGGGGGTCCAGAGGCCCCCCATTAAAAGGGGGTACTGTCATGGTTTACTGGGTTCTTGGATCAGGTAGTCGCGGGGTTAACTTGGTTGGCCTCTTTCTGGGTCCTGGGAGGCTTTTTATAGCCTCACTGTGAAGCCAGCCTTTGTCGTTTATACTCTGACCTTTGGCTGAGTGTGTCTGACCCTGTGCTTGCCAGTGCTTTGTGCCTGTGCTTCGTTTTGTCTGTCTGGTTCTGATTTGGCTGTGTCCCTGTTACGAGTTTTGCCTGTCCCTTTTGTACTGCGTTGCTCCGTCTGTGTATGACCCTTGGCTACGTTCTGACTCCGCTCTGCCTGCTCCTCTTGTACTTCGTTGCTCCGTCTGTGTATGACCCTTGGCTACGTTCTGACTCCGCTCTGCCTGCTCCTCTTGTACTTCGTCGCCCTCTATGTGTATGACCTAGCTATCCTGACCATCCATTCTGTCTATGCCCCTTGGTAACTTTATTTCGTAGTTACCCTTCTAGGAGTTTTCCTTTACCTCCTAGATCTCTGGAGCTTAGGCCACGCCCCTAGGCAGTCACGTGCCTGCAGGTCCTTCGGCCTGAAACATTCTCTACCTGATACTGCTGCCTCTGAGAGACGTGTGGCTGGCTCCGCCCCTTGGCAGTCACATGCTGCGGAAGGTCCTGTTACTCAGAAACACACTTCTTCCCTGCTGCAGCTCTACTATACAGGTATCGTTGGGCACAGTTTGTTCATTCAGGACACACGCACTGGCTCAGTGAGCAAGTGCAGTGCGGTGTCCTTGACACCACCTTGATGTCTCCATTTTTCTGCAATTTTGGGTTTCACCCTCGATTTTCTTCGGGACAGGCGGAGGCTTCTGTCTGTCCGGGTGTTGACTCTGTTGTGGAGCGAATGCAACAGATTTGGGACCAGGTAGTGGAGAGGTTGTCTCTCTCTCAGAAGGTCCAACAGTTTGCCAACCGGCATAGGACTGATGGTCCTCGGTTTAAAGTGGGGGACTTGGTTTGGTTGTCCTCAAGAAATATCCCTATGAGGGTTGCATCTCCAAAGTTTAAGCCCAGGTTCATTGGACCTTATAAGATCATGGAGATTCTTAATCCTGTTTCCTTCCGTTTGCTTCTTCCAGGGACATTTAAGATCCATAACGTGTTCCACAAGTCCTTATTGAAGAGGTTTGTTGAGCCAGTGGTTCCTATGGCTGCGCCTCCTGACCCTGTTTTGGTTGAGGGCAATCTGGAGTATGTGGTTGAGAAAATATTGGATTCTCGTTTTTCTAGACAGAAACTCCAGTATTTGGTTAAGTGGAGAGGTTATGGTCAGGAGGACAATTCTTGGGTGTTTGCTTCGGACATCCATGCTGGGAGACTGATCCGTGCCTATCACCGAGCTCATCCTGATCGGCCTGGTTGCACAGGTGGGGGTTCGGTGACCCTTCCTCAAGGGGGGGGTACTGTTATGAATGTGCTAGAGATGGTTTCTGAGCAGAGGCTCCCTCTGGTGGTTACAGACAGTACTGAACCTTTCAGCGAGGAGTGGCAATCTGGAATCACGGACTGGTCTGATATAAGGGAGGTTCCCTCCCATGATGGTTGCCGGTGATCAATTGTTCTTGTCTCAATTGTGGTTCCTGGTTCATGTGGAAGTTTGCTGGAGTCCTGCCTGCATCTC
>JARQOD010000006.1:254256644-254283858 GCA_033576555.1 Oophaga sylvatica
AAAGGACATACTGAAAAAAACATAAACTGAATTGATATTATTCAATTCTTATAAGTAGCATGAGTGAGGGTTTTTTTTGACACGCCCCAAGCTCACTCAAAGAGGTGTATCAAGAATCTGCTCCCAAATTCAAAATCTATTGGAACGATCTCACCTCGTTTGAAGTTTCTCAGCCTCAGTTAGCCGTAAATCTCTGGTCATATTGGGAGAAGGTTTTTCTTAAAATCTCGTGCCTTCAATTAAACATCCCACCAGGAATAAGATTTGTGCCCCATATAGTGCTTCCCGACGCGTTTCGTTATTACTCATCAGGGGAAAGGTACACACAATCATTCAGTGGAAAAATCCACCATTTTTCATAAGGGGTCAGAGGCCTTTCCCCTGATGAGTAATAACGAAACGCGTCGGAAGCACTATATGGGGCACAAATCTTATTCCTGGTGGGATGTTTAATTGAAGGCACGAGATTTTAAGAAAAACCTTCTCCCAATATGACCAGAGATTTACGGCTAACTGAGGCTGAGAAACTTCAAACGAGGTGAGATCGTTCCAATAGATTTTGAATTTGGGAGCAGATTCTTGATACACCTCTTTGAGTGAGCTTGGGGCGTGTCAAAAAAAACCCTCACTCATGCTACTTATAAGAATTGAATAATATCAATTCAGTTTATGTTTTTTTCAGTATGTCCTTTATGTCACTTTGGTTAATTTTAATATAAAATAGTAAAAGTTATATTTTAATATTGATCCTACCCTGCTATTATAATTAACTTATGACATGGAAAAAAAAGTTATTCCAACGTACCGAACTTCTTAAAAAACATTTAATGAAAATCTATTTAAAAATGAAAGTTTACAACTTTCCAGAGACAAATAAATATGAATTTCTGAGGAGTGGCGCTAAGAGCAAACGCGTTTCAGAAAGAGTCCCTTATTCATTGCCTGCCTGCACATATGACATGACACCAAGCCGGTAAACCAAATGCTGCGCTGGAGAACCCAGAAGCTCTGGAAATTTGCTTAGCTTCTGTACACGGCTAGAGAGCATTGGCCTGGACCATGGACCAGGGTTGTTTGAAGTGATCCGTCCATCTTTAATGCTTGATAGTCCATCAGTTGACAAGTAGAATCAGTCCCCGATGGACCCTACTGGCTTTAATGGAGTCAATCATTTTACTGGTGAAAAAAAAAACAGCAAACTATACTTAGCTTTTTCTTCCTGTAAAAATGATGAAATCAGCGATGGAGCCTCCAATACAGATGTGAACCTAGCGAAAATATCATCTCTGTACCACTCTGCCATTAAATATATAAAACAAGTTGTAAAGCTGTTTTCAGAATTTCCCCATGGGAAACTGCGTTTAGTATACAACTTTTTACTGTCACCAAAATATAATATTGTACAACCTGGAAAAAGACGGATTTTGGTAAGAACTTACCTGTAAAATCCTTTTCAGCGAAGAAGGAAGGGAGACACACTAGGCATTACTAGTGGGTAGGCGGAGCCCCAGATAGGATTGACACCTCAGATTAAAAAGAGTGTTGACCGGCCCCTCCAGCTCAGGCTCCTCCTACTCAGCACTTCAGTCGTACCCAAGCTTAAGGAAGAACAATATCACCAGCGAAGCAACATAACCCCTTCTGAAGGACTTCAGAGAAAAATACAAAAGTACAGGTTATGCATGCATTTGGCAAAGAAAAAACCACACAGTTCCAGGTACTACTCACTGAACCTGACTACTGCGATAAGCTGGCAATGCTGGAACAGAGCCGTAGCGCGTCGACCTCAGCTCAGAAAATCGCTATCAGAGAAGGGCCACGCTGCATCTGTAAATACAACAACACACTTCTGCCATGGGAGGGATGTGTGTATCCCTTCCTTCTTCACTGAAAAGGATTTTACAGGCAAGTTCTTACCAAAATCCGTCTTTCAGCTGCAGATGAAGGAAGGGAGACACACTAGGCATTACTAGTGGGACATCCCAAAGCAGTCCAAAAATTAGGGTGGGAAAAAACCAAAATAGGCAGAAACCCAACAACCTAGATAAATGCGCCACAGGCGCCAAATACAAGTTAACTAAAAACTTTAAATTACCGCTGCCTGCAGGACCCTACGTCTTAAGGCCGCATCAGCGGAAACACTGACGTCCACCTATATAAAACTTTGTAAATGTGTGGACAGAACGCCAGGTCGTCGCTCGGCAGAGCTGAACTGCCGAGGCCCCTTGGTGAAAGGCCCACGATGAAGCCACAGCCCCGTGGAGTGAGCTCGAATCTTAATCGGGCAAGGTTCGCCTTTAAGTCGGGAAACCTCCAAAATGGCCGACCAAATTCAACGAGCTATAGGGTCCTTGGAAGCTCGATGACCACGCCTACGACCTGCTGTAATCACAAACAGGGAATCTGACTTTCGAAAGCCTTGAATGACAGACAAATAGAACTTCAAGGCTCGCACTAAATCCAATTTGTGCAAGTCCCGTTCCTTTGCATTCCTTGGGCCCGGGCAAAGCAAAGGCAACACAATATCCTGGTTAGCATGAAATTGCGACACCCCTTAGGTAGAAAGTCGCCCCGAGTGCGAAGCACTACTCGATCCAGGTAAAACTCCAGGAAAGGAGGCGAGCAGGAAAAAACTGCCAACTCAGAAACCCTTCTTAAAGAGGTTACCGCCAGTAAGAAGGCAACCTTCTAAGAAAGTAAAGAAAATCTAGCAGAACCCATAGGCTCAAAAGGTACATGGTGAAGAGCCTCCAAAACAAGGTTGAGGCGCCAAGGAGACACAGGTGCCTTCCGCGTGGAAGCTGACGGGTTACTCCTTGAAAAAAAGGAACGCACGTCCCTACGCGAGGCGATAGCCTTCCGAAACAGCAAGGACAGGGCAAAAACCTGACCTTCCAGAGTGCTAACTGCCAAACCTTTGTCCAGCCCGTACTGCAGCAAAGCCAACAAATTGGGAATGGAAAAAAATCCTCGGATTCCTTGAAGAACCCGAACACCACTAAAAGAAGGCTTCCCAAGTCTTGTGATAAATCTTAGTAGTAGCCGGACCTCTGGCAGCTCGCAGAGTGGCAATGACTTCGGCTGAAAAAACCTCTACGGGTCAATATTTCGGTCTCAAGAGCCACGCCGTCAAACGCAGAGACTTCAAGTCCGGATGACGAACGGGCCCCTGGGTTAACAGGTCTGGGCGAGGAGGAAGTGGGAATGGCGGTGCCGCCAAAAGCGACACCAGTGTCGAGAACCACGTCCTCCTTGGCCCATCCAGGACTATCAACATAGCCGGAATTCTCTCCAGTCTGATCCGACGCAGCACCAGAGGAAGTAAAGATATCGGCGGAAACACATAGACTAGCTCGAAATGGTCCCACGGAGCCACCATAGCAACCACCGCTATAGCCTTCGGGTCCTTGTACCTGGACATGAAGGTCGGTAGTTTGGCATTTGGCATTGAACCTGGATGCCATCAAATCCACTTGGGGAGTTCCCCAACGGAAGCACAGCAGTGCAAAAATTTTCGGATGAAGACTCCAGGATCCATCTTCTCGCGACTGAGGAAGTCCGCCGTGGTATTCTGGACTCCTGGAATGTGCATCGCAGAGATAGCTGGAACCTTGGTCTCGGCCCATAACAGAATCCGGGACACCTCCATCAAGAGCCTGGAGCTCCTTGTCCCGCCTTGGTGGTTGATATACGCAACCGCCGTCGCGTTGTCTGTCTGCACTCGGACTGGTAGACCGCTTGAAGGAACCGTCCAGTGATGGAGGCAAAGGAAAATTGCCCTCAATTCCAGGATGTTGATCGGTAGAACAGACTCTCCCGATGACCATACTCCCTGGATCCAAAGATCGTTCCAGACACCCCCCCCAGCCCGTTAGGCTGGCATCGGTGGTTATGACCGACCACCTCGGAGGAAAGAAAGATTTCCCCAGGGATAATGCTCCTGGACGTAACCACCATCCTAGGGATTCTCGCACCCTGTGAGAGATGATGACGTTGCAATCCAGAGAAACTTGCGATCGATCCCAACGACTCAGAATGAGCCTTTGGAGGGCCCTGGAATGAAATTGGGCAAACGGAAGTGTCTCCATGAACGCCACCATCAACCCAGAAGGCGCATACACTTCCGAAGGGACATTGCTGTCGCAGACTTCATAATCTGTACAGTCGGAATAGACATGCCCGCTTGTCTGGAAAGAAGGGACACCACCGTCCGTACCGTGTCGAAATGCATTCCCAAAAACAGGAATGACTGCGACGGTTCCAGAGACGACTTCTCCCAATTGAACCAGCCACCCGAAATCCTCCAGGAGCTGAAGGGATAGATTGCGAGCCGTTACCGCCTCCTCCTTTGAGGAGATCGTCCAGGTAGGGAAAAATCGTAACCCCCTGTCTTTGAAGAATTGCCATGAGGGGTACCAGAATTTTTGTAAAAACTCTGGGCGCCGAGGCCAAGCCGAATGGCAGAGCCACAAACTGGCAATGGTCCTGACCTATGGCAAAATGAAGGAAGCGCCGGTGAGCCCTTCCGACGGCGTTCTGTGACAGGGCTGCCACAACGGAGCGAAACGACTCCATGCGAAATTGTCGGGTGTAGACATGTCGATTCAATCTTTGAGATCCAGAATAGGGCGAAATTTGTCCTCCTTTTTGGGGACCACAAAGAGGTTGGAATAAAATTCCTCTTCCCCGGTCCTCTGCGGAACGGTATCACCACACCCTTCTGCAGAAGGGAATCGACCTCTCGTAGTAGAACGGCAAATAGTTCGGCTCTGACGGAATGCGAGATTGGCAAAAACTGTCCGGGGTCGAGAAAGAAACTCTATGAAGTAGCCTGCCAACAAAACCTGTGTCACCCAGGCGTCCGACACATGGGAAACCCAAGTCGGTTTGAATTGGAGTAAACGACCCCCCACTCGAGGGCGCTCGAGTGAGACCCAGACAACAGTGCGCCTTAGCGGGTTTTTTGCCAGCTTCTGTCTTAACAGAAGTTCTGTTTCCAGGGTATGCGGAATTTCTGAAAATTCCCTTTTTTTTTTTTTTAAAAAGAGAGAGACGACCCAAACCCCCAGAAGGTTGGCCGGATCATCCCTTGAACCGAAAGGACCGCCGACAACTACTGGCACTAGTCCTGCCAGATGCAGAAGTCACAGGTCTGCGCTGCGGTAAAGCTGTTTCTTTTGCCTTTGCCTTGGCAATCAGCTCCGTGAGGTCAGATTCAAATAGCTGACCACTTCCTAAGCTAAAGATAGCAAACCCTGCTTGGAAACCGCGTCCACTGTCCAAGCCACAGAGTCTGACTGTGACTGCCGAGGATTGCGCCCTGGATAGCAGTGACGCAGTATCCTTCAACTTGACAAGCCCATCTACCTCGAAAGAGGGGATCCCGTCCTTAGACGGTCCAACCGGCTCAGGGAAACTTTACAAGTACATCCTTAATACCGAATCCATGACCTGCGGCCTCACAGATGGATATTGTTGCCATCTCCGTTTTTCTGTCCAGCGGGTTGCGGACTCGCCTTCCCTTTACCAGGAAGATTTGCTAAGCTGGGGTAAAGGGACATTCACTTCAGGAGAAGGGGTCCAATTAACAATCAACTCCGTAAAAAAAAAACGGAAACAGTTTGTAAAGCCGTCATGACCCATGCGACTCCTGAAACATCCGGGCCGACTTACCAGGACGTCTAGTTACCTCCTCCGGTAACTGTAACGCCCTCATGGAGAAATCTTAGTACGGCCCATGAGAGAGGCAGAGTGTCCCTGCAGATCTTCCTTGTCCGAATCGGACATCTTCGCTACGCGAGAAGGAAGGCACGATTTGTGTCGCTTCCTTGAGAGGATGTAGCTGACACCCAATAACCTAGAAGGTCAGACAGGCCATCAATAAAAACTAGTGAGGACCTCCATTTTGACACCACTGGAACTTTCGACCGCTGCGCATGAGTCGAGGTCTGCGTGTCAGATACGCGAGACTGATCCTGTAGCGGATCTGGGAATGGACTGCCCTTGCATAGTATACGGCAGGTTAAACCTGTCAGTAACCAGAACAGTATGTTTCTTAAAGAAAAAACAAACGCTGAAGGGTTAAAGCTCTTAAAGAGAGAGATACCCCAGCTGTCCCCCATTAAGAGTTAACCGCCTAAGAAGGGGTTAAAGTAGCAGACTCCCCACAACCTTGATAATGAAAAGGGTGTGCGAGCCTCAAGCGCCTCTTATAAGGCCGCAGCTACAGGACAGTTATGCCACACTATACAGAAAAAACGTTCCACAAAATCGCTAAAAAATTGCGCTGTTTTGTATATCGCAATGACCGCCAAAGTCATTAAGGGGATTGCTAACCGCTTATGCGATGTTAATGAGATCGCTCAGATTGGCAGCTACTAGCGACATTAAAAAAGATCACACAAACGATCGCATTAGTATGCGTCGTTATCAGGATCGTTAGCGGAAACGTTAGTGGCAATAATAATAATAATATCGCAGGCTCCTCACAACCTCTTTATTAATATTGAAAAGAGTGTGCGAGCCCCTTATGCGATAACAGCCGCAGGACCGCGCAATCTGTCACTCATTAGTGCCCCAGACGGCGCCCGCGCTGTGGGGGTGAAGGGGTTAAGCTTCTGCCCGCGGGCTAGAAGCGACTCACCCAGCTGGTCACGTTCTTGCCGGGAGGGGAGGGAGCGATTTCAGCCTGTTATGAAATGGCCGCCGCGCTCTGCCTCCGATGTGCTCCATGTAGAGGAGCCGAAAATGGAGGCTGCAGTAAAGCGCGCGCTCAGAGCGGGCGGCGCGAAATTCAAAAATAAAAAAGGGCGCGCACTCCTCTCTCTCTCTTCCCCTCAGAGCGGCGCGAAATTCAAAAATAAAAAAGCGCGCACTCCTCTTCTCCTCAGAGTCACCGGCATGTATACTCTACAGCGGTTGCCGCAGCAACCGCTAAATCAATCACACACATCTTAATAAAAATGTGGAGTACTCACCAGCCGAGCGCCACAGGGACCCCCAGGGGTTTCTGGCGCTTGCCCTTTCCTTCCCCCAGGGCGGGGGACGCAGTGACCCCTGTGCGCAGTTTGCGCCCCCACCAGGGAAGCCATCCTCATCCCCCCGGGCCGGCAGGGTTCTGCAGGGACCACCATTAGGGTAATACAGATCCGCCAAGGGAGAGGTTGGGGTCCAGCAGCGCTGAGACCCCTGAGACCTCTAGACCACTCTGGTGATCCAAGTCTCTTGTCCGATAAAAAATAATAAAATCTTCTGAGGAGCTGCTTCCAGCAGCGACCATCCTCTGAGACCTCAAATTTTAGACTGAAGTGCTGAGTAGGAGGAGCCTGAGCTGGAGGGGCCGGTCAACACTCTTTTTAATCTGAGGTGTCAATCCTATCTGGGGCTCCGCCTACCCACTAGTAATGTGTCGACCCGCCACCACAATTGTGGGTTACCAGGGCAATGGGGTACTCAGAGCCGAGCCCATGGAAGTCTATGGGGATTTGTCACAGGTAGCTGTGGCTCGGTCTGTGGCCCTGGCGGTCTGGCGTATGTTAGGGATATATTTACAGGGGATAGATTTATATACAGTTCGTGACGCCACCTGTAGTCTTCTGGTAAGTTGTACCAGCGCTGCTGTAGATCTCTGAGGGGATGGTGAGGCAGCTAGATGTCGGGTCCCCTACAGGTGGGACTGGTCCCTCAAAGTCTATGAAGTTAGTGAAGTCGGGTGCAGATAAATAACACAGTCTCACACGGTCAGCGTCTTTCCATACCTTTACTTGTAAGATGTTCAGGCAGGTCCCAGGGAGGCTGATCCAAGGAGAGTGTATCTTGAGACAGCAGCTGGACAAGTTAGGGGCCTCCTTTACTTTCAATACGATGAGTACAACCAGCCTGAAGCGTAGTTCCCTCAATAACTCCAGCTAATCCATAGCTGTACTGCCCAGTCAGTTTTGTGGTAGGAGCCTTCCTGCGAGAGAGCTGAATTCCTGTCTTGTCGTGCACGGACTCAAAGTCTTCACTCCCCCTGACCCCAGTTACGTACTGACTATATGGGGCTGTTTGCCGCGACCTAAGGTCCGGTAAATCCCTGGTTTTCTTACCACTATGCTTGTAGCTAATAGTGATCCTTCGGTCCCCAGTGACCGGTTGCAATGTGCAGGACTTCTTCAATCCAAAAGCACCTTCTCCAATAATCTTTCCACTGTGCCTTTCGCCTTGTCCTCGCTGGTAGCATAAACACTCACACTTGCATAAAGTCGGGTAGTCACTCCCTTCATTCACTTCCTTCAAAGTTAGTTACAGATTCTCAGTTATCACTAGGCAGGAGCACGTCTCTGAACCTTTCACTGTCCTTGAGACAGGTGACTGAAGTCTTTCTGCACTAAGCTTCTTCTTTCTTTCAATGTATTCAGGTGAGGTACAGCTCTGACTAGGCTGAGGTGAACTAGACCACCTGTACTAGCCTCCACGTTCTGAACTGATGATGAGCAGGCTGGACGACTTCCTCCCTCCAGCTAAACTCCAGACGTCTGCTCTGTCCGAAGACAGGAAACACACTCCTCAAAAATCACTCAACAAACATACACCCTGACCACTCCCTCACAAGTAACTACACTACCCTAAGGGTGTGTCTAGTGTATGTTGAGTGAATGGGTATTTAGCATTAAACTGCTGTCTCGCCACACACTCTCCAGGGTACTGCGTGTGCCTAACACCAGGGCTACACATTCCCCCATGGTAAAAGACAGCACTCCCGGGCTGTAAAATACAAAAGAGACATTTTGTTTATGCATGAAAACATCAACATTAACATTAATTCGTCCCATCCGGGAGGTGAGGATATCTTGAACGTTGCAAACATTATAGAAAAATACAAATATTAAATAGCATTCAATAAATATACAGTATTCTTGTGAAGGACCCGCACCAAACCTTCAACGTGGGTCCTGGGTGGGCTGCAGGACATCCGAATGCAGACCTCACTCAGTGCCACACCACACGGGTTTTTGTATTCAGAGGTAGTTGTGCTGGTTTATGTAAAACCAAGATAAAGCACCGAAGCGCAACTATGTACAAATAAGTTCTGGGTTGGCACAGTCCTCAACCTCAAAGTCCATTGTAAAACCAAAGACACAGATATAATCTCACATTATTATAATACTAAAGTGCAAAACTTTTTCTGGTTACCCAGCCGGGCATTCTACGGTTAGCAATTATATATATGCATTATATACGTTATACTCTTCAACTTGTGCAAAAATTTGTAAAACATTCCTAAACTTTCTACAATATTACTTATGGTAGACCCTATAGGGATCTCACCGATTCTTCTTTACTATTTATTCATTTTCAAATACACTTTCCACCCCGGGGGCTGGAACAATGCAATGGGCCCTAGATCCCAGGACTAACAAATCATGCGCTGCGATTAGGGTCTGGGTCGCCACAGTTCTCGTGCGAACCACTAGGGGCGCAACGGGTACATTCTCCTCACGAGACACCGATTGCGTTTCAATCACAGTTAACGATATGGACCGTGTCATGGATTGCGATTGAGACTGGGTCGCTAGTTGCGATGTAGAAATTGCTTTAATTTGCGATGAGCCTGCAGGGGGCGATGCTGGGGCACGGCCGGATACTGCTTGAGCTGGAGACGGGGACGCTGCGGTAGTGGTGACGTTACCTGCGTCGGGGACGGGGTCACGGACGATGGTGAGTTAAGGGCATACCATCCCTTCATTCCCCAGTGCCGTGTGTACTTGACAATGTCTCCATTTACTAAGTCCCTCCCGGGATGGCCTTGCGGTAGGTGGGATTCTACGTCACGCCTGCTGACAAAGACCCCTGGGTAGAGGCCCGGTTCACGGATGAAGCCCCAGCCCTTTCGGAGCTGGAACTCAGTCACACACCCCTGCCGCCGCGGTTCCCTCAGGGTACCTTTCTCTCTCCGGACACTCTCCTTGTCCGCGATCAGCTCTGCATGTTGCCGCTGACGGTTCCGCTGAGCTTCCCGCTCTTCCTCCTGCTGGCGTTTCTGCTTCTCCTCACGACGCTGCCACTCATATTCCCACTGGGCGGTGTAGGCGACGTCATCCAGGCGCGCCATCTCGTCCCAGTCGACGTCTGGTAACGACGGACAGGACCCCTCCGGTGTCCCTGTCGGGGACCGATCATCTGCTGCGGCCTCCTGGCCGGGCGGGCGTTCCGGGACTGGCTGTACCTCCTCAACCTCCTTCGCCTCCACCGCTTCACCGGTGGGATCAGGATCGGTACTTTCGGGGGCAGCCTCCGGTTGCTCCTTCGCCTTGGGCAGCAGAATCTTCGGTAACTCGAATCGTGGGGGGTCGTTGAGGGGAGAGATCACCGTGTCCCACAGCCTCCGCTGCTCCAGGGTACGCCGGCGTCTCTCGATCTCTTCAAATCCAGGTTGGTACTGGACCATCTTCTTCAGGCGTGCATTTTCTTCCTGAATTTCTAGCAACGCCTGCTGCAGGTGCAGGACCACGGATAACTCCGGTGCTGGTGGCAGCTTGGCTGGGGCACGGGGCCTGCCTTCCTCCGCTTCCCTGCTCGGCTGCACACGTCCTGCTTCCATGATGTTCCAGAAGATTCTTTCTTCTTCCTCCAGAGACGTCCGGTCTCTTCCGTGGAGGCGGGGTTTGCGTCTCCTCCTCCTCGCAGGGAAGGTGAAGAGGAGGCGGACCTCCTTTGCTGTAGGGCAGGATTGCATGTTGTAATAGCACTTTGAGAGGGCAGGCATTTTCTTCGCGCCACTGGGGGTAGACGCCCACGAAGGTACGCCCACCTTCTTCTCCAGCGCCTGAGGGCGCGAATATGGCGACAAAAATGGCGATTTTGGCGCCAAAAGTGCAAACAGTCCTTTTTCACAAAAACAATTCCTTAGGCACACAGGGCTCGCAATTCTGCGAGTTTCGCATCCTGTTCGTGACGCCAAAGTTTTGTGTCGACCCGCCACCACAATTGTGGGTTACCAGGGCAATGGGGTACTCAGAGCCGAGCCCATGGAAGTCTATGGGGATTTGTCACAGGTAGCTGTGGCTCGGTCTGTGGCCCTGGCGGTCTGGCGTATGTTAGGGATATATTTACAGGGGATAGATTTATATACAGTTCGTGACGCCACCTGTAGTCTTCTGGTAAGTTGTACCAGCGCTGCTGTAGATCTCTGAGGGGATGGTGAGGCAGCTAGATGTCGGGTCCCCTACAGGTGGGACTGGTCCCTCAAAGTCTATGAAGTTAGTGAAGTCGGGTGCAGATAAATAACACAGTCTCACACGGTCAGCGTCTTTCCATACCTTTACTTGTAAGATGTTCAGGCAGGTCCCAGGGAGGCTGATCCAAGGAGAGTGTATCTTGAGACAGCAGCTGGACAAGTTAGGGGCCTCCTTTACTTTCAATACGATGAGTACAACCAGCCTGAAGCGTAGTTCCCTCAATAACTCCAGCTAATCCATAGCTGTACTGCCCAGTCAGTTTTGTGGTAGGAGCCTTCCTGCGAGAGAGCTGAATTCCTGTCTTGTCGTGCACGGACTCAAAGTCTTCACTCCCCCTGACCCCAGTTACGTACTGACTATATGGGGCTGTTTGCCGCGACCTAAGGTCCGGTAAATCCCTGGTTTTCTTACCACTATGCTTGTAGCTAATAGTGATCCTTCGGTCCCCAGTGACCGGTTGCAATGTGCAGGACTTCTTCAATCCAAAAGCACCTTTCCAATAATCTTTCCACTGTGCCTTTCGCCTTGTCCTCGCTGGTAGCATAAACACTCACACTTGCATAAAGTCGGGTAGTCACTCCCTTCATTCACTTCCTTCAAAGTTAGTTACAGATTCTCAGTTATCACTAGGCAGGAGCACGTCTCTGAACCTTTCACTGTCCTTGAGACAGGTGACTGAAGTCTTTCTGCACTAAGCTTCTTCTTTCTTTCAATGTATTCAGGTGAGGTACAGCTCTGACTAGGCTGAGGTGAACTAGACCACCTGTACTAGCCTCCACGTTCTGAACTGATGATGAGCAGGCTGGACGACTTCCTCCCTCCAGCTAAACTCCAGACGTCTGCTCTGTCCGAAGACAGGAAACACACTCCTCAAAAATCACTCAACAAACATACACCCTGACCACTCCCTCACAAGTAACTACACTACCCTAAGGGTGTGTCTAGTGTATGTTGAGTGAATGGGTATTTAGCATTAAACCGCTGTCTCGCCACACACTCTCCAGGGTACTGCGTGTGCCTAACACCAGGGCTACACAGTAATGCCTAGTGTGTCTCCCTTCCTTCATCTGCAGCTGAAAACATTAAGTAGGAAACATGAATTAGGATTACAATACACACTGCAATTCTTCTTTCTTATGTTCCTTGATTTTGGTTTCCTGCTAAATGAGAGAAAAAAAATAGAAACAAAAAATACAAGAGTTAAAACCAACATTTGTCATAGCTCCAGCTGCTCAGACCAGTTTTATGTAGAAGATGGACCTGCTTCTGTATTGTTGGTTTCTCCCTCGTGGAAGCAGTGATCAATTTTCCAATGATAGCCCTCAAAGTTCAAGGAGGTGAAACCATGCTGGAGTTGAGGTATTATGGCCTCAGTCTTTAGATTGACACACTTACGGCAATTGTGTTGTTCCACCTGCTACCAGCTCTCCTGGAATATCCTGAGGACTAGAGTTACAAATACATCTGTTTCTGAAGCAGTTTGACATCTGGAACTGTTTATTCAACTCTGAGAACAGATATCCAGCTTGGCTTCTGAGTGTTTTTAGTTTATTGGAACGAAACACTATCAATACAGGCAAACTGTTATAGAAACTACAACCGATCTGTGCTAGACTTGATGTCCTCTAAGAAAATCTAAGATGCTGCAAAATTACCACAATTTTAGCTGATCACTTCTAAAATAGCATTATAATGCTGTTCAGGGCATTGCACCTTCCAAAGTTTTTTTCTACCATTTTTTTTCCTAGTTCATACTTGCCTTATTATCCCTTCCCAAACCAGCTGTTTTTCCATATTTGCACTTAAAAATTTTTCTCTCTTTCTTCGAAGAGTCATAACTTTTATTTCTTTTCCATCCATATAGCCATATGAGGGCTTGGGTTTTTTTTTTTTTGGGGGGGGGGTAAATTGTAATTTTTAATGACACAATAATTTTACTATTCAATGAATTGAAAAAAAAACACCAAAAGCAAGAACCTCATAACAAGCCAAGTATGAAAAAACACATATTCTTTATTAAAGCACAATACAAAAAAACAATTAAAATTGGCAATACCACAAGTGCAGGAAAGAAGTGGGACTCAACCAGGCTGCTTCCAATAGACAATGCATACCATAATGTCAATATCTCAAGGTAGTCATAATTTTGCACCAAAATATATCATATAATGGCTACAATATTTTGGGCCTATTACTATATCATGTTACTGGTTCAGCACAATTCACAATAGTGCAAAAAGCATGAAACTCTATAGTACAAACATGTCACCAAGCTATTATAGGTAATAACATATAGCAGGTAATATAGTGCATACTAAACATGGTACATTGACTATAAAATAAGTAAAGGCATAGTTCCCAAAATAGGAAGGAGACCAGGGAGACCCACCACACACCCGACGCGCGTTTCGCTCTGAAATGACTCCTGGATGTACCATGTTTAGTATGCACTATATTACCTGCTATATGTTATTACCTATATTAGCTTGTTGACATGTTTGTACTATACTATACTATAGATTTTCATGCTTTTTGCACTATTGTGAATTGTGCTGAACTAGTAACATGATATAGTAATAGGCCCAAAATATTGGAGCCATTATATTATATATTTTGGTGCAAAATTATGACTACCTTGAGATATTGACATTATGGTATGCATTGTCTATTGGAAGCAGCCTGGTTGAGTCCCACTTCTTTCCTGCACATGTGGTATTGCCAATTTTAATTGTTTTTTGTATTGTGCTTTAATAAAGAATATGTGTTTTTTCATACTCGGCTTGTTATGAGGTTCTTGCTTTTGGTGTTTTATGTATTTACCTCATGGCCATATAAAGGGATATACTTAGGTGTGTTTTGTATTCAATGAATTGGAAAGTGGGAAATTTCAACTGTGTTAATAAAAATGTAATTTCGCATTTTTTTTTTTGTTTTGTTTTTACCTGTCAGCATTATTTTCCAAGTCAGTACAGTTTGGCCTCATTCAGTCGTCAGTATTTCCACGTAAGAGAAAAATTAACCAATTATTCTAATGAGACTTTGAGCAGAGTTTTTTCAAAGTGTGGTCTGAGTCTCATCAGTTTTTCTCATATTTGGAGAGGTAAAATTAAGTTTCTCCACCTTCCCTATTCTGACAGTCCATTAAAAACTGACCCACTCGGAGGTCATTGACTTGCTGTTACAATTCCACCACTCACTGTGTCCTGGACACAATGAGTGACAGTTCAGCCATCCAATCTGAGGCAAGGGCATCCTGAGCTGTCAGTATTGTGAGTGATAGTCAAGCCGCCAATCAGGACAGGGACGTACTGGGTTCCTTACAGGTGTCTTTCATTCTGGCTGATTGGCTATTTAGCTGGCTGTCAGTGTCTGTTTCTTCCCAATCATAGCTTTAACTTGGTGGTGCATGCATTATTTTTCAGTGCTCTGTTTATGATCTTCTGCTACCCGACCTTGGACCTTGCATTTGACAATCAGTTTGCCTAGCCCTTTGTTTTCATCCATTACCTTCCTGGAATTCTGACCTCAGACTGTGATCTGACTTTGCCTTTGTCTTACCCCTCTGTTTATGATGGGCTCTCTTGGTGTCTGACCCCGGATCTCTTGACTACTCTTTTTCACGGCTCGTCCGCGAGTACGCAGTGTCACACCTGTATTGCGGATTTTGACCTAATGATCAAATCAAAATCGGACATGTCTCCGATATTTTACAAGGGCTTCTCAGTCTGAGTAATAAATTGGACATGTGAACAGCTTCATAGAATATCACAGGTACGAGTGCTAACTGTGAAAAATACGGATATCATTCGTACGTGAAAAACTGACGTCTGAATGAGACCTTACAGTGATACCAAACATGTTAAGTTTTCTTTTTATTTAAGAGGTGAAAAAAAAATTCAGGAAAAAAATGCAGCTTTTGTCACCATTTTCAAGACCCGTAACGTTTACATTCTTCTGTCAATAGAGCTGCGTGAGAGATTATAGTTGCATGGAGAGCAGACATTTTTATTGATACCATTTTGGGGTACATAGGTTTTAATTCTTTATTTTTTTTTTTTTTATATAGCGCTAACAGATTCCGCAGCGCTTTACAGTTTTGCCACATTATCGTCGCTGTCCCCGATGGGGCTCACAATCTAGATTCCCTATCAGTATGTTTTTGGAGTGTGGAGGAACGGAGTACCGGAGGAAACCCACGCAAACACGGGGAGAACATACAAACTCCTTGCAGATGTTGTCCTAGGTGGGATTCGAACCAGGACTCCAGCGCTGCAAGGCTGTAGTGCTATCCACTGAGCCACCGTGCTGCCTTAATTGCTTCTTATTGCATTTTTTGCTGTGTTGAAACAACCATGAAATGCAATTCTGGAGTTTCAATTTTAATTTCTCCTTGCAACATTTACCAATCAGGTTAATTCATTTTTATATTTTGATAGATTGGATATTTATGAATGCAGTGATGTCACATATGTTTATATTTTAAATTTATGTTTTTATATTTTAGATTATATTATCATACTATATTATTTTTTATAACTTAATTTTTTAGTCCCTTTGGAGAACTTGAGACTGCCATCGTCCAATCACTTATACTACACTTATATATATTTATATAGTAAAAACCAAAGTGAATACTGGTTGTAAATGTGGTACTAAGTCTTGGTGGCTATTTTACCAAGCATAATTATGGCTTTTTGATTGCGCTTTTTTCTTCAAAGGACTCAAGAGAACATCAAATATGGCTAAAAATGACCCTACTTGTAGAAAATGATGAAAAAACAAATGTCATGTATGTAAAAATACCTTGAAACTAGCTGAACAAGCACTTTTTGGTAGAATTTTATTCCTTTATAAAGACATATTGGTTTTATTTCTTGAATTTTTACAGTAATTTATTTAACATTACAAGTCATGTGATTCATAGATATGTGATTTCAAGATTATCAAATCATTTGTACTAAAAAATCCAACAAAAATAACACTTAAAACTCTACACACAAAACAAGATGTATTTTTAAGAGAGAGAGAGAAAAATAGAGGTCTATGGGAAATATATGTCAGAAACGGGCTGAAAAAAAAAATGCCATACCTAGAGTATGCTACAATTTAAAAGAAAAAAGTCACAAACACAAGAACACAAATAAAGCAGAGGAAAAAAGGACACCAAAAATGCAGTGTATGTATTGCATGTAACATTTCCTTACTGACTCATAGCAAACATCTGACCACAGCAGCAAAAAACACCAGAAAAAAATAACAAAATAAGCTATAGTCACTGTGACGTGGGTGGTGGAACCACTATGCCGCTGTCCGAGGAAAGCTTGGGGGGCATGACTAGGTGAGCACCGTATTTTTCACTAGAGCGCCTGATGGCGGGGTTCGGCTTGTCTCCCGATGAACGCCAGGTGCTACTCCAGGACAAACCTCGGAAGCACAACGGCTGACCCCCAGGGGACAGGATGCTGTAACGACCCAGTAGGAGGGTACAGCAGATACAGGCAAGCACGGCCGGAGCACAGTGACCATGAATACTGACGGGTATGGCTGGTATACAGATAGGCACTGGTAGGTGCGGAGTGGATTGGCTGGTATACAGATGAGCACTGGCAGGTGCAAGCTGGACTGGCTGCTATACAGATGAGCACTGACAACTGTGTAGTGGACCTGCTGGTGTACAGATGAGCACTGGCAGGTGCGAAGTGGACCGGCTGGTATAAGGATGAGCACTGGCAGGTGCAGGCTAGTACCACTGAACTACAGATAGGCAAGGACGTGCAGGCAGACAGATACTGGATAGGTAGACTGACTGGGGTGTACTAGGGACCTGACAACTAGCAAGCGTGCTAAGGACTAACTAACCACGTTGCTCAGGCACCTCCATGCTGTAACTGTCCCCCAACTATTGTCTGAGAACACTTTAAGATGGCGCGTGACCCCTTTCAGAGGGAGTGACCGCACCCTAAGCACAGTGCTCAGAGATCTGCGCAATGTGCACATATCCCGGGTAGCCGCTGACAAGTAAGAGGGAGGAAGTGCGGGACGGGGGACAGGGCGGTGAGTGAGGCGGCATCCCTTCCGGGGAAGAGAGGCAGCGTGCAGGGACGCCGGTGCTACAGTCACCCATCGCAGCTTCAGTGGTGCCTCTCTGCAGCTGCCTCTGGTCTTTGCAATAAGTAATCTCATGACTACAGCACACGTGACCACTGTGACCAACTACTGGACTTAATGGTGTCAAGCCCAGTGAGTGGCTGCAGTGATCATAGGCAATGTAACCATGGTATCACCTGATGAATTTTGTCAGCAAAGACAAGGAAAGTAGCACTGGACCTGTGGTGGGTGAATAAAGCCTAATTTACACACGTGGTCAAAATTGTTGGTACCCCTCGTTTAATGACAGAAAAACCCTCAATGGTGACAGAAATAACTTGAATCTGACAACAGTAATGATAAATCAAAAATCTATGAAAATGAACAAATGAAAGTCAGACATTGCTTTTCAGCCATGCTTCCACAAAATTTTAAAAAAATAAACCTCATAAAATAGTCCTGGACAGAAATGATGGTATCCTTAACATAATATTTTGTTGCACAACCTCTTGAGGCAATCACTGCAATCAAACGATTCCTGTAACTGTCAATGGGACTTCTGCACCTCTCGACAGGTATTTTGGCCCACTCCTCAAGAGCAAACTGCTCCACTTGTATCGTGTTTGACGGTTGCCTTTTCCAGACGGCATGTTTCAGCTCTTTCCAAAGATGCTCAATAGGATTTAGGTCAGGGCTCATAGAAGGACACTTCAGAATAGTACAATGTTTTCCTCTCAGCCATTCTTGGGTGTTTTTAGCTGTGTGTTTTGTGTCATTATCCTGTTGCAAGACCCATGACCTGCAACTGAGACCAAGCTTTCTGACACTGGGCAGCACATTTCTCTCTAAAATCCCTTGATGGTCTTGAAATTTCATTGTACCCTGCACAGATTCTAAACACTTTTGATTTATTACTTTTGTCAGATTCAAGTTATTTCTGTCACCATTGTGGGTTTTTCTGTCATTAAACGAGGGGTACCAACAATTTTGACCACAAGTGTATTATATTTACAGTGTATGGAATAAAAAACTTAAATTTTGTAAAGCCCCTTTAAACTTGTCAATAAGAGAATTTAAAATGCATTGCAAACAAAAACACTTACCATTGTTGCTGGGGGTTTTCAAACACTTGTCAGCATTTTTTTATATATTTTTTTCTATAGAGTAATAGAAAATACATTCCTAAAAAAATGCATATCTTAAATAAAAAAAGATTGTAAAAAATGCATGAAAGCCTTAGGCCTCTTTCAGGCCTCTTTCACACATCCGTTTTGCACCTGACGGCGCAATCCGGCCTTTTTTGTAAAAATGTAATGCCGGATCCGGTTTTTTCCCATTGACTAACATTAGCGCCGGATCGCGCCGCATGGCCTTGCGGCGCATCCGGGTTTTTCCGGATCCGGTGTCTGGTCGCATTCTGGCGTGTGGAGAAAACGGCAACTGTAACGTTTTTTGTCCCTGGCGAAAAAGCCGGAAGATCCGGCGCTTCCGGCTTTTGTCACAATGAAAGTCTATGAGCACTGGAATGCGCCGGATCCGGCAAAAGCCAGTGATAATGTGGATCCCCTGGTACTGTATAAAATCTGCATGTTTTTCCAGTGATAATGTGGATCCCCTGGCACTGTATAAAATCTGCATGTTTTTCCAGTAATAATGTGGATCCCCTGGTACTGTATAAAATCTGCATGTTTTTCCAGTGATAATGTGGATCCCCTGGTACTGTATAAAATCTGCATGTTTTTCCAGTGATGGCGTGGGTTCCCCTGGTACTGTATAAAATCTGCATGTTTTTCCAGTGATGGCGTGGGTTCCCCTGGTACTGTATAAAATCTGCATGTTTTTCCAGTGATAATGTGGATCCCCTGGTACTGTATAAAATCTGCATGTTTTTCCAGTGATGGCGTGGGTTCCCCTGGTACTGTATAAAATCTGCATGTTTTTCCAGTGATAATGTGGATCCCCTGGTACTGTATAAAATCTGCATGTTTTTCCAGTGATAATGTGGATCCCCTGGTACTGTATAAAATTCTGCATGCTTTTCCAGTAGTGATGGCGTGGATTCCCCTGGTACTGTATAAAATCTGCATGTTTTTCCAGTGATGGGGTGGGTCCGCCTGGTACTGTATAAAATCTGCATGTTTTTCTTTTGATGGCGTGGATTCTCCTGGTACAGTATAAATTCTGTGTGGTCTCCATGTGATGGTGTGTATCAACTTGGATAATGTATAAAGTATGTTCTGCTTTTGATGGGATGTGTCCCCATAGAAATGAAGAAAGTCTACATTTTCTCTCTCAGATGACGTGTGTACTGTATAAAGTCTGCATGTTCTGTCTGTGATGGTGTTGGTCAACTTGAATACTGTATAAAGTCTACAGGATTAATCTGACATGGTGTGGGTCCCACTGAGTACTGTATAAAGTTTACATGTTCTCCCTCTGAGGGTATGGATCCCCCTGGGTATTAGGTACTGAGCCAAGACGGGGAAAAGGAGTAATGTGAATTGTTACAATTTCCTTATATTACTATGCATGACACTTGCATTACACTCGTCCGACTTTGCAGGAACAAAATCGGATCAATTTTAAAAATGCTAGTGTGACTCCAGCCTAACTGTCCAATTCATGATGGGCTGAGGCATTCCATACACCATAAAGCTCACTCCAGTCCATGTTGGACTTTTTTCTTTTTCAGCCAGGGCTATGGAATATACATATATTCCATGGCCCTTTTTGTGTCTTTATTCCACAGCAGAGGACGCCCACACCAGGCAGCAGCCATGGAGATGGACCAGCATCACTCCCGGGAGAGGTCATCCAACAGCAGACGGTAAATATCACATCCTCCATTCCCAAAAAATGTAACCAATTTTTTCCTTTTCAGCCAGGGCTATGGAATATACATATATTCCATGGCCCTTTTTGTCTCTTTATTCCACAGCAGAGGACGCCCACACCAGGCAGCAGCCATGGAGATGGAGCAGCATCACTCCCAGTAGAGGTCATCCGACAGCAGACGGTAAATATCACATCCCCCATTCCCAAAAAATTTAATAAATATTTTCTTTTTCAGCCAGGGCCATGGAATATACATATATTCCATGGCCTTTTTTGTGTCTTTATTCCACAGAAGAGACCGTCAAACAGCAGCAGCATTTGCATCTTTAGCAGAAGAGGCAGCAGCAGCATCAGAGGCCATGGAACTGCAGCCTCCGCACGATACATCTTCTTCTGGGAGCCCTCCCTCTCATCGCCAGGATTTGGCCGTGAAAAAGTGTTTTGTTTTTTTTTGTTTTTTTTTTCACAATCCATCTGTGGGATATATGTATTGATTGTAGGGTTGAGCATTCCGATACCGAAACCCGGTTCCGATACCTGAAATCCAATGTAAGTCTATGGGAACAAAATATCGGAATATTTTTAATGCCGATATTTTGTTCCCATAGACTTACATTGGATTTCAGGTATCGGAACCGGGTTTCGGTATCGGAATGCTCAACCCTAATTGATTGTCTTTTTTTAATAACAGGAATCGCAAGATGAAGAGGAGCTCCCAGAAGAAGAAGGACGGGGTGGAGAGATAGCCGGAGTGGGCTGACAATTCGTAAGTATCCTGCATCAATCGCAGAAACACAACATCACACTACACACAACACATAGAAAACCATTTAGTACATACTTCACACAGCGGCCAACACATGCCTATATCACAAATTTTTATATTTTCTTTTAGTCTCCCGGATCTGTTGCCCAGCAAAGAGGTCCTTACAGTACCTCCCAGAGTCGTCGGCATGAGAGACGCGGCGGTCACCATCGTGTAAGTATATATTTTTTTTTTACTTTTTTATTATTTTTTTATTTTTTACTTTTTTTTTTTTAAGAAAAATGTATTTATCTTTTTTTTCTTTTTCACTTGCTTGTGTGGAGGCTAATGTACTTTTTTTTCTCTTTTTCTTTAACAGGCTTCACAGCGTGCTCCCGACTCGGACGGTGAGGAGGAGGAGAGTTTGGATGTGGACCTCCTCATCGATTTGGTCCGAGAAAGGGAGCCGCTGTGGAACATGGGGGACCACCGCCATTCTGATCTGACAGTGACCCGACGGCTCTGGGAGGAAGTGGCATCGACAATGGTGGACCGCTGGGAGGACCTCGATGTTCGGGCCCAGACTCAACACCGTAAGTATATACAGTTCAGGTTGCTGACTGTAAAGCTGTGTTTCCCAAACTTCAGTCCTCGTGGCCCCCACGGATCATGTTTTCAGGATTTCCTTTTGTGCAACACTATGGAAATCCTGAAAACATGACCTGTGGGGGCCACGAGGACTGAAGTTTGGGAAACACTGATGCTGTATACTAACCAATGTGTGCTTTCTCGTTTCAGGGGAGAGAATTGTGAAGCGATGGCGGTCTGTGAGGGATCGCTTCAAGAAGGAGTTCAACAAGGAGATGCGGGCCCCGAGTGGATCTGCAGGACCCCAGAGCAAGTACAAGTACGCACGAGCCCTGGCGTTCCTGCGGGCAACAATGGTCACCAGAAGGTAAATATTCAAAAAGAAATGTTAACATGACTAACAAATGTTTTTTTTCAGCCAGGGCCATTCCACATCTGTATATTAATTGTGTGTTTTCTCTTTATTCCATGGAACGGTGACCAACACTCAGGCGCCCGCAGAGTTGGATCCTTCTGGGGCGATCCCTCAGGAGACCATCACCGCGGGACACTTCGACCGCCCCGGTACATCTGCACCTTCCCAACCTTCCCTCACATCCGATCTCGCAGTCCCATCCACCAGCGCTGGAGCATCGTGGCCGCCTGCATTCCATGCATCTTTTGGTGAGGAGATAGCATTCCCTTTACCCCACCCTTCTGCCACTGCCACCTCTAGTACACCTGCGGCTACTGGGCGGCAGCGGCAGAGGGGTCAGGAAAGGAGCTATGTGCCCGAGTTCTTGCATTTGAATGCATCTTTTCAGAACTGTCTCAAAGTATTATCTGAACAACTTGCCGCAGGCATTAATCAGATATCCTCCAGCATTTTAAAGGTAAAGACACTTCTGCAAACCATGCATTCAGAAGCAAGAACATCTCCAAATCACAGCTTTTTTAGGTCTGTGGCGAAGCGCATGGATACGCTATCTACTGACCAGCAGATGTATGTAATGCATACGTGCCACGCTGCTCTAGTGCAGGCTACCACCCAACCTCCTCCATCCACCCCAGTCGTTCCTCCACCTCACCCCCCTCCAGCCGCCGTCCCTCCTCCCCCTCCTATTCAATACCAGCCACCTCCCCAGTTCCAGCCACCTCCCCAATTACAACCTCCCCAGTATCAGCCACCTCCCCAACTCCAGTCACCTCCCCAACTCCAGTCACCTCCCCAGTACCAGCAACCTCCCCAGTATCAGCCACCTACCCCGTACCACACTCCTGCCTCTTATCAATCTCCTTCCCCGTTCCAATTCCCTACCATATCACCTGCTCCTCCAGTCCCTGCCCCACCCTCCACTCCACCACCCATCACCTGTTCTGCCTCCAACTTGTCCTCCCATTCTCTTACTCTTTCCACCCCTTCACCTCTTACTGTTCCTTCCCCACCACCATCCCAGTCCTCTCTCCACACGCCCACGGTCTAAGTATCCACAGCCCCTCCAGCAGTATTTCCACCCCACAATACACCCAATTGTAAATAGGTTATGTTTTTTTGTGTTCTTTAAAAAATAAACTTGATTTGAATAAAAAATAAATTTTATTAAAAAATGTACATTTTACAAAAATGCAAAATTTTACCCACATTATATTAAAAAAAATTTTTTTAATAAATTTTAAATTGGTTTACAATTGTTGTCTGTCATTTCTTTATAGGATGTTAAGTTAAAAATGTAGTAAACCAGGTAAACATATGTGGGTACACAAACACCAACATCAGTTAGGGTAATAAGTAAAAAATACATACCTAACTTTGGGTAAAGAGAACATAAATTTAACCTTTTTGCCAAAGTTGTGTCCCGGGTTGTGTAGTATCCAAAGTATCTTACCTTTTTCCAAAACTTGTGTACTTTGTTAGGTTATCCCCTACAAGGTACACATTTTTTGAAAAAAGGTGAAATACTTTGGGTAAAAAAAAACAGCCAGGGACACAACTATGGCCAAAAGGTTAAATACAGTAGAAAACACACAAGAAGGTAGACAAGTTTGCTTTTAGAGGTTTATTGTGGGTACAGAAGTTACATGAGTTTTAAAAGAAAAAATCAATTTATCACACTCTGTCATCCTGCCAGTCTACAGTCATGGACAAAAGTTTTGAGAATGACACAAATATTATTTTTTTACAAAGTCTACTGCTTCACTTTTTCTAATGGCAGTTTGCATATACTCCAGAATGTTATAAAGAGTGATCAGCTTAACAGCAATTACTTGCAAAGTCAATATTTGGCTAGAAAATGAACTTTATCCCCCAAAACACATTTCAACATCACTGCAGCCCTGCCTTAAAAGGACCAGCTAACCTCTTTTCAGTGATTGCTCCATTAACACAGGTGTGGGTGTTGATGAGGACATGGCTGGAGATCAATCTGTCATGATTAAGTAAGAATGACACCACTGGACACTTTAAAAGGAGGCTGGTGCTTGGCATCATTGTTTCTCTTCTGTTAACCATGGTTATCTCTAAAGAAACACGTGCAGTCATCATTGCAATGCACAAAAATGGCCTAACAGGGAAGAGTATCGCAGCTAGAAAGATTGCACCTCAGTCAACAATCTATCGCATCATCAAGAACTTCAAGGAGAGAGGTTCCATTGTTGCCAAAAAGGCTCCAAGGCGCCCAAGAAAGACCAGCAAGCGCCAGGACCGTCTCTTAAAAGTGTTTCAGCTGCGGGATCGGGCTACCAGCAGTGCAGAGCTTGCTCAGGAATGGCAGCAGGCAGGTGTGAGTGCATCTGCACGCACTGTGAGGCGGAGACTCTTGGAGCAAGGCCTGGTCTCAAGGAGGGCAGCAAAGAAGCCACTTCTCTCCAGAAAAAAACATCATGGACAGACTGATATTCTGCAAAAGGTACAGGCAGTGGACTGCTGAGGACTGGGGTAAAGTTATTTTCTCTGATGAATCCCCTTTTCGATTGTTTGGGACATCAGGAAAACGCCTCATTCGGAGAAGACAAGGTGAGCGCTACCACTAGTCTTGTCTTATGCCAACTGTTAAGCATCCTGAAACCATTCATGTGTGGGGTTGCTTCTCAGCCAAGGGAATCGGCTCTCTCACAGTCTTGCCTAAAAACACAGCCATGAATAAAGAATGGTACCAGAATGTCCTCCAAGAGCATCTTCTCCCAACCCTCCAAGAGCAGTTTGGCGATCAACAATGCCTTTTCCAGTATGATGGAGCACCTTGCCATAAAGCAAAGGTGATAACTAAATGGCTCAGGGAACAAAACATAGAGATTTTGGGTCCATGGCCTGGAAACTCCCAGATCTTAATCCCATTGAGAACTTGTGGTCAATCATCAAGAGACGGGTGGACAAACAAAAACCTAAAAATTCTGACAAAATGAAAGCATTGATTGTGCAAGAATGGACTGCTATCAGTCAGGATTTGGTCAAGAAGTTGATTGAGAGCATGCCAGGGAGAATTGCAGAGGTCCTGAAGAAGAAGGGTCAACACTGTAAATATATTGACTTGCGGCATTAACTCATTCTAACTGTCAATATAAGCTTTTGTTACTCATATGTTTGCAATTATATTTCTGTCTGTGATAAAAACATCTGTCAAACACACATAAAAACCAGAGGGCAGCAGATCATGTGAAAATATAATATTTGTGTCATTCTCAAAACTATTGGCCATGACTGTAGTCTACCTTCTGGTGACAAAGTATTGTGCAAAATGGTCCCTCATTCTTGAAACCGCCAGTGTACTCCGATTGGTAATGTTGCTGTAGTCGTGCAAGGTTGTTTCTTGATTGTGGTCCTCAATAGAAATCGGTTCCTTGTTGATCACAAAATTGTGTAGGACCACGCACGCTTTTATCACATCATCCACAGTCTCTGTCTTCAAGTTTATCGCAGTCAATAGGACACGCCATTTGGCTGTCATAATCCCAAACGCACACTCCACCATCCGTCTGGCTCTTGTGAGGCGGTAGTTGAAAATGCGCTTTGTTTGGGTCAATCCTCTGCTGGCGTACGGCTTCAAGAGGTGTTTGGACAGCTGGAATGCCTCATCACATACACAGACAAAAGGCATAGGTGGCCCAGAGGTTTGAGGCAGCGGCCTAGGGGGTGGAAACTCAAAAGTGTTTCCGTAGAGTCTCTGCCCCATAGCTGAAAGTTTAAACACTTGTGAGTCTTGTGAGTCATTGGACCGTCCATAAGTCCCAATCTCCACAGCAATAAATTTGTACTCCGCATCAGCAATTGCCATCAGGACGACCAAAAATATTTCTTGTAGTTGAAGAATTCGGATCCGGTTCCTGCAGGCTTTTGAATGCGGATGTGTTTGCCATCAACAGCGCCCAGGCAATTTGGAAACTGGCAGATCCGGAGAAACTGGTCCGCTATTTCAAGCCACCGGTCTGTAGTTGGCTCTGGAAGAAATTTTCCAACCAAAGAGTCCCACAGAGCACGACAAGTGTACTTGATGATGCCTGATAGCGTAGAAATTCCCAGGCGGTATTGGAAATGGAGCGATGACAGCGTTTCTCCTGTTGCCAGAAATCTGTAAACAAAAAAGAAAAAAAAAATTAGTTCACAATCACAGCATTACATAGCAGAACTTAACAATTGGAGATACAAAAAAAAACATTTTAATGAAAGAAACACAGTTTTTGACCATCTTTTATTGTACTGGTATTCCTTCGATTCCCTTGTTCTCCTGTGATAAAAAAAATAATAACAACAATACAAGTGTGCTCAAGCGAGCAGATCCAATACATATAGCTTACCTTATAGAGACTATCAGACGCTCCGCCGGAAAAATCGAGAAGCGACACTAGGTGTCGGATCTTCGGATTTGTTCTCCAATACGCTCCAGCAAAAAGTCAAAATTTTCTTTCTTCATCCGAAGATAGGCAAAAAATGTCTCCAGATTTTCTCGCAGCTCCATGCACAGTGTAGAATACACGCCACGAGTTTGTCTCTGTGCTGGGGTGGATCCACATACGGCGTCGTCGGTGGCGCTGACGCGTAATGCGCTGCTCTATATTTCTCTCCTCCATAACGATAATCTTCAAGCGATTCGCCTCCGCAGTAAAATCCACCAGATTCTTGAATATATTGCCAATAATAACATCCATCTTCGCCAGTCACTGGCTCTTCTCTCCAACCTGCACTTGCTCCTTTACAACCTGTCAAAGATGGGCAGTAGGAACGTGTATATATAGGATTACAGTAGCCAATCACGTTTTTAGGGGGCGTTTTTAAAAAACCTGATCCGTCGTAATCCGGCAAAAAACGGATAAAAAAATGGAAGCAACGGATGGGACGGATCCGGTTTTTGGCCGGATGCCCGAGACGGATCCGGAGAAAAACCGGATCCATCTCATCCGGTTTTACATACTAGTTGCCGGATCCTGCGCTCCGGCGCAATGCCGGATGTGGCTTTGCCCCTTTTAACAGGCAGATGTTACTTTAAGATCTCTAGCAAAATAGTATATACACAGCAGTTTTATTTTTGTAGTGATTTTTTAAACCTTTGTGTTTTTACTGCATCAAAATCGCAGCGTCTTACATTTCTAGCAAAGTGGATGGAATTTATAGAAATCTCATCCACGCTGTGTTCACTTGCGATGGATTTTTCAAATCAGCAGCATGTCAATTTCTCTTCGGGTATGCTGAGTTTTCTGTGCAGATTTTTCCTATAGACTTACATTAGATGCGGAAAATTCGCAGCAATAAAAGCATGTAGTCCACACC
>JARQOD010000006.1:254283958-254436744 GCA_033576555.1 Oophaga sylvatica
TACCTGTGACAATCCCCATAGACTTCCATGGGCTCGGCTCTGAGTACCCCATTGCCCTGGTAATCCACAATTGTGGTGGCGGGTCGATACAGAGGTTCCGCAGTGATTCCCACAGCAGCATGTGCCGCTGCATATAGCGTTACAAAAAAGAGGCGGGAAAGTTGCACATTTCACCCTATACTTGACAAAAGGTGAAACCTGTACCTATATCTGCAGTATAAATTGACGCAGCGGATCTCAATCCTCCCATCCCTGCCCCCTGCTCCTCTCAGTTTACATTGGGAATGTATTTTTTAGCAGGTGCGTGAGGTTTCTTAAAATTTCATACACTTTGCTGACACTGTAAAATGCAGCAGGTTTTCAGCATGCAAATATGCAGTGGAAATTTAGCTGTGCTTTCACACCTTGGGAGCTTAGCGTTAAGAAAAAATTAACCTTTCCCATAGAAAATGCTTTTTTATGGTAATAACAATAGCAAAATCTACATATTCAGTATTGGGCCATTAAATGACTCAGTGCTATAAAATGACAATGTTCTTTAACTTGCACAGTGTATATGCTGCATTATAAAAAAAAACTAAATAAACAGTTACAGAATTGCTGTTTTTTATTCATCTTAGGGGTGATCTTATTACAATGTATAAATATATAAGGGGACAGTACAAAGACCTTTCTAATGATCTTTTTACTCTTAGACCTGTGACGGGGACAAGGGGGCATCCTCTACGTCTGGAGGAAAGAAGGTTTAGCCATAATCACAGACGCAGATTCTTTACTGTAAGAGCAGTGAGACTATGGAACTCTCTGCCGTATAATGTTGTAATGAGTGATTCCCTACTAAAATTTAAGAAGGGACTGGATGCCTTTCTTGAAAAGTATAATATTACAGGCTATATTCACTAGTTTCCTAGATACAGCGTTGATCCAGGGAGCTAGTCTGATTGCCGTATGTGGAGTCGGGAAGGAATTTTTTTCCCCAATGTGAAGCTTACTGTTTGCCACTTGGGTTTTTTTTGCCTTCCTCTGGATCAACATGTTAGGGCAGGTTAGGATAGGATAAGGGTTGAACTAGATGGACTTAAAGTCTTCCTTCAACCTTAATAACTATGTTACTATGTTACTATGTTACTATAAAAACCAGAGGGCAGCAGATCATGTGAAAATATAATATTTGTGTCACTCTCAAAACTTTTGGCCATGACTGTAGTATAGGATAAAATTTCAATCTCCGTATATATTTCCAGAGTCACACACAGATAGTCAGCATGTATTTGTCCGTGATACCAGCCGGTACACGGTAGTGTGTGAGGAGCATACAGCTCTATATGGTGTGGGAAAAAATGAACGCTTGGTAACTGTGCAGAAAAAAAGAATAAAAGTATTAGTGCTGTGTAAAAAGCAGTCTGCACAGAAGTGTACACACAGCAATACAGCTAGCAGGCAGCCTAATAACCAGCGCTGCTGCATACAAGAAAATCCTCCCCTGTAACTGGCAGGCAGCCTAATAACCAGCGCTGCTGCACACAAGAAAATCCTCCCCTGCACTGCACACTAAAGCCCGGGTCTCACATAGCGATACACCAGCGATCCTGACAACGATCAGGATCGCTGGTGTGTCGCTACATGATCGCTGCTGAGCTGCCACACAGGCAGCTCAGGGCAGCGATCAGCACAGGGACACTGCGGGTAACATCGCTTAGTTACCCGCAGTGTACCTTGGATACCAGCGCCCTGATGCAGGGAGCTGGTAACCAAGGTACACATCGGGTTTCCAAGCGCTGCACGGTGCCTGGAAACCCGACGTGTACCTTGGTTACCAGCTCCCTGCATCAGGGCGCTGGTATCCAAGGTACACTGCGGGTTTCCAGGCACAGCCCCGCGCCTGGCAACCCGCTGTGTACCTTGGTTACCAGCGGATTGCTGGTCTCCCGCCTGTCACACGCAGCGATGCGTGCCTATCAGCGGGAGACCAGCGATCAAAAAAATGTCCTGACATTTCTGACACGACCAGCGATTCACAGCAGGGGCCTGATCGCTGGTACGTGTCAGAAATAGCGAGATCCCTGCTGAGATCGCTGTTTAGCAGCGATCTCGGTAGCGATCTCGCTATGTGAGACGGGCCCTTTACTGTACAGCAGAATTGCTATCAGCACAAGCACATAAGAGCTTCTTTTTCCAGCCCTAAATCTCTCCCTACTGATAAACAGCGGCAGCAACCTCTCCCTACTGTTAAGATTGGCAGAAGTAAAATGGCGGTCGGTGGTCAGGGCTTTTATAGACACTATGACACCCCCCAAAGCAAGCCAATCACTGCAATGCCCTTCACTAAGATAGTGGTGGACGCTGCCCATGTCATCTCGTTCCCCACAGTGTACGTCCTTGCGCTTTGGCTGAAAAAAGGCGCCTGCAAGCATTATGGGAAAACTGACTTTGGCGCTATGGTCGGGGTTCGCTCGGCGACTTATGAATCTGACCGAACTGTTTCGCTCAACTCTAGTGTAGATAATGGGTTCAGTTTTTTGACATGGAGTGCATGTGAGGAGATCATGTGACTTGTTTTCTTGAAAAAAAAACATAAAAGAAACGGATTAAAAAATGCATTCAAATATAAGACAATATGTTAGTATTGCATTTCTTGCATTTGCATTATTTGCATAGTCTGCAGTGTTTGAAAATTGGAATCCCAGACAGATTTGATGATGTTGAAATCAGGGCTCTGTGGGAGCCTTATCATCACTTTCAGGAATACCTGCTCTTCTTTACACCGAAGAGAGTTATTGAGGTCCTTCTGCAAAATAAATTTGAAGCCACTCAGAGGCCTCACTTATTGTATTGCATGATGTGAAAGTATCCTGTATTTCTCAGCATTGAGGACACCATTAATCTTGACAAAATCCACAACTCCATTTTCTGAAATGCAGCTCCAAATTTGCAAGGAGCCTCCACCATTATTCACTGTTGCCTGCAGACACTCATTATTGTATCGCCCTCCAGCCCTTCAGTAAACAAACTGACTTCTGTTACATCCTAATATTTCAAATCTCAACTCATCAGTGCAGCGCTCTTGTCATTTCTCTGCATCCCGTGGCCAATGTTTTCATTAATAATTAAGCCACTTGAACTTGTTTCCATGTCGAAGGTATAGCTTTTTCTTCCATGAAGACTACTTCTGGCCAGACTTTTCCAAAGTAGATGGGTGTAACCCGATCCGAAAGATTGCTGCCTGTTTTGAGCTGATGGCGCTGCTGGACATCTTCCGATTTCAAAAGGAAGTAATCATGATATGTTTTTCATCTACTGCACTAAATTTCATTGGCTGACAACTGTGTCTAAGATCCTCAACATTGCTTATTTCTTGGTGCCTCTTCAAAAGAATTTGAACAGCATAACTTGAAACTCCAGTCTATTTTGATATTTTTGTACTGAATGGACTTTGTTGAACCAGTATTGGTGTGTTGTTGCTGTGTTCAATCTTCTCAAGGTGTATGACATGTAACATTAAACTGTTTTCCACAACCTCACCTTTGTAGTAGAGTTTGGCTGTTCCTCACCTAGTTGTATGCCTCTCACACAGCTGTTTATGTTTCAATTAGTGAAAGTGTTTCAACTGTAGGGATTTACTCTCTCTAGTAAGCATAAGGCATTAAATCTTAGGTTGCGCTCACACAGACAATGCAGTTTTGGTCCAAACGTGTTCAGTTTCTATTGCTTTTCACAGGTGGCACAGCACCAAAACAAACTCATAAACATAAATTCCTAGCCTTGTCCAGGCACTAGCGAAACTGAACAGACCCTGGCTAATCATACACGGCTGAGCTAGCAACCAGCTCGGTCAAACAAAACAGCTATTGTCCATAGCGACCACTGATACTTGTGGTACTCTGCACATGGCCTGTGCAAACTCTTCTCAAAGAGGGATTCTGGCTCTTTATTAGTTTTCAGCTTCAAGACACATCCAGTCTAGTGCACACAGTCTGTCCATTCACGAGTTAACCCATTTGTCTCTGGTACATCCAGTAGACTGACTCCTCAGTAACTCCATTCAGAGAGAGACCCCAGAATCCTCTCTATCACAGCTGTAGCTCACATCTAGGCTGGTCAGCTTCCCTGAATCTACTTCCTGATTCTTAGAGAAACTATGCAGGTTCTTCTAATCAAACACTGCAGAGCTGAGATTTAACCCTGTCCTTCCCAGGCTACACCACCTACGTATGAAAATAATGAGCATTATCACCTGTTAGATGTATGAATAACCAATCTTACCAGACTATAATGCTAAAAAATCTCTGACTTTTCCAAGTGTATTTAGAAGAACTGATACAGTTTTGATGGCATGTTGTGAAGGAGAGATACACCAAATCCTGATTTAGATTTCTTTTTTTTCATTCACCTTTAAATTTTAATTGCTAAATAAACTATTAATACTTCTATTTTTCAAAGTTTTCTTATTTTGCAGCATTTTTTACGCTCCTACCTAAAACATTTTTTAATATTTTTTATTAGAGTGTAAACATAACTAGCATACATATAAATGCATAACAATGCCTAACAGATTTATTTTTTTTTCTTAATTCAATCACCTTAAACATTTTCAAAAGTTACTGAATAAATGTTATATACTATATACTGTATCCAAAAAAACAAGCTCTCAAACTGCTAGAAAAGTTTTGTTTAGGAAAAAAATAGAAAACCTCGGGTCCCAAATTATGATGCAGTACTAAAGTTTGTGTTCTCAGAATTGCATAAATCAAGTTTTTTGTTAAATATAGTAAAAAGTAAAAGTTTGAGGTTTAAAAAAAATAATTATCACTATTAATATGATGAAAAAAAAAAGATATTTCCACAAAATGTTAAGCCCAATGTTAGACTTTTCAGTATTTTCAGATAGCACAAGATTCTACTATTCACAATTGGTGTTGGTTACAGCTCACCTCTTCCCTTCTCTACACAGTGACCTTTATACAAATCACACACCATGCCTAAAAATTCTGCTTTAGAAGAAGTCAGTGAGTCAGCTCCTGTACATTGCTGCCCATGGTCCATGAGGCTGCTCTGACCCTCCTAAAGATCCTGACATACTGTTGGATGAATAACTGTCTGACAACTAACTTCCCCAACTCACTCTCACAAAGGAGGAACACTTTGCTGGCCGAGCGCGGCCAAGTTACCTATGAGAGAGCTGCTGCCAGACTCCTCTGGTAATGATTTATCTCTTAGGAGAGCAAAAGAATGGACCTTGAGATTTAACTGGCCAGATCATTCTCTCTCCCAAAATCATCTGTCAGTGGAGAGTCAGGGAACCCCCATACACATCAGACCATTTGCCAGTCACACCGGCATAAATATTTGACTGCCTAGTGATCACACCATATTGCCAGGTTTGGCCATCTTTAGTCCAATATGTATGGGCGCCTTTAGTCATTAAGGGCAACATGGTGGCTCAGTGGTTAGCACTGTTGCTTTGCAGCCCTGGGGATCTGGGTTCAAATCTCACCAAGGACAACATGTGTAAGGAGTTTGTATGTTCTCCCCGTGTTTGTGGGGTTTTTACTGGTTCTCCGGTTTCCTCCCACATTCCAAAGACATACTGATAGGGAAATTAGATTGTGATCCCCAATGAGGACAGTGATAATAATGTCTGTAAATATGATGATGCTATATACAGAATATGATGACACTATATACCAGACCCGGGCAAGGGGCGGCCCGTCATCATTCAGCGGCCGGCTGTGTCAGAGAGCGGGGACGCTGGACAGGTAAGACGTGTCTCTGTGTGTTTCTGTGTCTATGTAGTGCGGTGCTTTGTGTGTGTGTGTGTGTGTGTGTGTGTGTGTGTGTGTGTGTGTGTATGTATGTGAGAGAGTGCTTATGTGCTGTCTGTGTGTGATGATGGGCAGGCATTGCTGATAATGGGGAGGCATTGATGATGATGGGGAGAAGATGATGATAATGGGCAGGTATTGATGATAATGGACAGGCATTGATGATGGGGAGAAGATGATGATGATGATGATGATGGGCAGGCATTGATGATGATGGGGAGAAGATGATGATAATGGGCAGGTATTGATGATAATGGGCAGGCATTGATGATGGGGAGAAGATGATGATGGGCAGGCATTGCTGATAATGGGGAGGCATTGATGATGATGGGGAGAAGATGATGATAATGGGCAGGCATTGATGATAATGGGCAGGCATTGATGATGGGGAGAAGATGATGATGGGCAGGCATTGCTGATAATGGGGAGGCATTGATGATGATGGGGAGAAGATGATGATAATGGGCAGGTATGTATATATACAGTATATATATATATATATATATATATATATGTATATATACAGTATTGGGTAGAATGGAGTTAATTATATTAGTCCGGCCCTCTAAAACCATCCCAATTTCTCATGCGGCCCCTGGCAAAATTAATTGCCCACCCCTGCTATATACAGTGCCTTGAAAAAGTATTCCTACTCCCTGAACTTTTCCTAATTTTTTCACGTCACACCCACAAGCTTAAATGTCTTTATAGGGATTTTATGTGATTTATTACCACAAAGTGGCAAGTATTTGTGAAGTGTAAATGAAATGATACATGATTTTCTAAATATCTTAAAAATATAATATACGGTACATAATATATAATATAATTAAAATATAAGAACCACCTTTCACTGCAATTACTACTGTAAATCTTTTGTGGTATATCTCTACCAGCTTTGCACATCTAGATCTCATACACCGCTGATCTGTGGTTCCCTCAGGGGTAAAATAGGGACCTTAATTAGCTTCCTTTGCCCCTGAGGAAGCCACAGTTCAGTGGTAATACGCATGGGGTCTATTCCTCATCTATATTCTTGCCTGACTTCACAGTTTCCTTACTAGTTGCTTTACATTGTCATTGTTCACTCTTATATTTATTTATTTGGACACTCAAAGGGTCATTTAAACCAGTATTTTTTGTGCCTTCTGACATTTTGTACTTCTATGTCTGTATATATCACAAGCAACTATTTTGCTGGTTATTTTGTTTCATTTGATATATTGTTTTTTTGGTTCTTTAGGGGGTTTAATTTCCAGCTATATGCCTGAAAGAAATATATCTTTGTACCGTTTTAGCCAGTAGATAGAAAAATATTTAGAATTGAGAGTCCTCAGTGGTTGATACCTTTTAATGGCTAACTGAAAAGATGGTAACAAATTGCAAGCTTTCGAGACTACTCAAGTCTCTTCATCAGGCATAGAATAATGCTAAATCTGAAGAATCACATATTTATACACAACACAGCACATAAATAAATAATGCAATAGATATGACAAGTGACATGAAAAATAACTACCATTATGGGAGAATGATAAACAGTTGTGGCCATAAATATTGGACTGTGAACCGTTCCAATATTTATGGCCACAACTGTTTACCATGCTCCCATAATGGTAGTTCTTCTTCACGCCACTTGTCTTACCTATTGCATTATTTCTCTGCTGTGTTGTGTATAAATATGTGATTCTTCAGATTTTGCATTATTCTATGCCTGATGAAGAGCTCTGAGTAGTCCCAAAAGCTTGCAATTTGTTACCAACTTTTCAGTTAGCCATTAAAAGGTATCAGCTTCTGAGGACTCTCAATTCTAAATATTTTTCCAGCTATATGCCTGTTATTTTCTTATTTCTTGGGTAACCCTATCATTCTTGCACCAATATTTATATTTTCCCTATTTGGGTTTATAGTTTTGTATTGCTAGAACTTGTAATTTTGATACCACATCAGGTAGATGAAATTAGGTGGTGACTTTATTAGGAGCACACCTTGTTAATTTACTTGCTAGTCAAGTTTTTGTTTGATCTGGAGCAGCTTACATAGCTCCCTGGTTACCTTGGACATAAAAGGAGTACCCTGATCGGTAAGGATCTCCTTTGGCAGCCCAAGGCGACAAAACTTTGCAAACAGCTCGCGGGCAATTAATTTTGCTGAGGTGTGGCCAAGTGGTATCGCCTCTGGGTACCGCATGGCGTAATCCACTACGACCAGAATATGTTGGTGGCCCGGGCGGATTTCACTATTGGGCCCACCAAATCCATTTCTATCCGCTCAAAGGGTACCTCTATTACAGGTAGAGGCACCAATGGACTCTGGAACTTTGCAATTGGTGTGGTTAGTTGGCCTTGGGACACGACTAACAATACCGTTGTACCTCCAGGCCAAAAGAACCGCTACAGTATGCGTTCTTGAGTTTAGTCTAGCCTGATGAAGAGACCTGAGTAGTCTTGAAAGCTTGCAGTTTGTTACCATCTTTTCAGTTAGCCATTAAAAGGTATCAACCACTGAGGACTCTCAATTCTAAATATTTTTTTATCTACTGGCTAACATGGTACAAAGATATACATCTTTCCTGTATGGGTGTACATAGACACTCAGCAAGTAAATCCACAGTTCATGGGTTCAATTGTTAGGGGGCAGTTGGCAGCCACATGTCCAGGCCCTTGGCACCACCAACACTTAATAGCTGTGGCACGAGTGGACCTTGAGGCTGCTTTAGGGGACACGGGGCTATTGTTACTCTCCCTTCGGCATACCCCCTCTGTACCGGCTTGGTCCGGATAGGCCCCAGTGGCGGGTCATGGAATTTTCCAAGGCTCCTGGGCTGGCAGGGCCTTACGTGACAGCCAAAGTGGAGCAGTGTCCTGTATAAAGTCCTGAGTGGCTGTATATGAGTCGCTCGCAGTACCAGGGCTTATGGGGTACTCGGCACCGAGCCCGTTAACTTCAATGGGGGGTAGGTCACGGGTAGCGCAGCTCGGTCCGTTGCCCTGGGCGCTCATTCAAAGGGGGATATTTACAGGGGATTTTAGGAATTGTTCGTGACGCCACCTGTGGTTTCTGATCAAGGTGACCAGCGCTGCAGGGTGAATCTTCTGAGGGGTTGTTATTGGGCAGCAAGGTGTTAAGTCTCCCACAGGCGAGACTGTCCCCTCAAAATCTATGGCGGTGCAGGGTGCAGGCAATAAGGCAGACACACACAAGTCAGTCTCTTTCCATACCTTTACTGGTGGTATTTGCAGGTATGTCCCGGGAAGCTGCTCAGGGTGGAGGATGCACATCCAGGTAATCACAGAGTAGGTTTAAGGCCTCCTTACTTCTTAATGTGTGAGTTTCCAACCTGCATGAAGCTAAGTTCAACTCTGTGTAGAACAGCTACGCCCGGCCGACATTGTGATGGAGCCTTCTTTTGGCAAGAACTAAGTCTATGCTGATCAGGCCTGACTCCTGTTCTTCCTGACCCCGGTTACGTATTAGCACTATAGGGCCCCTCTGCGACCTGAAGTCCAGCAGGGATTCCGGTTTTCTCCTACTAGCCGTGAAGGTTCTAGCAAGCTTCGGACCCGGTGTCCGGTTGTGCAGAGTGGAGGCAGCTACCGTTGCTATATCACCTCGGTCACTCTTTCCCTTTGTCACCATCGCCCGTCGCCCTACTCTCACCCTTAACATAAGCACGGGTAACAGTAGGTGTAGTCGTCAGCTTCCTTCCTTCCACAGCTCACTGACCGTTTCTCAGTTGGCTCGTTGTTATAATAACTGTAGTCCCCTCCTTCTTTTCCTTCATAGACTCTGTCCAGAGCAGCTCTCAGGACCTTCCATCAGACTGAATTCACGCTCGCTCCGAGAGTCACTTTCCACGTTCATAGGGAACTAACAGTCAGCCTGTTCTGAGGTAACAGCTTGCAATCTTTCCTCCTCTGTCTCATCTGACAGGAATCACAACACATCTGAACTCGCACTGGCTCAGACAAAGCTCTGACAGGAACTGCACTACTGCTACATCTCCCACACCCTTAAATAGTCTAAGGCTCCCTCTGGTGGCAGTCTAGGGAAGTGTGAGATGTGAATGAATATCAGGTGCTTTGTGCATTACCTTCTGTGCGTCCTCCAGGGAACATGTGTAACCAAGCGCAGCTGGGCCACACATCCCCCCCTAGTTATCGTCAGCACTCCCGGGCTGAAATAGAAAATCAATTTTTATAATAACATCAACAACATAACTCATCCCTTGCGGGAGGTAAGGACACTTTAACGTTACATTGTGTACAAATTGCAATTAGAAAAATATCAAAATACTTCTCACTATAAATACAATATTCTTGTGGAGGACCCGTACCAAAAACCTCCCACGGTGGTCCTGGGTGGGCTGCAGGACTTCTTTGCTGCTAACCTCACTCAAGGCCACACCATACGGGTTTTTCTTCTGAGGTAGTATGGCTTTACGTAAAACCAAGATGGGGCACCGAAGTGCTAACTATTTACAACTAAAGTTCTGTGCTGCAAGAGTCCTCAGCACGCAGTCCTTCGCATAAGAACATTTCACATAATACTTCACATTACCCAACTGGGGTATACCATGCATACTATGCAAACATCATCATCACATTTTTAATAAAGTGCAATTCTTCTTAACTTTTGTACAGTTGCAGTAAACCCTGTCTGGGTCCTACTGTTCTTCTTTGCAAATAGCAGTGACACGTTCCATACCTGGGGCTGGAAGTACGCGGTGCGCTCTGGAACGCATCACTAAAAGATCATGTCTAGCCCCCAGCCGCCGCTGCCCCTGCACAGTACCTCTCATCTGCTGCATCCGCTGCTGGGACAGGCGGCGCTCAGCACATCGAGGTGCGGGAGTCGGCTCGTCCCGGTTCTCCAGGCCGCAGGGCCTGTCCTCCTCCGGCGATGCTGGTGGCAGGCACGGATCTTGTGCAGGCGGCGTGAGAAGACGTTCCTCTGTGGGCTCCTCCGTGGAGCCGGGTGCCTCCGCTGTGGTGGCAGCTCCGATGTCGGGATCCTCCTCTGCTCCAGGTACGGTGTCTGGTTCCGGGCCTAGCTGGCGTTCTGGTCCGGGCAAGGCCTCCGCAGCCTCCTCCCCTCCCGCCGCGTCCTCGGCGGAGTCAGGATCAGCTCTTTCGGGGCCGGCCTCCGGTTCTTCATCAGCTGCTGGCAGTGGTGGCGCGGGTGGCAGCTGCGCTTCTGGAGGGGAGAGCGTTGCGTCCCACAGCAGCCGCTGCTTCAGGGCACGCCAGCTTTTCTCCATCGCCTCCATTTCTTCACGGTGTCGGGCCATGTCCCTCAGCACCGCATCCACCTCCTCCACTTTCTGCATTCTTTGGTCGGTCTCCCGACCTGGGGACGGTTCAGGCACAGGCAGTAGCTCTTCAGGGGAACGGGGTCTGCGCACCGCCATTCCTCCACACAGCGTCTCCTGTCCTTCCGCCATCTCACTCCAGGCCAGACTGTGTTTTCCATCAGGAACAATCTGGTCTCTTCCGTGGAGGCGGGACTTTCGCTTTCTCTTCCTGGAATAGAGGATGAAGAGGAGGCGGATCTCCCTTGCAGTGGGGCAGGCTTTCACATTGTAATAGCACTTAGACAGGGCGCCCATAGCTTTCGCGCCACGGGGGGGTACGCCCACAAAGGCACGCCCACCTTCTTCACCAGCGCCTCAGGGCGCGAATATGGCGGCAAAATGGCGGAAAATGGCGCCAAAAATCAAATAACAGCAATACAGTCTTTTTGCTCAAAACAGTCCAATTCTAGGCACACAGGACTCACATTTAGTAAGCTTCGTATCCTGTTCGTGACGCCAAAGATGAGTCGCTCGCAGTACCAGGGCTTATGGGGTACTCGGCACCGAGCCCGTTAACTTCAATGGGGGGTAGGTCACGGGTAGCGCAGCTCGGTCCGTTGCCCTGGGCGCTCATTCAAAGGGGGATATTTACAGGGGATTTTAGGAATTGTTCGTGACGCCACCTGTGGTTTCTGATCAAGGTGACCAGCGCTGCAGGGTGAATCTTCTGAGGGGTTGTTATTGGGCAGCAAGGTGTTAAGTCTCCCACAGGCGAGACTGTCCCCTCAAAGTCTATGGCGGTGCAGGGTGCAGGCAATAAGGCAGACACACACAAGTCAGTCTCTTTCCATACCTTTACTGGTGGTATTTGCAGGTATGTCCCGGGAAGCTGCTCAGGGTGGAGGATGCACATCCAGGTAATCACAGAGTAGGTTTAAGGCCTCCTTACTTCTTAATGTGTGAGTTTCCAACCTGCATGAAGCTAAGTTCAACTCTGTGTAGAACAGCTACGCCCGGCCGACATTGTGATGGAGCCTTCTTTTGGCAAGAACTAAGTCTATGCTGATCAGGCCTGACTCCTGTTCTTCCTGACCCCGGTTACGTATCAGCACTATAGGGCCCCTCTGCGACCTGAAGTCCAGCAGGGATTTCTGGTTTTCTCCTACTAGCCGTGAAGGTTCTAGCAAGCTTCGGACCCGGTGTCCGGTTGTGCAGAGTGGAGGCAGCTACCGTTGCTATATCACCTCGGTCACTCTTTCCCTTTGTCACCACTCGCCCGTCGCCCTACTCTCACCCTTAACATAAGCATATCTGAACTCGCACTGGCTCAGACAAAGCTCTGACAGGAACTGCACTACTGCTACGTCTCCCACGCCTCTAAGGCTCCCTCTGGTGGCAGTCTAGGGAAGTGTGAGATGTGAATGAATATCAGGTGCTTTGTGCATTACCTTCTGTGCATCCTCCAGGGAACATGTGTAACCAAGCGCAGCTGGGCCACACATCTACCGCTCAACCAGTCCAACCACCTGGTCCAGAGTGCCTGGGTCCCTTTGTCCCACCCAATGCTGTATGGCTGCTGGCAGAGCCCTCACCAGCCGGTCGACCACCACCCTCTCTACCATCTGGAAAGGAGTTAAGGTCTCAGGCTGAGAACTGGCGGGACGAGACTCCACGAGACTCTTTTTACTGTAGTACCAGTTAAAAAGATTCGATGTTATGCAAATAACAAGTCTTGGATTACAAAAGAATTGAAATACTTACTAAATGAGAAAAAAATGGCATTTAAAATGAAGGATACTAAGAAACTGAAATTGATACAAAGGGACTTAAAGGGGAAAATTAAGAATGCCCGTGAGGCGTTCCGAATTAAATTAGAAAACTGTCACACAATTCCAAGGAGGTGTGGTCGGCATGAAGCAGTTAACTGGGTTTAAGGCAAGGCCGGAGTGTGGGGAAGTGGATCTGCCCATGGCTAATGAAGTAAACGAGTTTTTCAACAGATTTACCAACACATGTACTGTGTCATCAGGATTGAGGGATGGAGCTGAGGAAAGATCAGCAGCATTGACTTTGGGTGATGAACTGTCTGCTTTCACTGTCTCCCCAAGGGATGTGAGGAAACAGTTTGGTAATCTAGTCATTGGCAAAGCAGCTGGGCCTGATGGCCTCAGTCCACGTGTCCTAAAAGTTTGTGCAAACCAACTGTGTAATGTCTTTCAGCACCTGTTTAACAGGAGCCTACAATCTCAGAGAATAACAGTCTTACCAAGGCTGATCAAATGACCAAATGCACTAGCAGGATGCAGCAGGCTCCCATATATCATATTGATCAGCCTTGGTAAGAGTGTTTTATATATGGGAGCCTGCTGCATCCTGCTAGTGCATTTGGTCATTTGATCAGCCTTGGTAAGACTGTTTTTCATGATGTGTTTTTGCTAAAAAGTTTTAATCTCAGAGAATACCAGTGCTGTGGAAGACCACCTGCCAGTTCCCAAGATCACCTTTCCAACTTCCCTACATGACTATCGTCCAGTGGCCTTAACATCGCATGCTATGAAATCGTTGGAAAGAATAGTACTTGCCTACTTGTGCCTGAGGGTGAGGGCCTACACTGACCCCCTGCAGTTTGCGAACCAGCAGAGATTGGGGGTGGATGATGCTGTAGTGTCTCTGCTACATGCAATGCATTCACTCTTGGACAATGATGGAACTGCAGTGCGCGCCATGTTCTTTGACTTCTCAAGTGCTTTCAATGCTTTACAGCCGCTCTTACTACAAAATAAGTTGACTGATATGGCAGTAGATGAGGGGATGGTGAACTGGATAAGCGACTACCTGACGGACAGGCCGCAGTTTGTAAGGATGGGGGAGGTGGTATCTAGCAGTGTACGGAGCAGTGTTGGAGCCCCTCAGGGTACAGTGCTGTCGCCCTTCCTCTTCATATTGTATACAGCTGACTTTCAGTATAAATCCAACTTCTGTCACCTCCAAAAATTTTCAGATGACTCAGTGATTGTAGGGGGCATTGCGGGGGACCTGGGGGAGGAGGAATATAGAAGGGTGGTTTCTGACTTTGTGGATTGGTGTGAAGAAAACCAAGTAGATGGTGGTGAGTTATAGAAGGAAAAAGGATAATTACTTACCAATCACTATTGCTGGTCAGGAGGTGGAGATGGTTGAGAGCTACAAATATTTGGGGGTTCACCTTGACAGCAAACTTGATTGGAGGTGTCATACAGAGAAGGTTCACAAGAAAGGAGTGAGCAGACTGTACTTTCTGCGGAAGCTCAGGTCGTTCAATGTGTGCAGTAAAATGCTGGAAATGTTCTACCAGTCCGTTGTAGCAAGTGCCATCTTTTTTGCTATCATTTGCTGGGGCAGTACTGTGCAAGTAGCTGACGCTAATAAGCTCAACAAACTTATCAAGAAGGCAAGTGGAGCTGTCGGCTTCCATCTTGACTCTTTTGAGGAAGTAGTGGAGGATAGGATTCAAAAGAAGTGCAGGGCTATAATGAACAATAATACACACCCACTATACGAGCTGTTCTTGAATCAGAAGAGCACATTCAGCAGCCGTCTAATCCTACTAAGGTGCAAGAAGGAGAAATTCAGGAAATCGTTTGTGCCTACCGCTATGGGGATGTATAACAATTCACTAAGGGTGAAAGATGGCTACGACCAATGATCAGAGATTTGCGTACCATTGTTTGTTACGTATTGTGGTTAGTCATGTGCAAGATCTGTGTATAGTAACTACTCTATGTAGCGCTGTTTGTAATGTTTTGTTTGTAATGTTGGTGTAACACTGCTGTGATACCATAATTTCCCTCGGGATCAATAAAGTGTATCGTATCGTATCGTATCGTAAAAGACCATTGGAATATCCGTTGTGCACGTGCATATGTGTTATCCCCCAGCCAGGCAAGGATCTCACCTCTCAGCTTCTCATAGTCCAGGGCATCCTCCCGAATGAGGTCCAGGTAGGTCTTCTGGGCATCTCGCGTCAGGAAGAGTGCCACCACTTCAGCCCACTGTGACATCGGCAAGCTCTCCCGCTCTACTGTGCGCTCGAACACGATGAGGAAGGCTTCCATATTGTCCTCAGGACTCATCTTCCTCAGCGTGGTCCGGACTTTGTACCGGGCCTCAGAACGAATCGGGATAGATTGTGAGGGCGCCTCTTGCAGAGCTGCAACAGGATCATCTCATTCGTTTTCTGCTGCTGCTGATACAGCAGCTGCTGCAGGGGATTGTGCTGCTGGAATTCGAGCTTCTCCTGCTGCTGCTCCTGCTGCCGTTGCTCATTGTTGCCGCTGAAACTGCAGCTGCTGATCTTGCTGCTGCTGCTGGAACTGCAGCTGCTGCTGTGTGAGGGCCAACTGCTTAAGTATTTCCTCCATCTTGTCAGCAGGCTTGAGCTGTAGCATTGCAGGCTTAATTACTCACATGCAGCACACTTTGGGGTATGCCTCAGTTCACACTGCCTGCATTCTCCAACCATATGTAGTGCAGCAGGGTTGGTGCAGTGTGACAGACAGGAAGTGACCACAGGAAAGTTAACAACAAATGTCTTTAAATGTCCAAAGAAAACTTACAACTGGAACTCAAAAATATCCTCTGTATCGCAGCTGGGAAAACAAGATTGTCCGTAACCGGGACTGGTTGCCGTGTATGCTGAGGGGTGCCAGGTCTTTTGGCTCTGCTTGGTTCCGTGTTGCTCCACACACATTGGGCTCTGCAGAGCTTTCTGCTCTGCATGCTTGCAAAACCAAACTGACACACCCAACCCCTTGCTGCAGGGTTTTTTTTACAAGGAACCTGAGGCCACATGGAAAACCCAGCCTGGAAGGAAACGGACTGCCCCACTAACATCCTGTAGTCCGTTTTCAAAAATGAAAGCCCATGACAGGTTTTCCTAAATCTGTCTTGGACAAATAGCTTGCGCAAGACCAACACTTACTTTTATTTTGCATTGCAATCACAGTTATGCCTGTGACTGCAATGCACTCCCGCGGCCTCAATACGCTTCTGTGTGCATCCTGGAGGACACATAGCGACCCTCGCATATGTCACTGGTCACTGCCTCACAGTACAGACTCCCAGTCAAACGGAGGCAATTAACACGCGCAGACAGGAAGCGCACCACTGATCCCGCCTATCAGTGCGCCAATCACGTGATTGGGAGCCGGGTTTGCTGTAAACCCCGTGCCTATCACAGTGATCATCCCATGAACAGTGGCCCATGGCCAGCGTTCATGGGAAATCGTGATTCTTGCTATACAGAGCAGTGTTGAAGCACTGCTATGTATAGTGCAGGCAATTCAACGATCGCAACTCCAAGTCTTCTATGGAGTCTATTAAATACAGTAAAAAGTAAAAGATAAGTTTTGCAAGATATTAAATGTGAATACTTTTCCGTCCAAAGATGACAAGAGTATTCTTAGAGTGATACCTTTATTGGCTAACCAGAAAATTATATATGTTCGCAAGCTTTCAGAGCGCAGAGGCTCCTTCTTCAGGCAAGATTACATTCTGGCTAACACGGTACCACAATATATTTTATTATTGTACATCGCAAGATATTAAATAAATTAACCCCTTTCTGACATCGGGCATACATTTACGACGATGTCGGACTCCCTCCCTTTGATGTGGGCTCCGGCGGTGAGCCCACATCTTTCCCAGAACATGTCAGATGTTTTGAACAGCTGACATATGCCCGCAATGGCCACAGGTGGAATCGCGATTCACCCGCAGCTATTAACCCATTAAATGCCGCTGTCAAACGCTGACAGTGGCATTTAACAAGCGCTTCCGGCAATCGTGCCGGAAATCCGCCCACCGGTGACCCACGTCACGTGATCGCGGGTCACTTGTGTGTTGGCATGACAACAGGAGGTCTCCTGGAGACCTCTATGGTTGTCAGTGCCGCCTTGCTGTGAGTGCCACCCAGTGGTCGGAGCTCATAGCAAGTGAGTAATTCTACTACATAGAAGCAAACTGATCATTGCCTCTATGTAGCAGAGCCGATCGGGTTATTGCAGCTTCTAGTCTCCCATGGAGATTATTGAAGCATGCCAAAAGTAAAAAATGTTTTAAAAAATATAAAACAATAAAAAAATAAAAGTTCAAATCACCCCCCTTTTGCCCCATTCAAAATAAAACAATAAAAAAATCAAACATGCACATATTTAATATTGCCGCGTTCAGAATTGCCCGATCTATCAATAAAAAAAAGATTAACCTGATCGCTAAACGGCGTAGCGGGAAAAAAAGTCAAAACTGCAGAATTACTTTTTTTTGGTCGCGGCGATGTTGAATTAAAATGCAATAACAGGTGATCAAAAGATTGTATCTGCACTAAAATGGTATAATTAAAAACGTAAGTTCGGTGCGCAAAAAATAGGCACTCACCGAACTGAGATCACGAAAAATGGAAACACTATGGGATCGGAAAATGGGGCATTTTTTTTTAAACAAAGTTTGGAATTTTTTTTCACCACTTAGATAAAAAGGAACCTAGACATGTTTGGTGTCTATGAACTTGTAATGACCTGGAGAATCATAATGGCAGGTCAGTTTTAGCATTTAGTAAACCTAGTAAAAAGTCTACAAAAAACAAATGTGGGATTGCACTTTTTTTGCAATGTCACCACACTTGTAATTTTTTTCCCGCTTTCTAGTACACGACATGGTAAAACCAATGAAATCGTTCAAAAGTACAACTCGTCCTGCAAAAAACAAGCCTTCACATGGCCATATTGATGGAAAAATAAACAAGTTATGACTCTGGGAAGAAGGGGAGCTAAAAACAAAAACGCAAACCCAAAAAAAGCTCCGGGGGTTAAGGGGTTAAAAACACAAAGTTCAAATCACCCCCCTTTTGCCCCATTAAAAAAATAAAATAAAAAAAAACATATTTGATATCGTCGCATTCAGAAATGTCCGATCTATCAAAATATAAAATAAATGAATCCGATCGGTAAACGGAGTAACAAGAAAAAAAATCAAATTTCCAGAATTTAGTTTTTTTGGTTGCTGTAACATTGCAATAAAATGCATTAAAGGGCGATCAAAATATCATATCTACTCCAAAATGGCATCAGTAAAAACGTCACCTTAGGGCACGAAAAATAAGCCCTCACACAACTCGGAAAATGGCGACAAAACAAAAAAATATTTGCTAAATTTCTGAAACTGTTTTCACCACTTAAATAAAAAAAAAAACTATATATGTTTGGTATCTAAACAACCATACCACGTTAGACATAGACACATGATGTGAGTTAGATATTTGTAAATTAGACTTCACCTGTGTCTATAATGGATAATTACGCCTATCATAGTTTACCATAGGTAAAATTCAATAAAAAAGATGATAATATGGCACTATTTATGATTAATAAATCTCAAACTTTATTATACACAATAATACAGAGTATGGGAAGAGAAGGTTACAAAATAGAGAGACACACAACGTTGTGCCACCACAAGCGACACACTTGACTGGATACCGGGAAAATAGCAATAATGAGTAGCATGACTCATAGATATATGTATATCAGGCATAAAAATACCATACAATCAGAACATTTTCACATGAGTGGCTAATTAGCCCAAATGATGATAAGAGGCTGCCTGTAGTAAACATATTTATCTAAAAGTAAATCACATAATCATAATCTTCAATACTGCTAACGATCAGTCTGCAGATATCTAACTATAATGAGTCACAGACCAAGCCGCTAAATAGTATTACCATGCAGACTGAAAGCTGCCAGGTGCAACGCTGCCCCCATGTACACACTATCCTACAAAGGAACATAGTCCATGAGTGGAATTTCCAGAGGTATAATTACCAGTGAACAGGAGGCACGAGCAGATGGCAGATCCCCGTCCAGCCAAGCACGTCCGCCCCGACGCGCGTTTCGGCTAACCTTTTTCAAGGGGCCTGCTCTATTAGCATCTGAACCAACTTTAAATAGGAACTGGTGACCGCGCTCAGTCTCGCGTCACCGGAAGCTGTAGCCAAGACCAGAAATGACGCGCACTGTCTCCAAGGTGACCACAACGCTAGCAGGCGTCGGCGTCACACCATGGGCGGATAATAATAATAATTGACAACTCCCAATTATTAACCTGGCTTAAAGTCACCTTTCAATAGCAAGGTGGCTTTAACCCATTATTGAACCATTAGCCACCGCTGCAGGGCAATGGGAAAAGACAGGCTAAGTGCCAGAAAGGGCGCATCTAATTATAGATTTGCCTTTTCTGGGGTGGCTGGGGGCAGATGTTAGTAGCCGGGGGGGCATAAAATAAATGCACCCTCCCTAGGCTATTATTATCTGCCCCCACTCGCTGGCTTTGCCTGTCTGGTGGAGAAAATAGCGCGGGAGCCCACACATTTTTTTTCAATGAATTTACACCTTTAATTAACCCCTACATGTATGAAATTTTGCACACATACACTCATGTCATTGTTAGTGAAAACCATATATCAAACTACATGAAATGACATGGTTAACTGTATGTAAACCATGTGTCATTTCATGTCGGGTCTGTAATTTTACAAAAGCCGGCAATTGAATTAGCAGCTATTATACTATGTAGAAGTGTATGAACTATAAATATATATATATATATATACAGTACAGACCAAAAGTTTGGACACACCTTCTCATTCAACGATTTTTCTGTATTTTCATGACTATGAAAATTGTAGAATCACACTGAAGGCATCAAAACTATGAATTAACACATGTGGAATTATACATTACACTTTACAAAAAAGTGTGAAACAACTGAAAATATGTCTTATATTCTAGGTTCTTCCAAGTAGCCACCTTTTGCTTTGATTACTGCTTTGCAGCAGAAAAGGTGAACGGATGGACTCTACATGCCTAGTTCCCACCGTGAAGCATGGAGGAGGTGGTGTGATGATGTAGGGGGGCTTTGCTGGTGACACTGTTGGGGATTTATTAAAAATTGAAGGCATAGTGAACCAGAATGGCTACTACAGCAACGTGCAGCAGCATGCTATTCCATCCGGTTTGCATTTAGTTGGACCATCATTTATTTTTCAACAGGACAATGACCCCAAACATACCTCCAGACTGTGTAAGGGCTATTTGACCAAGAAGGAGAGTGCTGGGGTGCTACACCAGATGACCTAGAATCCACAGTCACCAGACCTGAACTCAATCGAGATGGTTTGGTGTGAGCTGGACCGCTCACTGCTTCAATTTTGAATAATCCCCAACAGTGTCACCAGCAAAGCACCCCCACACCATCACACCACCTCCTCCATGCTTCACGGTGGGAACCAGGCATGTAGAGTCCAGCCGTTCACCTTTTCTGCGTGCAAAGCAGTAATCAAAGCAAAAGGTGGCTACTTTGAAGAACCTAGAATATAAGACATATTTTCAGTTGTTTCACACTTTTTTGTAAAGTGTAATGTATAATTCCACATGTGTTAATTCATAGTTTTGATGCCTTCAGTGTGATTCTACAATTTTCATAGTCATGAAAATACAGAAAAATCTTTGAATGAGAAGGTGTGTCCAAACTTTTGGTCTGTACTGTATGTCACAATGACATGTATGTATATATATATTTATATGTATTCTATGTGTATATATATATTCTTTCTTTTGTGATGTAAAAACTGTCATTGGGATCCATTATATGTCGGTTTTGCAAGCCGGCGAGAAAATCTCGCTGTACGGATGCCATATGGATGCCATACGGATGACACACGGATGTTTTGATGCGAGGAAATCGCATCCTCGCATTGCACACGAATGACATATGGATCACTTTTCAGGGGACTTTTCTGCGTATTACGGCCGTATAATACGGTCCGATTTTTTATCGTTGTGTGCGACCCCGGCCTAAACCCTACTATCTACCTGCCTGTTGTGTCCGGCGCTGATCTCTGCCATCACACAGTGATCACAGACCACTTCTGCCAGTGACAGGGCATTAATATCTTGCTGATTGACAGCTGGCTCTCCACTGCCTAACTGTGGGGAGCTGGCTGTCAATCAGCATGACATCAGCGGTCACGCCGCATAGACAGAGCTGCCGAGATGAGGAAGAGTTGCTCTCTTGATGTTGAGCAGCTGAATTGCCTGGCAGAAACTGTCAATGACAGCTATGAGCTGGCGCCGAGTAGAACAGGAGGTAGTTAGCAACTACCTATCTGTTAGTTTTTAACTCATAGTAAAAAAGAAAAAAGGCCTGGATGAACCCTTTAAGTAGACAAATGGAATGAATCCAGCTTTGTAAAATCTTCTTATAAAAACAGTAGTTTATTGGACAAGGACATTAGAAAATCGCAGGTATCAAAACCGTAGTGAGAAAACAAATGCAATTCAGACAAAGTCTTTAGCAGATCATTTAGGCAGATACGTTCTACTCAAGACTTAGTTTAAACTTAGGTTAGAACACGTTTGTTTTCTCACAGTGTTAATAGCTGTGACTTTTTAATGTTTTATTCCAATAAAATACTGTTTTTGTAAGAAGATATTCTGAAGCTAAATTCTTTCCATTTGTCTATTTTCCCTTGTTGCACTATGAGCCTTCAAGCTGAATTTATTTCTTTTTTTGTTACAACCCTTTAAGTCAGGGATGCACAACAATCATTTGGACCAAAAGCCACATTGCCATACTGGACAAATCCCAATGGCCCTTAAAAAAAAATTAAAGGGGCACTTACATGAATACATCACTAGAACCACCTTCAGGACATTAATACATCAGCAGAACCAAATTTTCAGTATTTGAGGAGTTTCTGCTCCAAAAAAATCACTATGAACACGCAAAGTTAAACTGAGTTTTTGCAGCAGAAACTCACCAAATCCTCCTCATAATTTCAAATCTCTAAGTTTTGAGGATTTTTTAATTTTAAAATAGCCATGAAGCACAGATTGCTACAATATGTACAAGATCAGAACTACTGTCAGCCTGTATGCGGTGCCAGAATCAACGTCAATACATGAATGCAGCATTAGAACCAACGTCAGAAAATGTATAGAGCACAAACTTAAGTACAGACATCAATTGTAATGTCAGGTCAGCCCAGACTTGGCTCCCGATGGCTACACCAAGACAGACCTCAGACGCATTGCAGCTGCCCCCACGGGAGCAGTAGCAGGAATGGCCCGGTAGAAGAGTACAGCTGATACAGGAAGGAACCACAGATGCTGGCAGGTACAGCTGGCACACAGATAGGCACTGGCAGGTGCAGGCTAGCATACAGATGGGCACAGTAGGTACAGGCTGGTATACAGATGGCACAACAGGTTCAGGCTGGTATACAGGTGAGCATGGCAGGTGCAGGCTGGTATATAGGTAGGCAGACATGGCTGATATACTGGCAAGTAGGTGTTGGTGAGTCAGGGAGTCAAGAAAAGTACGAGTAGACAGGTACTGGACTGGTAGACTGACAGACGACAACAGGAGACCTGACAACTAGCAAGCCTGCATAAGACTAATTATACATGTTGCTCAGGCACCTACATTCAGTTGGAGGTGCCTTAAAGCAAACCTGTCAGCAGGATTTTGCACAATATACTACATGCATTGTCATATTGCTGCTGTTATACTGATTAAAATGATACCTGGGGTGAAGAAATCCATCTTGTGGTCCTTGTGACTCTGCCTACTGTCCAGTCCCAGAGCACATGCATATCATTAACTGAAAACTGCTGATAGGCTTGCTGCGGGGTGGCCTGTGGGCAGGTTTTTCTTGGTTTCTCTGGCTTAGGCTACTTTCACACTTGCGTTTTTTGCGCTGCGTTTCGAGCGAACATGAAACGCATTAAAAAAACGCGTGCAAACGCTTGTAAACGCTGCGATATTTAGTCGCATCAGCGTGCGCATTACGACCAAAAAAATGCAGCGTTTGTATGCGATTTCAAGCGTTTTTGCATGCGTTTGCTTTTTTTGGCGCATGGGTTGTCTACATGTTACATTTCTATCATCTCTGTCTCTATCATCTCTATCATCTCTGTCTCTATCATCTCTATCATCTCTGTCTCTACCATCTCTGTCTCTATCATCTCTGTCTCTATCATCTCTGTCTCTATCATCTCTGTCTCTATCATCTCTATCATCTCTGTCTCTATCATCTATGTCTCTATCACCTTCTTTATATCTTCACTCCTCACAATGTTGCTTGTGTAGGGGGTGGTTTAAACAAGTGTGTAGACATTATTTACTCAAAAAACGTGTGTGTGCAAAAGCGCTGACGAGCGCACAGCCACGCGCACACCAGCACACCCATAGACTGAATGTTATTTTTTGCGCATAGCGTGCGCACGCACTTTTTTAAAGTGGTTGGGCGTAAAAAAAAAATGCAACATGTAGGGTCTAGCGCGTCTGGGCGCACACCTGGAAAATGAGCAGCGCACGACAAACGCAGATGAACGCGTGCAAGCGCTAGACCCTGTGCCCGCCATGTTAAAGAAAGGGGAACATTGCGCTTGCGACCGATAGCGCACGATGCGCTGCGCGATAAAACGCAAGTGTGAAAGTAGCCTTAGAGCAGGCAGATAAGACTGCCTACTGTCCAGTCCCAGAGCACATGCGTGTCATTAACTGAGAACTGCTGATAGGTTTGCTGCGGGGTGGCCTGTGGGCAGGTTTTTCCTTGGTTTCTCTGGCTTAGAGCAGGCAGATAAGACTCTGCCTACTGTCCAGTCCCAGAGCACATGCGTGTCATTAACTGAAAACTGCTGATAGGTTTGCTGCGGGGTGGCCTGTGGGCAGGTTTTTTCCTTGGTTTCTCTGGCTTAGAGCAGGCAGATAAGACTCTGCCTACTGTCCAGTCCCAGAGCACATGCGTATCATTAACTGAAAACTGCTGATAGGTTTGCTTTAAATAATAAGTGTCTCCCAGCCATTGGCTATGGATACTTTATCAGGGCGTGACTATCCCTTTAAGAAGGAAGGGAGCGCAGGAGTTGGATTTCAACATCTAGTGATGTGCTTGGCTTCTATCAGTGCTGGAGAATGGAGATATAATGTGTGTCATATTTGCTGCTATAAATCTGTGAAGAAACAGATTATGTATCAAACACCCTGGGCCAGCTTATAATGATATTGTTGTGATTGTTCTTGTACCCAAGAACAGGGATTCTCAGGGACAGTCGTCAAGGAGCTGGGTCGCCAATTGTCGCATTATATAGGGTGTCAATCTCAGCTGCAAGGTAAACCCAGAATTTAGGGCTAATACTCCTGTTTTAAGGAAACAAATGCGTTCTCTGCCTTTGGAGTTCATATCTTATCTTAAGGTTGGCCCCTTTGCGGCCACTTCAGGACAGCGGACATCTTCTCTGGATCCATTTTCAGACCGGTCTTGGAGATGATACACCCAAGAAATACCCAAGAAACAGAAGAGAGGTCTGCTCAAAGAGTCACTTTCTTATACTTGACGTACAAACTGTTCTTCCTTAATCTCTGCAAAAGCTGGCGAACATCCCTCCTGGATATAGGCAGATCAGGAGAAAACAAATGTCATCTGGGCAAACTACGACACATGTGTAGAGGAGGTCCCGGAAGATGTTGTTCTGCTGGTATACCATGTACTGTATGTTATGGACATAGTATAACTAATTTTTTAGTTCATACATTTTCTGTTAACCAACAAAAACTTCTGTAGTCTTTCATTGTCGGAATCATGGAGCACTAAAGCTTGTTTTTGTTTTGTTTTTTTTTTTTGTTGTAGGATGGCACTTTAGGATACCTACAATGTATTGCGAAATGTAATCATTTTTTTGTGAGTGATAAAACATCAATTTTGCCTATATATATATATATATATATATTTTTTTTTTTTTTTATTTTTTTTTTTTTATTTGCTATCTTTATTCTGTCAATCATAATTTTAATAGATATTCTATTTTACTTATGTTTTAATATTTTTTGGACAATAAAAACGCTTCTAAATAATTTGTTTTTGTGTTGTTCCATTAGGACACTGATTTTTAAAGAGCTGGACATTTTATCTACATAATGGAGGTGAATTTTCATAAGCTTTTGAGCAGGGCTCTCACTCCTTTTGATATTTGAGTTGTGTTCTTCTGTAATGTCTATTATCTGTACAAGTCCCCTCTGTAATGTCAAGTGTTGAGGAATGTGTTGGCGCTATAGAAATAAAAAAAATATATATTATTATTATTAGGAAAAATTATTATTGCTGTAAAAAATAGTTCATGTTCTTTGCTGCCCTTAGTGTACAGCACTGTTCTATTTCTCGTTTATGCCTCTTACACGATTGTGGTAACGGGTTACTTTTATTGTGTGCACGTTCTCTCAGCCACATTACATGAATGCTTCCTGTCTCATGCTCTTACCAACGAGTCCCTCCTCTCTATCCTCTGAATACATCCAGGTAGTGAGACCCCTAGAGGCGGCTCAGCATATAACATATTGCTACATCCTTTGTCTTTTAACTGAAGAAATAACTAAGCTAATATAACTAACATACATGTGAACATTTCAATATTCAAGATATTGGTGACATAAACATAACTGGCAAGCATCATGCTATTAAGATACTTTAAAATACTTGGTTGTATATATAGTCCTTGAGATGTGCTGGCTTTGTGATCATTCTGCCCGATCTAGTAACATACGATGCGTTACTGCCACTATTCGGTGGTTCTCTCGATTCGGGCGTTACCGCATCTGGTATTGCCTGTCTCCGACAGGAATCTCCACACTGAACCTGGGCCATCCCTGTAGCCTCTCTGCTTAGACTTGCTGTTTCCTCATCTTGGATATGAGGATACTGTTCATATGACCATGTATCAGATCCTTCTTGCGTTTTCCTCAGATGTCTCCGATTTCTCCTTAGTTTTCTTCCCTCCTCTGTCACAATCTCGTAGGATCTAGGTCCTAGTTTCTGGAGCACCTTTGCTTTTCTCCTTTGTTTGTCATATTTGCTCGGCTGCATCCTGATGTTGTCATTTTGTCTCAGTTCTGGTAGATCTTTTGCCGACTGATTATAATAGAACGCTTGTCTATCCTGATTTTTCTTTAGTTTTGACCTCATTCCCCTCACCAGATTTGGCTTCAGAAGACGACTAGCTGTTGGTATGAGTGTCCTTGTCCGTTTACTCAGAAGCCTCTGTGCTGGGCTGCTGTCTAGACCTTGGGAAGGTGTGTTTCTGTGGTCCAGTATAGATAGATATACATCTGTCCCTGCCTGTTTCGCTCTCTTAATCAACTTCTTTGCTGTTTTCACCGCTGATTCCGCTTTGCCATTGCTTTGAGGATATCCAGGAGATGATGTATTGTGTTCAAATTCCCATAACTTGCTGAACTCCATGAACTCTTCTGACCGAAATTGAGCGGCATTATCAGTAAAAACAATCTCTGGAATCCCATATCTGGCAAAATGAGCCTTGAGTTTTTTAATAACTGTTCTTGCTCTTGTATCCTTCAAATGGTCCACTTCCCAAAAATTTGAAAAATAGTCCACAGTTACCAGGTATTCTCTTTCCTCCAATGTGAACAAATCTATTCCTATTTTTGACCATGGTCTATTTGGAACGGCATGCGGTTGCAATGGCTCTTTCGGTTGTTTATCCCCGCCGGACGCACATATCTCACATTGTGCTATGTAACTTTTTATGTGATCATTCATACCCGGCCAATAAACTGATTCTCTTGCTCGCCGCAAACATCCTTCAATGCCCAAGTGGGACGAGTGTAATTTCTGTAGTATGTCTCTTCTCAGAGTCTCCGGTATCACTGCCCTTTCTCCCTTTATGATGATTCCTTGGTGTACTGACAGTTCATCTCGTATATGGAAGAATGGAGCAACTTCCTTTGGAGCATGCTGCTTATATTTTGGCCAGCCCTGCAGGATCACAGTTTTTAATATCTGTAGTGTTTTATCTTTTTCTGTGAAGGTCTGTATTTGTTTCAGTTTATCTTTAGATACTGCAAGATAATCACACATATTGATGTTGTCCATTTCTTGTCCTTTATCCTCTGAGTTGGGTAAGTACGCTCTGCTTAGAGTATCTGCAATCAACAAGTCTTTTCCTGGACAATATCCAATTTCATAATCATATTTTTGAAGTCGCAGAAGCATGCGCTGCAGTCTCTTTGGTGCATTTAGTAGTGGTTTTTTTGTAATGCTCTCCAACGGTTTGTGATCGGACTGTACTGTTACCTGTCGACCGTATGTGTACTGATGAAACCTTTCCATTCCAAACACCACAGCTAGTAACTCCTTTTCGATTTGGGCATATCCCTGCTCTGTCGGTGTTAGTGCTTTGCTTGCAAATGTGATTGGTTGCCGCTCTTGCATTAATGTGGCACCTAGGCCTTTTTCTGACGCATCACATTGGACTACCACCTCTAACTGTGGATCAAAATATTTTAAGGTTGCTGTGTCTGCAATGGCTGTCTTTACTGATTGGAAAGCCGTCTCCTGTGCTTCTGTCCATTCCCACAACACATCTTTGTGAGTTAGCTGTCTCATTGGCTCACACATGTCTGATAGATTCTTGCAAAACTTGGACAGATAATTCACCATGCCCAAAAATCGTTGTACTCCACACACATCTGTTAGGGTAGGCATCTCTTGTATAGCCTTCACCTTTTCTGGATCCACTTTCACTCCATTTGAGGTTAGAAGATGTCCTATATATGGCACTTCCGTCATTTTCAGTTTCAACTTTTCCAAGTTCAACTTTATCCTTTTTTCTCTACACCTATCTAAAAATCGTAGCATCCTTGTATCGTGATTCTTTATTGCAGATTGCATATCGTCACCTTCTCCCACTATTAATATATCATCTGCTATCGTCTTTACCCCTGGGAGTCCTTCCAAAGCTTGCATCAACTTCTGCTGAAATATTTCTGGAGCTGGTGTCAGTCCCATGGGCATTCTCAGCCATTTACGGCGACCAAATGGAGAAGAAAACGTCAATAAACTGGATTCTTCATCCAGTTCCACATGCCAAAATCCATTTTTTACGTCACAAACTGAAAATATTTTTGCCTTTGATAAATCTGGTAGCACATCCTCTATTGTAGGCATCGGATAGTGATTCCTTTTGAGAGCTTTGTTGAGTGGTTTGGGATCGATACAAATTCTTAGTTTTCCTGATGGTTTCTGCACTATGACCAAACTACTTATCCAGTCTGTGCTCTGATGGACGACTTCTATCATGCCTCGCTTTTCTAAATCCTGTAGTTCTTCTTTCAATGGCTGAAGTAGCGCTACAGGCACTTTTATTGTCGGTAATCTGGTAGGTTGTACTGTGTTATCAATTTCCAGTTTGTGTTTTCCTTCAAAACATCCATCACCCTCAAATACATCCGCATACTGTGTTTTTATAATCTGTAAATCTAGATTGCTGTCTGCTTTTGGGATATCCTTCATACTCTGTTTGACTTCCACAGACATAATGTTATGGAATTGTACCTTTATTAAGTCCATTGCCTGAACTGCTTTTATACCTAGTAATGGTGTGTGGTCACCACCCTGCAGCACTGTAAATTGGGCTCTATAACTCTTTCTGTTGCATGGGTTACTAACCTTCAGTTTGCATGTCCCAAGAGGTTTCAGTATCGTTTTGTTGTACATCATAAGTACCTTATCAGTAGGTTCAATGAACACCTGTTCATTTAGTAGATCCTCCGGTATGACATTGCAACTTGCTCCATAGTCCAACTAAAATCTAATGGGTTTGTCATTTAATAAAAGAGTTGCAAACAGTTGTCTTGTATCTTTAGGTTCTGGCTGTCTGACTGTATTGACATTCTCTGTTGCAGACTGTAGCTGTATCCATGTAATATCTTCTGCACTGTCACTGTCATTGTCCTGTGTCACACTGTGAATTTCTCTGTGCTTTTTAAAGGGCTTAAGTCTGCAGAGAGCTTCGAAATTATTCATCTTACCACAGGTCCTGCAGCTTTGTCCATATGCTGGACACTTCTCTTTGTCTCTCTCATGTCTTCTGCCGCAGTATCTGCATTGGACTGTTCTCGCTTGGTGCTCTGCTTTTCCTCTCATGGTTACTGCATGTACTGGCTCCTCAGTGGTGTCTGCCATCATCTTCAGGCTGTCTCTTGTTAGCTCTGCATCTCTTTATTTGCATGCATTTCTCTAGGGTTAACTCCCCCTCTCTCAGCAGTCTCTCTCTTAGCTGTGGCTCTCTGATGCCGCACACTATTCTATCTCTGATAAGAGAATCTCTGATATCTCCAAAGCTGCATGTTGCTGCCAGTCTTTTCAGCTCAGTCACATATGCGTCTATATTCTCTCCCATCTCCTGATTTCTGGTGAAAAACTTAAATCTTTCCACTGTCTCATTCTTCTTGGGGTCACAGTGCTTATCAAATGCCTGTACAATGTCTGCCAGACTGTCCGTACCGTCCTGGATCAGGGTCTGAGCAAGTTCTCTGCCTTTTTCTCCAATAAGATAGTAGAAGAGCTTCACCTTACGCTTCTGATCATTGGTGTCTACTGTAAGATCCACATACAGAGTAAACTCCTCCTTCCAATGTCTCCAGGTCTGCGATAGATTTGAGGACATGATGTCTAGTCTCTGAGGAGGTTTTAATGCAGTCTCCATAATGCTGTACTGTGGGCACTGTACTTACAGTTGAGCTTTGTACCACACGCTGCCTGGATTGTCTGTCCACTTGTTCTTTATAGGTTCAGCCCTGCTGCCACCATGTTCTATTTCTCGTTTATGCCTCTTACACGATTGTGGTAACTGGTTACTTTTATTGTATGCAGGTTCTCTCAGCCACATTACATGAATGCTTCCTGTCTCATGCTCTTACCAACGAGTCCCCCTCTCTATCCTCTGAATACATCCAGGTAGTGAGACCTCTAGAGGCGACTCAGCATATAACATATTGCTACAAGCACAATGTCTCTACCTGCCAGCTCAGTCCTGGTGACCAGCACCAGATAATAGAGGAGTTTGGAGTAGCGAAAAAGCAAGGTTTAGGTCCATTGAAAGGAAAATGATCATCTCAGAGTATTAACCTTTATGGTTACATCTATGACTAGCTTAACTCTCAGTGTCTTAGACCCCATATATCTTCTTTCAGGATGCATTGAGCCATTAACTCAAACAACTTTTCAAGTGATTAGACTCCCCACCGGACCTATTTGTACCACACAAAGCATGAGGAGTGAAGTAGTCTCCAAGAGCTCTTTCACACACGTATATTGTGAACACTATTTACAAACCCTCATATGTTCACAACAGTGGGGAAGTCTCAGAATGTGCTCCATGTACAGGAATCCTGCGACGAGTGACTGTCAGATGTCTGCTTTACCCTCCGAAATGTCTACACAGAAACACATCATGGCATCTCGTTGTGTGCTGTTCATACAAAAGGCAAAAATACGTTCACAACTGTCAACTGCAAAAATTAATGTTAGCTAATAGCAACTGCTCCATTTTTGCTAGTCCTGAGAGAATTTGTCCACTAGAGGCACTGTATTTTTAATGTTTTGTTTTTTTTACAGCATGTACTGACGTGTGCACATTAATTTGTACATAGTTTTTATGCACCACTTGTTAGGTTTACCATTTAAACTAATAAACCACATGATCTTTCTAAACTGAGTTACTCTGACATCTGAGTTGGCCCTTAGAATGTCAATGCAGACAAGATAATTATCGGACAATTTTACTATATCTCCTGGATTTGCCAACCATCTAATGTGCATTGAGGAGTCCCAGCCTGCTTTAGGAAGCCATCACCTGATATGGCAGGCTTAATCAGCTTATTCCACTGACTGTTACCTAGAAGTCTATAGCCAACCGTATTCCTGAGGGTCTAGATGCAGAAGTTCATATGGCAGTGAGTTACTCCTGAGTGATAGCCCCTTTAGAAATGCCAATCCAGTGAAATGACCATCAATCAGATGTATGCAAGCTGATTGGTGGTTGTTTACTGGCCTGCTTACACACAGTTGTTCTACGCCCATACACTCCCTGACAGAAGTTATGTCGCTTATCCATGTTATCTAAATAAAAGCTTATAACATGACGTTAAATTCATCCATTGGTTGTATAAATTATTCCTTTGAAAGCTGAAACCCTCCTAAATGTGGTTTAGGTTAAGAAAATAAATTGGCATCAATGCAGAAATATTGATCATTTAATGGTCATAAGCTTTTATTTACATAACATGGATAAGCGACATAACTTCTGTCAGGGAGTGTAGAATGCCATCTTATTTGCCACACATCATTTGTTTACATGGCATGACGAGCTGCAAAAAAAAACACAATTATTTTCAAGTTGAAAAATCAGTGTCTCCCTCTGTTCCACTCAAAGGAAGAACTTTTTGCTTGTTTGTCAGGTGATTGCCAGCCTGTTTAGAAGGGCTGATATTCAAGAACGAACATTTTCTATCACTGTTTCACATATTTTCAAAAGTTGTCAGGTTCAGTTATGGGATGAGCCATGTCTTAATAATTTTGACCTCTTGAATTCAAATCTGACAATGACAATTTTTAGTCGGCTCTTGTTTCTGTGATATCAAAGAGTTTTCCATTTACTGCTTCATATACTTATTGCATAAAAGTTTCCGTACCTTGAAACATTATTATTTTTGCAAATATAAAGGTGCAGAATATTTTGTTATGCCAATTTTCTGATATTTATTTAGAGGACACTTGCTAATAATTAAAATAACTAAAACATGTCTAAACACTACTGCGAATTATGAACAGTTACAGAAATTGCACTGTAAAATTTGGTCCTCATTCAGTGACAACTCTTTTTTGCTTAGTATAAGTAGAAATGTACAGTCAGGAGGAGCGCTAAGAACACACGGAAAATGCAAAAGTGGGCTAAAGAAACTTTTGCATTGTCCGTGTGTTCTTTGCGCTCCTCCTGACCGTACATTTCTACTTTTACTTAGCTATTGTCCTGATTGCCATCTTCCTGGCGCTCCATTGTGACAGTTGATTTATTAAACTTTTTTTTGCTTGTCTCTTGTACTCCTTCATTGGATCATCTCTTTCTATTGTCCAACAGTTATCTGCAAGCATTGATGGATTCCACTTTCCTTGATATCTTTTCTCCATAGCAGCAATCTCTTGGTGAAATCTGTCACTGTGCTCGTCACTCCACAGTTTGGTGAAAAAAGTGTATTTGTGGATATAAGAAATAAATCTTTAAGGACATATTACAGCCAAGATCCTTTTATGTTTTGAGGAAATTTTCCACCAACTCTTCATAGTTATCCGCTCTTGAATTTCCCCAAAAATTAGTTACCTCTAATGCAAATGCTACCTATGCATCCTTTTCCTTACCCTGCAACAAATTTTGCATTTTTATCCATTGCCTTTATAAAGTTCTTCCTAAGGCCCAACTTCATATGCAATGATGGTAACAAAATCTTAAGTGGGTCAACAAGGGCTGGATGAAGGACATTTTTATTCCCTTGCTGAAGTGAATGTCATAAAGGCCAGTCTCTTTTATTCTAGTGATATTTTCTTGCACGACTATCCAACTCACACAGAAAGAAACAGTACTTTGTGTATCCACTCTGAAGACCAAGTAAGAGAGCAACCACCTATGAGGCAGTGAGGGGATCATATGCGAGGGTCGATATGTATACCCTAGGATGTGCATAGAAGTATATTGAGACCGCTGGAGTGCATTGCAGTCACAGATATAGCTGTTATTGCAGTGCAAAATAAAAGTAAGTTTGGTCTTGGGCAAGCTATTTGCTCAAGTCAGATTTAAGAAAACTCAGCATGGGCTTTTATTTTTGGACCGAACTACAGGATGGTAGTGGTGCAGTTCGCTCCCTCCAGACCGGGTCTTACAAGTAGCCCATGGCCACAGATTCCATTTAAAAACCCTGCAGCAAATGGTTGGGTGTGTCAGTTTTGGTTTGCAAACTGCAGAGCAGGTGGCTCTGCAGCGTCCGGCTGGTGTGAAGTAACACGGAGCCAAGTTAGGCAAAAACGCCTGGAACCCCTCAGCGTGACATGTTGGTGCAGTCGCCCACGGCAACCGGTCTCGTATATGGACTGTCTTGACGTCCCGGCTGCATTCCGGAGGATACCATTTGCGTTTCATTTGTAAGTTTTGGACATAAAAGACACTTTGCTTTGAACTTTCCTGTGGTCCTTGCCTATCTGTCGCACTGCACCAACCCCGCTGTACTATACACCTTTAAGTCACCACAGAGAGTCACCACAGAGGGGCCACAAATGTTGTCCATAGTTCAGGGACCTCAACATTTGTTTCATGTTGTCGTAGGTTTCTTTCATGTGGACTGCATAGTCCAATTGAAGGTAGCGCATTGCCATTATGCAGCAGATGGCTTTTAGGCTTGTTTTGGATGAATCAATGAAGAGCCTCCATTCCTTTGGAATATGACTTCTCTTCAGAGCTTCCATTAAACTGTTGATGTTGTTACTAGAGATGAGCGACTTTGCCTTTTTTCGGGTCGAGTCGGGTTTTGGACCACCCGACTTTCGCAAAAGTCGAGTCGAATGAGATCGGCTGACTATCTCTCAGCAAAAGTCAGAGGTCGACAAAAAAACGAAACCCGACCCCAATGCAAGTCAATGGGGAATAACAGCTGCCCCCCCCCCCCGCCCACGTCCTCTTCCACCATACTTCCTCATGTTTGGGAAAATGTACCCAAAATACCAGCAGATACAGTTTATGGTACTGCATCAGTAGCGTTCAGCTGTATACAGTGTTGGGGTAATTTTAAATCTCTGTATATATTTCCGGAGTCACACACAGACGCTCACTCAGTATGGATTTGACCAGAATACAAAAAGCAGAAAAAGGGTACTGTATCAGAAGCAAAAAGCTGTATACAGTGTAGGGGAAAGTGTAAATCTCCGTATATATTTCCGGAATAACACACAGATAGTCAGCATGTATTTGTCCGTGAGACCAGCCGGTACACGGTAGTGTGTGAGGAGCGTACAGCTCTATACAGTGTGGGAAAAAATGAACGCTCAGTAACTGTGCAGAAAAAAAGAATAAAAGTATCAGTGCTGTGTAAAAAGCAGTCTGCACAGCAGTGTACACACAGCAATACAGCTAGCAGGCAGCCTATTAACCACCGCTGCTGCACCTAAGAAAATCCTCCCCTGTCACTGGCAGGCAGCCTAATTACCAGCGCTGCTGCACACAAGAAAATCCTCCCCTGTCACTGCACACTAACTGTACAGCACAATAGCTATCAGCACAAGCACAGAAGAACTTCTCTTTCCTGCCCTAACTCTCTCCCTACTGATAAACAGCGTCTGCAACCTCTCCCTACTGTTAATATCGGCAGAATTAAAATGGAGGTCAGCGGTGAGGGCTTTTATAGACACTATGATGCCCCCCAAGGCAAGCCAATCACTGCAATGCCCTTCTCTAAGATGGTGGTGGATGCTGCCCATGTCATCTCGTTGCCCACAGTGTACGTCCTTGCTCATTGGCTGAAAAAAGGCGCGTGAAAGCATTCTGGGAAACTCGACTTTGGCGCTCGTTTCGACGACTGCATGGCTGACCTCACGCTATGGTCGTGTTTCGGACAATGAAACCCGACTTTGGCGAAAGTCGGCGACTTTTGAATCTGTCCGACCTGTTTCGCTCAACTCTAGTTGTTACATACCACAAGATTGCCCTCCATGAAGAAGTATTGGACAAGATTTTTATCACGGTTGCGGAACAAAGAAATCTGAACATCACCTGCTAGGAAATTCCACTGCTGTAGCCTGGAACCTAAGAGCTCAGCCGTAAGCCGTATTCTTGGGCAGATCCAAATCTCTAACAAGATCATTCAGGTCACTTTGTGTTATAAGGTGTGGTTCAGTTGAGGTTGCTGACAGAAAGTCTGGGTTATGAGAAGAAAATGCTTCATGACACCAAGCACCCACTTCTTCCTCACTTGACTCCACTGAAAATGTTTCTGATGCTTTTGGAACAGGTAGTTCTATTGTATGTGGTATTGGGCATATTGCAGATGGAATTTTTGGATACTCTAAGGTCCATTTCTTCTTCCTTGAAACTCCTTTCCTAATGGAGCGCACCATGCAGAAATTAGTAGCGTGATCGGTTGGCTCTCCCCAGATCATCGTGACAGCAAAAAGGCATAGATTGTCTCTTCCCATTAGGTAAGATGTTATACACATCTACAGCAGCATTTGTGTGGAGCCCAACTTTTGTCCTGATCTCCTATTCTGCAGCTAAAACACAAGTTATAGGCTTTTCTTATCATGATAGTCAAGTTTAGCCTATGTGACTCAAAAGTGACTTCTCCACATATTTAGCCAAAACTATCCCCTTTGTAATGCAATAGCAAAGAATATCTGAAAAAAACATATAGAAATATATCAATATACTAAGAAACTAAACTAAGTATAACTGTATACCTTACACCAAGCATTTATAAAAGTAGATGATGCAACTGCAATTAGGATTAAGTGATCAGAGCTAAGTTCTTGTGTTTTTGCGGGCAGAGTGATTTCCACTAAAACATGCAGACATGTCACTTTTGATCCAAGTCCCAGAACAAACTCGCCAATGCAAACCTATTGGTCTGTAAAAAAAAAATTGACAGTGCTCGGATGCCATCCTAATTGCATCCTAGTTCTAATGTGCTATTTTAATGTTTGTTTGATAGAAGAAGCTTGAGAAGCCTTCCCGTATGCAAAAAAACTGATGAAATTCTGATGGTAAAAACTGATCTACCGACCATATAATGATGAAAATCGGTCTTTTTTTGCATTCAACAAAAATCACTATTATCAGACTGAGCCCACAGATTTTAAAAGCATATTTGCTTTGTGTAATAACTACAACTATAACTGGTTAGGAGATTGTATTTTTGCATTTCTTATCTCTCAGAGAAATAACATTTTCCCACATAGCAAACAATGGCGCACAGCTGGGCTAACCTCATGTACTTTATAATACGGCAACAATTACTTTCTTTTTAGCCACTTTTATGCCTGTTACAAAATCATAAATTTTATGGGAATGTGTTGTCAGATAATAAGCTATTGTGAAAATTGCAAGACGGTGATTTCAAGGTGATGTGCAGTGTTGTATTCTGCCACACATAGCACTTTCCATTTAACCCAAAAAGTTCTTCTTTGGTCCCATTTGGCCAGAGCACCGTCTTCCAAATGCTAGCTATGTCCTCTACATCACCATCTCCATTGTTAAAAATTGTGGTGGTAACATCATACTGTGAAGATGCTTTTCTTCAGCAGGGACAGGGAAGCTGTTCAGAGTTGCTGAGAAGATGGATGAAAGTAAATACAGGGCAATCCTGGAGGAAAAACGGTTACAGGCTGCAAGACATGAGACTGGGGCATAGGTTCACCTTCCATTAGGACAATGACCCTAAACATACTGCCAGAGCTACAGTAGAATGGTCTAGATCAGGGGTCTCAAACTCAATTTACCCGGGGGCCGCTGGAGGTAGAATCTGGGTGAGGCTGGGCCGCATCAGGTTTTTCACAAGAAAAACGCTACCAGCAGTGTTTTTTTGTCTCACCGCAAGTGCCGCACATGTTTGCAAGTCCCATAGGGAATGAATGACGCCGAATCTATGTGTGTGCCCATGTAGCTCTTTCAAAGACAGTGGTTTCCTACCACACTCAAAAGACATACAAATAGGATGTTTAGATTGTGAGCCCCAATGGGGACAGTGTTAATGATGTATGTAAAGTGCTGTGGAGTTAATAGCGCCATATCACTGAATAAATATTATTCTTAATATGTTACAATACCAGGATCTGAGGATTTTCTGTTTTGAGGTCAAGAGCTCTTTGATGCGATGTTGCTGCCTGTCTCGCTGTCTTCCTCTTTTGACACTGCAGTGTGGTGGACAAGAAAACATTAACTGGTTAACAGCAAGAAGTCACTCCCCCCAGCGCTTATTCTCCCCAGCGCTCATTCCCCCCAGCTCTCATCCTCCTCCAGTGCTCATTCTCCCCAGCCTCATTCTCCCCAGTGCTCATTCCCCCCAGCGCTCATCCTCCCCAGCCTATCCTCCCCAGCCTCATCTCCCCAGCCTCATCTCCCCAGCGCTCATTCCCCCATTGCTTTTCCTCCCCACGCCATCCTTAGCTTTACCCATCATCTCCCCATTGCTTTTTCCCCATCATCGTTGCTTTTACCCATCACTCCCATCATTGCTTTTCCATCATTGCTTTTCCCCTCATCACTCCCATCATTGCTTTTTCTGCATCATTTCTTTTCCCTCATCACTCCCATCATTGCTTTTTCCCCATCATTGCTTTTTCTCCATCACCCCATCATTGCTTTTCCCCATCACTGCTTTTCCCATCACTGATTTTCCCATCATTGCTTTTCCCCATCACTGCTTTCTTCCCCATCATTGCTTTCCTCCCATCATTGCTTTTCCCCATCACTCCCATCATTGCTTTTCCCCATCATTGCTTTTACCCCATCATTGCTTTTCCCCATCACTCCCATCATTGCTTTTCCCCATCACTCCCATCATTGCTTTCCCCATCACTGCTTTTCCCCATACACTCCCATCATTGCTTTTTCCCCATCACTCCCTCATTGCTTCTCCCATCACTACTTTTCCCATCATTTCCCATCAGCTCACCCATCATTCCCCTACCACACACACACACCTACCACTAACACCTGTCCACAGCATAACTGTTGCCCGCGCTTCCTCGCTCTGACAGAGCAGGCCACTGAATGATGATGTCATCCAGCGGTGCTGCTCTCTGTGACAGAGAAAGGAAGCGTGGGCGCCGGGCAGGAAGGATCCTTGCAGCTCCGCTCCTGCTTATTTTGTCTTGCAGGCAGCGGAGCTGCTGGGATCGCTCCCTGCCCACCACACCATCATCATACTCACCTCACCTCCTCCTGCTGCAGCTCCGATGGTCCAGCTTCCGGAGCGCTGACATCTTCTTTCTGTGGTACCACTCATTAAGCTCAAGAATATGGGTGCCACGCCTATGAGAGTGGAGTGGCGTCCATATTCATGACCTTAATGAGTGGTACTAGGTGTGACTGGGCTTTCACATGCGAGATTCGGCGGTGTTTCTCGCATGTGTGATCCCGGCCGAGGTGAGGGCCGCAAACTATTGTCCCGAGGGCCCATGAGGTGAGGGCCGCAAACTAGTGTCCCGCAGGCCGCAAGTTTAAGACCCCTGGTCTAGATCAAAGAATATTCATGTGTGTGAATGATCCAGTTACAGTTCAGACCTAAATCTCATTTAGAATCTGTGGCAAAACTTAAAAATTGTTGTTCACACACGCTCTCCATCCAATCTCACTGAGCTAGATGTAGTTTGCAAGGAAGAATGAGCAAACTTTCATGCCTCTAGACGTGAAAAGCTGGTAGAGACATACCCCAAAAGATTTGCAGTAAAAAGTGGTGATACAACAAATTGACTCAGGGGGCTGAGTACAAATATATGTCACAATTTTCAGATTTATAAATTTTAAAATAATGAAAAAACCATTTATCATTTTCTTTACAATTCACAAATACTTGTTACTTACAAACAAGCTTCATAAAACACTTAAAATAGGCTTAATAAACTAGTCCAAACAAAATGAATATATATATTCAGTTTTCTTGACATAAACAAAAAGAATAGCGCTCACTATAGTCCTTACAACTGCGGGGATCCACCCGCACAAGAAACAGGTTTCAGCTCTGTTTACCAAGAGCCCAGCCCTGGAGGTCCGCTCCCCTCCAGAGTACACAGCACCGAATAAGCCCAAAAGGCTCCACATTTAGCTTCTGGACCACACTCTGGGGTGGAGATATGGTGAACAGCTTCCCACCCACTATTCAGCTGTTCACAAAAACCTAACCCGTAGCTTGGCCGATTAACCCCTCTCAGCACTTCATGTCACTGAGGCTAACATCCTGAGTGACATATATCTCCCCTCCAGTATTTTACCAGTGACCTTCTCACTAATAGTTAATTTTCCACAATGAGTGATGGTTTGGTGAGCTATGTCATCTGCTGGTGTAGGTCCACTGTGTTTTATCAAGACCAAAGTCAGCACAGCTGTCTACCAGGAAATTTTAGAGCACTTCATGCTTCCCTCTGCTGAAAAGCTTTTTGGAGATGGAAATTTCATTCTCCAGCAGGACTTGGCACCTGTTCATACTGTGAAAAATACCAATACCTGGTTTAAAAACAACAGTATCACTGTACTTGATTGGCCAGCAAATACGCCTGACCTTTATGGGGTATTGTCAAGAAGAAGATGAGACACCAGACCCAACAATGCAGACGAGCTGAAGGCTGCTATCAAATCAACCTGGGCTTCCATAACACTTCAGCTTTGACACAGGCTGATCTCCTCCATGCCACGCCGCATTGATGCAGTAATTGATGCAAAACGAGCCCTGACCAAGTATTGAGTGCATTTACTGAGCATACACTTCAGTAGGCAACCATTTTTCAAGCTGGTGTTATAAAGTATTCTAATTTACTGAGATAATGACTTTTGGGTTTTCATTGGCTGTAAGCCATAATCATCAACATTAACGGAAATAAACACTTGAAGTAGATCACTCTGGTTGTAATGACTCTATATAATATAAGAGTTTCACTTTTTGTATTTAAGAAGTGAAATAAATTAACATTTTGATGATATTCTAATTTTGTGAGATGCACCTGTATATATACATACACACACATACCGTATAAAAAAAATAGAAAAACGGGAGCAGCACCAGAATAATGTGGGTGCAGAGCCTCCCTGGCAAAGGCCAAACAATCTAGATAAAGAGCAACGAATGGAGGCAACACACCAAGCAGAATGGCAAAAAATTGTGGTTTAGTAGCCCTTAGTGGCAGTGGCATTATGAGCTAATAAATCACGTTTTTTTACAGCCTCTATTCATTACTATATTTTCTGTTGTTTTTCTAGAACTCTTTTTATACAGAAAGCAGGAATATACTACAGAGCAGAAATTACACTTTACATCGCTCTGTTCTGAAGTGATCAATGTGCCAAACCTTGGGAAACAAAACTCAGATGTTTACTTCCACTTAGATATTTATAAGGATGCTAAATATATAAGACATTTCTTGGCACTTGATTTGGTGCCGAGAAAAAAAGGAAAAGTGTCGTTTTGCCATAATCACTTCTCCATCAAAACATTCATAAATTTGTTTTCCCAATTACATATTAGTGTAACATAATACACAATCATGTTACAACATTAGTGTAACATAATACACAATCAGCTTCCCGTAATGTGCCAATCTGTGCCTGATCCAAGAATGAACTCCAGTCCTTCTGTTCATAGACAATCCTAAGTATTATTGGATCTGCTGCTCCTTTTTAATTACCAAAAAGAAAGATGACCGAATCCATAAACCATGTTTCCTTTTCTTTTTTTTCAAATAATGAACCCAAAGAGAAAGTGTTTCATGCCTCATTTTGGAATCTCTTACATTTGCCAAAAATATTAAAAGAGAAGCGACTCATTTATAGATGTAATCTCTACTAGAATTGTCAAAATTTGTAAAACCTGCAAATTTATGCTATGACATTAAATTATACTCAAACTCTTTCCACTACATACTGCAAAGTGGCATTCCAAAGAAGTTTGGAGGTGTTATCGGGAGTAATTGTTTCCTTGGAGGCCAGGTTTAAGGGCGTTTCAAGCCTCATTCACACGTCTATGTTTAAACACTTTCATGAAAAAATGGTATTGGCGTCATCAGAGTGTCATCAGTGTATCCCGTTTTTACCAGCAGTGTATGGTCCGTGTGTCCATTTCATTTTTCCCATCAGTGTGGTCATCAGTGTTTTTAATGGATGCATGGATGAAGAAATAAATAAATTACAAATTTTCATCTAAACTTTGCAGTGTAAAAACACAGATGGCACACGGTCATGGATGGCACACAGACGCCATCTGTGTGCTGTAAGTGTGTAGCCCTGGTGTTAGGCACACGCAGTACCCTGGAGAGTGTATGGCGAGACGGCAGTTTAATGCTAAATATTCATTCACTCGACATATACTAGACACACCCTTAGGGTAGTGGAGTTTACTCTTGAGGGAGTGGTCAAGGTAGTATGTGTTGGAGTGATTTAGTCAGTCAGTGTCCAGACTTCAGAGAGAGAGGTCGTGAAGTCTGTGTCTAGACTTCAGAGAGAGAGGACGTCTGGAGGGAGGAAGGAGTCCAGATTGCTCTATCACCAGCTTTGGAAAGTGGAGTCTAGTATAGGTGCTTTAATTCACCTTAGCCTAGTCAGAGCTGTACTTCATCAGCATACACTGGAAGGAAAGAAGAAGTTTAGTGCAGAAAGTCTTCAGCATCCTGTCTAAAGGACGGTATCAGGTTCAGAGACGTGCTCCTGCCTATTGATAACTGAGCATCTGTAACTAACTTTGAAGTGAAGGAAAAGAAGGAAGTGACTGCTCGACCCTTGGCTAGTTTGAGTGCTTATGTTACCAGCGTGGACAAGGCGAAAGGCACAGTGGTTTATTGGAATAGTGCTTACGGATTGAAGAAGTCCTGCACATTGCAACCGGTCACTGGGGACCGAAGGATCACTACTGTTTCAAGCATAGTGATAAGAAAACCAGGAATTTACCGGACCTTAGGTCGCGGCAAACAAGCCCCTTATAGTCAGTACGTAACTGGGGTCAGGGGAAGTGAAGACTTTGAGTCAGTGCACGACAAGATAAGAATTCAGCTTCTTCGCAGGAAGGCTCCTAACACAAAGCTGACTGGGCGGTACAGCTATAGATTAGCTGGAGATTTTGAGGGAACTACGCTTCAGGCTGGTTGTACTCGTTGTATTGGAAGTAAAGGAGGCCCCTAACTTGTCCAGCTGCTGTCTCAAGATACACTCTCCTTGGATCAGCCTCCCTGGGACCTGCTTGAACATCTTACGAGTAAAGGTATGGAAAGACGCTGACCGTGTGAGACTGTGTTCTTTATCTGCACCCGACTTCACAAATCCCATAGACTTTGAGGGACCAGTCCCACCTGTAGGGGACCCGACATCTAGCTGCCTCACCATCCCCTCAGAGATCTACAGCAGCGCTGGTACAAATTACCAGAATACTACAGGTGGCGTCACGAACTGTATATAAACCTATCCCCTGTAAATATTCCCCCAACATACGCCAGACCGCCAGGGCCACAGACCGAGCCACAGCTACCTGTGACAAAATCCCATAGACTTCCATGGGCTCGGCTCTGAGTACCCCATTGCCCTGGTAATCCACAATTGTGGTGGCGGGTCGTCACAACTTGGCGTCACGAACAGGATGCGAAACTCGCAGAATTGCGAGCCCTGTGTGCCTAAGGAATTGTTTTTGTGAAAAAGGACTGTTTGCACTTTTGGCGCCAAAATCGCCATTTTTGTCGCCATATTCGCGCCCTCAGGCGCTGGAGAAGAAGGTGGGCGTACCTTCGTGGGCGTCTACCCCCCCTGTGGCGCGAAGAAAATGCCGGCCTTCTCAAAGTGCTATTACAATATGCGATCCTGCCCTACAGCAAAGGAGGTCCGCCTCCTCTTCACCTTCCCTGCGAGGAGGAGGAGACGCAAATCCCACCTCCACGGAAGAGACCGGATGTCTCCGCAGGAAGAAGAAAGAATCTTCTGGAACATCATGGAGGCAGGACGTGTGCAGCCGAGCAGGGAAGCGGAGGAAGGCAGGCCCCGTGCCCCAGCCAAGCTGCCACCAGCATCGGAGTTATCCGTGATCCTGCACCTGCAGCAGGCGTTGCTAGAGATTCGAGAGGAAAATGCACGCCTGAAGAAGATGGTCCAGTACCAACCTGGCTTTGAAGAAATTGAGAGACGCCGGCGTACCCTGGAACAGCGGAGGCTGTGGGACACGGTGATCTCTCCCCTCAACGACCCCCCACGATTCCAGATACCGAAGAGTCTGCTGCCCAAGGCGAAGGAGCAACCGGAGGCTGCCCCCGAAAGTACCGATCCCGATCCCACCGGCGAAGCGGTGGAAGCGAAGGAGGTTGAGGAGGTACAGCCAATCCCGGAACGCCCGCCCGGCCAAGAGGCCGCAGCAGATGATCGGTCCCCGGCAGGGACACCGGAGGGGTCCTGTCCGTCACTACCAGATGTGGACTGGGACGAAATGGCGCGCCTGGATGACGTCGCCTACACCGCCCAGTGGGAACATGAATGGCAGAGTCGTGAGGAGAAGAAGAAACGCCAGCAGGAGGAAGAGCGGGAAGCTCAGAAGAATCGTCAGCGACAATATGCAGAGCTGATCGCGGACAAAGAGAGTGTCCGGAGAGATAAAGGTACCCTGAGGGAACCGCGGCGGCAGGGGTGTGTGACTGAGTTCCAGCTCCGGAAGGGCTGGGGCTTTATCCGTGAACCGGGCCTCTACCCGGGGGTCTTTGTCAGCAGGCGTGACGTAGAATCCCACCTGCCGCAAGGCCATCCCGGGAGGGACTTAGCAAATGGAGATATCGTCACATATACGCGGCACTGGGGAATGAAGGGGTGGTATGCCCTTAACGTCACCATCGTCCGTGACCCCGTCCCAGACGCAGGTACCGTCACCATTACCGCAGCGTCCCCGTCTCCAGCTCAAGTAGCATCCGGCCGTGCCCCAGCATCGCCCCCTGCAAATTCATCGCAACTAGCGACCCAGAGTTCATCGCAAAAGAAAGTTGTAAATTCATCGCAACTAGCGACCCAGAGTTCATCGCAAAAGAAAGTTATATCTTCATCGCAACATGCGACCCAGTCTCAATCGCAATCCCTGACGCGGTCCATATCGCTAACTGTGATTGAAACGCAATCGGTGTCACGTGAAGAAAATGTACCCGTTGCGCCCCTAGTGGTTCGCACCAGAACTGTGGCGACCCAGACCCCAATCGCAGCGCATGATTTGCTAGTCCTGGGATCTAGGGCCCATTGCATTGTTCCAGCCCCCGGGGTGGAAAGTGTATTTGCAGAGAATGAATAGATAGTGAGAAAAAGTGGTGAGATCCTTATCGGGTCTACCAAAAGTAAAAAAAAGTTTGAAATGTTTTATAAAGTTTTGCACAAATTATATAGTGAATATATATATTTCTAACTGTAGAATGCCCGGCTGGGTAAATGATAAACAGTAACTAGAAAAAGTTTTGCACTTTAGTATAATAATGTGATATTATATTTATGTCTTTGGTTTTACATTGGACTTGGAGGTTGAGGACTGTGCCAACCCAGAACTTACTTGTAAATAGTTGCGCTTCGGTGCTTTCTCTTGGTTTTACATAAACCAGTACAACTACCTCTGAAAACAAAACCCGTGTGGTGTGGCACTGAGTGAGGTCTGCAATCGGATGTCCTGCAGCCCACCCAGGACCCACGTTGAAGGTTTGGTGCGGGTCCTTCACAAGTATACCGTATATTTATTGAATGCTATTTGATACTTTTGTATTTCTATATGTAAAATGTTATTGTTCGCAACGTTCAAGATATTCTCACCTCCCGGATGGGAAGAAGTTATTGTTTAATGTTTATTGCATAAACAAAATGTCTCTTTTGTATTTTACAGCCCGGGAGTGCTGTCTTTTACCATGGGGGAATGTGTAGCCCTGGTGTTAGGCACACGCAGTACCCTGGAGAGTGTATGGCGAGACGGCAGTTTAATGCTAAATATTCATTCACTCGACATATACTAGACACACCCTTAGGGTAGTGGAGTTTACTCTTGAGGGAGTGGTCAAGGTAGTATGTGTTGGAGTGATTTAGTCAGTCAGTGTCCAGACTTCAGAGAGAGAGGTCGTGAAGTCTGTGTCTAGACTTCAGAGAGAGAGGACGTCTGGAGGGAGGAAGGAGTCCAGATTGCTCTATCACCAGCTTTGGAAAGTGGAGTCTAGTATAGGTGCTTTAATTCACCTTAGCCTAGTCAGAGCTGTACTTCATCAGCATACACTGGAAGGAAAGAAGAAGTTTAGTGCAGAAAGTCTTCAGCATCCTGTCTAAAGGACGGTATCAGGTTCAGAGACGTGCTCCTGCCTATTGATAACTGAGCATCTGTAACTAACTTTGAAGTGAAGGAAAAGAAGGAAGTGACTGCTCGACCCTTGGCTAGTTTGAGTGCTTATGTTACCAGCGTGGACAAGGCGAAAGGCACAGTGGTTTATTGGAATAGTGCTTACGGATTGAAGAAGTCCTGCACATTGCAACCGGTCACTGGGGACCGAAGGATCACTACTGTTTCAAGCATAGTGATAAGAAAACCAGGAATTTACCGGACCTTAGGTCGCGGCAAACAAGCCCCTTATAGTCAGTACGTAACTGGGGTCAGGGGAAGTGAAGACTTTGAGTCAGTGCACGACAAGATAAGAATTCAGCTTCTTCGCAGGAAGGCTCCTAACACAAAGCTGACTGGGCGGTACAGCTATAGATTAGCTGGAGATTTTGAGGGAACTACGCTTCAGGCTGGTTGTACTCGTTGTATTGGAAGTAAAGGAGGCCCCTAACTTGTCCAGCTGCTGTCTCAAGATACACTCTCCTTGGATCAGCCTCCCTGGGACCTGCTTGAACATCTTACGAGTAAAGGTATGGAAAGACGCTGACCGTGTGAGACTGTGTTCTTTATCTGCACCCGACTTCACAAATCCCATAGACTTTGAGGGACCAGTCCCACCTGTAGGGGACCCGACATCTAGCTGCCTCACCATCCCCTCAGAGATCTACAGCAGCGCTGGTACAAATTACCAGAATACTACAGGTGGCGTCACGAACTGTATATAAACCTATCCCCTGTAAATATTCCCCCAACATACGCCAGACCGCCAGGGCCACAGACCGAGCCACAGCTACCTGTGACAAAATCCCATAGACTTCCATGGGCTCGGCTCTGAGTACCCCATTGCCCTGGTAATCCACAATTGTGGTGGCGGGTCGTCACATAAGCGTTTTTCACAAACCCATAGATTTTTAGTTGCTCTTGTAATCCGTGCTGCTGGAAAAAAATCGAAGATGTCTGTGTGTTTTGCACAGTCACGCAGTCCGTGAAAACCATGGACATGTGAACTGCACTATAGATGGTTATGTGCTGTATCCATGAAAAAAATGTACATGTAAGGAGAAGGACCAGACTGGACATACCTCCTCCGTAACGGATCCGGAACTGTTGGGGGTGTCACCCATGTTGCACGGGGGGAAAGAATAAAACCCCGGACTGACCTTTGTACTCAGTGATGGGGGGCGCGGCTAAGCTTAAAAAGCTGCAGCGCGCGGGAAGTCAGGGAGAGTTGGCGGGAACACGCGACACGCATAGGGGCAGTATTGGCGCTCCGTCCCCAGAGCCGCAAGACAGAGCAGGCCCACACCATAGGGGCGCAGTATTCTCCTGCCCAGACTGTCGACAGAGACTTGCAAAGTGCCCGCTGTCACCCTTGACCAGGAGTGACAAAATCCCGTGACAGAAGCTTGACGCGCGTATACCGAGACAGAGAAACTGCGGGATCCTCTGTGAACTGTGTCCCTACTTACCCGCATACAGCTGCCGAGCAACGTTAAACACGGGCAGTGCCAAAGACTGCACTCATTCCTGTATTGCCTTCCCTGGAGCCAGGACTCCACTCAAGACGTCGAGGACTCATCGCCGGGAACCGGATCCTCATCTTCTTCAGGACCACGCCGGACCCCTCATGCGCCACGGCCTTGGCGCCATCATTTAAGCCTAAGATTCCTCACTCTGGACGTTGCCAGACTGATAAGTCTATTGTTATTGAACTCTCCTTTAAATCCCCTATTCCTGTGTAATCTCACTCTGCATATTCGTTATACCCCTGTTGTACCTTTATTTTCTCTCTGCGAGGAGTATTCCCTGTGACAGTAAACCCTAGGTTAACCCTTGCTCTGCCTCCTTCCGTTACTGCATCTTGGAACCTGCTCACATACAGTCAGGGCCAGAAATATTTGGACAGTGACACAATTTTCGCGAGTTGGGCTCTGCATGCCACCACATTGGATGTGAAATGAAACCTCTACAACAGAATTCAAGTGCAGATTGTAACGTTTAATTTGAAGGGTTGAACAAAAATATGTGTTAGAAAATGTAGGAATTGTACACATTTCTTTACAAACATTCCACATTTTAGGAGGTCAAAAGTAATTGGACAAATAAACATAACCCAAACAAAATATTTTTATTTTCAAAATTTTGTGGCGAATCCTTTGGAGGCAATCACTGCCTTAAGTCTGGAACCCATGGACATCACCAAACGCTGGGTTTCCTCCTTCTTAATGCTTTGCCAGGCCTTTACAGCCGCAGCCTTCAGGTCTTGCTTGTTTGTGGGTCTTTCCCTCTTAAGTCTGGATTTGAGCAAGTGAAATGCATGCTCAATTGGGTTAAGATCTGGTGATTGACTTGGCCATTGAAGAATGTTCCACTTTTTTGCACTCATGAACTCCTGTGTAGCTTTGGCTGTATGCTTGGGGTCATTATCCATCTGTACTATGAAGCGCCGTCCAATCAAGTTTGCAGCATTTGGCTGAATCTGGGCTGAAAGTATATCCCGGTACACTTCAGAATTCATCCGGCTACTCTTGTCTGCTGTTATGTCATCAATAAACACAAGTGACCCAGTGCCATTGAAAGCCATGCATGGCCATGCCATCACGTTGCCTCCACCATGTTTTACAGAGGATGTGGTGTGCCTTGGATCATGTGCCGTTCCCTTTCTTCTCCAAACTTTTGGCTTCCCATCATTCTGGTACAGGTTGATCTTTGTCTCATCTGTCCATAGAATACTTTTCCAGAACTGAGCTGGCTTCTGGAGGTGTTTTTCAGCAAATTTAACTCTGGCCTGTCTATTTTTGGAATTGATGAATGGTTTGCATCTAGATGTGAACCCTTTGTATTTACTTTCATGGAGTCTTCTCTTTACTGTTGACTTAGAGACAGATACACCTACTTCACTGAGAGTGTTCTGGACTTCAGTTGATGTTGTGAACGGGTTCTTCTTCACCAAAGAAAGTATGCGGCGATCATCCACCACTGTTGTCTTCCGTGGGCTCCCAGGTCTTTTTGGATTGATGAGTTCACCAGTGCTTTCTTTCTTTCTCAGGATGTACCAAATTGTAGATTTTGCCACTTCTAATGTTGTAGCAATTTCTTGGATGGGTTTTTTTCTGTTCTTGCAGCTTAAGGATGGCTTGTTTCACCTGCATGGAGAGCTCCTGTGACCACATGTTTCCTTCACAGCAAAACCTTCCAAATGCAAACACCACACCTCAAATCAACTCCGGCCCTTTCATCTGCTTAATTGAGAATGACATAACAAAGGGATTGCCCACACCTGTCCATGAAATAGCCTTGGAGTCATTTGTCCAATTACTTTTGGTCCCTTTAAAAACAGGGTGGCACATGTTAAGGAGCTGAAACTCCTAAACCCTTCATCCAATTTTAATGTGGATACCCTCAAATGAAAGCTGAAAGTCTGAACTTCAACTGCATCTGATTTGTTTTGTTTCAAATTCATTGTGGTAATGTCTAGAACCAAAATTAGATAAATGTTGTCTCTGTCCAAATATTTATGGACCTAACTGTACATGAAACACGGACGTCTGAATAAGGCCTTAGGATCTTTTACACCACTCCCTCTACACCACCAATACAGTATTAAGACTCATACAGACGTCCATGTTTCACCTACATGTTGCATTAATTTTTCTCACTGATACGACAATTACCCATTATAATCTATGGTGCTATTCACATGTCCATGTTTTTCCGCAGCACGGATGACAAGGATCAATACAAGTCTATGGGTTCGTGAAAAACACGTACAGCACAATGATGATATGTGTTTAACATTGCAAAGTATAGGAGAAGCTTTGTAATTGATTTATTTCTTTATCCAGCCATGAAAAACACTGATGGTAAAAACGGACACACTGATGACACTGGGAAAAAAATGTTTCAGCTCACCCAGTAGCATCCTCCGGATAGCAGGAACTACACCGTCGCACGGAGCCGCCCTAGCCTGGCGGATACAAGTCCAAACACACAGTAATCTCCAGTGATCTCAGGCAGGAAGGTAGTTATAAAAATATTCCTTTATTTCTTTTCGTTAAAAGAGCATGTTACAGCTAGTGGATACCCCAGTGGATGGTAAAAAATCCAACGCGTTTCATCTCAAAGGAGTCTTAATCATGGATTACCAACTGATGACACTGGTACCACTTCTTCACATAACGTGTTTAAATGCAGGCATGTAAATGAAGCCTTCTAGTGAAGGGAAATTGTACTTAAACTTGTCATTCATAAGTCATCCAGGAAAGTTGTTTCCTTTGAGAGCATGGTCAGATACGAGGCTTTAATGTCCCCTTTAAGCATCTTTTGCATGCTGTCTGACTGCTTTTTGACTTGACTAACAACTCTCTGACTGGGATATGTCATCACAAGGCAACTCCAGTGGTGTCAGGAGCAAGAACAGTGTGAAGGTGAACCCAATAAACCGGAAACCACCAGAGCTAATTTATTGATGATGTAAAAAGTGGACAATGCCTGTAGAAAAATAATATGTGGTTTTTGAGTAAAGATATTCAATGGTACATAGCATGCTTTGCACAAAAATAAGCGCTCCCTTAAGCCCATTTCCAAATATTGACAAGTATGACTTATAAGATATCAGTATAAGGCCTCATCCAGACAGGCATGTTTGCAGTCAATGTTCCGTCTGTATGTGTAATGGATTGCATACAAGCAGAACACTGACTAATGTGAGTCTAGCGCACAAGAACAATTTTCCATGTGGACACGTAGGTCAGCATGTGCTAGTCTGTTCCTTTTTACAGTCAAGAGTAGTATATACAGTGTAATGGCAGTCAGATGAGCTCATGAAGCTGCACACAAACCCAGTTACTCTACAAGTTACTCCTTTATATAAGACTACAGATAAGAAAAGAAAATGTCTAAAAACAACTTGTTTTATGACCACTTCAAGTTAATGTGGGAGTAAAGGAACTGAGGGGGATGATAGTGTAAAGAGCTTTAGAGCGGTAGTCTTGACCAAGCTGCTGTCCGATTTCGCTCTGGCACTTTACAAACAAACGCTGTCCTGGTGTGCTGTCAAGGTGTGGGGTGCATCACACTCACTTGTAGGCTGCAGGCCTCCGCTGTCTCCAGGCCTCCCTCTTCAAAAGCTACTGCATACAACACAGAGGACACCAAGTTCATTGCAACAAGCAAATGTTTACTAGTCAATCCAAGTTCATCAAATGGTAACACATGGGATAGGACACAGCAATTCATATTCCTTACTTTCTTAGCACAACATGTCTTCAGCCCTACCATTCGTTCCTGCTTGAGCATCCCTTTGCTGTAAGTCCCAGTGATCTCAATTTCTGTTCGGCAGTGCATCCAGGATCCATTACCTTCCATCTTGGCAGGCCCCTGTCCATCTTCCCTTGTACGCCAAAGTGCACGATGTGCCCAGCAGCCCCTATGACAGACCTTGGGCTCCAGGCGTGACAGGAAAGTACACTCGGGATTCCAGCATAGCGTCCCACTGCCTTGAATGGTAGACACTGTTAGAACCCTCTTGTTAGATTTTGTTTGTTTGCTGGTCACATGACCTTTTTTCCCTATATAGTCTGGCTCCGCCCTTCTGGCTTTGGTGGACTTCATTGTTTATATCTATCTTAAGGTACTGCCACACTAGTGATCTCGTTAGCGATCTCAATAACGACGCAAGCTAATGAGATCGTTTATTGTGATCGTTTTAATTCTCTAGTAGCTGCCCATTTAGTGATCTCGTTAACGACTCAAACGCGTTAGCGATCTCATAACGACTTTAACGGTCATTTGCGATGTAAAAACAGTCACACGCTCACAAAAGGTGCAGACAGCTATAGGCACCAGCGGACGCCAACGATCTAAATACGTCCAGACCTAGTGACGACAGCGAATCAAAGTCAGGGTCCTCGTTGCTACATCCCACGACGTTAGCGTAGAACGAGATCGCTATAGTGAGTATTTTAGCGATTCGTTGCGCGCTGTTTAGGTGGCATACCTTAAGCTAGCCGGGTGCTTATGTGCCTTAAGGTACTGCCACACTAAGCTATCCGCTAGCGATCTCGTTAGCGTTGCATACTAATGAGATCGCTAGCGGATTGTTTTATATCGCTAAATGCTGCCGCATTTAGCGATATAGTTAACGACGCTATCGCCGTTAGCGATCTTCTTAACGACTTTAGCGGTACAAAAGTACCGCTAAATCGCTAAGAAAGGTGCCACACAACGATAAGATACTTACCAGTGGAGCGCCAGCGATGAAATAGGGTCCGGAGCGATTCCAGCGACGAGCGAGATCACAGCAGGAAGCTCGTCGCTGGAAGCTGCCGCACTGAACAATATCGCTAACGGATCGCTAAATAGTGACGTTTTTTAGCGATCCCGTTAGCGATATTGTTTAGTGGGCATACCCTTTACTCTGTCAGTTTTGCTTAATCTTAGGATCTCATAGTAATTTGTTTTCTGTTTAATTTTCCCTGCTACAATTTCTGTTAGGAGGTGTCCACCTTTTCTCCCAGTCCTAGATCTTGTAGGGATTCCTCCCTCACAACTATAGGTCTTCGTTCAGACTAGTGAGGACTTTAGCGGTCTGGTCGCAGGATCAATTCCCGTTACATGTAGGGATCAAGCTCAGTTTTATTGTAGGACAGAGTTCCCATCTTTCCTTAGTGCTTGTAGCAGTTCATAACAGTAAGTCCAGCCAAGAAATAAAAAAAAAAAAATCTCTAAGGAAAGATTTTCTGTTTTCATCATGGTGTCGGTTCGGGATTTGGCTGAACGCCTGCAGGGTCTCTCTCTGGAGGTGGCTGAAATCCAGCAACACGTGAGTAGTTGTTCTGGAGCACATTTCGTGGAGCCAAAGGTACGTTTGCCTGATTTATTTTTTGGTGAACAACAAGATTTTTTTTCTTTTAAAAATGCTTGCTTGTATTTTCGTTTGAGACCCAGATCCTCTGGTGATGAATCACAGCGCATAGGGTTTATAATGTCACTTTTGCGCAAAGAACCTCAGGACTGGGCCTTTTCTCTGCAGCCTAGTGATCCATGCTTTGGCACCTCACTCTCGGAAAAAAGAACGCAGATTTGCTCAAGGTTTGTGTTTCTACTGAGGTAAATCTGAGCATTTCATTAAGAACTGTGCGCTTCGAATGAATAAAGAAAAAAAAAATGGAGGTCAGTGTTGCCCGCATAGCTTGTTTAAACAATAAAGGTGTCTTTTTTTCTGCTACCACTGCTGGTGAGGAGGAATTAATGGAGTTTCGGGTATTTGTGGATTGTGGTTCAACTCTCAATGTGATTGATGGGAAATTTTTGGAAAAACTAAAATTAAAACCCAAACTTCTGTCTTCCCCTATTAATGTGGTTGCTGTGGATGGTTCTCACTTGAAAAATGTTACTCACCATATCTGTGAATTTCCTCTTACTATTAATGGTGTTCATCAAGAGAAGTTGGATTTGGTAGTTTTGAATAATTTGCCCTCACCGGTGATTTTGGGCTTACCCTGGTTAAAATTGCACAATCCGGTACTGGATTGGTCTACCAATGAAATTAAGTCCTGGAGTCCTAAGTGTTATGACAAGTGTTGTAACGGGCGTATTGTTGCTGTAGTTTAAGGGGGAGTTACCTGTACCTATTCAGGATTTTTGGAAAGTTTTTTCTGATAAAGAATCGCAGGTATTGCCTCCTCATAGAGAATATGATTGTGCAATTGAATTTGTCCCTGGAGCGACTCTTCCTAAAAGTCGTTTATTTAATTTGACTATTCCTGAGAGAAAGGCTTTGGAGGAATACATACAGACAAGCTTGGCCGCCGGTCACATTAGGCCTTCCAAATCTCCTGTGGCGGTTGGATTTTTTTTTGTTAAAAAAAAGGACGGCGGTTTACGGCCTTGTCTAGACTTTCGTGAGATTAATAAGATTACTGTACGCAATCCTTACCCACTGCCATTGATTCCTGATTTGTTTAATCAGTTAGTGGGGGCCAAGTGGTTCTCGAAAATTGATATTCGAGGGGCATACAATTTGTTGCGCATGAAGGAGGGGGATGAATGGAAGACTGCGTTTAACACTCCACTGGGTCATTTTGAGAATCTGGTCATGCCTTTTGGACTTTCCAGTGCTCCGGCATTTTTTCAGAATCTTATTAATGACATCCTTAGACCTTTGATCGGCAGAAGTGTGGTTGTGTATTTGGATGACATTTTGATTTATTCACCGGATTTGGAGTCTCATTGGAGGAGTGTGCGTGAAGTATTACAGTTACTGAGTGATAGTTCACTTTTTGCCAAACTAGAGAAATGTGAGTTCGCTGTACAGAGACTTAGTTTTTTGGGCTACATTGTCTCCAGTGAAGGTTTTGAGATGGACCCTGTGAAAGTGCAAGCTGTGCAGGATTGGCCTAGACCTATTGGTGTGAAATCAATACAGAGGTTTTTGGGGTTCGCCAATTATTATAGAAAATTCATAAAAAAATTTTCTGATTGCCAAACCTCTGACCGATCTCACCAGGAAAGGTGCTGATGCGGTTCAGTGGACTACTGAGGCCATTGAGGCTTTTGTGTTGCTAAAGGAGAGGTTCAGCTCTGCTCCCATCCTTACGCAGCCTGATGTGACTAAACCATTTTTGGTTGAGGTTGATGCTTCTTCCGTGGGGGTTGGCGCGGTGTTGTCTCAGTAAAAGACGGATGGAGTACATCCCTGTGCTTTTTTTTCAAAGAAATTTTCTGAGTCTGAACTAAATTATGATATCGGTAATCGGGAATTGTTGGCAATTAAACTCGCATTTGAACATTGGCGTCATTTTTTGGAGGGAGCGGAATTTCCCGTTCAAGTCTTCACCGATCATATAAATCTGATCTACCTTGATGCTGCCAAACGCTTGAATGCCCGTCAGGCTAGGTGGGCACTGTTTTTCTCACGCTTTAATTTTACCGTTACTTACATCCCAGGTACTAAAAATGTTAAAGCCGATGCTTTGTCTCGCAGCTTTTCTCCTATGGTGGGTACTGAGGAGGAGGAAAACATTTTGCAAGAGGGGGTTGTTATTGCGGTTTTGGACTCCGTGTTGGAAGATGAGATTCTTAAAGCACAGGAGAATGCCCATCTAACACGCCGCATGGGAGGTTGTTTGTGCCTGGTACCCTGAGGAGAGATTTGTTTGTTGAATGTCATGACTCTCGGTTGGCAGGTCATCCTGGAATCTCTGAGACCAAGAGACTTGTGGGTCGCAGCTTTTGGTGGCCTGGATGGCAGAAGGAAGTCATTAAGTGGGTGCGTCAATGCACTGTGTGTGCTAGATCTAAGTCTTCTCATACTCCTGCTGCAGGGTTGCTTTGCCCTCTGGAGGTCCCTAGTGCACCTTGGACACATTTGGCTATGGACTTTATTACTGACCTTCCCCACTCTGAGGGTTTCACTGTCATCTGGGTGGTCGTGGACCGTTTTAGCAAGATGTGTCACTTGGTTCCTTTCATCAAATTGCCCTGCGCTAAGACTCTCGCTAAGGCCTTTGTCAAGGAAATAGTCAGACTACATGGTGTTCCTACTGACATTGTTTCTGATAGGGGACCTCAGTTTGTGGCTCGTTTTTGGCGCGCCTTTTGTGACAGGTTGGGAGTTCATTTGTCGTTTTCATCCGGATATCATCCTGAGTCTAATGGCCAGACAGAAAGGAAAAACCAGGATGTTGAGCAGTTCTTGCGTTGTTTTGTGATAATCAAGAGGGGTCGTCTGAGTTTCTGCCACTTGCTGAGTTTGCTCTTAACAATCATACATCCGCTTCTGCTGGTTGTTCGCCTTTTTTTTGTTGTACTGGGAGACATCCGTCTTTTGGGTCATTTTCCAAGTTGGGATCGGCTGTACCTGAAGAGGAGAATTTTTCTGGTGTGTTGGAGAGAGTTTGGACTGATGTGCGTGGTAATCTTCAGGAGGCTAACAAAAGATACAAAGTGTATTTTGATAGAAAACGACAAGAGGTTTTGTTTGCTATTGGTGACATGGTCTGGTTGTCCTCTAAGAATCTGCGCTTGAGGATTCCGTCTAAGAAATTGGGTCCCAAGTTTGTAGGGCCCTTTAAGGTGCTTCAGGTTATTAACCAATCTGCTGTTAAGTTGGAGCTTCCCACCTCCTGGAAGATTAATCCGGTGTTTCATGTTTCTCTCTTGAAAAAAACTGAGATCTCAGATGGAGACGTCTCGACCACTGTTCCCCTGGTGGTGGAGGACGGGCAATATGAGATTTCCCGCATCCTAAATTCTAGACGGTATAGAGGGGGTTTGCAGTACCTCGTCGCTTGGAAGGGTTATGGACTTGTCAGAGCGTTTCACAAGAGGTTTCCGGATAAGCCTAAGTCCTAGGGGATCCGGAGGATCCTCTTAGAAGGGAGGGTACTGTTAGAACCCTCTTGTTAGATTTTGTTTGTTTGCTGGTCACATGACCTTTTTTCCCTATTTAGTCTGGCTCCGCCCTTCTGGCTTTGCTGGACTTCATTGTATTATCTACTCTTAAGGTAGCCGGGTGCTTATGTGCCTTAAGGTACTGCCACACTAAACAATCCCGCTAGCGATCACGATAACGACGCATACTAATGCGATCGCTAGCGGGATTGTTTCTATATCGCTAAGTGCGGCCACATTTAGCGATATAGTTAACGACGCTATCGCCGTTAGCGATCTTCTTAACGACTTTAGCGGTACAAAAGTACCGCTAAATCGCTAAGAAAAGGTGCCACACTAGCGATATATACTTACCCAGCGGGAGCGCCGACGAGAAAATAGGGTCCGGAACGATTCCAGCGACGAGCGAGATCACAGCAGGAAGCTCGTCGCTGGCAGCTGCCGCACTGAACAACATCGCTAACGGGATCGCTAAATAGTGACGTTTTTTAGCGATCCCGTTAGCGATATTGTTCAGTGTGGCATACCCTTTACTCTGTCAGTTTTGCTTAATCTTAGGATCTCGTAGTAATTTGTTTTCTGTTTAATTTTCCCTGCTACAAGTTCTGTTAGGAGGTGTCCACCTTTTCTCCCAGTCCCTAGATCTTGTAGGGATTCCTCCCTCGCAACTATAGGTCTTCGTTCAGACTAGCTGAGGACTTTAGCGGGTCTGGTCGCAGGATCAGGTTCCCCGTTACATCGTAGGGATCAAGCTCAGTTTTATTGTAGGGACAGAGTTCCCATCTTTCCTTAGTGCTTGTAGCAGTTCATAACAGACACATCCTGACCCTAGCAGCCCACTGCACTTGGACTTGTCTATCTCGCTTACTATCAGGAAATGCCCATCTTTTATTAACACTAGTTCCCACTGTGACAAAAGTTACTGGCAAGGTGCTGGATGGGAAATATGTTTCACTGAGGCTATTGGCTTCAGTTATTTAAAACCAAAAGTTTTCCTCCAGCACATTAAGTGTTATTAGCCATTTTGTTGAAGGGCTTGGTTTTTATGGACAACCATAGAGTGGGTGGGAGGTTGTCCACCTTATCTCCACCCCAGGGTGTGGTCTGGGGCTTAAATAGTCAGCGTCCAAAAGCAGCAGTAGGGCTGAAGAGAGGAACTCCAGCGTTTTGTGTACTGAGGAGAAAAAATGGAACCTGTGGATGCTAAATTCTCCAGAGCGGCAGATCCCCGCAGATATATGGACTGTGACATACCATTTTGTTTTGTTTATTTTTTTTTGCTCAAAGGGCTGTGTTTATTTTTACTTTGTGTTAGTTTATGCTATCTGTATAATAAACCAACAGAAGATTTAAAGAGACAGTGTCTACCTCCACGTGTATCCGATTGAGCCGATCTACCACATCACCACTGAGCTAGTTCTATTATTAACTGTGTCCTATTGTATGCGGCGATGCCGGCTTACTCACCGCCCCGGGGGTGGTATTTGAGTGCTCCCTCCTCCTTCCCTGTGCACACCACACAGTGCTCTAGGCGGCGTTCCCAGTGAGTGTGTTCCCCTGTTCTTAAAGCGGCAGAGTGCGCTCATGGTAAAATGCCCCTAGCTAACAGTTGGGAGACATTTAGTTAATGTGTGCACATGTATGGTGTCCCCGAGCCAATAACTGGGAGGCTTCTTGTAAGAAAGGCACCCTCCCTAATAGGTACGTGCCTGAGTAACTCCTATAGTTTTGTTAGGTGGTTTAGTGTGTGTGTAACTGTATGTTGCCAGGTCCCTCGTCCCTATATTCCGTGTTCCCTTTAGTCCAGTATAGTTTGCCCGTGTTCTTGTCCATGCTTTGGCAGCATCCTATTCCTAAAACCATGTCTGCAGTATCTATACGCTAACCCTGGTCCCGCTGCAGCCAGTCAGGTGTCCGTTGTTCCTGGTCCTAGTGCGACCAACTTCAGAACTGTTCCTGATCTCTACAGGTCTGAAAAATAACCTACAGTCCTGCTCATCGCTATTGGCACCCATGAAGTTTAAGTTCATAATGTGGAATATCTCTTGAAAAAAATGAATCAAGTGAAAGTTATTTTGTATAGGGCACTCGTGTTCAATACAAAAGAGCAAATGATAAATAATAATTTAAAACAAAAAACAATGGGAGGAAAAAATAGACAAATCTAAAGCTTGCTGTGACACTGGTAGAATTGGCACCCTTTATGTCAAATTAGTATTAAAACACATTTTGACTCTCCTGTGGTAAATCACAAATGAGAATCACCTGTGATTAATTGTCGGTGCCCATGTGACTTGAATTAGCCAATGAATGATGACATCAGTGTGTTAAAAAGCCCCATGGTAGGCCCTGTTCCTTTGTCACAAATGTGAAGACAAAGGAGCTATCTGAGGACATCATAACTGCTATTATTAGCAGACTCAAAACTTCCAAATGGTATAAGGCCAACTCCAAAGACCTTGGTATGCAAGTTTCAACAGTACACAATCTTATTAAGAAGTTTGCCAAGCATGGTACCATCAAAAACCTCCCTGGACGTGGGGGAAAGAGTAAAATTGATAAATGATGTCTTCAAAGGTTGGTGCTAGTGTTGAGCGATACTGCTCGATATCTAAAAATATCGGATCGGAATGGTATCGCCGATATCACTAAATATCGCCAATATCCGATTCCGATACCGGAAGTCCCATGTAAGTCTATGAGAACAAAATATCGCAACTAAAAAAAAACCTTTATTTCCTTGTAAACACTAAATATACACACATAGAATACATATATATATATATATATATATATACACATGTCATTGTGACATATATATATACATATATGTATAGTTTATACACTTCTACATAGTAAAATATCCTCTGATTCAATTGCCGGGTAAAGCCGGCTTCTGTGAAAAGACAGAAGCACCCGACATGAAATGACACTTGGTGTACATAGGGTTAACCATGTCTTTCCATGTCGTTTGCAATCTGATTTGCACAAACAATTACATCAGTCTATGTGTGCAAAATTTCACACCTGTAGGGGTTAATTAAAGGTGTAAATTCGTTGTAAAAAAACCGGACTTTTTTGCTACGAAATTACACCTTTAATTAACCCCTACAGGTGTGAAATTTTGCACACTTACACTCATGTAATTGTTTGTGCAAATCAGATATCAAACTACATGAAAAGACATGGTTAACTCTATGTAAACCAAGTGTCATTTCATGTCGGGTTCTGCATTTTCACAAAAGCCTGCAATTGAATTAGCGGCTATTATACTATGTAGAAGTGTATGAACTATAAATATAAATATATATATATATATATGTGTCACAAATTTAATGACATGTATATATATATATATATATATATATAGAGGTGTAAAATTGCTGAAAAAAAATGCGTGGGCTCCCGCCCTATTTTCACAACCAGACAGACAAAGCCAGTGAGTGGGGGCAGATAATAATAGCCCAGAGAGGGACCATTATTTTTGCCCCCCCCGGCTACTAACATCTGCCCCCAGACACCCCAGAAAGGGCAAATCTCTAATTAGATTTGCCCTTTCTGGCACTTTGCCCGTCTATTCCCATTGCCCTGTAGCGGTGGCGAATGGGTTAATAAGGGGTTAAAATGACCTTGCAATTGAAAGGTCACTTTAAGCCAGGTTAATAATTGAGAGCTGTCAATTAGACAACTATCAATTATTAATCCTATTGTATGAAAGAAAAATCAAACACACACACTTTAATAAAAAAGAAGTTTAATGAAATAATCACACAGTTTTTGACCATATTTTATTTTCCTGCTAAAACCATTTCCTGTAATAAAAATAAAATAATAAAGCAAAATTATTCTTACTAATCCGATGTACAGTCAGGTCCCACGGTGTAATCCTTCAGAAAGGGTTAATGTTTACTGCAGGGACCGCAGCTAATGCTGCAGCCTCACAGTAAACCCCCAAATGAATGAGTTCCTCTCCTGGCTGACAGGAGAGGAAGTGGAAAGCTTAATTGATTGCTTTCCACTTTCACTTCAGGTCAGCCAGGGACACAATCAGTGACCTCAGAGGGAACTGGTTAACAAAAATAGGGGATCCCCTCGAAAAAAATTGGCGTGGGGTCCCCCCTATTTTTGTTAACCAGCCAGATGAAGCAGACCGCTGAGGCCTGGATTTTCAGGCTGTTAAGGAGCCAAGATCCATGGACCTTGCCAGCCTGATAATACCAGGCCACAGCAGTCTGCCTATCTTGGCTGATTAACAAAAATAGGGGATCCCCTCGAAAAAAATTGGCGTGGGGTCCCCCCTATTTTTGTTAACCAGCCAGATGAAGCAGACCGCTGAGGCCTGGTTTTTCAGGCTGGTAAGGATCCAATATCCATGGACCTTGCAAGCCTGATAATACCAGGCCACAGCAGTCTGCTTAGCTTGGCTGGTTAACAAAAATAGGGGATCCCCTCGAAAAAAAAACGGCGTAGGGGTCCCCCTATTTTTGTTAACCAGCCAAGTAAAATGCAGACTGCTGCGGCCTGGTATTAAAAGACTGTCAAGGCCCATGGATTTTGGCCCTCAACAGCCTGATAATACCAGGCTACAGCAGCCCCACATTTGGCGCATCAAAAGATGTGCCAATTGTGGCACTTTACCCGGCTCTTCCCACTTGCCCTGTAGCGGTGGCAAGCGGGGTAATAAGGGGTTAATGTCACCGTTGATTGCACGGTGACAATAAGCCCGGTTAATAATGGAGAGGCGTCAATAAGACACCGATCCATTATTAATCCCAAAGTTATTAAATGCATAAAAAAAAGACAAAGCAAGAAAAAAGTATTTTAATGAAATAAAAGAGACAACACAGTTTTCATTTCTTTTATTGTACTCTCATTCCTGCGACGCCATCGATCTCCTGTAAAAAAAGAAAAAAAACAAACCAACAGTATACCACCTGTCCGACGCAGTCCATAGTAACGACAGTCCCACGACGATCCAGCTCTGCTACATCGCAATGACAGGCAGAGCCTGTCATCCCGGCGCAGCACAGCTGATTACCTGCTTCCCCGGCGGTGACGTCATCGGACTGACTGCTTTACGGCCGGGATTACCCAGCAGTCACTGCAGTTATCGCGAGAAACTGCATGTGACCACCGGGGAAAGATGATGGCGGCCATGAAGCAGTCCAGGCCGTGACCGCCGGAGATCTTCTGCCAGGTAAGTGCCGCTGACTCCTGACAGACCCGACCGACGGACACTGACAGTGACAGACCCGACCGACGGACACAGACAGTGACAGTGACAAATCCGATTCCGGTATTCGATATGACGAAAATATCGGTATTCGGAATCGAAAGGCCGATACAGCTAATATCGGCCGATACCCGATATTTGCAGTATCGTATCGCTCAACACTAGTTGGTGCGCATGGTGGAAAAAACACCATGTCAAACATCCAAAGACCTGAAGGACATAAAATGACATAATAGACATAGACAGGAATGACTGATCTTTGCCAAAGAGTATCTTGACAAACCACAATCCTTCTGGGAGAATGTTGATGAAACAAAAATAGAGCTTTTGGGCAATGCATAGGAACGGTTTGTTTTCAGATGGCGCAATGAAGCTTATAGGGAAAAAACACCCTACCAACAGTTAAGCATGGTGGAGGATCCATAATGCTGTGGGGTTGCTTTTCTGTGTCTGGTACTGGAGGCCTTGACCGTATCACAGGAATCATGAAATCAAAGAATGATCAATAGATTTTAGAGCGAAATGCCCTACCCAGTGTAAGAAAACTTGGTTTGAGTCGAAGATCATGGGTCCTCCAGCAAGACAATGACCCAAAGCACACTTCCAAAAGTACACAGTAATGATTGAAAAAGAAAAAATTGACTGTTTTATAATGGCCAGCAATGAGTCATGACCTCAATCCCATTGAAAATCTTTGGAGTGAGCTGAAATCTGCCATTGGAAAAAAAAACCCTGTAAACATTCAAGAGCTTGAAAAAACTGCAAAGGAAGAGTGGGAGAAAATACCAGCTGAGAAGTGCAAGAAGATTATAGATGGCTACAAGAAACGTTTGGAGGCTGTCATCAATGCTAAAGGGTGTGCAACCAAGTATTAATTAAGGGTGCCTTTATTGCTGCACATGATGTTTATTTTTTGAATGAAATTGCAACATGTAAGTTGAAAAACAATGGTTAATTGTTGTATTACTTTGTACCACTAATTAAAAAATCCTGAGGCTATAACTTTGGTACATTTCCATTTATTTCTGAAGATATTGTACAGTCTATTAAAAAATGATGGGGTGCCAATAATGGTGAGCAGTACTGTATCTTCTATATCAACCTTGTTCATCTGCCTCTGCTTAAGGCTAGTCAGTGACTTCGGTCACATCTCGCGTCAGCGAACCCGACCTCTGGGATCGGCAGTTGCAGTACTAGCGCTTGCCTAGGAGTGGTACTTGTCGGCTACCTGCAGCACAGTGTGTCTCCACCATCAGGAACACCAGTTAGCCACTTTGCTACGCCCCTTCCTAAGCAGGTCCGCCCTGTAGCATAGTGGGTCCACCTATCGTATAGATTAAACCTATTTTCTTATCCTATACCCTATAGCTAAACCACTTACTATATAAACCTTACTTAGCTTATTCCTAATCTAACCGTGCACTATACACTACTTACGTTATACATTAACTCTTAACATTACTTACATGCTGTACATGACCATAACACATTATATAAGGCGCACATCACTATTCAGATTGCATGTAAAACCACATCACACTATACACATAGTGCGATTGTTGTCTTCAGGGGTAGGAATGCAAAAGAGCACTCCATCATTATTACATTCCTCCCCTCTTTGAACATGTTCATCCTTGACCATTCTGGAACTTGGAAGACAACACGCAGCATATAAAATTCAAATAAAATCTATAGTCTCTTCTTCCCAGGGTATAGAGTATCCATTGCTGGCGAGCACACTGACCCCGGAATAAAAGAGCTCAAGTACTTGGGGCCATAGACCAACATAACAACCTCACAGCAGTCCTTGGGTGCATGCCAAGTACTTCTCTTGCACAATATTTTAATTAGGCGACCCACTTGGTTAGAACCACAGAACCAATGTCCATCCGAGTTCATGTTTCCTGTAAAACAATGGCCCTTAAGGTACTGCCACACTACACAATCCCGCTAGCGATCTCGTTAGCGTCGCATACTAATGAGATCGCTAGCGGGATTGTTTCTATATCGCTAGTAGCTACCTAACTTAGCGATGTCGTTAAGGACGCTATCGCGGTTAGCGATCTCCTTAACGACTTTAGCGGTACAAAAGTACCGCTAAATCGCTAAGAAAAGGTGCTACACTTAGCGATTATACTTACCCAGCGGGAGCGCCGACGATAAAATAGGGTCCCGAACGATTCCAGCGACGAGCGAGATCACAGCAGGAAGCTCGTCGCTGGCAGCTGCCGCACACAACAACATCGCTAACGGGATCGCTAAATAGTGACGTTTTTTAGCGATCCCGTTAGCGATGTTGTTTAGTGTGGCATACCCTTAAGACCCACACAACAACAGTTGCTCAACAGTCATTGGGCAGAGTCCAGTTTCTTCAACCCGGTAGGGACATCAGGTTGCCTATTTGTTTCCATGGGTCTACATGACCCCGGTCTCACTGGTTTGGAGACCCTGACACATTATTTCCAAGGTCTTTGTAACCAAAGGCCCATTTGCCAACACATCAATAGCTAAAGCAGTCTAGGAGCACAGTCCATAAAGTCCCTCATCAGTCTTTATAAGACAAGGGTACAGTTCACACAGTCCAGACCCAGCTCGAACATTGGGTCGTCTATTTCTGCCCCTACCCCTTTTGTGAACAATAGTCCCTTTCAAGTGCACAATGCTGCCCTGGTGTCAGGCTCACAATCAATTGGGGCAAAGTGCATTGAAAAACAGGGGAAGAGTCCATGTGGAGATGGGACAGAGTCCATGTGGGCAGTATGCACAGTTCATAGGTACAGAAAGGGTTTGGGACCCTTAAGCAGTTTACAGTCCCTCAATCCAGCAGGGTGATAAACAAAAAACTGGGAGGGGGGAACACATAACTTAGGCCATCCTGGCCAACACCCGGGGGTTCCCGGCATATTTAGGGCCGCCTACCCTCAGGAACTCGTAACAGTTACCTTCTTATTTACTCTTTTCTTTTCCATGCAACAAGCACAACTTCAATATTGGTCAGAGCTGACCTTTTGTTTTCAGGCTGCCATGTTGGTTACTGCAGCCGCTGTTATGAATGTGCTAGAGATGGTTTCTGAGCAGAGGCTCCCTCTGGTGGTTACAGACAGTACTGAACCTTTCAGCGAGGAGTGGCAATCTGGGTTCACTGACTGGTTTGATATAAGGGAGGTTCCCTTCCTTGATGGTTGCCGGTGATCAATTGTTCTTGTCTCAATTGTGGTTTCTGGTTTATTTGGAAGTTTGCTGGAGTCTTGCCTGCATCTCCTGCTTTCAGGTAAGATATTTTTTGCTTTTCTTTTTGTGCTTGCTTTTTGCATTGTTTTCTGCACTTTTATGGAGGTCAGCCAGGTCCCCTCCTGGGGCCTGAGCTCCTCACAGTTTATCTGCAGCCACTGTTATTTGCTCATTTGCTTTTTCCTGTTTTTTCAGTGGCTGCGGCTTGGTTTTTGTTCACACTGAGATCTGATTTAGTGGGTGGCGAGATCGTGTGATCTCAGTATTTTTGTAATCAGAATTGTTGGATTTTTGTAGGGTTTTCTGGGTTGCAGAAATTAATCTCTCCTGTCCTATCCTATTTAGTCAGCTTGTGGCCCCAGCGTTTGCTCAGTCTATTTTCTGCCTATATTTGTATTTTCATCTTGTCTAACCGCCATTATATGTTTGGGGGCTTCCTATTTTCTTTGGGGATCTGCTCCGGGGCAGATAGCTTTCATCTTTCTGCCTTTAGGTGTAGTTATCTCTCAGGCTGTGACGAGGCGTCTAGGATCAACGTAGGAATGCTCCACGGCTACCTCTAGTTGTGTCGTTAGTTTAGGAATCTGCAACCCATCAGTTACCAACATCTCAGGTGTTCGGCTGCCCTGCTGTGTTCATGTCCTCCTCAGCTACCGAAACATAACAAGCCGCCTTCACACCCAGTACTCCCTTGCTCCGGACTGCCCAATATAGGTGGTGGAGTGGGTGCCCTGTGACATGTTGCTGGAGTACTGGACACTTCAGCCAGGGCCGCATCTTTAACGCTGGTGGTGGAGAATGTGGTGCTGGACCCTGTCTCCCCTTTTCTTTTGGATCCGTTCTGTTGTGCTGGAGAGAGTAGGACTAGAAAGTATCAGAGTCCCACCCACGGGTGCCTCTGGTCACAGCTGAGCAGCCACCTGGGAGTTCACCCTTTCTGTCGTGCTGTCTGAAAACCTTTCTCCTCTGGTGGGTTCACAGTCACTGAAACTTCTGACCACCTCCTAGTCCAACTTCCTTCATGGAGCTGAGGCAGTCTCCTTTCCGCAACATGTAGAGCCCATACGCTGATGGGAATTGGCCTTCACATATACTTTTTCACCAGTGACCACCTCCTGTATTACTGCCTCTGTATGAACAGAGTCAAAATGCCTTATGACTCCTTGCGTCATCCGGTTGACAACCTGGCCACCTCTGGGACGCTTCAATTGGGTCCGCACCCACTTCTCCCTCTCTTTCTTCCTCTGGACAACTGTTATGTTTAGGTAGCTGAGGAGAAAAAGCAAAAACAGTAATACACCAGAGAGGCTGGAACCTATTGGATTGCAGTAACCTGAACTAACCACACAACTAGAGGTAGCTGTGGAGCGTTCCTACGTTGATCCTAGATGCCTCGTCACAGCCTGAGAGATAAATACACCTAAAGGCAGAAAGAGGAAAGCTATCTGCCCCGGAGCAGATCCCCAAAGAAAATAGGAAGCCCCCAAACATGTAATGGCGGTTAGACAAGAAGAAGCACGGACACAGACAGAAAATAGAATGAGCAAACGCTGGGGCCCAATATGTCTAGACAGAAAAGTACAGGAAAGGATTCTCACTGCAATCCAAAAAAACCCTAACAAATACCAACTCTTCTGATTGCAAAAACACCTGAGATCACACGATTTCTACCACCTAAATCAGATCTCTGGTGTAACAAAACTAAGCCGCAGCCACTGAAAAAACAGGAAAAAGCAAATGAACAAATAACAGTGGCTTCAGATAAACTGAGAGGAGCACAGGCCCCCAGGAGGGGACCCGGCAGACCTCCACAGAAGTGCAGGGAACTATGCAAAAAGCAAGCACAAAAATAAAAGCAGAAAATATCTTATCTGAAAGCAGAAGATGCAGGCCAGACTCAGCAAACTTCCAAATGAACCAGGAACCACAATTGAGACAAGAACAATTGATCACCGGTGACCATCATGGGAGGGAACCTCCCTTATATCAGTCCAGTCCGTGATCCCAGATTGCCATTCCTCGCTGTGAGGTTCAGTACTGTCTGCAACCACCAGAGGGAGCCTCTGCTCAGAAACCATCTCTAGCACATTCATAACAGACAACCATTACCACCCATTTAGACTTAATGAGATCTGGGACTGGAGGCTGCTCTATGTACACTAGGGGCAAGGAGGCGGGAGCTGCTCTCTGGGCTGGGACCCCTGCAGGGTCTGAGGTCTACTGCGAAGGTTGTCACCATCGCTTTCAGCTGCATTGCCTGGCCTCAGGGTTTCGGCCATACTGACAAGGCCACTTTTGCCTGGGGATCAGGTAGGTTTCAGGGACCAGCCAGGGAACCTCAGTCCTGGGGTCCGGTTCTGGATGGCGACTCTTTGCTGAGGGCTTGGGTAGATCATTTAAAGGATTCAATCCCCCCAGTAGCTTCACCTTACTCTGCCATTAAGCCCATCCGGGCCCACTGAGAAGCGCTGCATTGTAGAACTGTTCAGCTCACGACTCTCTTTGCTCACTACCAATGATGCTGGCCTGCTGTTCCGAGGGTGTACTGTGTGCTGTCAGGTGTGGGGTACATCACACTCACTAGTAGGCCACAGGCCTCTGCGGCCTGCAGGCTTTCGTTCTCAGGAGCTCCCACACACAATGCACGGGACATTAAGTTCTTTGTAACAGTCAAACATTTACTATACAGTCCAAGTTCATCAACTGGGTACAGGTGGGATAGGGCACAGAAATTTACACTTCCTTCCTCCTTAGTTCAACTGCTGTCTCGAGGCCTCCATCCTCAGAAGCCAGTCCAAGTTTACCAAGTGATAACACATGGGATAGGGCACAGCATTTCATATTCCTTACTTTCTTTGCTCAACATGTCTTCAGCCCTACCATTCGTTTCTCCTTGAGCATCCCTTTGCCCACTGGCTCTGTAAGCCCCAGGGATCTCCCTTCCGCAGTGCACCCGAGATCCATTACCCTCCATTTTGGCTGGCGCCTGTCCATCATCCCTTGGGACAGACTCTACACCGATACAATGAGGGTTATTGACACATTTGTCATGGAAAAATTATCTTTACATGTTACTGGTTTCCTTTAGTTAATCAAATTGCAAGCTTCTGTCTGCAATCTTCATTCCCTTATTAAACTACAGACCCTATGATATGCAACTTGCAGTCTGAGTGTCAACTTTTTATGGGAGTGTCCCTCCCAGTAATACATGTTGGATGTGACCTCTATGTGTATCTTAAATTGCTTTCATGTATGAGTTCATGTATAAACTAGAGAGCTTCACTTATTTCCTTTCCATGTACTTTCTTCCTTTTCTATATAGCATGTTTTCTTTTCTCTCAAAAGACTTTAGATACTTTCTTCTCTCCACTGTTTTTTATGTCATGATTCATACTCGACCGTGAATGTTGGACAGATAAAACCGTCCACACTCTGAGAGTAGAGGGGAGCAGAGAGCCATCAAAAAACAGAACAGTAAAAAAGGAGCATACTTTAAAATCAACAATAATAATTTGAAGTTGGGTATATAGGGTATTTTGTGAAGTTTGTTGACTTTACCAATAGTTCCTTGTTTGTACAGGTCCCTCATATTCAGCAAACGACCTTTTCTGAGGTCTCATGGATAAACACTGACAGAACAGATTTAGGGCTCATACTCATTTGCGAGAAAAACGGACAAGTGCAATACGATACAAAATCGGATTGCACTCTGACCAATGTTATTCAACGTGTTACATCTCATCTGCGATTCTTTTCTAAGCTGAAATTGGACTGCGAAAAAAATCGTAGCATGCTGCGATTTGCTGCGTATCTCGGACGAGACTCGCCAATGCAAGTCAATGGATGCGAGAAAAAAAAAGTCACAGCACTGTGTGCTGTCCGATTTTTATGCACCAGTGTCCTTTGAAAAGCCGGCAATTCATGTGATGTGTACAAAATAACAAAAAAATGCAGTGCTTGCAGACCTCAAATAATGCTAACAAGTTCATAATCATTTAGAAACAAAAATACTAATGTTTTAACTCAGGAAAAGTTCAGGAATCAATATTTTGTGGAATAACCATGATTTTTAATCACAGCTTTCATGCATCTTGGCATACTTTCCACCAGTCTTTCACACTGCTTTTGGGTGACCTTATGCCACCCCTGGTACAAAAATTTAAGCAGTTCTTTGTTTGATGGCTTGTGACTATACATCTTCCTCTTGATTACATTCCAGAGGTTTTCAATGGGGTTCAGGTCTGGAGATTGGGCTGGCCATGACAGGGATTTGATGTGGTGGTCCTTCATCCACACATTGATTGACCTAGCTGTTTGGCATGGAGCATTGTCCTGCTGGAAAAAACAGTCCATAGAGTTGGGGAACATTGCCTGAGCAGAAGGAATCAAGGGTTTTTCCAGGATAACCTTGTATGCAGCTTGATTCATACGTCCTTCGCAAAGATTAACCTGTCCAATTCCAGCCTTGCTGAAGCATCCCCAAATCATCACCGATCCTCCACCAAATTTCACAGTGGGTGCAAGTTACTGTGGCTTGTATGCCTCTCCAGGTCTCCTCCGTCTAACCATTAGACTACCAGGTGTTGGGCAAAGCTGAAAATTAGACTCATCAGAGAAGATTACCTTATTCCAGTCCTCTATGGCCCAATCCTTATGGTCTTTGGCAAACTTCAGCCTGGCTCTCCTTTGCTTCTCATTGATGAAAGGCCTTTTTCTAGCTTTACATGACTTGAGCCCTGCCTATAGGAGCCTGTTACGAACTGTTCTTGCCGTGCACTTCACCCCAGCTGTCATTTGCCATTCCTTTTGTAGGTCACTTGATGTCATCCTGCTGTTGCTGAGTGACATTCGAAGAGGATGACAGTCTTCCCAGTCAGTGAATCGTTTTCACCCTCTGCCGGTCTGTAGCTTTGTTGTCCCCAATGTCTGCTGCTTGACCTTGTTGTAATGGACTGCCTTCTTAGAAATATTAAGGATGGAGGCAACATGACGCTCAATGTATGCCTCTGCTAGTAAAGCCAGAATTGAGCCCTTCTTTTCCTCACTCAAGACTTTTCTTTTCAACTCCTTTGGCATGGTTAAAAGTTATTTTTTCATTCCTATTACTTTTGGGATATTTCTAGCACTTGTTTTGCTATCCAGCTTGTCCTATTGCAAGAGGATTGTGAACACCACCGCAGTGTTTTTTATACTTTCCATCATTAAATAAGATTTGGTTCAGGTGATCACATAATCAGAAGCACATTAAGTAGAATGAGGTGTACTCTGGTTGGAATTCAACTGACACTGGAATGGAATTTCTTTCAGACATGTAGAAAAGCTGATTTTTATGAAACTGTGCAGTGGTCTCTCAATTTTTTCCCTGCGAAAGTATTCGGCCCCCTGGAACTTTTCCACCTTTTCCCACTTATCATGCTTCAAACATAAACATACTAAATGTAAATTTTTGGTGAAGAATCAACAACAAATGGGAAACAATTGTGAAGTTGAACGAAATTTATTGGTTATTTTAAATTTTTGTGGAAATACAAAAACTGAAAAGTGGGGCGTGCAATATTATTCGGCCCCTTTAACTTAATACTTTGTTGCACCAGCTTTTGCTGTGATTACAACTGCAAGTCGCTTGGGGTATGTCTCTATCAGTTTTGTACATCGGGAGACTGAAATTCTTGCCCATTCTTTCTTGGCAAACAGCTCGAGCTCAGTGAGGTTGGATGGAGAACGTTTGTGAACAGCAGTTTTCAGCTCTTTCCACAGATTCTCGATTGGATTCAGGTCTGGACTTTGACTTAGCCATTCTAACACCTGGATACGTTTATTTGTGAACCATTCCGTTGTAGATTTTGCTTTATGTTTGGGATCATTGTCTTGTTGGAAGACAAATCTCCGTCACAGTCTCAGGTCTTTCGCAGACTCTAACAGGTTTTCTTCAAGAATGGTCCTGTATTTGGCTCCATCCATCTTCCCATCAATTTTAACCATCTTCCCTGTCCCTGCTGAAGAAAAGCAGGCCCAAACCATAATGCTGCCATCACCATGTTTGACAGTGGGGATGGTGTGTTCAGGGTGATGAGCTGTGTTGCCTTTACGCCAAACATATCGTTTGGCATTGTTACCAAAAGTTTGATTTTGGTTTCATCTGACCAGAGCACCTTCTTCCACATGTTTGGTGTGTCTCCCAGGTGGCTTGTTGCAAACTTTAAACAACACTTTTTATGGATATCTTTGAGAAATGGCTTTCTTCTTCCAACTCTTCCATAAAGGCCAGATTTGTGCAGTGTACGACTGATTGTTGTCCTATGGACAGACTGTCCCACCTCAGCTGTAGATCTCTGTAGTTCATCCAGAGTGATCATGGGCCTCTTGGCTGCATCTCTGATCAGTCTTCTCCTTGTTTGAGATTAAAGTTTAAAGGGACGGCCGGGTCTTGTTAGATTTGCAGTGGTATGATACTCCTTCCATTTCAATATGATCGCTTGCACAGTGCGCCTTGGGATGTTTAAAGTTTTGGAAATCATTTTGTATCCAAATCCAGTTTTAAACGTCTCCACAACAGTATCACGGATCTGCCTGTTGTGTTCCTTGGTCTTCATGATGCTCTCTGTGCTTCAAACAGAACCCTGAGACTATCACAGAGCAGGTGCATTTATACGGAGACTTGATTACACACAGATGGATTATATTTATCATCAATAGTCATTTAGGACAACATTGGATCATTCAGAGATCCACAATGAACTTCTGGAGTGAGTTTGCTGCACTGAAAGTAAAGGGGCCAAATAATATTGCACGCCCCACTTTTCAGTTTTTGCATTTCCACAAAAATTTTAAATAACCAATAAATTTCGTTCAACTTCACAATTGTGTCCCACTTGTTGTTGATTCTTCACCAAAAATTTACATTTGGTATCTTTATGTTTGAAGCATGATATGTGGGAAAAGGTTGAAAAGTTCCAGGGGGCCGAATACTTTCGCAAGGCACTGTATATATATATATTGTGAGACAGTGAAGGAATATGTGTTGAATGGGGTGTACATTTCACCTAGGTATAAGGGAAATGTGTGGCTTTGTAAACCTAGTGGTAGAGAAAGGTCACTACACCTCACATTCAGCCCACACTGGCAGCTCAGGCCTGAAGCCATTCAGCTGTTAATTAGGAGACCAGAAGTAGGTGTCTGCAAACACAATCAGGGAGCTGGCTTAGTCTGGACACAGGAGGTGTCCCGGCACAAGAAGCAGTCTCCAGGAGTTGGAGCTGGCTTAGTCTGGACACAGGAAGGTGTCCCGGCACAAGAAGCAGTCTCCAGGAGTGGAGCTGGCTTAGTCTGGACACAGGAAGGGGTCCAGGCACAAGAAGCAGTCTCCAGGAGTGGGAGCACGCTTAATCTGGACAAGGGGTCCAGGTACAGAAGGTGTCTCCAGGAGTGTGAGCTATCTCAGTCTGGGTGCAGGAAGTACCCCGGACACAAGAGTAGTCGCAGTGAGAATCCGTGCGAATAGCGGCTGAATAGGAGTGGATCTCTCTCAAGTCTGGACATTGAAGGTGCCTTCAGACACAAGGAGGAGTATCTGTGAAACTCCATACTGGTAACATATATCATATGTGTTGTTTTGGGCCAGGCTGGTAGAGCCGGGACCCGGATAGACAGGGCAATCTATCTAAGTGTAATTAGTGGCTAGACAAGCCCAGGTCTTCTGTTTATGATTTGTTTTTATCTGTTTGCTGTGGACTTTAATAAAACTGGTTGCGGCCAGTTTTACACCAGAACTGCTGTCTGAATGAACTGTTTTCGTGCCATTCTGTCTACCCAGACAGCGATCCTAGAGCTATATCCCCTGGAAATGTTACAATTGGCGGAGAATGCTGGGGCAGCGCAGTGGCTGATACAGTGTCATGTGTGCATTGCAACGAAGATCGTCGCGGTTGCACATTTTGACTTCTCACAGCTGAGCTGCTGTTTCTTTGTGTTTGGCAGCTAGGGAGTTAATTCTGTCTGTGCTCAGTGCTGGGACTGGGTGCAGTTTCTCCCGGCTGAATGAATCTGTATAGACTTTAGTTGTGAGCTCCTTAGTTGTTCTAAGCTCAACTTGGTTAGAGTTTATTTCCCAGACCATTTATGTTCCTTTGGTGTTTGAGTGTGTATGCAAGCGAGTGTTATCCTGTCTGTCTTATATGTCTAATCTGTGTATTTAGCTAAGATCAGCCCATATCCCTTTGGTGGTAGTCAGGATCCTTCTTAGGACTGATTACAGGGTTCAGGGTCTGATAGGAGACAGGGTTAGGTTGGAGACTTGGACCTCTGAACCATTATCAGTACCTCCAAGGTGAGGGATTAGTTAGGACCCCAGTTTAGGGTCAGGTTAGATCCCGGTCCACCTCTTTCCTGTTTCAGCTCATCAAGTCCTCAAGATTAACCCTGAGTTCAGCAGATATCGTGTCAGGTAAATCTATTCTATAATTACATGCTGATGTTGCTATACTAGTTGTTGTATAGAGTGTTGTTCCTGTATTAATAGTTTACTGACATTGTATACATATCATTAGACAGCGTGACATACAGTTGGTGCTGGAGTGTGCATGCAGCACAGTGGCTTAGAGACAGCAATAAAGGTGAAGTCTGTTGAAATAGCAGCAGAAAAAAAAAAAAAAAAAGTGTGTCAAGAGAAACGTCTGATTGGAGCAGTCTTGGAGAGACAGTGGCCCTGATAGGGTCTGCAGAGAGAAAATGTATGCACAGCAAAGCTGAACTTGTTGTGAAAATGACTGTGGAATGTGCAGCAGCAAAAGAAAAGTCTGTGGAGCAGTCTTAAAGAGACAGTAGCCCTAATAGACTTTGCAAAGGAAAAAAAAAAAAAAAAAAGTGTCTGCACAGCAGAGCTGAATTTTTCTATGGAAAAGACTGTAGAGTGTGTATGTCTTGAGTGAAGACTGCCGTTGTTAAGACAGAGAAGTCTGACAGCATGGATGACAGCATGGAGGCGCTGTTTGAACAAATGGCGCAAGTTAATATGCAACATAAGACTGCTGTGATTGAGACAGATGAGTCCGGCAGTATGGAGGAGCTCGTTGAGTACCTGGTACAGGCCCAGCAGAGCATGCGGCTGCGGTGCCAGCTACAGCAGCAGGAGACTAACCGGTTGTTGGAGCAGATTGCAGCTCTCAGCACCTCGTCCCAGAGTAATGTTGTGAAGGTACCTGCGTTGTCCGCTGTAAAAAAGGCGGTAAGACGGTCCCTGAAAAAGATGACACCTCGTGATGATGTGGAGGTATATCTCACTAGGTTTGAGAGACTGGCAGAGAAGGAGAATCTGCCCCTATCTGAATGGGCCATGATGGTCGCACCCTATCTGATTGGAGAGCCCCAAAGGGCTTATGCTGACCTGAGCGAGCAGGACAGCCAAGACTATGCTAAGCTGAAAGTGGAGATTCTTACCCGGCCGGGTGTTACGGTGACAGCCCGTGCCAGGGGAGTTCATGACTGGAGATACAGTTGGGAGTCTGCAGTCAGCAGGCCTGATTATGGAGTTGAAAAGGTGATAGTGAACCGCTACACCCGAGCATGTCCTCCTGAGGTACAGCCGTCTGAGAGGTCGTCACTTCAGAGTTCCCGGACGCCGAACTCTCCCGGTAAGAGCGTTCCAGCTGTTGGGGACATGGGGTATGCTGATAAGCGGGTTCAGGCCCGAGGGGACATGTGGGTGGAGAAGTGTGATGGACAGTGTTGGAGATGTCGTGAAATTGCAGCCAACTGTCCAATAGAGGGGGAGCCTATGTATTGTGATGTTGGCAGATCCCTCTCTCCCTGCGCAGAACCTGTGTGTGTGTCCACCTCAGCCGAAGAGACTGGACCACAGGTGTCCCCGGTGGTTGTAAATGACTGCACAGCACAGGCCCTCTTGGACTCAGAGAGTCCAGTGACTTCCGTATGTGACAGGCTGATTGATAGGGACTTCATCCCTGATAAGCACCTGAGTGTGGTGTGCATCCATGGAGACACCAAAGTCTACCCAGAGACTGCCGTGGACTTGGTCCCCAAACTCGGGGAGGTTTCATATGAAGTGGGGGTAGTGAAGAACCTGGTGCAACCCGTTATATTGGGTAATGACTTTCCCCGATCTAAGGATCTCTGGGGGAAAAATGTTTCTGATGGACAGTGTGATGAAGCTCCTATTGAGGGTGCGCAGTCCCGAGGGGCGGAACACAATGCTAGTGGGCCGTTAAACTTGTGTGATGATGATGATCATGATAGTGATGATGATACTGATCATAGTCATGATAATGATGTTGATAATAATGATGACTGTGATAGTGATGAAATTCCTTTGCAGGTAATGTTGGGAGACGAGGATGGTGGTTCTCGGGAACCGAGTGTCCCGGACTTACCTGTGTCCTGTGACAATTTTGAGAGGGAGCAGTGGCGAGACCCCTCTCTTAAAACGGCCCAGGAAAATATAATTGTTCTAAATGAGGTTTCCCAAGAGCCTGGCTCTGAGGAGAGGTTTCCTCATGTTGCCATAAACACTGAAATCCAGGGAGAGGTCGTGAGCCAGCTCCAAGTGCCTGAGCTATATGGAAGTATAGTGCTGGGGTTGTCACATAGTCACATACTTGAGGGACCACCTGAGGGAAACCAGGGACCAGATGGTGAAGTTAATGTTGTGGATGACATGTTAACTAAGGTTCCAGATCAAGATGTGAATGAAAATGAATTGTATAACCGTGACAGTGAGCAGGATGTGAATGAAAATGAATTGTATAACCCTGACAGTAAGCAGGATGAGAATGAGAATGAATTGTATAACCCTGACAGTGAGCAGGATGTGAATGAAGAAGTAGAGTGTAGGACTGACGGTAGGGCTTCTGGGCATGTCCTGCCAGAAGAGCCTGAAGGAGGGGAACTGGAGAAAAGTGAAAAACCCCCTATACCTTCTGTGATAGTTGGTGACACATGGTCAGTGCACCAGGGACAGGAGGTACGTGAGTTTCTGAGGAAGAGTCAGCAGAAGTGTTCTGATGTGGTGGGTCGTACTTCTCTGGCCAGGCACTATATCGAAACTGAGCCCGGCCCTAAGGTCAAGATGAAACCGTGCAGGATACCCGAGGCCTGCAGAGAGTATAGGCCTGGGAGGGTACAGGGTAGTGCGGTTGCTTCAGATGAAGAGAAAACTGATGTTGGCTATGACAGTGGTGAAGATGAAGCTGATGAGGGCCATGACTGGTCCAGAGTTCACTGTCTCTGTTGGATTGTTGACCAGCCCTCCGGTCTGGATGGCCAGCCCTCCGGTCTGGAGAAGAGGGAGGGGATATGTGAGACAGTGAAGGAATATGTGTTGAATGGGGTGTACATTTCACCTAGGTATAAGGGAAATGTGTGGCTTTGTAAACCTAGTGGTAGAGAAAGGTCACTACACCTCACATTCAGCCCACACTGGCAGCTCAGGCCTGAAGCCATTCAGCTGTTAATTAGGAGACCAGAAGTAGGTGTCTGCAAACACAATCAGGGAGCTGGCTTAGTCTGGACACAGGAGGTGTCCCGGCACAAGAAGCAGTCTCCAGGAGTTGGAGCTGGCTTAGTCTGGACACAGGAAGGTGTCCCGGCACAAGAAGCAGTCTCCAGGAGTGGAGCTGGCTTAGTCTGGACACAGGAAGGTGTCCCGGCACAAGAAGCAGTCTCCAGGAGTGGAGCTGGCTTAGTCTGGACACAGGAAGGGGTCCAGGCACAAGAAGCAGTCTCCAGGAGTGGGAGCACGCTTAATCTGGACAAGGGGTCCAGGTACAGAAGGTGTCTCCAGGAGTGTGAGCTATCTCAGTCTGGGTGCAGGAAGTACCCCGGACACAGGAGTAGTCGCAGTGAGAATCCGTGCGAATAGCGGCTGAATAGGAGTGGATCTCTCTCAAGTCTGGACATTGAAGGTGCCTTCAGACACAAGGAGGAGTATCTGTGAAACTCCATACTGGTAACATATATCATATGTGTTGTTTTGGGCCAGGCTGGTAGACAGGGCAATCTATCTAAGTGTAATTAGTGGCTAGACAAGCCCAGGTCTTCTGTTTATGATTTGTTTTTATCTGTTTGCTGTGGACTTTAATAAAACTGGTTGCGGCCAGTTTTACACCAGAACTGCTGTCTGAATGAACTGTTTTCGTTTCATTCTGTCTACCCAGACAGCGATCCTAGAGCTATATCCCTGAAAAGCTTACAATATATATATCTATATATATCTATATATATGTATATATATATATATATACATATATATAGATATATATATACAGTATATATGTATATATACAGTATTTATATGTGTTCTATGTGTATATATCTATTCTATCTATCCTAACCTGTCAGTGCGATTTTACATGTACGCGCACACTATTAGCCAGCTTTTATTCTATCTATCTATCTATCTATCTATCTATCTATCTATCTATCTATCATATATATTATTATATAGATATACAGTACAGACCAAAAGTTTGGACATACCTTCTCATTCAATGATTTTTCTGTATTTTCATGACTATGAAAATTGTATAATCACACTGAAGGCATCAAAACTATGAATTAACACATGTGGAATTATACATCACACTTAACAAAAAAGTGTGAAACAACTGAAAATATGTCTTATATTCTAGGTTCTTCAAAGTAGCCACCTTTTGCTTTGATTACTGCTTTGCACGCAGAAAAGGTGAACGGATGGACTCTACATTCCTGGTTCCAACCGTGAAGCATGGAGGAGGTGGTGTGATGATGTAGGGGTGCTTTGCTGGTGACACTGTTGGGGATTTATTCAAAATTGAAGGCATACTGAACCAGCATGGCTACCACAGCATCTTGCAGCAGCATGCTATTCCATCCGGTTTGCGTTTAGTTGGACCATCATTTATTTTTCAACAGGACAATGACCCCAAACACACCTCCAGGCTGTGTATTTGACCAAGAAGGAGAGTGTTGGGGTGCTACGCCAGATGACCTGGCCTCCACAGTCACAAGACCTGAACCCAATCGAGATGGTTTGGGGTGAGCTGGACCGCTCATTGCTTCAATTTTGAATAAATCCCCAACAGTGTCACCAGCAAAGCACCCCCACATCATCACACCACCTCCTCCATGCTTCACGGTGGGTACTAGGCATGTAGAGTCCATCCGTTCACCTTTTCTGCGCGCAAAGCAGTAATCAAAGCAAAAGGTGGCTACTTTGAAGAACCTAGAATATAAGACATATTTTCAGTTGTTTCACACTTAGGCCTCTTTCACACATCCGGCGGGCGCCTGGCGGCGCCCCCGGCATTTTGCCGCAGCGCCGCATGTGAAAAGCTTTCACACTTCCGGCGCCCAAAATGCGGTTTTTTGCCGGATGGTTGCTGATGCTTGGAGAGATAAGCAACCATCCGGCAAAAAAAAAAACGTTACATGCAGCGTTTTTTCTGGACGCCGCAATGTACATTTGCGCCGCATCCGGACAAAACCGCATGCAACGCATTGACATGCGGCGCCATCCGGCGCTAATGCATGTCAATGCGAAAAAAGCCGCATGCGGCGCATCAGATTTTCAGATGCGGCGCTGCGGGAAAATGCCGGGGGCGCCGCAAGGCGCCCGCCGGATGTGTGAAGCCAGCCTTATTTGTAAAGTGTAATGTATAATTCCACATGTGTTAATTCATAGTTTTGATGCCTTCAGTGTGATTCTACAATTTTCATAGTCATGAAAATACAGAAAAATCTTTGAATGAGAAGGTGTGTCCAAACTTTTGGTCTGTACTCTATCTATATATACAGTGGTGGCCAAAAGTATTGGCACCCCTGCAATTCTGTCAGATAATACTCAGTGTCTTCCTGAAAATGATTGCAATCACAAATTATTTGCTATTTTTATCTTCATTTAATTTGCTTGCAAGGAAAAAACACAAAAGAGAATGAAGCAAAAATCAAATCCTTGATCATTTCACACAAAACTCCAAAAATGGGCCAGACAAAAGTATTGGCACCCTCAGCCTAATACTTGGTTGCACAACCTTTAGCCAAAATATCTGCGACCAACCGCTTCCGGTAACCATCAATGAGTTTCTTACAATGCTCTGCTGGAATTGTAGACCATTCTTCTTTGGCAAACTGCTCCAGGTCCCTGATATTTGAAGGGTGCCTTCTCCAAACTGCCATTTTGAGATCTCTCCACAGGTGTTCTATGGGATTTATAGTGCTTTTAGAGGTGTGTTTTGGGTCATTGTCCTGCTGGAAGACCCATGACCTCTGAGGGAGACCCAGCTTTCTCACACTGGACCCTACATTATGCTGCAAAATTTGTTGGTAGTCTTCAGACTTCATAATGCCATGCACACAGTCAAGCAGTCCAGTGCCAGAGGCAGCAAAGCAACCCCAAAACATCAGAGAACCTCCGCCATGTTTGACTGTAGGGACCGTGTTCTTTTCTTTGAATGCCTCTTTTTTTTTCCTGTACACTCTATGTTGATGGTTTTTCCCAAAAAGCTTGACTTTTGTCTCATCTGACCAGAGAACATTCTTCCAAAACGTTTTAGGCTTTCTCAGGTAAGTTTTGGCAAACTCCAGCCTGGCTTTTTTTATGTCTCGGGGTAAGAAGTGGGGTCTTCCTGGGTATCCTTCCATACAGTCCCTTTTCATTCAGACGCCGACGGATAGTACGGGTTGACACTGTTGTACCCTCGGACTGCAGGGCAGCTTGAACTTGTTTGGATGTTAAGGTACTGCCACACTACACAATCCCGCTAGCGATCTCGTTAGCGTCGCATACTAATGAGATCGCTAGCGGGATTGTTTTTATATCGCTAGTAGCTACCTAATTTAGCGATATCGTTAAGGACGCTATCGCGGTTAGCAATCTCCTTAACGACTTTAGCGGTACAAAAGTACTGCTAAATCGCTAAAAAAGGTGCCACACTCAGCGATTAGATACTTACCAGCGGGACGCCAGCGATGAAAATAGGGTCCGGAACGATCAGGACGACGGACGAGATCACAGCAGGGGCCACGTCGCTGGTAGATGCCGCACACAACAACATCGCTAACGGGATCGCTAAATAGTGACGTTTTTTAGCGATCCCGTTAGCGATGTTGTTTAGTGTGGCATACCCTTTAGTCGAGGTTCTTTATCCACCATCCGCACAATCTTGCGTTGAAATTTCTCGTCAATTTTTCTTTTCCTTCCACATCTAGGGAAGTTAGCCACAGTGCCATGGGCTTTAAACTTCTTGATGACACTGCGCACGGAAGACACAGGAACATTCAGGTCTTTGGAGATGGACTTGTAGCCTTGAGATTGCTCATGCTTCCTCACAATTTGGTTTCTCAAGTCCTCAGACAGTTCTTTGGTCTTCTTTCTTTTCTCCATGCTCAATGTGGTACACACAAGGACACAGGACAGAGGTTGAGTCAACTTTTATCCATGTTAACTGGCTGCAAGTGTCATTTAGTTATTGCCAACACCAACAGTGTCACCAGCAAAGCACTCCCACAGCATCACACCACCTCCTCCATGCTTCACGGTGAGAACCAGGCATGTAGAGTCCATCCGTTCACCTTTTCTGCGTGCAAAGCAGTAATCAAAGCAAAAGGTAGTTACTTTGAAGAACCTAGAATATAAGACATATTTTCAGTTGTTTCACACTTTTTTGTAAAGTGTAATGTATAATTCCACATGTGTTAATTCATAGTTTTGTTGCCTTCAGTGTAATTCTACAGTTTTCATAGTCATGAAAATAAAGAAAAATCTTTGAATGAGAAGGTGTGTCCAAACTTTTGGTCTGTACTATATATATATATATATGTGTGTGTGTTTTGAGGAATATTTCCTTTGAAAACGATGTGTAAATGACAGAGATTTTGCTCATGTTAAAATCGCATTGCAATCGGATAGCAATCGCACTGCACTCGGATGGCACTCGTCCATTTTTTCAGTCCTGATAGCGGAACATTTTTTCACGCATATGGGTATGAGCCCTTAAACTGGTGCTAAAATGTGCATGTTGGGATTAATGTGCCATGTCCCATAGAAATGTAACATCTATAGATGGTTTCTTCATTTACTTTTGAGCCTAAACAAAGATGCCAGATGTATTCCTCCTGCTTCCTTTTCAGGAATATCTGCTTGTTTCCTGTTTCAGCCTCTGTCTGTCAGCAACCTGATTAGCAAGTTCTCCCTTCATGGATTCTGATGACTTAAGGTACTGCCACACTACACAATCCCGCTAGCGATCTCGTTAGCGTCGCATACTAATGAGATCGCTAGCGGGATTGTTTCTATATCGCTAGTAGCTACCTAACTTAGCGATGTCGTTAAGGACGCTATCGCGGTTAGCGATCTCCTTAACGACTTTAGCGGTACAAAAGTACCGCTAAATCGCTAAGAAAAGGTGCTACACTTAGCGATTATACTTACCCAGCGGGAGCGCCGGCGATAAAATAGGGTCCGGAACGATTCCAGCGACGAGCGAGATCACAGCAGGATCTCAGCAGGGAGCTCGTCGCTGGTAGATGCCGCACACTACAACATCGCTAACGGGATCGCTAAATAGTGACGTTTTTTAGCGATCCCGTTAGCGATGTTGTTTAGTGTGGCATACCCTTTAGTCCTCATTCACACATTGCAGATTTGGTTAGTATCCTAAGACAGCACTGGGACCTAAACACAGGGGAACTATGATAGAAAGATTTATACTTCTTTGTATCAACTCCTGATTTTGGCTTCGAAACACTGAAGCAAAATGCTAGCCACATCAATGAGGGAATACGGATATTAGGGCATGTACACACAGGGATTTTTTATGTGGATTTTGGAGCAGATTCTACTTCCAAATTCATATAAAAAAAACACTTCAAGTACTCTTTAAAGGGAATCTGTCACCCCATTTTTGCCATATCAACTAAAGATATGACTGAATAGTTCGTCCCATAAGCAACCTATCGGTAGGTATCATATATCCTGATACCCCGTTTTGATAGCAAAATACCTTAGTAAAGTCGGGATTCTTTTGTGTAAATCAGGGCGGTCTGTTCCGGAGGGCGGCGTTTTCACTCCTCTCCCCCCCTGCTCCTCGGCATGTCTTCTTGCGTATCGCCGTCTGTGAATAGCACAGACGGCGTTCTGCTTCCTGCGATTGCACTTTTAAAATTCCACCCCGCGCATGCGCAGTGTGCTTTGCCCAACAGTGGGCAAAGCATAAAATCATTACAGCGCATGCGCAACTCTTTCCTTGCCCCGGAAATGACTGCTTGCCTTGGACGACTTCCGGGGCAGGGAAAGTAAATGACAGCAGTTGCGCATGCGCTGTAATAATTTTATTCTTTGCCCAGGCACGGGGGAATTTGAAAAGCGCAATCGCGGGAAGCAGAACGCCGTCTGTGCTATTCACAGACGGCGATACGCAAGACATGCCGAGGAGCGGGGGGGAGAGGAGTGAAAACGCGGCCCTCTGGACCGCCCTTATTTACACAAAAGAATCCCGACTTTACTAAGGTATTTTGCTATCAAAACGGGGGTATCAGGATATAGGATACCTACCGATAACTTGCTTATGGGACGCACTATTCAGTCATATCTTTAGTTGATATGGCAAAAATGGGGTGACAGATTCCCTTTAACCCCAATTCATCAAAGTGTTTACGCTGGCAATAAAAACATTGAAAAGTTGCAATATTTGGCGCAATGCTAAGTTGAACAAAATGGAGTACGAAATGCCAATATAAGACTGTGTGCCCACTATGAGATTTTGGTGATTTTTTTACCCTGCATATTTTCACTGCATCAAAATTGCAGCATATTACAGTTCTAGCAAAGTGGATGGGATTTCTAGAGATCTCATGCCCACTGTGCTTTTTTTCATAGCGCAAACTGATCTGTGTTGCTTGTTTTACATAGACTTGCATTGGATCCACAGGTAAAACACGCACTCGCGTCTCAAAAATGAAAGAAATCCACAACTAAATATATCAATAAAGTTTTGTCAAATGGAAATACCAGGAAGTTTAAAAAACAAACTAGCTTTATTTAAAGCATGACACAACAAAAAGAGACAAAAAACCAAGCATCAGGCCGGAGTCACACTAAACGATAAAATTTTGGCCCATATTATACGGCCGTAATACGCCGAGAAGTTCCTAGAAAAGTGATCCGTATGTAATCCGTATGCAATGCGAGGATGCGATTTCCTCGCATGAACACATCCGTGTGTCATCCGTATGCCATCCGTATGCACTCCGTACGGCGAGATTTTCTCGGCAGCATGGAAAACTGACAAATAACGGTTTTTAGGCCTGAAACACATTTAAATAATCATGATTAACCCTATTTATTGGCTCCTCAACAGGTGGCACCCTCCAATCTTTCCCTTTCACTCTGTGCTTGTGTTGCCTGAGTTGTGCTTTGTCCTAAATATGGGAGACACACTTACTTTTAACACAACTGAGCGTGTGTTTATAACTGGGTTATGTCACAACGTTTTGGTGAGCCATACCCAGTGATTGTGGATCCCAGGAGGCGTAGAAGATTTTGGGTCCATCCCTTTTGAGGCGACGTGACAGTGAAGGACATTTCCACTGTCTCTATGCTTCTCTGCGTAGCAATCCTGATAAGTTTTTTTCTTATTGTCGGATGTCCCTTCGCACTTTTGATATATTGCTAGAGATTGTGCGCCCTGGGATAACGTTTCAGGACACAAGGATGCGTAAAGCAATATCTGCCGAGGAGCGCCTGATCCTTACGTTACGGTATGTATGCATCCGATATATTGACGATGTATTTACATATTTATGTATGACCTGCCCTTACATCTTTTGTTATTGAGACCTCTATTGCTCTATGTATCACCCCCACAAGTGTTCTGATCCAATATAACCTTTGATATGACCCAAAAACCACACATCTTGCATTTGTCTGTTTTTGTGCGAAGGTTTGTTATTAATGGAGTCAAAGTGTCATCAATGTATAAGCATTTACTTAAGTGGATGGCTTATCATTTATATTTTGTCATTACCCTTTAGATTTCTTTCCACGGGGATGTCATATGCAGCATTGCATTTAGAATTCTTACTTGGCAAGTCAACCATCTCTGGGATTGTGCGGTCAACATGCGCAGAAATCTGGTCCCAACTCCATCACCTGGTCATGCCTCAGCCGCAAATGGAAGATTGGATGCGTATAGCGCGTGGTTTTCAGGAGAACTGCCAGTTTCCAAACTGTCTAGGAGCCCTGGATGGGAAGCACATCCGTGTGCGTAAGCCGCCGAACTCAGGGTCCCAATATTACAATTATAAGCAATACTTCTCCGTAGTTCTGTTGGCCCTGGTTGACACTAGCTACAGGTTTGTAATTGTCGATATTGGGGCCTATGGAAGAACTGGAGACTCCAGAGTCATCAATTCTTCCATTATGGGTCGGCGGCTGCGCAATAATGAGTTGAACATCCCACCCCCACGTTACCTACCAGGGAATAATATTGAAGCCTTGCCTTATGTGATGGTTGCAGATGAGGCTTTCCAGTTTACGCGGAACGTCATGAGGCCCTATCCACGGAGAGCCCTCAACCACAGGCGCACTATCTTTAACTTTAGACTTTCCCGTGCACGCCGTCTTGTTGAGTGTGCCTTTGGTATTCTGTGTGCCAAATGGCGGGTTCTCCAGTCCGCAATTCAACTTGGTGAAGCCAATGTTAATGTGGTATTACAGGCGTGTGTTGTACTGCATAATTTCACAAGATACCATGATTGCCCAGCAAATGTTGATGATGAGGTTGAGGATGTTAGTCCTGATCCTACTAATGGAAGACCTGTCCAACCTCTACGTCGGCAGCCCTCTGGCCTAAGAGTGGGTGAGCTGTTAACGAATTATTTTGTCTCCCCTGAGGGATCTACTTCCTGGCAAGAGAATGTGATGTCTATGTAACTACTTATGGCAGTTTGTGACAGTGTTTTGGTAATGTTTACCCTTTGAATCCTATAAATATTTACAACATAGCCTTAGTTGTCGGTTGATAATAAAATATATCTGAAATAAAACGTGACACGCATTTCTTGTTTTGTAGTGCAAATGTATATTTTCATTGCACCACAATTTTTTCTGCCATATTTCAGTCATATGGCTGTAACGGCCTAACATTCAGGCCCATTATATAAAAGTAATCCAACATTACAAACATTTCACACAAATATACAACAACACCCCACACATTTCCTCATTATAAGTTGTGGTAAGTTGGGGGTGGAGGTGAAGGGGGACGGTCCTTGGGCAGAAGGTGGTCTGCTCTGTTGGGCAACCTGTCTATCACCTGGTCTAGGGAACTTGGCCACGCTGTATTCAGGCCCAAGGTTTGGTCCTGTGGTACGGCTCCATAATAATGTTGAGCCTGGTATGGATGGCTCACATCCTGGCTATGGGAGCAAGCCATGGCTTCATAACCCCCAATATAGCCATGTCGACCAGACACATGTTGGGACGAGCCTCCAACATTATGTCTGGTCAAGTGGCCATATTGGCCAGGTGAAGTGAACTCGGGCAAGTGTCCAAAGGTTATTTGCCCTTCAGTTTGGGTGGCCTGTGTCTGGAAGGTAGGGGGTGCGGACTGTAATTCCCCTGACTGCTGGTGGGGAAGGTCTTGCATGCGCAGAAGGTTTGATTGGGATAACTGCCACCTTTCTAAAAAATAAAAAATGGGAAGAGGATTGTTGGGTGGGGCACAAGTGTCCAGTACTATCTGGTGAGCACCTCGGGCACGTAATCTGAGGGAACGCGGGACCGGGCGCAAATATTGTGCTAGGCTGCGAAAGAATGCCTCTTCCCCATCATCATGGGCAGCCCTGGAAAGATAATTCAGGACACCCGTATCCACTTGCCTCCTAGTGCTAGCAGTGGAAACTACTCTTCTGCGGCGTCCACGAATTGGTCCGCCAGAAGGCAGGGGTGATCATTCAAGCCGCACTGTGGGACTGCTGCTCTGGACCACATCTTCCTCCTGAGGATTAGCCTCCTGAGTGGATGTTGATGCTGCCTGAAATGTTGCTGGTGGTGGTGCTGCTGGCTGATTGGTATCGGGGGTGCCGAAGATGGGCCAGCCACTTCGTCACCTTCACCGACAGGGTCAATGATGACCTCGGAGTCGGATGCCGTCTCTCTTTCTGTAAGGTTTGACTCCGTTCTGTTGGATATAAAACATTGAACATTACAATAAAGCAGTTATGGAGAAAGTAGAACATGTGTTTAAGGTCTACCTTAATGCATGCACTTACGGCCTAAGATCCATGCTGAGGGCAAGAAAATTCAAACGGTTATAATAAACATATTTCCGTTTTTTGGGTGCTGCATCCCCACTCCTCCCTAATTGCTGGCGTTCACGCCGAACTGGTCCTGGAAACTCCGCCACCGTCTAGTAACATCATTCACTGGGAAGGAAAAAATATATATATACAAATGATCAGATTGGATGTGTTTGAACATGTAGGCCTCAGTGGTATGTGGCCTGTGATGTAGCAAATGTGTATCCTATACAATATGGGTAATATATGAGACACATAAGCTATCCTGCATTGTAACTTTAGATGTAAGAGTGAACACAATAGTTGCATAAATGTACTTACTAATTTCTTGCTGCTCCGCACGAGGGCGATCCTCATAACCAGGGATCATGTGGCCGCATATAGATCTCCATGCTGCCTCCATGCGGGAGCGGTCCGCATAATGGGGGTCGCGTTGGACCCACAAAACTGGCCTTTCCTGCACCAGCACTAGCAGCATTTCCACATTAATCATTCTGGCCATGATTACTCCGTGGAGGCGTGCTTCCTGGTTAGGAGTGTAGTGTGCGAGGCTAATCTGCATGTCACAACTTCCTGAGAAACCATGATTGAATTTCCTGTCACCCGGAGAACTGTTGCGTTTTTCTCGCAACTCACACGTCTGGTCCGTGTGCAATCCGTTTTTTTCACGCACCCATTGACTTGCATTGGCGAGTCTCGCCCGTAATACGCTGCAAATCGACAGCATGCTGCGATTTCCCTCGCACGTATAAAACGGGCGAGAAAACATCGGATGATAGGAGCTGCCCCATAGATTAACATTGGTCCGAGTGCAATGCAATATTTTCTCGCATTGCACTCGTCCGTATTTCTCTCTAGTGTGACTCCGGCCTCAAACACGTGATAAAAACACATGTAAAAAAACATACACAAAAAAACGCAATGAAAAACTGCACACAACCTAATTTAAATAATAGGTGCAGAAATTCAGCAGTGTCAAAAACTCACCAAAAGCTTATTGTGGGAAGCCTAATGAGTCGGGGCATAAGAATAAGCTTCCTTTTTATTTCAATGGGAAAACATGCCTCTAGTGCACATGATGCAGTTTTGTTCACATCCAAAGTAGGAAACAACATGTAAATTCTTGAGTTGTTTCTACTTGAGAAAAATGCATCAAATGCATCTGAATTAAATGAAGCAGACGAAAAAGAAGAACCCATACGTAAAGACTGCTTAAAAAAACACATGGACAAAATGCAGCAAGAAACAGTTTTTTTACCTGCTTTTTTATGTGGACATTTCTGACATGAAAATCAAGATGAAATTTCTCTATGTGAACATACTCTTATGTTTTTATACATGGTACAACGCTGCCACGTGACAAAGGGATCAAACCAGAGAACTGGAATCTGCATGGTTAGGAAGCCAGATTTCATTGTAGCAGATCAAGAAACCCCCTCTTCAAGGTAGGTGTAGGCAGCACAAGGGTGACCACAAACACTTTTGTAACAGGGGTCAGTTTCTGCCCATACAAATCATACTGGACTAGGTAGCAAAAACTAAAGATTGAGAATTTGCACCAGATGCAATTGTAAGGACTTATTTTTTTGCAATTTATGGACGTGGCTAGTGCGATAAGTTCAGTGCTCGTCTGAAGCATTAATACTGTTATATCTCCTGGGTCTGGCTAGCTAACATAGCACCACTATAGCTTTACTAGCATAGATTTATTTGTATCTGACATAGCCAAGATCCATTTTAGGCATTGTTCACACACTGCATTTTGTTCATTTTTGTTGTGTTTTTTTCAACAGTAAAAAACAATGCACTTTACATTACCAGTAAACTGAATCTCGTGCACAGGCTGCTTATTTTTTCCTTGCAGATTTGAACCATCAAAGCGCATTTGTTTTTAGTTTTTCAAATCTGCAAAGTGTACAAATGAATGTTTTAGCTCCCGTAAAAATGCGTTAAAAACATGATTGTTTTACGCAGCACTTTTCCTGCCAATACCAAGGTGTTTGGTGCAGAAAAATCAGCTGTAAATACTTGTATTCAAGTAGTCATAGTCTGAATTAAATAGGATATTGTATATGGTTATATATATATATATATATTATATATATATATACATACATGTTCAAAAAAATAAAGTGAACACAAACAACAAAATATAAATCCAAGTAAATCAAATTTCTGAGAAATCAAACTGACCAGTTAGGAAGCAACACTGATTGACAATCAATTTCACATGCTGTTGTGCAAATGGAATAGACAACAGATGGAAATTATTGGCAATTATCAAGACACACTCAATAAAGGAGTGGTTCTGCAGGTGGGGACCACAGACCACATCTCAGTACCAATGCTTTCTGGCTGATGTTTTGGTCACTTTTGAATGTTGGTTGTGCACACATGTGGTAGCATGAGACGGTCTCTACAACCCACACAAGTGGCTCAGGTAGTGCAGCTCATCCAGGATGGCACATCAATGCGCGCTGTGGCAAGAAAGTTTTCTGTGTCTGTCAGCGTAGTGTCCAGAGGCTGGAGGCACTACCAGAAGACAGGCCAGTACACCAGGAGACATGGAGGGGGCCGTAGGAAGGCAACAACCCAGCAGCAGGACCGCTACCTCCGCCTTTGTGCAAGAAGGAACAGGAGGAGCACTGCCAGAGCCCTGCAAAATGACCTCCACCAGGCCACAAATGTGCATGAGTCTGCACAAATGGTTAGAAACTGACTCCATGAGGATGGGTCTGAGTGCCCGACGTCCACAGATGGGGTTTGTGCTCACAGCCCAACACCGTGCAGGACGCTTGGCATTTGCCACACAACACCAGGATTGGACACCAACAGTTCCTGACAAACCCTATTGACTGTATTGAGGTCTATAGGCTTTTCGTCATGGACAAATTAGGGGACCACTATCTGCTATTTTTTTTACAGAAACTGACACTGAGAACCCTAATGTACATATGAATACAGCCTTAGACTGGGTCCAAATGACCATACCAGTCATTAAGGCAAATTGCTGACTGACTCTGTGTTCATTTGCACTGCGGATGGGTGTCAGAGCTACCTTCCACTGAATAGACTATTCTAGCACTGAACCCCTTCCTGACATGGTGATTTTCCTTTTTTTTTGCTCTTTCATTTTTCCCTCCCTTTCTTCCAAGAACCATATCTTTTTCACTTTTCCATCGACATAGCCGTATGAGGGATTATTTTTTTGCAGGACGAGTTGTAGTTTTAATTGACATCATTCATTTTACCATTAAGTGGTGTTGGAAAATGATAAGAAAAATTTTAAGTGAGGTAAAATTGCCAAAACAAGACAATTCTGCAATTGTTTTTATTCATTATATGGCTAAAATTACCTAGAAGCGTGATTCTCCATACAGAGATTACAAACTTTTTATTTATTTAAGTGGTGAGAACAATTCAAAAATTGGTAAAATGAGAAAGATGTTGCATGTGTTGCCATTTTCCAAGTCTTGTAATGTTGTTATTTTTCAATCGATGGAACCATGTGAGAGTGTGTATTTTGCGTGCTGAGCTGAGCGGAGCTTCTTGTTGATAGGTAGATACGAAGTTTTTTCTTCTTTTTTTTTTGCAGAGTTTTTTTAATTAATTTTTAAAGGAGAAAAATGGCAAGTGATTCCAATTTATATATAATTTTTTTTTATTTCATTATTTTGTAGTCCCTTTGGAGAAATTGAATCAGCTTATACTATATACTGCACTATAAAGTATTGCAATATATAGTAAAAATAACAGTCTCCTATGTATGTCAGGCTCCTGGCTGCCAAAGCAACCTGGACCGAGTGTTGTAAATGCCGCTGTCAGAGGGAGAAAAGCAGTTACAGCACTTAGCTCCACTTGCCGCTGATAGTGGAAGATGATGGTTGTGTAAGGGTATGTGCACACTATTGGTAAAAGCTTTTACACCTGTGTTCTGGAATAAAAAGCTTTGAAAATCACATAATTTTGTCAAAACTCAAGGCTGTGCTAAAATTTTATGACTTTTGGTGTTCTCACGCCATTTTTGCCCACCTCTGACAAAGGGAACAGAGCTGAGATGGGGGTGTGTGGCGCCTGCCGATCTTCAAATTCATACCCAGCGACGGCGTTTGCTACACCACAAATCATACTCCAGTAGGGACAGGAGTAGGATTTGTGGCGAAGTACGCTCAAAGGTGTACGCCACTCATCCGGTGCTCCTGGTTCATGAACATGCCTATGCCCCTTCATGAATCAGGAGTTTCTGACTCCAGCCCATCTCCTCATCAACACCAGCTTGAAGAATGCTGGTCTTCATAAATCGGGCCTAATGTCTTTTTCCAAAAGCCGCCTGATAAAGCGCTCAGAAAACACTCAAAAGAATGAACATGTGAATTTTTATGTAAAAACGATATGCTGTTCATTTGTGCAGTCTTTTGAGCATCATTTAACTGCTTCAGGTTTCATAAGACGCCAAGTGGCTGAAAGACTTGAGCGGACCATTCTTCTGGTGTCCTCCACTTAGAAGATGCTCTGTGCCTCCAATACAAGTCAATAAGGAGGCTGTAAAAAAGACTGGAGAATATCAAGGAATTTTTTTTTAGCATTTTCCCTTTGGCTTCCCGAAAGAAACTGCTGGAGGTTTCTCCATTGTTGAATGAAGAAAATAAAGAGTGGAAAAGTCAGCACAAAGATGACTAAAAACGTTAAAAGAAAAACAGCGGTGGTCAAAAGCGTAAAATAAAGACACGTAAAAGACACTTCAGGACAAAAAACTATCCATGTATCCAAAAGCACCTTCCTCTTGGAAAACTCAGTGGGTTTGCTGGTGTGTAAAAGATGTAATATGCGCATACCCTAAAGGTGTGTGTACACATCTTTTTCAGGTGGATACCCGAAAAAACACTAAAAAACACCAAAAAGAATAAACATATGCACAGCGATGTCAAAACGATTTGCTGTGCATACGTTTGTTTGTAGCTTCTTTTAACTGCTTCAGGCTTTGAAAGCCATAAAGCTGCTAAAAAAGTGACCTGAATATTCTTCAGTCTGCTTACATTTGAAAGCCACTGTGTAATTTATTTACACATTTATGCAACTTTCACCCGTTCAGTAATTGGTCAGTTTTTTACCTCAGTGTTTGTAAACAAGGAGTGGAACAATCAGAGGAAAAGTATAATAGAAACACGTCACCACTTCTGTATTTATCATCCACTCCTGGCTTTGGCTTACAGATACTGATGTGGAATACTGACCAAATACTGAACGTGTGACCATAACCTAATAGAAACACGTCACCACTTCTGTATCTATCACCCACTCCTGGCTTTTGCTTACAAATTCTGACCAAATACTGAACATGTGAACATGGCCTTAAGAAGAAATGTCGGCGGCAAAGAGGAAAATGACCAACAGGACCTCAAAAAAAAGATTTCAGGAAAAACTTTGCCGGTGTTTTCTGACACATTTTCTGCTTCAAAAGCTTTGTGGGTCCGTCGGGGTCTATAAGATACTGTGTGCACATACCCTACCACAGCCTTTATCTTCCTGGAAAGATGCAAACTCAGTTCCTGGGCTGAGAGACAGGCATCCGTCGTATGACGTAATAGTACGTAACATGTCAGGAAGGGGTAAAACAGACCAGAGTACTGCATACAGTGATTCTTTTTGGCTAATCTGTACTGACACACTGGATATAATGGGTCCTTATGTTTTTCAAGGACAATTCTACGCTCATCTGAACTAGCCCTAAGGCCGGAGTCACACTAGAGAGAAATATGGACGAGTGCTATGCGAGAAAAAAATCGCATAGCACTCGGACCAATGTTAAGCTATGGGGCAGCTCCCATCACCGTTTTTTTTCTCGGCCATATTATACGTGCGAGTGAAATTGCAGCATGCTGCGATTTGCACCGTATATCGACCGAGACTCGCCAATGCGAGTCTATGGGTGCGAGAAAAACTCGCACAAAACACGAACTACACGTGTGACTTGCAAGAAATACGTACCGGTGTCCTTTGAAAAGCCGGAAATTCATGCGCGGTATACAGTAAAATCACACTGACAGCTTACAATAGAATAGATATATACACATAGTATAGGTGTATCTAATATATATAATCGTCTTATCCTGTCTGTCTGTCCAGGAAATCCCGCGTCGCTGATTGGTCCGGCCGTGGCCAATCAGCGACGCAGGGCTAACTCTGCCATGTGGTCATGTGACTCACCAACTGCCCATGATGTACTGAACATGTTTTGTCAGTCATAGTGTCTGATGTATTTCTGTCACGTTTACTGAACACGGGTAATACACAGTGACATGAGGTAATACACAGGTGACATGAGGTAATACATAAGTAACATAAGGTAATACACAGTAAAATGAGGTAATATACAGTAACATGAGGTAATACACAGTAATATGAGGTATTACACAGTAATATGAGGTAATACACAGGTAATATGAGGTGATATACGGTAACAGGTAATATACGGTAACATGAGGCAATACACAGTGATATGAGGTAATACACTGCAATATGAGGTAGTACACAGTAACATGAGGTAATACACAGTAACATGAGGTAATACACAGTGACATGAGGTAATACACAGGTAACATGAGGTAATATACAGTAACATGTGGTAATATACAGTAACATGAGATAATACACAGTAATATGAGTTAATACACAGGTAACATGAGGTAATATGAGGTAATATAGTTTTGGATTCCCATTTACAAGGAAAGTTGCTTAGAGATGTCAAAAAGTATTCACAAAAAATGTAGTGTACAAAAATATTTTGGGTTGATATTGTTAACAAATATATTATAGAGTCGATGTACTTCTTTTGTCCGATGATTTATTTAAATACAGATAGATATTCATGTAATAGTTTATATATTTTGATGATCTGTTTAATAATTTTGTTCAGTTGTATTAAGTTCTATGAGCAATAACATTTAATGATAATGTATATATTTTACCCGAAAAATCCTGTGTATTCATTGTATTATTCTTAAATCTTCATAAATAAACTACATACATATTCTAGAATACCCGATGCGTTAGAATCGGGCCAACATCTAGTATGTATATATATATATATATATATATATATATGTCAGTGACACATATATATCTATATATTTCATAGAGAGATAAATAGCAGATTAGCTGTTAATTCATTTGTCGGCTTCTGTAAAATCATTGCAGAAGCCGACAGGATAGGAGACATGGTTTATATACAGTAAACCCATGCAGAACAGTAAAGCCCCTGTTATGAACTGCTACAAGCACTAAGGAAAGATGGGAACTCTGTCCCTACAATAAAACTGAGCTTGATCCCTACGATGTAACGGGGAACCTGATCCTGCGACCAGACCCGCTAAAGTCCTCAGCTAGTCTGAACGAAGACCTATAGTTGCGAGGGAGGAATCCCTACAAGATCTAGGGACTGGGAGAAAAGGTGGACACCTCCTAACAGAAATTGTAGCAGGGAAAATTAAACAGAAAACAAATTACAACGAGATCCTAAGATTAAGCAAAACTGACAGAGTAAGGCACCTAAGCACCCGGCTAGCTTAAGAGTAGATAATACAATGAAGTTCAGCAAAGCCAGAAGGGCGGAGCCAGACTAAATAGGGAAAAAAGGTCATGTGACCAGCAAACTGAAACAAAATCTAACAAGAGGGTTCTAACAGTACCCTCCGGATCCCCTAGGACTTAGGCTTATCCGGAAACCTCTTGTGAAACGCTCTGACAAGTCTAGACGCAGAAACATCATCCGCCCTCACCCATGAGTTATCCTCGGGTCCATAACCCTTCCAAGCGACGAGGTACTGCAAACCCCCTCTATACCGTCTAGAATTTAGGATGCGGGAAATCTCATATTGCCCGTCCTCCACCACCAGGGGAACAGTGGTCGAGACGTCTCCATCTGAGACCTCAGCTTTTTTCAAGAGAGAAACATGAAACACCGGATTAATCTTCCAGGAGGTGGGAAGCTCCAACTTAACAGCAGATTGGTTAATAACCTGAAGCACCTTAAAGGGCCCTACAAACTTGGGACCCAATTTCTTAGACGGAATCCTCAAGCGCAGATTCTTAGAGGACAACCAGACCATGTCACCAATAGCAAACAAAACCTCTTGTCGTTTTCTATCAAAATACACTTTGGATCTTTTGTTAGCCTCCTGAAGATTACCACGCACATCAGTCCAAACTCTCTCCAACACACCAGAAAAATTCTCCTCTTCGGGTACAGCCGATCCCAACTTGGAAAATGACCCAAAAGACGGATGTCTCCCAGTACAACAAAAAAAAAGGCGAACAACCAGCAGAAGCGGATGTATTATTGTTAAGAGCAAACTCAGCAAGTGGCAGAAACTCAGACCACCCCTCTTGATTATCAGTCACAAAACAACGCAAGAACTGCTCAACATCCTGGTTTTTCCTTTCTGTCTGGCCATTAGACTCAAGATGATATCCGGATGAAAACGACAAATGAACTCCCAACCTGTCAAAAAAGGCGCGCCAAAAACGAGCCACAAACTGAGGTCCCCTATCAGAAACAATGTCAGTAGGAACACCATGTAGTCTGACTATTTCCTTGACAAAGGCCTTAGCGAGAGTCTTAGCGCAGGGCAATTTGATGAAAGGAACCAAGTGACACATCTTGCTAAAACGGTCCACGACCACCCAGATGACAGCGAAACCCTCAGAGGGGGGAAGGTCAGTAATAAAGTCCATAGCCAAATGTGTCCAAGGTGCACTAGGGACCTCCAGAGGGCAAAGCAACCCTGCAGCAGGAGTATGAGAAGACTTAGATCTAGCACACACAGTGCATTGACGCACCCACTTAATGACTTCCTTCTGCCATCCAGGCCACCAAAAGCTGCGACCCACAAGTCTCTTGGTCTCAGAGATTCCAGGATGACCTGCCAACCGAGAGTCATGACATTCAACAAACAAATCTCTCCTCAGGGTACCAGGCACAAACAACCTCCCATGCGGCGTGTTAGATGGGGCATTCTCCTGTGCTTTAAGAATCTCATCTTCCAACACGGAGTCCAAAACCGCAATAACAACCCCCTCTTGCAAAATGTTTTCCTCCTCCTCAGTACCCACCATAGGAGAAAAACTGTGAGACAAAGCATCAGCTTTAACATTTTTAGAACCTGGGATGTAAGTAACGGTAAAATTAAAGCGTGAGAAAAACAGTGCCCACCTAGCCTGACGGGCATTCAAGCGTTTGGCAGCATCAAGGTAGATCAGATTTTTATGATCGGTGAAGACTTGAACAGGAAATTCCGCTCCCTCCAAAAAATGACGCCAGTGTTCAAATGCGAGTTTAATTGCCAACAATTCCCGATTACCGATATCATAATTTAGTTCAGACTCAGAAAATTTATTTGAAAAAAAAGCACAAGGATGTACTCCATCCGTCTTTTCCTGAGACAACACCGCGCCGACCCCCACAGAAGAAGCATCAACCTCAACCAAAAATGGTTTAGTCACATCAGGCTGCGTAAGGATGGGAGCAGAGCTGAACCTCTCCTTTAGCAACACAAAAGCCTCAATGGCCTCAGTAGTCCACTGAACCGCATCAGCACCTTTCCTGGTGAGATCGGTCAAAGGTTTGGCAATCACAGAAATTTTTTTTATGAATTTTCTATAATAATTGGCGAATCCCAAAAACCTCTGTATTGATTTCACACCATTAGGTCTAGGCCAATCCTGCACAGCTTGCACTTTCACAGGGTCCATCTCAAAACCTTCACTGGAGACAATGTAGCCCAAAAAACTAAGTCTCTGTACAGCGAACTCACATTTTTCTAGTTTGGCAAAAAGTGAACTATCACTCAGTAACTGTAATACTTCACGCACACTCCTCCAATGAGACTCCAAATCCGGTGAATAAATCAAAATGTCATCCAAATACACAACCACACTTCTGCCGATCAAAGGTCTAAGGATGTCATTAATAAGATTCTGAAAAAATGCCGGAGCACTGGAAAGTCCAAAAGGCATGACCAGATTCTCAAAATGACCCAGTGGAGTGTTAAACGCAGTCTTCCATTCATCCCCCTCCTTCATGCGCAACAAATTGTATGCCCCTCGAAGATCAATTTTCGAGAACCACTTGGCCCCCACTAACTGATTAAACAAATCAGGAATCAATGGCAGTGGGTAAGGATTGCGTACAGTAATCTTATTAATCTCACGAAAGTCTAGACAAGGCCGTAAACCGCCGTCCTTTTTTTTAACAAAAAAAAATCCAACCGCCACAGGAGATTTGGAAGGCCTAATGTGACCGGCGGCCAAGCTTGTCTGTATGTATTCCTCCAAAGCCTTTCTCTCAGGAATAGTCAAATTAAATAAACGACTTTTAGGAAGAGTCGCTCCAGGGACAAATTCAATTGCACAATCATAATCTCTATGAGGAGGCAATACCTGCGATTCTTTATCAGAAAAAACTTTCCAAAAATCCTGAATAGGTACAGGTAACTCCCCCTTAACTACAGCAGCAATACGCCCGTTACAACACTTGTCATAACACTTAGGACTCCAGGACTTAATTTCATTGGTAGACCAATCCAGTACCGGATTGTGCAATTTTAACCAGGGTAACCCCAAAATCACCGGTGAGGGCAAATTATTCAAAACTACCAAATCCAAATTCTCTTGATGAACACCATTAATAGTAAGAGGAAATTCACAGATACGGTGAGTAACATTTTTCAAGGGAGAGCCATCCACAGACACCACATTAATAGGAGAAGACAGAAGTTTGGGTTTTAATTTTAGTTTTTCCAAAAATTTCCCATCAATCACATTGAGAGTTGAACCACAATCCACAAATACCCGAAACTCCATTAATTCCTCCTCACCAGCAGTGGTAGCAGAAAGAAAGACACCTTTATTGTTTAAACAAGCTATGCGGGCAACACTGACCTCATTTTTTTTTTCTCTTTATTCATTCGAAGCGCACAGTTCTTAATGAAATGCTCAGATTTACCACAGTAGAAACACAAACCTTGAGCAAATCTGCGTTCTTTTTCCCGAGAGTGAGGTGCCATTGCTCCAATTTCCATCGGCTCTGCAATGTCAGTACATTCCTTCTCCAAACCTGGAGCTGACAAAGCAGACTTACTCTCATTAACCCTTGCACGCAGTCTCCTATCCACCCGTATGGCCAATTGCATAGCCTCTTGCAAGTTACCAGGTATAGGATAAGCAATCAGCAAATCTTTAACCCTTTCACTTAATCCTGCAAGAAATAAACTTTTCAAAGCTGAATCGTTCCAGCCCACCTGGGTGGACCACCTACGGAAGTGAGTACAATATTTTTCCACATTACACGATCCCAGTCTCAAGCGTCTCAACTCTGTCTCAGCTGATGAAACACGATCCGGATCGTCATACAACAACCCAAAGCAGAAAAAAAACATCCACTGATCCAAAGCATGGATCACTAGGCTGCAGAGAAAAGGCCCAGTCCTGAGGTTCTTTGCGCAAAAGTGACATTATAAACCCTATGCGCTGTGATTCATCACCAGAGGATCTGGGTCTCAAACGAAAATACAACAAGCAAGCATTTTTAAAAGAAAAAAAATCTTGTTGTTCACCAAAAAATAAATCAGGCAAACGTACCTTTGGCTCCACGAAATGTGCTCCAGAACAACTACTCACGTGTTGCCGGATTTCAGCCACCTCCAGAGAGAGACCCTGCAGGCGTTCAGACAAATCCCGAACCGACACCATGATGAAAACAGAAAATCTTTCCTTAGAGATTTTTTTTTTTTTTGTTCTTGGCTGGACTTACTGTTATGAACTGCTACAAGCACTAAGGAAAGATGGGAACTCTGTCCCTACAATAAAACTGAGCTTGATCCCTACGATGTAACGGGGAACCTGACCCTGCGACCAGACCCGCTAAAGTCCTCAGCTAGTCTGAACGAAGACCTATAGTTGCGAGGGAGGAATCCCTACAAGATCTAGGGACTGGGAGAAAAGGTGGACACCTCCTAACAGAAATTGTAGCAGGGAAAATTAAACAGAAAACAAATTACTACGAGATCCTAAGATTAAGCAAAACTGACAGAGTAAGGCACCTAAGCACCCGGCTAGCTTAAGAGTAGATAATACAATGAAGTCCAGCAAAGCCAGAAGGGCGGAGCCAGACTAAATAGGGAAAAAAGGTCATGTGACCAGCAAACTGAAACAAAATCTAACAAGAGGGTTCTAACAGCCCCCGTCTCACACAGCGATGTCGCTAGCGAGATCGGTGCTGAGTCACTAGTTTTGTGACGCAGCAGCGATCTCCCCAGCGATATCGCTGTGTGTGACATTCAGCGACGTTCAGCCCCCCTGCTGGGTATCGCTGATCGTCGCTGAATGTCCTGGACATTTTTTTGATCGCTGGTCTCCCACTGACAGGCACGCATCGCTGCGTGTGACCGGCGATCCGCTGGTAACCAAGGTACACAGCGGGTTTCCAGGCGCGGGGCTGTGCCTAGAAACCCGCTGTGTACCTTGGATACCAGCACCCTGATGCAGGGAGCTGGTAACCAAGGTACACAGCGGGTTTACAGGCACTGCGCAGCGCCTGGAAACCCGATGTGTACCTTGGTTACCAGCTCCCTGCATCAGGGCGCTGGTATCCAACGTACACTGCGGGTAACTAAGCGATGTTACCCGCAGTGTCGCTGTGCTGATCGCTGCCCTGAGCTGCCTGTTTGGCAGCTCAGCAGCGATAATGTAGCGATACACCAGCGATCCTGATCGTTGTCGGGATCGCTGGTGTATCGCTATGTGAGACCCGGGCTTTAGATTTATAGATGTCAGGAACTACTACTGTTAGTAGTATGTGTGTGTAAAATTTGGGACCTGTATGTATTTAATAAAAGAATGTTTTCACAGAAAAAAATGGGGTGGGCTCCCGCGCAGTTTTCTGCACCAGAGAGGGAAAGCCAGAGATTGAGGGCTGATATTAATAGCCTAGAAAGGAACCATGGTTATTGCCCCCTCAGGCTAAAAACATCTGGCCCCAGCCACTCCAGAAAAGGCCCATCTGTATGATGCGCCAATTCTGGCACTTAGCCTCTCTCTTCCCACTGCCCTGTAGTGGTGGCATATGGGGTAATAAGGGGTTAATGTCACCTTTGTATTGTAAGGTGACATTAAGCCTGGCTTAGTAATGTACAGGTGTCACCTATCCATTACTAATCCTAAAGTTTGTAAAGGGTTAAATAAACACATACAGAGGCAGACTAAAGTATTTTAATGAAATGAAAGACGACACAGTTTTGCCATCTTTATTCTTCTGCTAATCCAAACGATGCCCTAGATCTCCTGTAATAAAGAAAAAATAAAACCCAACAATACACCATATCTGTCCGGGATCTGTACCACGTTGTAATCCATACCTGGGAGATATACAGTTTACAACTGGGAGTGGTGCTAAATGAACAGGCATTTTCCCATGTTCAAGAGTTCACCCGGGGTGAGGCTGCGAGGCTGCACAGCATCAGTGACATCACCGCTAGTCACTGATGCTGCCGCCGGCAGCTTCTCATTCATTCATCAGTGGTTTACAGCAGGGGTGGTCGCATTAGCACCGCTCCTGGTTGTAAACTGTATATCCCCAAATATGGATTACGACGTGGGTCAGGTCGCCAGACAGGTATGGTGTATTGTTGGTTTTTTTTTTTTTCTTTATTTCTGGAGATCGAGGGCTTTGTTAGGATTAGCAGAAGAATAAATGTGGCAAAACTATGTGGTCTTTCATTTCATTTAAATACTTTATTCTGCCTGTGTGTGTGTGTTTATTTAACCCTTTACAAACTGTAGGATTAGTAATGGATAGGTGTATTATTGACACCTATACATTACTAAGCCAGGCATAATGTCACCTAACAATACAAAGGTGACAGTAAAGGTACTGTCACACTAAGCGAGATCGCTAAAGAGTCACCGATTTTATGACGCAGTAGCAATCTCGTTAGCGACGCAGCTGTGTGTGACATGTAGCAGCGATGTGGCCCTGCTGAGATGTCGTTGATCGCTTATGAACGTTCTGAGCCATTTTTTGGTCGTTGGTGTCCCACTGGTGAGCCTGAATCGCTGAGTGTGACACCCTTTGAACGACTTTACCAGCGTCGCAGGTGGGACTAGGTTTTCCCAACGACCGCAGAGGTCGTTATACAGATCGCTGATCTCTGATGAGATCTTTGTGTTTGGAACTTAACTAGTGACCACACAGTGATCGCACTAGCGATCTCGCCAGGTTGTGTCCTTGTCGTGATCGCTAGTGCAATCGCTAAGTGTGACAGTGCCTTTACTCCTTATTACCCCATATGCCACCACTACAGGGCAGTGGGAAGAGAGAGGCTAAGTGCCAGAATTTTCTGGAATGGCTGGGCCCAGATGTTTTTAGCTGGAGGGAGCAATAACCATGGTCCCTTTCTAGGCTGTTAATATCTGCCCTCAGTCACTGGCTTTCCCTCTCTGGCACAGAAAATTGTGCGGGAGCCCACGCCATTTTTTTCCGTGAAAACATTCTTTTATTAAATACATACAGGTCCCAATATATTACACACGCATAGTACTAACAGTAGTAGTTACTGACATCTATAAATCTAACTGTTCTGCATGGGTTTACTGTAAGTAAACCATGTCTCCTATCCTGTCGGCTTCTGCAATGAATTTAAAGAAGCCGACAAATGAATTAACAGCTAATCGGCTATCTATCTCTCCATCAAATATAAAGATATATATGTGTCACTGACATATATATATACATCTACACACCTATTCTATGTGTATATATCTATTCTATCTATCCTATTCTATACTGTACGTGGCAGATCATTTGCCGGCTTTTAATCTATCTATGTATCTATGTACGTATCTCTCTATATATATTGTTTTGAAGATTATTTGGTTTTAAAACAATTTTTACAGTGTGTTTTACAATGCGATTTTAAAAGGAATCTGTCACCCCATTTTTGCCATATCAACTAAAGATATGACTGAATAGTGCGTCCCATAAGCAAGCTATCGGTAGGTATCATATATCCTGATACCCCCGTTTTGATAGCAAAATGCCCCCCCGCTCCTCTGCATCTCTTGTGTAGGTCCGTCTGTGAATCGCACAGACGGTGTTCTGCTTCCCGCGATTGCGCTTTTTAAATTCCCCCCCCCCCGCGCCTGCGCAGTATGCTTTGCCAAACAGTGGGCAAAGCATAAAATCATTACAGCGCATGCGCAACTCTTTCCTTGCCCTGGAAATGCATGCCTTGGACGACTTCCGGGGCAGGGAAAGTGAATCATAATAGTTGCGCATGCGCTGTAATGATTTTATGCTTTGCCCACTGTTTGGCAAAGCACACTGCGCAGGCGCGGGGGGGAATTTGAAAAGCGCAATAGCGGGAAGCAGAACGCCGTCTGTGCGATTCACAGACGGACCTACGCAAGAGATGCAGAGGAGCGGGGGGAGAAGAGAGAAAACGCCGCCCTCCAGACCGACCGCCCTGATTTACAGAAAAGAATCCCGACTTTACTATCAAAACGGGGGTATCAGGATATAAGCTACATACCGATAGCTTGCTTATGGGACGCACTATTCAGTCATATCTTTAGTTGATATGCAAAATGGGGTGACAGATTCCCTTTAACATGAGCTTTTACATAGAGAGAACTGCTGTATGTAAAAGCTCATGTTAAAATCGCATTGCATACAGATGTCACACTGTTACTAGATGCGAGGAAATCGCATCCTTGCATTGCAAAAAGATTACATACGGATCACTGTTCGGGGAACATTTGCGTGATTCTCGGTGGTCAAAATCGGACCGATTTTTTTATATGTTAAGTGTGACTCCAGGCTAAGGGCTCATGCAGACGGTCCGTGGGTCTCGGTCCGATCGCGGACTGCAATGCACGGATTGACTGCGGGTCTCCCAACATGAGCGTGACGGCCTCGTAGAAATATATGAAGCTATCATGCTCTGGTCGCGAGACCCGCGGCCGGTCCGTGCATTAGCGGTCAGTGCTCGGACCTATTTACACAGACGTCTGAATGAGCCCTAAGCCAGTAGGGAACAGTGTGGGATGTGCAGTTGCATGTGGATATACCAAGTGGAAAAAAAGCTTGTAAAAATGCACGAGCATCATGGTGTTTTTTAAAAGCCAGAAAAAAAAACCAACAAAGGGAAGCCTTAGGCCATGTCCACACACTGAGTATTTGGTGAGTTTTTTACCTCAGTATCCATGAGAGGAACAATGAGAGGAAAAGTATAACAGAAAGTATAATTTGGCTTACAAATACTGAGGTAAAATACTGACCAAATACTGAGCGTGTGACCGTGGCCTTGTATATCATCACTTTTTAACTTGAGTTTCACATCTAAATCCACATGCAGCGCCCAGTCGGCCTCCGCACTGTGTGAACATAGGAGTTGGTGCCATTACTGGATGTGCCAGGTAATCCAGGGTCAGGTAGAAGCTGGGCTGCTCCTCCTCAGGCTCACAGACAGGCTCCCGCCTTTATTTGCATTAATCTAATTAACCCTTCACCACTTGGCTGTGGTCTCCCCCCGTGCTGGATGCTCTGCCATGCAGTGTAAACCTATGGGATAACCTTCTGTACCGTGTGATGAGGCACCTGGGAGCAATTTGTGCCCCTGCAGTGAGGCAGGTGAGCTCCATCTCTTGGAAGGAGCGCTAGAAATAATACTTGGGGAAACTGCAGGAGGCCTGTACTGTCCCAGGCATCAGGATGCTACTTTGTAGCAACAGGCAGTGGGCCGGGAGAAGCAGGCAGCTCGGTAACATGTCCCCAGGAGATGGAACACGTGATGGCTTCTTTATCAGGGAGGGAGGTGTGAGGGCTGCTGTGGGGGAGCAGGGAGCTGTAACCTGCTCTACCTGCCTCCCCAGGTTCCTCCCTCCGCCATCCTTCATAGAGGTCAGCTGCTGCTCCATTAGCCACTGGCTGCTGTGGAGGAAGGAGAGATAACATGAGCCCTGTGAACTTTGCCCATCCACCCAGTATGGTGTCCGCCCTCCTGTAGCTCACCTGCCCGGGCACCTCCATAGCTGAGTGACAGCAGCATCGTCCTGGGCACAGGCTTTGTGTCAGTCCAATATGACCTTTGTAGTGGTGACATTTTACACAGAAAGGCTCAATGACAGCTGCTCCATATCCTGCCAGGGACTATCTCCTACCTATGTGTGTCTATCATGGATGCCAGTTTAGGAATCCACAGGTAAGACGATGGCATCTCACTAATCCCCCATATCAGGAGCTAAGGAACAAGGGCAAAGTTAAAAGTAAAAAAAAAACTTTTTAGAAGTTGTGTGCCCCAATGTCAGAGGAGATGATGTTGCTTTTTTCCCTCCCCTCCCCCATCTCCTCCTCTCTCCTCTCTCTCCGCCCTTCTGACTCTCCTTCCCCTTCCTTGTTAAAGTCTTTCTACCAACCAGCTTTGAGCAGCAACAGCAGCAGCACCAAGAGCAGCGTTCTGCCTGCAGGACCTGATGCTCATCCATATTAAAGTGGCTGAGCTCAGGAATCCGGCCAGATCATCTCCTCCTAGAGCAAAGTTTATTTTTAACTAGGTCCTGGATGGTGCTGTGCCCTCAGCTCGGCTGCTCCTACTGTCCAACTTTCTCAGCACCAGACAACTTGTCCTCCTCCTCCCTCTTGTATGACTTTGTATCTTGTGAGTGACCCCCCCATGGCATCCAGCGTATGAGATGAAGACAGCCCCAGTAAGGTGAGTCCTGAGGAAGCGCTCAGAAACTTGTGCTGGGCATCTTGGAGGCTGGGCAGAGATGGGGCAGTGTCCGCCTGTGAGAGAGGGGGCAGCTGGGTGGCCTGGACTAACTTTCCAGCCATGGAATATTCCCCTGTAGTAATGGCTCCCAGTCCCATAGCATCTGCTCCGTGTGCTGGGCATGGAGTGCGATCAGGGGAGGAATCACACGTAGCAGGGCTCGTCATCATGAGAGCACAGGAAGGAGCCTGGCATCAAAGTGCAGCTGGGGGGATGTGGTGCTGCCATATAGAAGACGTCTCCTGCGAACTTTCTCACCTCCACACTCCTCCTCCAGCAGCCATCTCTGGATGCTCCTCACTGCGCCACTCATCACTGAGCTCAGCCGGGAACACACGGGGGGAATGGGCCGAAAACTTCTGTCAAAGTTTTGAAAAGTTTTAGTTTGGGCTCGTGCATCACCGCTGTAAGTAGAAAACCGCAGCGGCTCTTAGGAGACTGCGACTTTAATGGATGCTAAGAGGCAGGGTATAATCCCCAGCCCCGGCGCCCCAGGGGGAGATGCTGGGGACGGACTCTACAAGGCACACATAAGCTTGTCCCAGTGTCTGGTGCTTCCTCTTCCTCCTCGTGCGCTGCCAGTAAACGTCCTTGAGATGGTGTCACCCTGTGTGCGTGTGTCTGCCGGCTGGGTGCACACTGTGTGTGCTGGGTACATACTGGGTGTGTACTGGGCGCGCACTGTGTGTACGGTGCTCTACACCGATCTGCCCCGCAGCCCTCCGCGAGGCATCCTTGATGAGTTAGGGGAGGAGGAGGAGAGCTGCGTTTCTCCTGTCTCAGCAGATCTGTCCTCCCCTGCTCCTCACTGGTAGGAGATAGAAGGAGCCCAGATCCGGATGAGCAGTTCACATTCCATTACGAAATTCTACACGGCTTAAGAGCCAGCACAGCAGCACCAACATACATAGTCTGCGCTCACTTAGGGAGGCAGTGCATCTGATGGAGGGCACTCACTCTCCTCATCGGATTAACCCTGGGTGGCTGGCCTGGCTCATGCCAGGCTCTTGTACCTCCATCTTTGTGTGTGGCATGTGATGATTAGCATCATGCATAGTGTGTAACTTTCTTTGTGAGTTTGTTGGGTGTTTTATAGATTTTGTATGTTATAATGTTTTGTAAACATCATCACACAATGTGTCCATCCCCTCTTACAGAGCGGATCCATCCCTCCATACAGAGCGCATCATCCCTCTACAGAGCGCATCCATCCCCTCCATACGGAGCGCATCCATCCCCTCCTTACGGAGCGCATCATCCCTCCTTACGGAGCGCATCCATCCCCTCCTTACGGAGCGCATCCATCCCTCCTTACGGAGCGCATCCATCCCTCCTTACGGAGCGCATCCATCCCCTCCTTACGGAGCGCATCCATCCCCTCCTTACGGAGCGCATCCATCCCCTCCTTACGGAGCGCATCCATCCCCTCCTTACGGAGCGCATCCATCCCTCCTTACGGAGCGCATCCATCCCTCCTTACGGAGCGCATCCATCCCCTCCTTACGGAGCGCATCCATCCCCTCCTTACGGAGCGCATCCATCCCCTCCTTACGGAGCGCATCCATCCCCTCCTTACGGAGCGCATCCATCCCCTCCTTACGGAGCGCATCCATCCCCTCCTTACGGAGCGCATCCATCCCCTCCTTACGGAGCGCATCCATCCCCTCCTTACGGAGCTCATCCATCCCCTCCTTACGGGCGCATCATCCCTCCAACGGAGCGCATCCATCCCCTCTATACGGAGCGCATCCATCGCCTCCATACAGAGCTCATCCATCCCCTCCTTATAGAGCGCATCCATCCCTCCATACAGAGCGCATCCATCCCCTCCATACAGAGCGCATCCATCCCCTCCATACGGAGCGCATCCATCCCCTCCATACGGAGCGCATCCATCCCCTCCATACGGAGCGCATCCATCCCCTCCTTACGGAGCGCATCCATCCCCTCCTTACGGAGCGCATCCATCCCCTCCATACGGAGGGCATCCATCCCCTCCTTACGGAGGGCATCAGATCCCCTCCATACGGAGCGCATCCATCCCCTCCTTACGGAGCGCATCCGATCCCCTCCATACGGAGTGCATCCATCCCCTCCATACAGAGTGGGTCCAGTGCATCCCGTACACGCAGGGTGGTTCCGGTCCATCCACATTAGTCTTTGTGCCGGTCCTTTTTTTTCCTATGGTAGCAGTAAGCTTCCAACTGGTCTGTCTAGTTTTACACATTTTTTTTTTTTTTGTCTAGCCATAATATACATGCCTTCAGTTGCACGAAGTGTTTATATCCACAGACATGTACAATGTTTCTGGTGAAATCGTATATGCCAGGACTAAGTTAGGAGTAGTCGTTTGCTGTCAGTGAGGAGAAGCACCGCCATCATGTCTCCAGGACTACTCACCTTTCTCACATCTCAGAGCCTTTGCAGGGAGCAGATCCCCCTCCCTAGTATATTTTTGGGCTGATGTGCTTGAGTTGCACTCATCTCATCAGCTTGGATTGCATTGTAGTTGTGCAATCTACTATCTTTGCTTGTGTGGGGCAAGTCACAGTCAGATGGTCTGAAGTTTGCATGTAACCCTTCCTTTTCCAGATCCCGTTTGCTGCATGTGTTTAGCTAGTACCTGGTGTATCTGCATTAAATGGATCCAGGGTAATGAGGAGCTACCCTTGTTCTAGTTCCTAATAAACCTCACAAGATGGCTTTCTACAACTATTTACATGATAGTCCAAGGCTGCCTACTCTGCATATGTAAAATAAGTCATGGCCTGTCTCATTGTCTTAGCTGGTGCCTGTTTTGGATTTTTTTGAGTTTCAAAACTGTTTCCCTGCAATGAATAAGTTACTTTTTTTCTGTTTGTTTTGCATTTGTTGAAGGCATACTGTGTAGAGGATGCTTCCATGTTCTCATATTAACCTGCATGTGTTGTACTTTCTGCACTGACCTTGCAGATACTCCGTCCTGCACGATTGTGACAACTTTACCGAAAGAAGCCAACCAGTAGTGACCATGAGTGCAATATTTCAATGTGGCCCTATTCGGATCAGGACCGTAAACTTCACACTTAACTTTGCGTTTATTTTTTTTTTTATGATGAATTGGCCACATCCAAGAAAAATTAAGGGTTAAGATCGCGAAAAAGAACTTGAAGAAAAGCAAGTTGAAGTACTTTTAGATGTTGGTATTCATTATCCCTTTTAAAAGAAGGTGGTGCTCTGAAGGTCATAGGATAAGTGTTGCTAAGCAGCTAAACAGACGGGAGCTAAAATTAACCCTCGTATCTTTGCAAAAGCCAAGATGCATTTTTTTTTATTGCAAAACTCTCTAGTTTGTTAAATATGAATTGACTTGTGTCAATAGGTGAATAACCATACTGGTTTTATAGAATGATGTGCTGACATATGGTATGGGTGGTGGCGTAAATGTATGTAGGGCACCAGACATCCTACTACCATACATAGTAATAGTGCATTTATTAGATTAAATTCGGTTTTATTCTAGTAGTATCACAATAGCTGATCAAGTAAAATAAGAAGTCTCCAGACTAAAGTCTATCTGATCTTCATTTACTGTACAGTAAAGAGCTGTTATCTATTGTCCCCTGTAAGCAGCCTTTCAATGGCATTGCTGATAGGAACTTTTGAAAAATATCTCTCCTGTGATCACAGCTTTTTATCACCCATGTCCTCTCCTGAGGGCTTTTGGGAACATCACCATAATAATGTGTGTTTTAACAAGATTTAGTAGTATAGGCATTACAATTTTATGTTTAGTGGCTTAAAGATGCTGTGATGGTGGACAAGGCCAAGTTTCCCGTTGGGATGCTAATTCAGTGGACATTGTCTAATCATCTCAGATGTTGGGATCAAGTGGTGGTACTTGTATGTTCTACTCGGTCGGCATAGACCAGCATTGCGGGAGTTAAGCACCATCACACATTCTGTACTTGCAGATTGCTGAAATGAAGACTTTGCCCACCAGGTTTATTACCTGGCAGTCTAGAGAGACAAAAAAGTCAAATGAATCATTGTTCTAACATGTTGTTAAGGGTGGGACATTTCCTTCTCCTGTTATCTGCAAGCAGGTAAAGGATGTACACTGGAGGTGAGTGGTGAATGGTGTTAATGAAATGTCTGCTGTAACCTCATCTTAGATCAGTTTTGTTTCTGTTATGTTAGACATTTTGGAAAAGTTTTTTTTTATGTCCTGTTTGAATGGGAAAAATGTTGGAAAATGGAATATGGGCAAATACGCTACATACATACTGGAATAGTGAGGTCCATACTGAATGTAACGTCAGTACACCTGGTGGTCTTTAATGAAGAGCTTGTTACAAAGTTCCATTGCAATATATATATCTATATATTTATCTATCATGTATATGTGTAACCCAATAAGAGTTATACAGCTCATATTCACCATGTAGTAGCACATTGGCCAGCGCCCCTGCGTGGTGTCCCCTTCTCCCTCCATGCAGGGATGCTGGCTTACCCACCACCCCAACCCCACGGCATAGTTCCCCAGCATGCTCCTGCCTCTTCTTGGTTTGCGCACCGCAGTTCCCTACAGCGCTCCCCTGCTCTTAAAGGGGCAGGTCGCTCATATAGTAAATGCCCTCAGCTTGTTGCTGAGAGGCATTTAGTATAATTAGTACACCTGCAAGATGGCTCTCAGCCGATTGCTTGTAGTCATCCTGTATAAAAGACTTTCTCTCCCTTAGGGAGTCACCAAGCAACGAGTTTAGTCATTAGGTAGTTGGTGTTCTACCAATGCAGTTGTGAGGTCCCCTGGTCCCAGTGTGGCCAAGTGAACCTGAATCCCTGGTCCCGGTTCGGCCATTGTTTGAACTTCATCCCCTGCTCCTTATGCGGCCAGTCCTGAATCCAAAGTTCCATGGTGCATCAAGTGTCCAGTTCCCAAAGCCCCCTGGTCCCAGTGTGGCCAGTGTCTGAACATTGTCCCCTGGTCCTTGTGTGGCCAGTCCCTGACCCAGTGTGTCTGAGCATAGCCCTAATCAGTGTCAGCGAACCTGACCTCTGAAGTCAGCAGCTGCAGTACCGGGCTCTGCCTAGGAGTGGAATCTAGGGCTACCTGCAGCCCAGTCTGTGTCCACCATCAGGATCTCCAGTGAACACCTGGTCGCCGCTTAGCTACATCCCTTTCCAGGCAGATCTGGCCCTGGGGTCACCGTGGGTCCACAAATCCATATGCGCCACCGTTGGGAGTAACACATTACATTTTCATTGACATAGGAAGTTAGACTAAGCATCCTAATTTCAAGGGAAAATGATGATCGCTTTTGCTATGTAGCAATATAGGTGATACGATGATTTCTGAGTGATTGCAACATTTACTTGTGAAACTTCATTCATGTAGGATGAAGTGTAAGATGTCCTGTTCTGATTAACAGTTCCTAAAGGTTACATGAGGGTGACCTCTGCGTGCTTCCTTTCCTATAAATGTGACTCCAGAAAACTGTCTCTCCTCCTATACATCATATTCATAGCTATATGATTAGCTATTGTGTTGATAATTGTAAATGTGTCAGACTCCGCACCAATTAGAACAAATGTATCTGTTATAATCTATTCCATTAATAAACCTGAGATGAACCAAGGCGAGGAGGAGGTAAACTTGGCTTCTTAAGATTCAGGCTAATTGGTTATGGCTTTATAGACGCTAATAATCTGATGTGGAGGGATAAGGGATGGAAGGGGGGCAGCAGCAGATGTGATGTAATTGGAGATTAACAACTGACAATTCTGGAGAGCTCCACAGGTTTGGTAATGGCAATTTTCAGTTGCGTTGCCTCATGGACCTGTTTCTCGTAGCTATTGCTATATCTCCATTAGGGCGCGCCGCAGATTCTGCTGCAGAATTTTCCGCAACAGAAAATCCTTCATCATCCGATCGGGGATGTATCATGTGGATGGGTCAGTTGCAGAACTTTCCGCATCAAAATCCCTAGCAAATGTGCAACCTGTGCCGATACCCATTACTAGACTTTAAGATGTGCTCCGATTCCGTTTAGCAAGGATCGCGTATGGAGAAGGCGGATTTTGGGTTGTGAGCTTACAATCAATAAGAAAACGTATTTTCATTGGCAGTTTAGAAACATTCCAGAGTAGCTTGTTTTCACTGGAGCCTGTTAGCAATTCTGCATTAAACAAAGGTAGATTTCAGTGAAAAGGTGCTTCAGACAAAAGCAGCGGGTTACGGGTGGAGACTGTTTGCTCAGTGTGATTCAAACAAGAGAAGCTGCGAGAGCCGAAAAGCCTCCGTCCAATTCTGCAACCAGGTATTTCAAGGATTCACCTGCAGACTTTCATGGTGTTGCAGCTAATAGGGGTGGAGACGATCTATTCAAGCCCCCCACAGGCTTTGGCATATGAGATCAAGTTTTTACGAGACTTAAAGTCTTTTTACTTTTCCTGCTGCTTTTGTTTGCACTTTTTGAAAAGTCTATTGAATTCATTGAAAGTAGATGTTAAGTATATGTTGAAACATTGTATACACATAGAATAAAACCTCACACCATCAGGGTAAGGGCATGATGAGTGACCGGGTGCCTGCTTGTGAAGAAGGTGATGCTCATCTCCCATTTTAAGATGGAGACAACTGTGTCAGGAACAGATGTCCACCCTGTCTGAAACCATCTTGCCAGATTAGCTGTAGACGGGGCACAAGGCAGCATCCTCTCCAAGCTGCTGTTAACCACATGGTAACGTTTAGGAACCTTTTTGGTTTCCATAGCAAACAGAGCAGCTGAAACCGAGCGCCTGGTGGATTTACCTGCTCCGCTTGTTGCCAAGGCTAATGATGCAATGAATTAGGATCCTCTTTTGTTAATTAAATTAAGTTTCCGTCTGAGATGCTCCTACTTCAGGTTCTATGAGCAGGGTCGGGCTTTGAACCAGAAAACAAAATTCACGTTACAAAGATTTTTTGAGATTTAAGATATAAAAGGGCACCTGAAAAATATGTATGAAAAAAATGACCTGTTTAAGAAGGAAACTAGTATTATTGTCAAATCACATCTCCTAGTACTTATGGGCCTGTAGTTCAGTATTCGTAATATGTAGACATGTAGGTTAGAGAAACTGGATTTATTTAATCTTTTAATCCCAAAAGTTATATATGTAGTTATTGTTATATCGCTTTTCTGGTTATTATTATTACCGAGGGGTGTAACTTTGGAATAGAGGGCCACAGAGTAATAATTAAGTAATAATAGTAAAATCATTCAAGAATCAGTGCAACAATGGCAATTTGAGTATTTGAGAAAGCTGGTGACATATGCCTTTGGCAGTGGTTAATTTTCCTTGCAAATTATGGGGATAATTCATCTTTACATCCAACATGCCCAATTGTTTTATTTCATGGAATCTGCTTCTGTAGAATTGGAAAAGTGTAAATTTAATGATTTGATAGCGGTCCGACCTCTGTAACCCGCCCTGATTGGCAGAATGAGGCATTTTTATCCCTGTTAGGCCTCTTTCACACTTCCGTTGTGTGACGTCCGCCCAAGTGTGAAAATGGCGGATCCGTCAGAAAAGTGTAAAAACGGATGCAAAACTGGTCAGTTTTCTGATGGATCCGCCAAGAAGATTTCACCCGGAAATGATGAAAATTTCGTTCCGGAAATGTAAGTCCGGACTGAGGAGAGAGAGAGAGAGACCCCGGAAAGTGTTGTCTGCATTTTCAATGGTTTTCTATGGAGGCGACGGATCCGTGGGCGGATTCCGTCAAAAACGGATGCCAGCGGATCCGCCGCCCATAGGCAGCCATTATACAAAAAAACGTTGCATTGGACGTTTTTCTAAATTGACGGACGCCAATTTTTTGGCGGATCCGTCAAAAAAACGGACCTAACGGACGACCATCCGTCAAAATCCATCACTAATGCAAGTCAATGGGAAAAAAACGGATCCGCCAAAAAAAATGGCGGATCCGTTTTTTTCACATTTTGACAGATTTTGACTGACGTCGCACGACTGAAGTGTGAAAGAGGCCTTAGAATGAAGCAGCAATGCGCATGCTCTAGCGCTGCTCCAATCATTCCCTATGGATCTGTTCTCAACATTTTCTGGCAGCCCCAGAGGGAATAAATGGAGCAGCGGTTGAGCATACACATTGCTGCTTCTTACTAACAGGGATAAAAAGGCCTCGTTCTGCCGATTGGTGGGGATTCCACTGCTGCCACCCCCACCAATCATTAAATTATCACTGGACAAGCTTTTTAATAGTTTTGGGAATATTATGGATAGTGTATATAAAAAGATGATAGGTTTGGCCTACATATAATGCTCCTTGGGGAGCCATTTTTCACTATTGGGTTCAATATTGTGCTCAGAACTTTTAATACAGTGTTAGGATACATTTTGTTTTAAACAGTGAGTTGTCGTTATAAATTCAGCTGAGAATTGTTCCAAAATGACTAGAAAGAACAATCTCCATCCTTATCTGTACGTTAATGCACATTTGGTTATTTTTTTTATCATTTTCTATGTTGATCCCATTTTTCTATCATCTGGGTAGCTGCTTTGGTAGTTGTGGCGTAACTGGCTCCAGACGCTATTCCGCTAATGAAGGACCCTTGATAGCATCTGCTGATGGCTGACTAAAGATATTTACTTGACCACAGTCTCCCCTAAGCTAGGCTTTCCCTGACACCGCTTGTTTAGAGCTTGGCTTGGAATAAGAAACAAAAGTCACCCTCCCACTAGTGCTAGTCTCTTATCTGGAGCCTTATCTGCTTAGCTGGTCATTAGCCTGTAGCTGGCGCAGCCCTCCTCCATGAGCATCTGTAGTCCTGTTGTACTCGTGGTCCAGGTGCATGTACTTTTGTGTTCTACGCTCCTGATTCACGTAAGGTTGATACTGTTTAATTTTTCTTCTCAAATATTTAACTAGAACATTAACCTTTGAGACCTTATTTTATTATTTTTCCTTTGAACAGTCCCATCTTGCTTCCACACAAGTTAAACTTTCTTGAAGAGGATGTTGGCTAGTAGCTAATGGCCTGGACCGCATGTCTTGCTTCCTGTTTGGGAACTCATTTCCCTCTAGGAGGACCTTTCCTTCAGAACGTTTGATAACTCGATCCCACTGTTTATGCCTTTTGCATCTGGTTCTTTTACTCTTTAGAACCAGTACATGTTTACATGTCTTCGTATTTATAATTTTCATAGTTTTTGATATATAAATTAGTTTTTAGCCTGTTAGACAATCCCTACACGTGTTTCGGCTGTCGAACAGAGGCGAGACATGCAACCGTGGGGACTCGAACATACTCAAGCACGCCGAAGACACTCGGCTAGCGCCCGAAAATGCTCAGATAATCCTTTTATCCAAGCACGTTCGCTCATCACTAATTATAACCATTATATTTCGTCTGTTGAAATTGACATTTTATAGACGTCAATCAGTCTTGGGATACTTGATTAAAAGGTTGTGGTACCTTTCTTTAGCTCCTGGCTGAGAGGGGGTTAAGGTACTTCCAGTAAAAGGTGTAGGGGGTGTTATTTTTGTTAGCGCTTTCATTCCTACTTGCAAATGCTCTGCAGCGCAATCCAGGCCCCTCGAGGAGCACATCAGATAAATCCCTTCACAGGATGGTAACAAGATGCTGGAAAGGTAACTTATACATCAGTGCCAGATTTCAAAACTGAATCATCGCCAGAACACACACTTTCTCATGTGCTGCTCCTGAAACTCAACCAGGTGGCATGCCGTCCAAATCCGTGTAACGCACCCAGGTTTTGTTCGAGTACTTAAAAACAAGGATTCTGATGGGTGTTGGTTCATCATTTCATCATCTGATCCTGGGAAGGGAGGATGTTCTGTGTTCCAAGTAGTGTGTGTGTGAGTGAGATCTGCCTGTAATTGTTGGTCAGCACGGAAAGTTTTTCTTTAGGTTATTTTTGGGAAACACCGAGATATTTTGGTGTTTTCTGATGTATTAGAAATAGACACTTTCTAACATCTGGAACGAGAATCTTACCTATAAATTATTCCGACCCAGAACATATAATTGATTTTTATTTTTTGTTATATGATGGGTGGATTATCTTATTCTATGGAATCTTCTATCTTATTCCACAAAGAAAACCTCTAGAGGTGGGAATATAAGTGTAAATGTCCTGGGACTGAGATTATATGACAATATATATTGTATAAATGATGTGGACAACATCAAGTAGTTTTGATGCAGCTAATAGATACTAATGAATTGCAGAAACCTAGAGTGACCCCTGAGGTGGCTGGGACAAAGAACTGCCATTCACCGATGGAAAACCAGGTATTACAAGGGCTATATTTTACTCCTTTTCCCTCCCTCTCTACCTTCAATTTCTGCTCTCCAAACATGAAAAAAACAGTGATAAGATAATGTTCATGAGGGTAATCAGCATTTCAAAGACATGCAAACAATAGATCTTGGTTTGATTAGCATCTTTATTGTGGTGAGCTGATGGAACGAGTGTGCTGTGGTGATGCTTTTAATCCAAGTCAGACAACTCAGAGACTGATTAAAAAGACTTGGCCAACATGACTGAATGAACAATAGGCAATGCCACCTTTGGCACTATTGGTGTTGTTCAGTTGTAGCCAACTTTGAGAAAGACTTGCGATTAAAAGTGCAAATTCTAGAAGCTCACAGAAAAAAGTCACTTGGTAATGGTGTTGAGTACCCCCTAAGCTTTAGATGGCTGTCAGATAAACCATTCAGCCAGTAACGATCCCCCCCCCACCGACTATCCTATAGAAGAAAGCTCAGCCTTCCGATGGATTGCTCCTGTGTTCTATAAAAGAGGATGGCTATCTCCTAGGGGAAAAAGAATCTGCAGTCCACAATCAGACATGCTGGATGTTATCTCACCTGACATCTGTTGGAGGAGAGTTGAGGTCCTCAATACGTATTAAAGCCTCCACACAAAATAGACTAATGTCGTCTGAATCTGCCAATATCAATAGGTTTAGTTGACTGTCAAAATGTGTATTAGGGTGTCGGTTGATTTTTGGACTGCTGATAACATTCTTCTCCAGGAGATAAGCCAATGGCTGACATGTCAGACATTGAGTTTCTCATGGATCAGAGGTGCACACAATGGAGAAAGGATAACTAGCAGACTTAGGGCTCCGTCACACATAGCGACACACCAGCGATCCTGACAACGATATGCACTTGTCAGGATCACTGGTGTGTCGCTACATGATCACTGCTGAGCTGTCAAACAGGCAGCGATCAGGACAGCGACACTGCGGGTAACGTCGCTTAGTTACCCGCAGTGTACGTTGGATACCTGCCCGCTGGTGCAGGGAGCTGGTAACCAAGGTACACATCGGGTTTCCAGGCGCTGAGCGGTACATGGAAACCTGATGTGTACCTTGGTTACGAGCTAATCGCTGGTCTCCTGCCTGCCACACGCAGCGATGTGTGCTGGCCAGCAGGAGACCAACGATCAAAAAAATGTCCAGGACATTCAGCGATACCCAGCAGGGGAACTGATCGTCGCTGAATGTCACACACAGCGATATCGCTGGGGAGATCGCTGTTGCGTCTCAAAACTAGTGACTCAGCAGTAGTGTTGAGCATTCCGATACTGCAAATATCGGGTATCGGCCGATATTGGCTGTATCGGAATTCCGATTCCGAGTACCGATATTTTCGTCATATCGGATACCGGAATCGGGATTGTCACTGTCAGTGTCCGTCGGTCGGGTCTGTCAGGAGTCAGCGGCACTTACCTGGCAGAAGATCTTCGGCGGTCACATCCCGGACTGCTTAATGGCCGCCATCCTCTTCTCCCCGGCGGTCACATGCAGTTTCTCGCGATAACTGCAGTGACTGCTGGGTAATCGCGGCCGTAAAGCAGTCCGATGACGTCACCGCCGGGGAAGCAGGTAATCAGCTGTGCTGCGCCGGTATGACAGGCTCTGCCTGTCATTCCGATGTAGCAGAGCTGGATCGTCGTGGGACTGTCGTTATGGACTGCGTCGGACAGGTGGTATACTGTTGGTTTGTTTTTTTTATTTTTTTACAGGAGATCGATGGCGTCGCAGGAATGAGAGTGTAATAAAAGAAATGAAAACTGTGTTGTCTCTTTTATTTCATTAAAATACTTTTTTCTTGCTGTGTCTTTTTTTTTAAACATTTAAAAACTTTGGGATTAATAATGGATCGGTGTCTTATTGACGCCTCTCCATTATTAACCGGGCTTATTGTCACCGTGCAATCAACGGTGACATTAACCCCTTATTACCCCACTTGCCACCGCTACAGGGCAGTGGGAAGAGCCGGGTAAAGTGCCACAATTGGCACATCTTTTGATGCGCCAAATGTGGGGCTGCTGTAGCCTGGTATTATCAGGCTGTTGAGGGCCAAAATCCATGGGCCTTGACAGTCTTTTAATACCAGGCCGCAGCAGTCTGCATTTTACTTGGCTGGTTAACAAAAATAGGGGGACCCCTACGCCGTTTTTTTTTTCGAGGGGATCCCCTATTTTTGTTAACCAGCCAAGCTAAGCAGACTGCTGTGGCCTGGTATTATCAGGCTGGCAAGGTCCATGGATATTGGATCCTTACCAGCCTGAAAAACCAGGCCTCAGCGGTCTGCTTCATCTGGCTGGTTAACAAAAATAGGGGGGACCCCACGCCAATTTTTTTCGAGGGGATCCCCTATTTTTGTTAATCAGCCAAGATATGCAGACTGCTGTGGCCTGGTATTATCAGGCTGGCAAGGTCCATGGATCTTGGCTCCTTAAGAGCCTGAAAATCCAGGCCTCAGCGGTCTGCTTCATCTGGCTGGTTAACAAAAATAGGGGGGACCCCACGCCTTTTTTTTTTTCGAAGGGAACCCCTATTTTTGTTAATCAGTTCCCTCTGACGTCACTGATTGTGTCCCTGGCTGACCTGAAGTGAAAGTGGAAAGCAATCAATTAAGCTTTCCACTTAAGGGCCCGTCTCACATAGCGAATCGCTGCTGAGTCACTAGTTTTGTGACGCAGCAGCGAGCTCACCAGCGATATCGCTGTGTGTGACATTCAGCGACAATCAGCCCCCCTGCCGGGTATCGCTGATTGTCGCTGAAATGTCAGGACCTTTTTTTGATCGCTGGTTTCCCGCTGACAGGCACGCATCGCTGGTGTGACAGGCGGGAGACCAGCGATCCGCTGGTAACCAAGGTACACAGCGGGTTTCCAGGCGCGGGGCTGTGCCTAGAAACCCGCTGTGTACCTTGGATACCAGCGCCCTGATGCAGGGAGCAAAAAAGTCCGTTTTTTTTTACAACGAATTTACACCTTTAATTAACCCCTACAGGTGTGAAATTTTGCACACATAGACTGATGTAATTGTTTGTGCAAATCAGATAGCAAACGACATGAAAAGACATGGTTAACCCTATGTACACCAAGTGTCATTTCATGTCGGGTGCTTCTGTCTTTTCACAGAAGCCGGCTTTACCCGGCAATTTAATCAGAGGATATTTTACTATGTAGAAGTGTATAAACTATACATATATGTGTATATATATTATATATGTCACAATGACATGTATATATATATATATATGTATTCTATGTGTGTATATTTAGTGTTTACAAGGAAAGAATGGGTTTTTTTTAGTTACGATATTTTGTTCCCATAGACTTACATGGGACTTCCGGTATCGGTATCGGGTATCGCCGATATTTTAATGGTATCGGCGATACCATTCCGATTCCGATACTTTTGGATATCGGAAAGTATCGCTCAACACTACTCAGCAGCGATCTTGCTAGTGAGATCGCTGTGTGTGACAGGGGCTTTAGTACAACCCCTTTAAGAAGCTAGTTTACTTCTTTTACTAGCAAGACCATAAAGGCTTCTATAGGAAAGTACCCAAAGTTGTGCATCAATAGTATGGGTTTAATTCAGATGTCAGCGATTTATTTATTTATTTTTTTTATTCCTCATACGAGAAAAATTGCTATCTCACTAATGAACAATTCTCCATGCTTTTGTGCAGACCACTCAGTCTGAGGAAAAATATCAAACTTGAACCATCACAGGTACATGTGTGCTATCCGTGAAAAACATTAGAAAGTGACGTCTAAATGAGCCTTAAATCTGCAGGAGCAGTCTAGCCCTTGGGATTTGCCCTACTCTAGTGTAAAGGAACTGTCACACTAAGCTATCGCACCAGCGATCACAACATCGACACGACCTGGCGAGATCGTTGGTGTGATCGCTATATGGTCGCTAGTAGCTTCCAAACAGGAAGATCTCATAAACGACACATCAGCGATCTGTATAGCGACCTCGGCGGTCGTTGGGACCTGTCACACAGCATGTATTGTTAAAGATTGAGCGCAACCTTTTCCACGCCCCTCAGCACAGATTGGTGGTCACTGTATATGTTTTATAATTATATATGTTATAATTAATGATTTGTCGACTGCGTCATGAAAGACAACGTATTAGCGCTCCCTTCCATTGTTCTCGAGCGCATCTGATTCATAGGAATTTCTCGCATCGTTCCATACTGCGTCCTGCTAGCCTGCTTTGCAGCTACTGCGATCCAGTCTGTGCCGCTAAAGAAAACCTAGTCCCGCCTGCGCCGCTGACATATGCGTCACTAACGAGGTGTCAAACTCAGCGATTCAGGCTCACCAGCGGGATGCCAACGATCAAAAAACGGTCCAGAACGTTCGTGCACGATCAGCGACATCGCAGCAGGGGCCACATCGCTGCTACATGTCACACACAGCGACGTCGCTAACGAGATCGCTACTGCGTCATAAATCAGTGTCGCTTAAGCGATATCGCTAGCGATCTTGCCTAGTGTGACAGTACCTTAAGGGTGCACTGAAATGTGATGGTTAAGGTAGAGTTGGAACTATGTGATTAATTTTGTTGCCACGCTGCACCTTCACAACCCCTATTCTTAAGATTGATGGGGATCTCTGCAGTCCAGCACCAAGGGATCGAGTTTATCACAGGAGGTAACTTCCAAACTTGATACAACCCCTTTTGAAGGCATTGTCCAGTGTTAAACTACAAGTCTGCAGTTACTGTCTGACGGCAGACTAGTAAATCCTCACAATGCGCACACTGCAGGCTGTGAGGATTTTCTGGTGCCGTGAGGAGAGGGGATGTGATTTGCATATATGCAGTCACGTGCCAATTAGGCTGTATCCGGCCTTGCTCAACTTAAGTGTATTGAGCGAGGTCGGATATGGTTTAATTGGAATGTGGCTGGAAATATGCAAATTGAATACCTAGTCACATGACCGCTCGCTACCGACACCAGAGAATCCTCACAGCGTGTAGAGTGTGTGATGTGAGGATTCATAAGTCTGCAGTCACATAGGCAAACTGCAGACTTGTACTTTAAAACAACCCCTTTAACACCCTAAATTTGCAATTCAGTTATTTTTCCTAATTGCACAATGTTGTTACTCACTTTCACACACCTTTAATATATTGCTTGCTGTAACCTATTTGTAGATCTCATGCTATGTATATTTGTGCTGGTCTGTGCAGTATTTAATGGGTACCTGTGTGCTTTTTAGGATGAGGCATCCTTTATTAAATGTTGCTGATCGGCGTTTGCATATATGGGTCCTCCGTTTGTCTGGCAGCACTGATTGCATTGCACGCTTCATTTTTTGATTATTTATTGTAAGCAGCCCACTTGTTTTCACCTAAAACACAGCCCCCATTTGTTCTGTTTTCCCATCAATAGTTAGCTGCTTCACACTCTGTGGGGTGGGAGCAGTACTACCGTGCCGCGCTTCCCTGCAGTCTGCAGACAGACTGACGTTTGCTCTCTGCTGTGTTTTGTATTCGCTGAATTTTATATACTTTCCAATGTTACAACATAGAAGTATTTACTGCCTCCGAGGTGTAGCTTGGAGCAAAGGACCTCTTAATATTCCATCACAGCTGACCTACTATGTGTTATCGGAGCATACTCGTGCGCTAACAGAGTGTCTTTGGCGTGCTCGAAAAATATGTTCGAGTCCCCCTGCATGTCTTGCAGATGTTCCATTTAGATTGCCTGTTTGTTAGGCAATCCCTGCATGTGTTGTGGCTGTCGAACCGCCGCGGGGACGCAAAGAAATTTTTTCGAGCACACCAAAGACACTCAATTAGCACACGAGCATGCTCCGTAACACCTTATCCAACCACATTTGCTCATCACTACTAAATAACATTGAAAGATCTAATTTTTCCCATTTCATATGTAAAGCGCCATGGAATAATTGGCGCTATATAAATGTGTAATAATAATAATAATAATTCTAAATTTCAAGACAAATTGTTATTCACATCTGAAAGGTTGAGAAATGTCATTTAGAAACAAAGTAGAACTCCTATATGTATGACTGAACACTTGTTCCACGTGTGGTACTACCAGATAGGGTGGTAGTATGTGGCATCTTGGTGTGCCTTCTCATGTGGGGTTTGTGTGGATGCCATTGCCAAGCATCCTTTTTCATCTAGGTAATTGATGTTTTTGTATAGGATGTGGATTGTATGCTTCAGCCTCCTTTAGATGGAAACTAGGCCATTTAGCGTAATGTGAAGAATGCAAGGGAGGGAAAACTGTGGGGTAGAGGGCACCAGGAATAATCTCCGCAGTGAGACTCGCTTGATCACATGGCAATAATATAGTGGAAGGCATAGGAGTTGAGAATTTTATGTTGGGTTTTTTTATGGTAGATTTCAAGGGCAGGGTGCAGTAACCTGTGAAAGCGAGAACAAAGGTTACCCCGAAGGACTGGGGACGATTGGGATAGTACTTGGAGACGTCAATATCCTTTGTTACGTTCTTTTCTATTGTAGTGAGTCAGTGACAGCTTGTTGTGCTGCACAAACTCATCTCTAAAGTTCTATCAAAGTTGTGCATTAGTTTTCACACCCTATTAATACTGGCACCTAGTCAGAAATAAATAAATGTGATGAGCCAATGATAATAATCCAGCACTAAAATGGGTGCTCGGTGTCACCGACCCTGAAGGGGTTAGCAGCAGGAGGCAGGCTGAGCACCTAGACAGGCATCAGTGCCTGGGGAAGTGAAACATGCAGGCCGCTCTGTACAGGCTCACAAGATGGGGGAAGTTGCTTCAGTGGAGCTCATCACAGAGCCGGAGGGAGGGGGCAAAGGAGATGGGCCATGGCAATATGATTTCCATTAAAATGTTTGCTGCTAGGACACCGCATGGGATTCTTGAGTCTCTCAGGGGTTAATTGAACTTGTGCGGCTTTGCATCTTAAAGACAGTTGGAAATGGGTGTGAAAAGAATCTTGTGTGTTTTTCTACTTATTAACAGGCTGTATCTATGTTAACTTATTATTTTTAGCCTACGTCATTTAGACTGGACCAGACATCACTGCACCTGTCTGACCATTATTTTCTGGAAAACCCGACGTGTCGTAGGATTATTAGGATATGTTCACACTATGACTTTTTACAGCCATCAAAGAACATTCATTTTTTTAAACCAAAAAAGCCTTCGAAAAGGCTGATGTTGTCTGGAGTTTTATACATCTGAGGTGTCCGTTTTACAGTTCGGGAGTTTGTGGAGAAGAGAGATTTTCCAGCTCCATGTTCAGGTCCCCATTGTTTTCTATGGGATTCTGGTTCAAGTTCGGGTACCAGAATGGTACCCGAAATGAACTTTGGACTAAAGTTCCGTTGCACCCGACCTTCCACGGGTCCACTAATCTCTAGTCACATTATATTCCCATTTATTTCAAAGCACACTTACAGAAATACTGCATAGTGTGCCCTAATACCTCAGTGGTCGGAGGTGGGGTATGTCGGGGGTAGCGGTGGCTACAGGTTTAACCCAAACTGTATTCAGGCTGCAGCCACTACATCATTATCGTAGAAACATCACTGCAGATTATTACAACAATGGACCAATTGATCCTAATATATGGGGACATGGAACGTATTCCAAGCGTTCCTAGAAACAATTCAAGCAAATGTTATGTTACTTGGGAGAGCGTTATTAAAACTAGGGCAAAGGAAATATGGCGCAGTTGCCCTTAGCAACCAGTATGATTACTTTTTCAAAGGCCATTTGAAGATTAAAAGCTGCAATCTGGTTGCAATGGACATCTACGTCACTTTTTGGGGGGTCAGTTTTTGGAATATCTTGCAAACAGCATTTGATGTGGAGGAAAATGTGTTAAAACGAGTGAAACGGAAAATTGGAGTAGTTTCCCATAAGGTGTGTGCTTTCAGCCTCTGAAAAATGAGGTGGCTTCTGATTGATGGTCATGGTCTATTAAACTTTTGCATCACTTTTTGATATATCTCCCCCAAATTTCTACATTTCTAAAAACAAACCTGGAACACTAGACTTTTAGGGTATGTGTGCACACAACTCTTTCCAGGCCGGCGAACGCGCTCAGGCTTCGAAGAGGAAGACTCTCCAAGAGGCCGGTGTTTTGTTTGTTTCCTGAGTGTTTTTTTTGTTGTTGTTGTTGTTGTTGTTTTTCAACATTAGGTCACTTTATTCCACCGCTTGGCATCATTGGAGACATTAAGTGGTTAAAAGACGCTGAAAAGCCTGGATATAGGAACAGTAATTTGTTTCTACATAGAAATACATGTGTTCATTCTTTTGAGCATTTAGTTTGCTTTTTTTGCAGGTGGGTTTGGGAGCAGACCTGTTTAAAAAAAAAAAAAAAAGATATTGTGCCCATAGCCATAGGCCTCAGTCAGACATCCTTCTTTCACGCGCTCATTATAGTTTTTGAGGCTGTTCACATGTCCATGAAAAATAGAAATGGAGACTTGTCCATTTTTCATCCTAGTCACAGATGAAACTCAACTATTCAAATCAAAGGGTCCATGATGGAAAAATAAAGTACAGCACAATGATGTCATATGTGTCTTCCACTGGTGGACAAAGTCAGAAAAGGGACCCTGTGCAAGAACAATACATGGGCCCTTTGCAGCCCAAGATCTCCCAAAAATGCAAAACTGCACCTGCTTTGGAGGTATAAATGGGCCCCCTCACCTCTTGGGTCCCTGTGCGGCTGCACATGTTGCACCAATGATATGTCTGCCACTGGTGTCTTCTGAGGGCTGCCAGTGTTTAACTTTTTTAAGGCCTCATTCAGACACCCATGTTTAAACACATGCGTGAAAAAATGGTACTGGTTTCATCCGTGTCATCCGTGTATCCTTTTATCATCAGCGTGTCATCCGTGTGTCCTTTTCTTTTACCATCAGTGTGTCATCTGTGTGTCCTTTTCTTTTACCATCAGAGTGTCATCTGTGTGTCCTTTTCTTTTACCATCAGTGTGTCATCCGTGTGTCCTTTTCTTTTACCATCAGAGTGTCATCTGTGTGTCCTTTTCTTTTACCATCAGAGTGTCATCTGTGTGTCCTTTTCTTTTACCATCAGAGTGTCATCTGTGTGTCCTTTTCTTTTAACATCAGTGTGTCATCTGTGTGTCCTTTTCTTTTACCATCAGAGTGTCATCGTGTGTCCTTTTCTTTTACCATCAGGTGTCATCTGTGTGTCCTTTTCTTTTAACATCAGTGTGTCATCCGTGTGTCCTTTTCTTTTACCATCAGAGTGTCATCTGTGTGTCCTTTTCTTTTACCATCAGAGTGTCATCTGTGTGTCCTTTTCTTTTAACATCAGTGTGTCATCTGTGTGTCCTTTTCTTTTACCATCAGTGTGTCATCCGTGTGTCCTTTTCTTTTACCATCAGTGTGTCATCCTGTGTGTCCTTTTCTTTTACCATCAGGTGTCATCCTGTGTGTCCTTTTCTTTTACCATCAGGTGTCATCTGTGTGTCCTTTTTCTTTACCATCAGTGTGTCATCCTTTGTTGTCATCCTGTGTCCTTTTCTTTTACCATCAGTGTGCCATCCGTGTGTCCTTTTCTTTTACCATCAGTGTGTCATCAGTGTGTCCTTTTCTTTTACCATCAGTGTGTCATCAGTGTGTCCTTTTCTTTTACCATCAGTGTTGCCATCCTGTGTCCTTTTCTTTTACCATCAGTGTGCCATCCGTGTGTCCTTTTCTTTTACCATCAGTGTGCCATCCGTGTGTCCTTTTCTTTTACCATCAGTGTGTCATCTGTGTGTCCTTTTCTTTTACCATCAGTGTGTCACCTGTGTCCTTTTCTTTTACCATCTCATGTGTGTCCTTTTCTTTTACCATAGTGTGTCATCCGTGTGTCCTTTTCTTTTACCATCAGTGTGTCATCCTTTGTCTTTTACCATCAGTGTGTCATCGTGTGTCCTTTTTTCTTTTACCATCAGTGTGTCATCCGTGTGTCCTTTTCTTTTACCATCAGTGTGTCATCCGTGTGTCCTTTTCTTTTACCACCAGTGTGCCATCAGTGTGTCCTTTTCTTTTACCATCAGTGTGTCTTTTCTTTTACCATCAGTGTGCCATCCCTGTGTCCTTTTCTTTTACCATCAGTGTGTCATCCGTGTGTCCTTTTCTTTTACCATCAGTGTGTCATCCATGTGTCCTTTTCTTTTACCATCAGTGTGTCCTTTTTCTTTTACCATCAGTGTGTCATCAGTGTTTTTCACAGATGGATAAATAAATTATAAAGCTTCTCCTATACTTGCAATGTTAAACATTGACAGTATACAGATAGCACATGGGTTCTATCTGTGTGCTGTATGTATTTTACATGGATTCATAGACTTGTCCTTTTTTTCATGATAGCGGAAAGAAAACGGACTTGTCTCTGCGTTTTACATGGACTCGCGGTTTGTGAAAAAACAGACATGTGAATAGCACTATAAATTATAATGGGTACGTGATGAAAATGTGAAAAAAACAAACTGATATAGCACCTGCAGCACAGACGTCTGAATGAGGCCTAATGGCTTAGAAGTTTAGATAATTTTATTCATTTTTATTTTATTTTCTATATGGGAAAAAATGGCTTGTACACAAGATCGATTTTCTCTTCCAAGTGCTACCCGAGGTTTTCATGAATTGCATTCATACCTGCAGTGTTCTATGGGTCTCTGCACGTGTTCGATGTTTTTATTTTGTTTTCCCTCGGGCTGAGGGAAAAATAATAGCAACATGTCTGATATTGATCCGAGTGTCTGATCAAAATCGGCAATGCAAGCATGTGGGTCCATGAAAAAAATCGGACTGCACTCGGACATCCAAGTGTGATCTAATTTTCACGGACTGAAAAGGAAACAGTGGACAACTTTTTCAACCTTTTTTTTTTTTTTTTCTCTCCACGTCCATGAAAAACTGATGCCATTCTGATCAAAGTCTGATCAGAATAATTGGTCCGTTTTTCTCAGATGTGGAGAAAATGGTCGCGTGATCCTAGCCCTGTGTTAATGACGTATACACAGACCGGCAATTGATGAAAGTGGGTTCCACCACATTGATTAAAAACAATTTTTTTTTTCTCAGCTGTGGCATAAAAAATATATCTGAAGGAGTCATTTTTTTTTTTTTTTTACAAATACCAACATGTTTCTACATTCTGGTTTTCTTTAGACCCCCTCCCCTTTGTGAGCATATTCGTAGACCGTTCACACGTGTGATACTGAAGATGTATTTGATGTCCAGTACATTTAGTATAGTCCAGTTCCTACAGTGAAGCGAGGAGCACTTTGCGGACAGCGGTGATGGACTCGGTCTGTGTATCTGCACCTCTCGCTGCTGACTAAACAGTTCTGTCAGCTGGCAGTCCTGAGGCCTGAGGATTTGTGATAGTTGTAGGAAGGGTGTGGAGGAGATGGAGAGCAGGGGAGGGGGATAAATGCTCTGGGCACCAACTGTTGCTCCTTTCAAGCCTTGTGCCTGAGACACCTTCACATATTATTCTGTTTGTTTTTTCTTGCCTTTTTCTCATTTTAACCCTTTCCATCATTTAGTAAACATTTTACTATATTTTGGAAACCCTGATCTTTCACTTTGTGTTTTTCCGTGGCATTTGGAAGGGTCTCCCGTAAAAGAATGGTGCAGATGTCCACAGTGGTGGCCATCGATTGCTGTTTTATTTTTCATCTGCACTTGTTTTTGGGCAGCAGGTCCAATGTAACTGTATCCGGCGTAGCTATCAAACATGACTTGACTAGTGAGACTTGATGGTGCTTTCTGAAGAGGTGCTACCCTTTCTGCAGCTGCCATCCTCTTCTTGTTTTACTGGCGGCTAGACCACGATTTATTGCAGTAACTGGAATGTTTCTTCTGCTTTACCGTTGGCAAAATATAGAAATGTGTATAACGTGGACCAGGAAAGGGTAACAGCAAGGGTACATCTAAACTGAAGATCTTGTTCTGTTACACCGTCTCGGTGTTTCTCTCGCTAGGCCATGTTTGAGCATGCAAGCACTGCCGAGATTCCTTCAAGTCACAATAGGTCCTGCCACTCCCCAGGGCCAGGTAACTTTGTGGCGGTGTGTCGAGGATTGCCTGCACTTCTTCCTGGATGAAGGGATACAGAGACGCACCTTATTTTACTGCTTGCCGGAGCTGGTTAGGAGTGTATGACAGCGTTAATACAGAATTGATGAGGCGGTGTGCCCATCGTAGAGCTGGATAGGCACCCTAATCAGATAGTTTGGTGGAGACTCTTGTGAGATCATTTGCATCGAGCTAATGCTCCACATGTATGTGGAGGTATTACCAAATGTGTTCCGGAAATGAATTCATGCATGTTATCACTTTGGCTCGGAACGTTCTCTGACTGTTTGGCCTCCCCTTGCTCGGCCAGTTTGGTCCTGGCTTAAAAGGTACCATTGTTTGTTCATCAAACATAGGGTGCAGCATGTTTCCAGGGAGATTGCGGTTCTATCGCTGCTGTGACCGTACACAATGGAAGTTACCTTTGTAAACCTGAGAGCATCCTTCTGCTGGGGGAAGGTGCAACTAGATGGAACACTTTTTGTTTTTTATACCTTAGTTATTCTCCTTTCTTGTAGGGGATAAAAATGTCAAGAGAGCCAACAAGGGCTTGTTCAGACCTACCAACAGTTTACTGGCATTGTTTGAACTAGCTTTTTCTGTTACAAACTGCGTTTTGGCAGAATTAAGTTTGCCTGTGCGCCAAAATGGGTGCTCTGTTCACAAAGCCAATGGATGCAAAAATAAAGCATCGCTAATTTAATATCTCCTGATACACATGATGTCCATCTTCATGGTGGGACAGGTAAGTTTTATCACGTTCACAGTGTTAACATAAACTGTCTCGAGACAAAACCACACGTAACAACCAAGGCATTAATATCTTTGCTTTGGGGGAGGGAGAATATGTACATGAATTGCTGAATCTGTCCCACCCAGTTGTATGTATGGAGCCAGTCACTGTTGCCACATCTAAAATTCATAAAAGAAATGATAAAAAATTCATATGAAAAAAAAAAAGTCCTACATCATCATTTACAAGTTTTGCAAATAAATGGTGAAACACAGGAACTTGTATCTAATGCGCATGTTTTGTGACTAATGGAGGCTGATGTCTGGAAAGCTCTGTGGAAATTAAAGGCACCAGTAAAGCTAGTAAAATAAATTATGTAAAATGTATGCATTTTTCAACTTTACATACACCAGTTTGTCGCTCTATTATTCCAAATTCCAATACTAACGCTCTGGTGTGGCTACAACAGGTAAGGTATGTTCACATGTCCAGCAATGATCCGTCAGAACGGATCCAGCTGCAGTCCGTTGTCAAAAAAGTTGTGTAGACATAACTTTAGTCCGTTTTTCAAAAACTGATCTCTGCTGGATCTGTTTAACACTGAAGTCTATGGACAACGGATCTGTTAATTAGCCATTCGTTGTCTTCCATTTCTAGCGGATCCAGCCAGCACAAAAACGGATCCGTTAGAAATAAGAGAACAACGGATGGCTAATTAACGTATGCGTTGTCCATAGACTTCAGTGTTAAAAAGAAAAAACGGATCCAGCTGAGATGATTTTTTGAAAAACTTAAAAACTGTCTGCACCTGCTGACTCCGCTCTAACGGGTTGTTTCTGGACATGTGAACATATCCTAACAAACAATAGCCAAAACTTAAGTTCCATACATATGGTAAATTTTTTTTTTATTTCTTTTTCCAAGTTTCTGGTTTATTCTTTTTTTTCTTTTTCCTTGAACTGCTACTTCAGCACAACTTTTTTTTGTAATTTTGTACTTTTTTTTTTAACTTTGTACCTTTTGTTAAACTTTAAAAGCTTAATAAAAAGTTGAATATAAAAGTGGGGCAGCATGGATGCTTGGAGGGCTGAGCAGGCAAAGTTCTGCTATCAGGTTTAGAACAGTTCATGCGCAGGTTTCAGTAAACATTAACCATTATTATCAGAGCTCGCAGTGTGCTGAGTGGTTAGCGAAGAGAATGTACCCAAAGACTCAGATGAAGCAAATGAGTCCAAGGTCAAAAGGATGAGAGCTTATTCTATTTATTTTCACCAATCATGCGGTCTGCTGCATTTTGTCTACCTCTGATTTGGAGGAGGAGGAACATTGCACAAAAGATATTAGTACAAGTAAACTTATTGTCTTGTAGCGAAATATATTGTCCTGCAACAGTTCAGACATCAGGAGGTGTTCAGGCTTCAGTATTTGTTTGCTTTTGTTTATTTTGTTTTTACTGTGGCTAGTCCTTAGTTGTATCAGTTCTGCTGAGTTTTGCATTACAAGATGGCTGAGATAAAGCCACTTCTGAATTGCTGAGGGTTACTGGTACATTGTGACACTCCAGGCAGTTTTCTCTCTCTTCTCTGATGGATTTCACCTTCTGCTTACCAGAGCACCACTGTCAGTCATGGAGAATGAGCAGGGCGGGGAACCTGCTGGCGGGGCCAGGATTGGTGGGTAGGAGCCACACACTGATGGGAGGAGGAGAGCGGCTGCAGCAACAGTTGGCCAATGTTCTTGCCTTGTACTTTGGCCTGCATCCTCTTGCCTGGAGATTTGTAGCACAGAAGGGAGAGGGAGATTAGCAGAGAGATTTTGCAATAGCTTGTCTACATAGATGCACACTTTCAAACCATTGCTCAGCCTCCAAAACTTCTTTTCCACCCTAAGTTATCTTTGAAGAACCGAAAAAACAGATGTTTTACGTTCTGTGTTCTGACCTTAGATGAATAGATCCACGCCAGTTAGGAGAAGTATAGGTGTATATATACCGCTATTGATAATCAGGCAAATATTTAACCAGACTAACTAGCGTATCAGGTACTAGTCTACAATTAGAAGGTGAAGATAACTTTATCTTTTGTCTATACGTAGTTGATGTTACCAAAGGACAGTTTGCATAGATTGTGTTCTCACATTTAGTAGTAATAATGAGACCCCTGTCCACATGTGGCAAATATGGGATTGCCGATGTTACCATGCTTTATTGGGACATTATATGAAAGTTTAGATTTTTGTAATGTTTCAGAAGAATTAGTTATTTATTTTTAAGTAGTTTTAGGTTGTTTTTTTTAAATCGGTAAAAAAAACAACTGGGAATTAAGAAATAGGCACATGTTGTGGACATAGATAGTGGGATTAATATGTTACAGTAAAAGGGCTGGTGCAGACGAAAGTGCATGCTGTCCGACAAAACATCAAATCGCACCCAGGCCACTGTAGTCTATGGAGCCGTGCTCATTTCCAATTCTTTCCTCGCACAGAGTCGGTCCAAGGAAAAAATTGCTCCATGGCCGAGTTTGATCTGATATTCAGATTGCTCTCAGCCATGCACATATCCAATTCTTTCCTCGGACAGAGCCAGTCCAAGGAAAAAATTGCTCCATGCCCGAGTTTGGGATTCGGATTGCTTTCAGCCGTGCAAGTTAATGAGTGCGTGGAAAACATTGAACTGCACTCTGATGACATCTGAGTGCAGCACAATTTGCACACACTCACAGGATGAAGGAGATGGAGACCTTTTTTTTTTTTCTTTTTCTTTTTCTCCTCATCCAAGAAAATCTGATCCCACTATGCTGACACTCTGATCAGTGTTTGATTAGTGTTTGCATAATCGGCCCGATTCTCTCGGATGATGGCCATCTGCACTAGCCCTAACAGGGATATGTCAGTATTTTTGAGAAAAATAAAAAATTCAACTCTTAACATTTCGGTTTTGTCCTTGGCGAGTAATTTTGGAGTATAAACTCTCTGGGAATGAGGTGACTAAAGAGCCACTTATGACTTTATGCAGTAGCTGGTGTTTTGAGGCGCTACTGCCGATCTGCTATATCAGTATCTTGCAATCTAAAAACTGATTGATCTAGGTTGAAGCTGTTCACCACTAATGATGGGGATGAGCATGTGGCCCTCCGTACTCTGTCTCGCCCAGCTGTGTGGGAGGGAGATGAGACGGGAACCCTCCATTTTACTGTAGAATTAGGATCCTTCAGAGTTCTTTGCTTCATGAATGGAGCATTTGTTAGTGAGTGCACAACTGTTACATGTAGGCTGCCCAACATCCCACACTACTCCGCAGGAACGGCATCCAACTGTATTCTGTCATTCTTTCTCTAGCTGGCCTACTGACATCTATCAGTGATGATGACAAACTGCCCAGCATCTGTGTCTTATATTTTACTGCTTTACTTTGAAATCATGGTATTGCGGCTTTTTTTTCCTTTTTTTCCCTCATTCATCTGGTCTAATAAGAACTAAAGGCAAGTAGCTGAATGTGTTATAAAGTTGAGGCATTTGGAGACTGAGGAACGTCCAGCCATCGGGGTCTCTCTCGCCAGCATCCGTGCATGTTTCAGTAGGTTCTTCTGTTGCTAGGCACTCACATTTCAGGTCTGCAGGCCATCTCCACTCATTTGTGGCCTCCTTGCAAATACCTTCGCTGTGGAATGCTGGCTTTCCAGTGCTACCTTCTAGGGGCGAGTTGCTTTTGGACGCTTCGAAATACTGCATGAAAAAGTCATGGCACAGTGCCTTGCAAAGTGTTAGACCCCTTCCGTGGATGAGGTACAAGCAAGATTACTATCTGGTTATTTTGATCTTGTAAAGGGCTGACATTTTTGGCTGCTGTTTACACTGATGTAAAATAAAACCAGTGGCATAAATGTGCAGATTGTCCTGTTCTGGAGACCCTAGAAGTGTCTGGGGTTGGTTCTCAGGTGCTGGGGGCAGTGGTGGCTCTGGGAGTCCAGATGACATGACACCAAAGTAACACCATCACTATAAGGCCATGTTCACACGCTCAGTGTTTGGTCAGTATTTTACATCAGTGTTCATAAGCCAAAACCAGGAGTGGGTGATAAATACAGATGTGTTTCTAGTATTATTTCCTCTGATTGTTCCGCTCCTCGTTTTGGCTTAAAAATACTGACCAAATAGTGAATGTTTGCGAGTAAATGGGTGGTTCAAATAAACGTTTCTGCGTGTGGACCGATTGTTGTTTTTTGTAGAAAATCAAAGTCTGTACTATGATCCGTTTTTTTGGATCAGACTCGCCTAATACAAAACTTGATGCCATACAAACGAAATCAGTATGGCATCTTTTAATAATGGATCCAGATATTCACATTAGAAATTTTATTTTTCAATCCAACATTTTTTTTTTTTTTTAATTGTTAATGGCCTCAAGGTCAGTTTAACTCATACTACCTGCTGATTTGTACTTCTTTGCCGATCAGCTGTGTTTTAATAGCCTGTTTAGGTAGCCACATTGCATTTAGAATGTACACCATACGATCTAAGGCCGGGGTTACACTTGTGAGAAACTCGCACGAGTCTCGCACCTCAATACCCGGCACTCGGGACTGGAGTGTGCGGCTGCATGTATTTCTTTGCAGCTGAACGCTCCGGTCCCGAGACTCTCGCAAGTGTGACCCTGGCCTAATACTGACATACTGGCATAAGCCCGCGTCTCACATAGCGATACACCAGCGATCCCGACAACGATCAGGATCGCTGGTGTGTCGCTACATGATCGCTGCTGAGCTGCCAAACAGGCAGCTCTGGCAGCGATCAGCACAGCGACATTGCGGGTAACGTCGCTTAGTTACCCGCAGTGAACATTGGATACCAGCGCCCTGATGCAGGGAGCTGGTAACCAAGGTACACGTCGGGTTTCCAGGTGCTGCGCGGTGCCTGGAAACCCGCTGTGTACCTTGGTTACCAGCACCCTGCATCAGTGCACTGGTATCCAAGGTACACAGCGGGTTTCTAGGCACAGCCCCGCGCCTGGAAACCCGCTGTGTACCTTGGTTACCAGCGGATCGCTGGTCTCCCGCCTGTCACATGCAGCGAAGCGTGCTGGCCAGCGGGAGACCAGTGATCAAAAAAATGTCCAGGACATTCAGCGATGATCAGCGATACCCAGCAGGGGGGCTGATCGTCGCTGAATGTCACACACAGCGATATCGCTGGGGAGATCGCTGTTGCCTCACAAAACTAGTGACTCAGCAGCGATATCGCTAGCGAGATCGCTGTGTGAGATGGGGGCTATAGGCAGTGGTCTCAGGTTTTGTTTACAAAGGACAATATGCTGCTGAGAACCATGATCCTTTAGGCAAACCAAAATATCATTTCACCTGGCGAGGTGATGGCCAGCGAGCATTGTGCTCCATCCTTGGGTGATCGACAGCCTTTATACACTGCCTGATAATCAAAAACACATTTCTTACAATGCTTTTTCCCCAATAATCAGGCAGTGTAAATCATAAATTTGTTTGTCACCCTGAGACTTCACTACCATGTTTGCTGGTGAGTCTGGAACTGTGCGAATGTGTTGCAGTAAACAAGGTTTTGTTTCCTGATAATCTCACAGTCTACACAGGCTGCCAATTTCCGAAGAACAAGTAAAATGTTTGTTCATCGGGTGAAATGAGCTTTTGTGATCATCCTTCTCGGCAGCACATCCTGTGTAAACAGGACCTGTGCTGCCGAGACCAATGGCAGCCTATGTATTGAGAGATCTATTGCTGATCATTCACTGAGCATTTGAAGCTTAAACGGGCTGAACAACCACCGATCATCACCGTCCGGTGGTCATTTATTGCCGCCTGTCGGTGTAAATAAGACTATTAGGGAGCCCTAATATCGCAGTTGGTCAGTAGTGAAATGTTGCACAGTTTAACACTTTTTTTTTTCCGTGCTGTGCCTGATCTGGTTAAGGGGTGTCAGGAAGCGAGGCCAGCATTGTGCTATTGTTTCAGCTGCAGTAACAAACTGTACACTTAGATGGCCGACAGTTGCTATTTTTAAGGCAAGGGAAACTGAATATTGCCAGACGAGTGTGGCTGCATGAGCTTGTATGTGTGAGAGTTACATACAATCCGCAAAAGTCCAATTAACGGTCAGTCGTTTTTACCCAGATTTTAACATTCCGATACCTAAATGGCAAAACTGTGCGGCGCTGTCTCCCATCACAATCTTGCAGCCGCCCTGTGCTTAGCAGAATACAGGTGTGCTAGGAGAAAGGTCCATAGCAACACGCAGGGCTGCGGTATAAGCGGGCACACAATGCCGCCTAACAGGTTTAACAAGATTTTCTGAATCTGTTTGCTGCTCTGTATCATCTGATTATTTTTCTTTTCTATTTCTTTACAACCTCCCCGTCATCCAGCCTTGCAATGAAAACTTGTAAGAGGTACAGTTTTTTTTCTTTTTAATGATGTTTTAGATGATTTAGGGGGTAATAAAGGGCAAGAATCTTCATCAGGAACAGCAGCTGGCAAAGAAAGACTCCGCTGTTTAGGTCTTAAGACACAGAACATGCACATGTCTATGCCCATCATTCTGCAGCACGGAAGAAGCAGAGAGGCGGTACCCTTAACCCTTTATTGCTAGGCAGCTCCCCGGTCTAAAGTCCTAGCAGATTTATGATTTTACATATATGATTTTTTTTTGGGGTCTACTTTTCTAATACCTATTTCTAAAATTTAAAAAACTTTAAATTATATAGGGTTCTATACTCCCAGCCCACTGTATGGGATAAGTAACAGCTGACATAATGGGCAGATAAATACATCTAAAATTGTAAAGTGCTGCGGAATATAAAAATTATGGTTAATCTGTTGGTTTTGTAAAAGCAAATTCAATCGTAGAATGCATTGTAAATCTTGAGCGTTGGTGCTTTGATATTGGGGTACTACCGTTCGCACAGTGTTCTGCACCTCTGCTGCCTTAGAACTTTTCCTAGTTCACATATGATATGAAACATGAAGGCTAATGTGTCATTTTGCTATTGCCGTAAACATGCCTATATAGTGCATCTGCTGCTGGCGAGAATGTGCTGCTGAGAGCGGACCTATCCTGTGACAGAAGCATTCCTTGGCTGACCAGTTTGTGTGTGACATCCAGCCATCTCCATGCTGCATGGCCCCACCTGCCCAAGCACATGGCCAGCGATGTGACTCTGAAGTCTACCCCTGCACTTCTCTAGAAGTGAGGCGGCCAACATTGCATCTGAGCTCATTCTCCTTCTCTGCCATTCTCCTGTTACAAATCTCATGTGACTTCCAAATCTTGGAAAAGCACATGATGCTGGTACTGTGTCCTACTTTTATGTTGCAGACGAGTGATGCTTTTGGAGCCTGCTTTGTTTTTTCTCTTGACTTTTTTTATTTTTATTTTATTTGTGTTATCTGATCTTCAAGATAATGGGATGTTTGGGGAAAATATATAGATGGATATCAATCAACACTACAATAAGTAACTTTTTTTTACAGAATTTCTTAATTAGTTCACTTTATTCAGACAAAAAAAAAACACGTGACCATAACATGTCTGCACAGCCTAGAATGACAAACGTTAAAATTGCATTGTTGTGAACCTAACATACAGCTCGATTCATGCGCAGCGCTGTTTTGTTTGTTTTTTAAATACTTTGAAGTCCATTGAAATATATTTATTTTGTGGTGTTTTAGTGCCATTTTTGAGTCAGTGGTGTACTTTTTATTTTTATTTTTTTTTTCCCCCAATATGTCTCATGCTGGGTATGGCGTTTTTGCAAAATCTTTCCGATAAGTTATTTTTCTTGTATAGAATTTCCAGCTAAACACATGATTTAAATGTTGTCAAAAACTCCACACACTAAAAATGCTCTGAAAAGAAGCCTGAAACTTTATGGGAAAAAAAGGTGTGAGAGATAGAGGCTGTCTTCAAGATACTATCCCAAAATGTAGTAGGTATAATAATTTCCAATTAGAAATTTAGTATAGTTCTTCTGATTTGATATGTCGCTTACCTCTCACTTACACCTACTACATATTGAAATCTTGGAAATTAGTATACCCCTTTAAACTACTGAGATTCCACATGCAGATTAGACCCATTTAGTGGCCACCATAATTACTGCACCTGGCTATCTACACAATAGATGATATGTTTGCCATATGTGAATTTCCCATCACAATTAATTTTCTAAAGATATTTTCACATGGTAAAAAAAAAGCAAAAAAAAAAAATGTACATGCCCTCCGGCTCTAAAAGATCCTTGGAGCTACTGGTATGATTGATAAGATATATACGCCTTGTGCATTGTAATGGATGGAAATCCCTAATGAGATGGACACAAAGCACATTGACACAGATATTCCCATGACTTCAAGCACTCCTGGTCCAGCCAAGCAACTGAGGGAATTTAAGGATAGTGAAAAGAGCCCAGATTTAATAAAGGCTTTGAGAGGCTGATGATGCGAGCGGACAGCGTGCTCCAGCTGTAAGTCATTACTAGCAGAATGGCGCTCTCAGGCAGACAAATGCTATCCTTGTCTTGGGACCCTGTACTGTAAAACACTGCAGTCGACCTCCACACTGTGCGCTCTTTGTACTATGCACATACTGAGCTGAATATCTAGCGTCATGGACTAGATGGCAATATCGACTTTGTAATACACAATATGTAACGTGAACCTACAACCCCTACCCGAAAACCCTAAAATGAAAAGTCAGATAATCTCTTATTTGTAAATATTGACTTTGTGTATTCTTCCAAAGACTCGGTCCTCGGACGGTTCTCGACCCTTCTGATTGTCTCCATATGTAGCCGTACAGTAAATGAATGCTTGCTGTGGCTTCATGCAAGTTTCCTCGACACATTGGAAAGTCTTCTCCTCTTCCTTCTTTCCTGACACTGTTTTCAGAATTGTTACATTCTAAGGGCGCATTTACACTGTGCGGTGTGCAACGTTAAGCAACCGCCGACCTGCAGCATATTTACACTGTCAGACCTCTTCACATGAACAATCCATAATAGATCGGTGTTCAGGGCTGCCATTATTCTCAACAATGCGGGTCATGTTTCCCAGGATTACGTGCTCAAAAACTATGATCTTTTGGGCAGCCCATAAGGTCGTTTCACCAAACGAATGAGCGTTTTTGCTCGTTTGTCAGTTGATCTACAGCCTGTTAACACTGCACGATTATTACTAAACAAGCGTTCCTGCGAATGTTCTTTCCCGATGATCATGCAGTGTGCATTAGTGATGAGCGAACGTGCTAGTATAAAGGTGTTATCCGTACATGTTCGGGTGTTAACTGACTGTCAAATAATATGTTTGGGTCCCCGCGCCTGCATCTCTCGCGGCTTCTCGACAGCCACAAAACATTCAGGGATTGCCTGTTTACTAGAACAAACCTCATCCAATTTGCCTTTACAGTAACACTGCTGGGAAAATCTGCAGTGTATCCACCCCATGTGAACATGCCATTATTTTGCAAATGATCAACTGCTGTTAAATTGTTGCCAAGCCTTCCATACAATGCAGTGCCAAGTGTTCATATGCATATAAGAGGCAGCAAATGGGTAAGGTAGTGAATGGCAGACAATAGATGAGCATGACAAGGTGTTGAGCATTGTTTTCCAAAGTGCAGCAGTAAAACCATCACTTGGGTCAGGACCAGTAATCCTATTGAGAGTAGGATCTAGTATGTACTAGGCATCTTTCACGCCACCTAAAACAATTCTACGCATTTCTCGTGCCATCCTTCAGATAAGTCTCTTTTGTAATTACAAAGAAAAAAAATCTGGAATATAACTTTTAGGTGATCGCTAATGTAGAAATGTGTCTGTACACGACAGGGATGCCTCATCGAGGAGGAATTGTCTACATTCCATGGTCCTACTATACACGATAAGCATCTGTGATGTTGTATTAACCCTAAAGTTCCATCGGTCCATGTAGTGTTGATGAATCTGTCTTGGTTTGTACATTTTTGTATTTATGATGTTTTAAAGCTTAGAGTTTGCAAAAAAAAGTTACATATAGCAATGAACATATGTTTTAGGGTTCATGTATCATTTTGTAAAAAAAAAGTGGATATGGATGCACAATGCAAATTTTTTTTTCTCCATGTTCCTACATTGTTTTTTTTTTTCCATCCCTATTTGTTCAGTTTTTAACTAATTTTTTTGCATGCAGAGGGAGAAAAAATATGGAACAGATGCATGTGAACTACATCTGAAATGATTGAAATCTGTGCCAAAAATATTTGCTTTTATGGATTTTCAGCCTGAAAAAAAAATCTGTGTTAAAAAACAACTGTGAACATGCGCTAAACGCACCCATACACATTAGACCGAACCTCTTATATATATATATATATATATATATATATATATATATATATATATATTATTGGGGGCTTCCCGACATCATGTTTTCAGACATAGGAATTTGGCATGTCCAATTTCAGACTGCAGATTCATTGATGCGACTAGTCTCAGCTCTTGTACAGAACACGGGAGCTGCTCCTCCAGTGTATAGAGGAGTCGGGAGAGATGACGGTCGGCTAAGGCCGACAGCTGTATATTTGGTTTTTGGGGGCCCTTAAGGGTCTGCTCATTGACTAGGCTGTTATCTGCCACAGCCCCATGATTATGCATGCTCAGCTGTTTTTCTTTTCTTTTTTTTTTGTTGATCATTTAGAAAAGCTATGAATAGCAGATCCGGGCAGGTTACAGAGGATGGAGGAGAAGGATCCAATGTCTGTTACTAAACAGCTGCAGTAACCTCTGTGCTCTGCTTCCCTGTGTGCAAACAGCCAAGTGCTTTGCATTGGGGGAGGGAAGGATGCAGACAGTTTATCAGTTGTAGGTGTAAATGGTACAGTTTCAGGCACTGTTGTGCTGTCCAGGAAGCTGTTGTCTTGATGCTTCCTGATGATGCTGCAAGGTTTGTTTTTGGGTATAGTGTTACACAGGGATCCATTGTTGCCTCTGCTGTACAACACAATGCAGAAATGCCTTGCGCTTTTTTTTCTCTTTGTTACCAGTCCTCAGTCCTCTCCCAGTAGAAGGGGATTTCAGTTAATTAAACAGGGTCTTCCATAAAACCCAGACCTTTGCGCGCAGCTTTGGCACTGTGCTGATACAGTGGGTTTATTGGCTTGTGAGCTATGTTGTGGCTTTTCTTGTGCTTCTTCTGCGGTTCCTTTCCAATACATGTAGCCCCCATTTCTGGATAGTTGTGTCCATAAGTTTTCTGACCTTCGCTTTAAGCATCAGGCTGCTGAAAAGGCTTCTGGGAAGATCTTCCCTTGGGCAGAGATCCAAAGCTCTGCGGAGTAATATTTAAAGCAGCTGAACAGTCCTCTTCAGCCAAGAGTATCAGCATGGTTCACAGCAGCAGGAAATCCATCTCCTAAACAGCGTATAGCAGGCGAGGGTCGTCCTGCTCCCTCCTCCAGCGAAAAATGCCAAGGATTTCTATTTACAATCCCCCTTATGGACAACTTACCGTCACTTCATTTTATATCCATCAATGCACAAAACAGAATTTTTCCGACATTATTTTTAATATCATTCGACCCCAATCTTTTTGTAAACTCCACCTAGAGGGTTTTAAAGAAAACCTGTCGCCAGGTCAAAATTGAACATTTTTTTGCTTATTTTATTCTTGCTCCTCCCATGAGATTTCTCGTTTTTGTTTCATATAAAGTTTCCGGTAATCTCTGGGGGTGTCCTTAGGCTGCTCTCCATAATTACCCTCTGATCAGCGCCCCAGATCAGTAAGAAGGCCCATATCTCAGAAATGTATAGAGAATTTATACAGAACAAAAAAAAAACTGAACTCTCAGGAGCAGAGGGGAAATAAAGAAGAGCAAAAACTTGTCACTTTTAGTTTTAACTTTTATTGTCCTGATTTTCCAAGGGTAATAGAAAAACATTTGTGCGCCGTGATGCGGAGCATTGGAACATATTGATAGTTATTTGTGTACACTGTTCATGGACGTATAACTCCTTCTGAATATCTTTATTTTAGAAAATTTGTGTTTTCCTTAAAGGGGTTCTTTGGGAAAAGAAAAAAAAGTCCTAATTTAAATTCCTTGCTGGTTTAACTGAGCTAATCCCAATTGTTTTGTCTAAGATAACCATTATAGTACATAAAAAGACTGCTGCCTTGTCACACTGAGAAATGGGTCCTAGGATGTTTTTACGACAGGTGCTTTGTGAGCATGTGCAGTAGGTTTTTCTGTTGCTGTGACTTGGAGATAATCTGCACCATGTACTCCAGCCATTTCCTGTTCACAGTAGCAGAGCGACCTACTGCACATGCTCACCTGTCATAATAACAGTCTAGGACCAGCTTCTGTCAGTGGAATTTTACTACAGTGATTAACTTGGGATGATTGGGATTTGCTAACGCTATTTAGAAGTTTACTATTTTCTTTCTTTCGTTTCTTTTCTTTTTCCTTTTCCTTTTCTTTCGCTCTTTCTCTATTTTTCTCTTTATCTTTTTTTCTCTCTTTCTTTTTTCTTTCTTTCTCTTCTTTCTCTTTCTCTCTCTTTTTTCTTTCTCTTTCTCTCTTTCTCTTTTCTCTCTTTCTCTCTCTCTTTCTCTTTCTCTCTTTCTCTTTCTCTCTTTCTCTTTTCTCTTTCTTCTCTCTTTCTCTTTCTCTCTTTCTCTCTCTCTCTTTTTCTTTCTCTTTTTCTTTTTCTTTCTCTTTTTCTTTCTCTTTCTCTCTCTCTCTTTCGCTTTCTCTTTCTCTTTCGCTCTCTTTCTCTCTTTCGCTCTTTCTCTTTCTCTCTCTTTCAGTCTCTTTCGCTCTTTCTCTTCTCTCTTTCTTTCTTTCTTTGTCTCTTTCTCTCTCTCTCTCTCTTTCTCTCTTTTTCTCTCTTTCTCTCTCTTTCTCTTTATTTTTCTCTTTCTTTCTCTCTTTCTCTCTCTTTTTCTTTCTCTCTTTTTCTTTCTTTTTCTCGTTCGCTCTCTCTTTCTCGCTCTCTCTTTCGCTCTCTCTTTCGCTCCTTCTCTCTTCTCTTTCTCTTTCTTCTTTCTTTCTCTTCTCTTTCTCTCTCTCTCTCTCTCTTTCTCCCTCTTTCTCTCTCTTTCTCTCTCTTTCTCTTTCTCTTTCTCTCTCTCTCTTTCTTTCTTTCGCTCTTTCTTTCTCTCTCTCTTTCTCTCTATCTCCTTTTAATGAAATAAACATTCTGGAGCATCATTTCCTAAAACTCTGTAAAAAGGAATGGTGCCCTTATGTTTTCCTCCTACAAAAGTATGAATGAACTTACAAGCTGATGATAAACTGATAAATGGAATGGTGCCCTTACATATGTGGTTGGGTCAGTACTGATTGGACAGTGAGAAACTACCTGTGACTTATGTACATGGGTTTTAAAATTTCCAGGGAGTGGGGGATAGAGTACTTGTACATCGCAAGGTTTTGAGATGCCCCGAAAAGTTATTGGGTATACATGTATTTACTGAAACCTAGGAAACACAGTATTAAATGCCATGACATCCCTTTGGTATATACATATTTACTGGGTGGTGTGATTATTAGTAGGGTTCTGTGTTTTGGAAAACATATAAAGTAAATGTAAATATTACTTTGTAGTCAAGGCCCATTGTTGTAGAACATCCAGTTATCTGTTTGCAGTTTCTCTTCTCTCGGTAGACTGGCCGTAATTACTACTTTTATTGTTCGGCTGGAGCAACGTTGCAGTTTATTTCTTATTCCTATTAGCGTGACTGTAATTATGTGCTACATTCTGTCAGATTATAGGCCAAAGAGATCTTTGTAAATGAATGGAGGCTTTGGATTGGCTGGTGCACAGGGTGTTAATCTCCCCAGAGTGCACTGGTTTTCACACATTCCATAAGAGAACAGGAAGTAAAGGAAGGCACTTCTATCAAGGAACCTAGTTCTACTAACGCGGTCCTCATCAAGGTGTAGCATAGGGACTGTTCTCATGACTGTGTCCTTCATTCATTGCTTTTTCTTTATCGTTTTGTTTACTTTTGTACTTTTTTAGTGGTTTTTTTTTGCCCTTTTACACCGATGTAATAGGCAGAATTAATTGATTTTCGGAGCTGGGAAGGGGGGTGAAATCCATAAGCGGTACCACTTAGGTTTTGTTTTCTATAAATGATTGCAGCTTTGGTGCTATATAATAATCAATAGTGGATAATGCTCTACCCTTGTCACAAGAATGCACCTCCCGCACTAGGATGGGCTCTTATCTCTTGTGAGAAGAGAAGGGTTGGGTTCTGGTTTACAAGGCAACGAAAGAAAAGCATCAGCAGAGGCCGAGCTGCGCTAAGTTTCCACCGGCTATTGCTTCATCCGTATATAATCATTAGCCCTTACTGCAGAGAATACAAGGCAAAGTGCATTCAGCCCTGTTCTCCATCCTAACTTTGTGTGAAGTCATTTTTCATCTCAAAGTATTTGTAAATATGTGTATCATCGGAAAAAAAAAATATTCAGGTCTCCTATGTCTTACTCCAATTTTTTGCCGTGGCCACCTTTTTGTTTTTTTAGTAAAGTAACATGAAATCAAATATATTACATATTGTTGGATGGTTCTGTACTACAGCCGTTGAATAATACCATTATGGTAATGATTTTATACACCGTAACATTACGGCAGTAATTCAAGGTGTGTATTTTCACATGAACATTCAAGACCACGCAGGCTTTATCGCATGTTGCGTTTCGCCCTGGAGGTTACTTGATCAGAATGCATGTCCTTTTGCTTTTACACATCTGGATTACAAACTGTTGCTTAACTAGATTTGGGAATTACCCTTTATCCCCTATATATACTAGTGTAGGGGATAACTTACTGATCGCAGGGGGTCCAAGAGCTGGAACCTCAAACTACTGAGAATGGGACTGTAACCCCACCCTGAATGGAGCAGATGTGCGCATGCCCAATCTCTGCTCTATATACTATCATGAGACTGCATGACATAGCAGTCCCATAGATAACGACCGGATCAGAGACAGCGCATTGCACCTCTGCTCTGTTCAGGACAGGGCTGTAGAGCCTCTGTCTCAATGTTACTGAGCCCCATTCTCTGGATCACTGGGGGTCTCAACGGTCAGAACATGAGTGATAAATTCCATGGATAGCAATTTTTTTTTTTTTTTTTAACTTGTATGATCATGGTCAATGGTGAATATATTGTTTTCCTACACTATGTGTGTAATCCTGCAGGTGATAATGAGATGACTATCGAAAGGACAGAAATGTCAGCTTCTGTGCGCTATGTGAAAACTGCAAAATTTCAGGTTTTTTTTTTTAAATCTAGATTTAAAGGGGGCTTTTCAATGGATGTTTTAAATGTAAAATGAGTATATCCTCCAATTGCTACTGTTCCTTTGATTCTGGAACAGTTATTTTCTTTTTTTTTCTGTTTTCCTTCCAAAATTATGTCTACCAGGTAATAAAGATGCACATTTTACCTTCAATCAACTGCACATATACCACAGAACTTCTCTGTGGGCATTTGCTTTTTATCCTATGTCACTTTGACCAATCAAAACACAGCCACGTCATAGAGAAGGAAAGAGTGAAACGCTCACAGAGAAGATCACTGCTGCAGCCTGGCTCACTGTGTTCTTCAGATAGGAGATTTGTCTACTGTGCACTCTGCAGTTGCCACGTATCTTCCTTCTATTGTTCTCCAGCCCTGCTGCTCTCCTGTATGCTAGCTCTCTAGAAGTACTGCTCTCCTGCGCGCTGACTCTGCGGTTCTTCTGTTCATCGGCTCTCCAACCCTGCTGCTCTTCTGCATGTCGGCTGTCCAGCCCTGCTGCCCTCCTACATGCCAGCTTTACAACCCTGCTGCTCTCTTGCTCATCGCCTTTCCAACCCTGCTGCTCTCCTGCATGCCAGCTTTCCAGCCCTGCTGTCCTCTTGCTCACCGCCTCTCCAGCCCTGCTTGCTGCTCACCTGTGCGCCGGCTCTCCAGCCCTGCTGCTCACCTGAGTGCCGGCTCTCCAGCCCTGCTGCTCACCTGAGTGTCGGCTCTGCAGCCCTGCTGCTCACCTGAGTGCCGGCTCTCCAGCCCTGCTGCTCACCTGAGTGCCGGCTCTCCAGCCCTGCTGCTCACCTGAGTGCCGGCTCTCCAGCCCTTCTGCTCACCTAAGTGCCGGCTCTCCAGCCCTGCTGCTCACCTGAGTGCCGGCTCTCCAGCCCTGCTGCTCACCTGAGTGCCGGCTCTCCAGCCCTGCTGCTCACCTGAGTGCCGGTGTGTAGCCCTGGTACACAATACCAGGAGGATGAGTGGAGAGGTAACAGTTAAGGTCTCTTCATGACATCATGTACACTTCTGACACACCCAGCAGGGGTGTGGAAGGGAGTGATTCTAGTCAGTCAGTTTCCTGTCCTTGGACAGAGTAGACGTGTCCAGTTTGAGCCTGTCTTCAGTTCAGAACGTGGAGGCTGGTACAGGTGGTCTAATTCACCTTAGTCTAGTCAGAGCTGTGCCCCACTGGAAGAAAGACTGAACTAGCTATTAAGAGTTGAGCAAATCGAAGGGCAAAGTGGAAGGAAGATTATTGGAAAAGTGCTTTTGACTTGGAAAAGTCCTGCACATTGCTACCGGTCACTGGGGACCGAAGGATCACTATTAGCTACCCGCATAGTGAAGAGAAAACCAGAGATTTACCGGACCCTAGGTCGCGGCAAACAGCCCCATATAGTCAGTACGTATCTGGGGTCAGGGGGAGTGAAGACTTTGAGTCTCTGCAGGACAATATAAGAATTCAGCTCTCTCGCCGGAAGGCTTCACCACAAATCTGACTGGGCAGAACAGCTTTGGAAAGCTGGAATCATAGAGGGGACTACGCTTCAGGCTGGTCGTACTCATCTTCATTGGACAGTAAAGGAGGCCCCTAACTTGCTTAGCTGTTGCCTCAAAGCTCATCCTCCATCAACCCCATCAGCCTCCCTGGAACCTGCCTTATCATCTTGCAAGTAAAGGTATGGAAAGACGCTGACGGTGTGAGACTGAGTTATTATTGCATGCCTGCACAATCCCTACCTAACTACCGACCTGAGGGAAGAGTCCCACCTGTAGGGGACCCGACATCTAGCTGCCTCACCATCCCCTCAGAGATCTACAGCAGCGCTGGTATAAATTACCAGAAGACTACAGGTGGCGTCACGAACTGTATATAAATCAATCCCCTGTAAATATTCCCCCCACATACGCCAGACCGCCAGGGCCACAGACCGAGCCACAGCTACCTGTGACAAATCCCATAGACTTCCATGGGCTCGGCTCTGAGTACCCCATTGCCCTGGTAACCCACAATTGTGGTGGCGGGTCGACACAAAAACTTGGCGTCACGAACAGGATACGAAACTTGCAGCATTGCGAGCCCTGTGTGCCTGTGGAGTGTTTTTGTGAAAAAGGACTGTTTGCACTTTTGGCGCCAAAATCGCCATTTTTGTCGCCATATTCGCGCCCTCAGGCGCTGGAGAGAAGGTGGGCGTACCTGAAAGAGCGCGCAAAGTCTTGGACACGCCCCCGGCTCTGACTCAGCGGCAGGTCCTGCAACAGGAAGTGAACGCTCTGACATCAGAGCGCCTGCGACGAAGGTCCTGTTCTCACTGCGGTGCCTGTGAAGTAGCAGCGTCTGAAACCGGTAGGCTCCGTTTAACCAAGGGGGCGCTAAGATGTCACAACAACCGGCTGACAGTGCGGCCCCAGCCGGAGGCCCCAATCCCGCACCGTCTGGTATTGTAGCGCCAGATGGGGGCGCAGGCCCTGCACCCAGTCCGGTAGTCCCGATCATGCCACTAACGCTCCCATATATGCCTGGGGCGAAATGGCTTCCCCAATACAGCGGTGGGCCAGGCACTTTAGCAGGCTTCAAGCGGAAGTTATGCAGCATCCTAGAAATGTACTCCATGCCTGAGAGACAAAAAGCTGCTGTGCTAATAGGGCAGCTAACTGGCGCTGCTGAGAGGGAAGTGGAGACTTGGGATACCGTTGATCAGGAGTCGGTATCTGCGATCTTCCTTAAGCTACATGCCATATTTGAAGACCGCACAGAAACGGATCTCCGGATGGCCTTCTATCACTGTTCACAACAGCCAGGTGACAGCATCCGGGACTATGCTTGCCGACTACAGGGAGCCCTGAGAGCCTCAAGCAAATTAACAATTTAAATGCTATCGACGAGAATAGAATGCTGAAAGAACAATTTATACAGGGATTGAGATCCCCAGAGGAACGCAGAACTGTAAATTGGTGGTCCTTAGATCATCCGGATGCTACCTTTGATGCCCTAAAGGACATGGCAATAAAAGGGCTGCGGCCCCTGGGCAAACCTGAGGTGGCCACCCAACATCATCAGGGTGAAGTCACTCTGGAACCGGCAGTAACCCCCTGTTCCCCGCTAGTGGCAGAAACCAAAACGCAGGTGACACCTCCTAGTGAATTGGACTGTCTGCGCTCAGAGGTGCGCCAGCTGACTAAAAATCTGGCCGCTGTGATGAGTGCCCTACAGCTGCGGAAAGAGGAGGAAGGGAAGATCTTGTTAGCTGACTGCCCGGAGGATGTTCCGTGGATGCACCGGAGAAGAAAGAAGACGTCACCCCCCGGAGGAGGACAACGCCACCCCAGGAGCAACCTCTGATCAACACCCTTCTCGTCGAGAGATCATCTGTTATCGCTGCAACCGGAAAGGTCATCTGTCTACACAGTGTCCTTTAAACGGGCAGAACCTGGGTCCAAGGGCCAACACCCAGGAGAATACCCGTCAGGCCCCCTAGACTGGAACCGCAGGTATGTGGGCGGGCGACCCTACCTGTCTATTATTCTAGATGGTATTGCTGTTCCAGCATTGTTAGACACTGGGTCCCAGGTGACCCTAATACCTGATGCTCTATATACCAAGTACTGGTCAATGGACAGTCTTAAACCTCCGAGCCTTGACTTTACTGTGTATGCTTCGAATGGTCTTCCTGTAGAAGTACTCGGAACAAAATGTGTAGATGTAAAGGTGGGCAGAGAGGAGTTGAAAGACCAAGGGCTTCTGGTAGTAAAGACTGTAAATGAGGAGAACGGTTTAAATATCATTTTGGGTACTAACATTATCGGTAATTGTTTGGGAGAAGTTGTGTTCTTGCTCCAACAGCTCGCTGAGATTGCCCGACCAAGGCAGAGAGGAGTAATCCAAAGAGAGATCCGGGCCCTGGTGTGTCAGCAGCAAGCGAAGCTTACCGACGGCGAAATTGGTAATGTACGGGTCACTGACTCGGATCCTATTGTGATACCCCCAATGAGTGAAATGATCATTTGGTGCAGGGCAGCCATAGGTCTGAGAGGACAGAATTACCAAGCTGTAGTAGAACCCCACCATTCAGAACATAGACCTACACTTATGACTGCTAGAGGAGTAGTAGAAGTGGTGAATGGAAGAGTACCAGTACGACTTCTCAATTGGGGAGATGATGAGGTAAATTTACCCCGTTATGCAACCATTGCTAAACTTCATGCTGTTGATAATAATTCTATTCTCCCGGCTGAGTCCTTAGACTCCTGTCAAATAGAGGAGGACAATGACCCAGCAACTCAGGTGGCGGAATGGTGTCAGCAACTCCATGTTGGGACGGACACCACTCCCGCTCACCAGAAGCAAGGGGTATTACGGGTGGTGCAAGAGTACGCCCAAGTGTTTAGCAAAAATCCACTTGATTTTGGGACAATTAAGGGAGTACAACATCACATCCCTACAGGCAGTCATCCTCCCATCAAAGAGCGGTATAGGCCCATACCTCCAGCCATTATCAGAAGGCTAAAGAAATGTTGAAGGATATGAAGAAAGCTGGGGTGATAAGGGATAGTTGTAGCCCCTGGGCAGCCCCTCTAGTTCTGGTTAAAAAGAAAGATGGTAGTATGAGAATGTGTGTGGATTACAGGCAGGTGAACCGCATAACACACAAGGATGCATACCCGCTACCACGTATAGAGGAATCATTAGCTGCTCTGAAAACGGCTAACTACTTTTCTACCCTTGATCTGACTAGTGGTTACTGGCAAGTGGCTGTGGCTGAGGAGGATCGTGAGGAAAACGGCTTTCACCACCCCAATGGGGCTCTGTGAGTTCGACAGAATGCCGTTTGGGCTCAGCAGTGCCCCAGGAACATTTCAGAGAGTGATGGAAAACTGTCTGGGACATCTCAATTTTGAAACCGTGCTGCTATACCTAGACGACGTTATCGTGTATTCCAAGACATATGAGGACCATCTGAAGCACCTGGCAGAAGTATTCGAGTCCCTGTCCAGGTACGGGATGAAGTTGAAACCTCAAAATGCCATCTACTCAAACAGAAGGTACAATACTTGGGGCACATCGTCAGTTCGGAAGGAGTAGCGCCGGACCCAGAGAAAGTCACTGCCATCCAGAAGTGGCCGGAGCCGAAAAACCTTAAGGAAGTGCGACAGTTCCTGGGACTAACGGGTTACTACCGGAGATTCGTGAAAGATTACACGAAGAAGGCAGCTCCTTTACAGGACCTCCTGGTGGGACAATCCTTAAAGAGCAGAAAACCCTCCCTTTAATTGGGGTAAAGAACAGGCTGAAGCATTCCAAAAGATGAAAGAGATCCTGACAGGTGATGAGATCTTAACCTATCCTGATTACAGCCAACCGTTCCTGTTGTACACCGACGCCAGTAATGAAGGGCTGGGAGCATGTTTCTCAGTCAGAAGCAGAATGGCCAAGAAAAAGTCATCGCTTATGCTAGCAGAAAACTCAGGCCAATGGAGAGGAATCCGGAAAAATTATAGCAGCTTCAAGCTGGAGTTTCTGGCGCTGGTCTGGGCCATTACTGAAAGATTTAAGCACTATCTGGCCTCCAATAAGTTCACGGCGTACACAGACAACAACCCGTTAACGCACCTGGAAACCGCCAAGCTGGGTGCCATGGAGCAGCGATGGATGGCTCGGTTGTCCAATTACCAGTTTACTATCAAGTACCGGGCAGGTCGAAAGAATGCTAATGCTGATGCGTTGTCCCGAATGCCGCATGACTCTGATACGGAAGAAGAATCGGACGACCTGGAAGAAATTGAGCTACCTGCGTTCCATCGAAATGGGGTAGTCCACGAGCATCGAGTCCACAGAAAGCAGAATGGTGCAACATTAAATCCTTTACCCCATCATAGTTGGAAAGAGACTCAGGACAGTGATCCAGTGGTCAGCCGCATCAAGGAGTTGTTAAAACAGGAAGGTTCCTCCTTGGAAAAAGATGCACCTATGTCAGCCAAGCTCCTGTGGAACGAGAAAAGCAGGTTGTTCCTATACCGTGAGAAGTTGTGCAGAAGATACGTCAACCCCAGAACCCATGAAATGGTCTGGCAAATCGTGGTCCCAAGGCAGACGTCCCAATGGTGTTGGAAGCGTACACGATCAAGCAGGACACTTTGGCTGGAGAAAGCTGGAGACCCTGTTGAGATGCCGGTTCTACTGGGTAGGGATGCGCAGCTCCATCGAGAGGTGGTGTCGAAACTGTGGACCTTGTGGTCTCAGAAGAAAGGACTACGGTAGTCAGAAGGCACCCCTGCAACCTATCCGGACGACTCGTCCCTGGAGATTGTGGCCCTGGACCACGTCAAACTGTCACCGAGTAGATCTGGATACTCATACGCCTTGACCATGGTGGACCATTACTCCAGATTTCTGGTAGTCGTTCCAGTGAAAGACCAGACCGCAGTGACGGCCGCGAAGACCTTTCAAGCAAGCTTTTGTAGACCGCATGGGTATCCGGAGCAAGTCTTAACCGATCAGGGACCCCGCTTTTGAAGCCGATTTATTCAAGGAATTCTGTCATATGTACGGGTGCAAGAAAATAAGAACAACACCATATCACCCTCAAACCAACGGTCTTTGTGAAAAGATGAACCATATTGTCCTTGACTTGTTGAGATCCATACCGTTGGAAGACAGGAATCGATGGCCGGATTTATTGCCTGATTTGGTTGATTTGTATAATCATATACCTGTAAGCTCAACTAACTGCACTCCAGCTTATCTTATGCGAGCAAGGCCCGGAAAACTACCAATGGATTTAGAACTTGGAGTGGTAGAACCGGAGGCAGACGACGCTGTGAAAACTGGGACGTCAATCGGCAAGAGCAATACAGAAGAGTACAAATCTGTGTGGAGGAAAGTCTCAATAAGGCACGGGAGAAACAGGAAGATGTTTACAAACCGAAATGCTCCTGCCAAGCCTTTGATGCCTGGAGAGGTAGTATTAAAGAGAAAAAGGAAGATGCATAAACTGGATAATCAGTGGGAGCAAGAACCCTACGTCATACAAGATTCTAAATATGACAATAGAAAAGTCTGTGTCGTCAGTAAAGACGGAGGAAGAACAACGACCACTGTGTCCAGAGATCATTTGAAGTTGTGTCCAGAACACTTAAAGAGTTGTGAAAAGAACCCTGTCCTCAATCAAAGAGAAAGAAAGGAAGAGGTCATACACAACCGATCTGGGAGATTTTCCTGCGGATTGGCCCCGACTGGAGATGCTGTGATAATTCAGTGTTGCAGTTTTATCAGCCACAAGAGGAAGTTTTACCTCCAGTTGTGCCTGTGGTGCCAGTTGAGCCCGCTCAGGAGTTACCCATCCCAGCAACACCTCAACCTGTGGAACCTCAAGATGGATCATCTGAAGCAGCGCCCATACTATGGGATCCCCTGGTGAAGCTGACTCACACCGCCCAGCCATCAGTACGCTTGCCAGATCCATAGAAAGATTAAGGCAGTTCTATAGTTTGCCGTTACGCAGTGCAGACAGATCGCAACTTGATATACCTGAAACTACACCACGTAGATCAGAGAGAATCACAAAAGGGAAATTACCCAATAGATATCAGCAGTAGTTATAACGAATTCATGTGAATATTGTGAAAAGTCTATATATATATATATGTGTTTTCCCTAGTATGTCTTCGTTTAACAATGGACTCAGAGGCTGAGGACTGAGCCAGCCCAAAAACTGTATCCTGTAAATAGTTGCACTAAGTGCCTTTTTAATGGTTTCACATGAAACCTTGACTTACCTCTGAACCAAAAACCCGTGTGGTGTGGCACTGAGTGAGGTCTGCATTTGGATGTCCTGCAGCCCACCCAGGACCCACGTTGAAGGTTTGGTGCGGGTCCTTCACAAGTCTACCGTATATTTATTGAATGCTATATAAAATGTTAATGTTTGCAACGTTCAAGATATCCTCACCTCCCGGATGGGACGAATTACTGTTTACTGTTTAATGTTTTATGCATAAACAAAAATGTCTCTTTATTTTTTACAGCCCGGGAGTGCTGTCGTTTACCATGGGGGATGTGTAGCCCTGGTACACAATACCAGGAGGATGAGTGGAGAGGTAACAGTTAAGGTTCTTCATGACATCATGTACACTTCTGACACACCCAGCAGGGGTGTGGAAGGGAGTGATTCTAGTCAGTCAGTTTCCTGTCCTTGGACAGAGTAGAGTGTCCAGTTTGAGCCTGTCTTCAGTTCAGAACGTGGAGGCTGGTACAGGTGGTCTAATTCACCTTAGTCTAGTCAGAGCTGTGCCCCACTGGAAGAAAGACTGAACTAGCTATTAAGAGTTGAGCAAATCGAAGGGCAAAGTGGAAGGAAGATTATTGGAAAAGTGCTTTTGACTTGGAAAAGTCCTGCACATTGCTACCGGTCACTGGGGACCGAAGGATCACTATTAGCTACCCGCATAGTGAAGAGAAAACCAGAGATTTACCGGACCCTAGGTCGCGGCAAACAGCCCCATATAGTCAGTACGTATCTGGGGTCAGGGGGAGTGAAGACTTTGAGTCTCTGCAGGACAATATAAGAATTCAGCTCTCTCGCCGGAAGGGCTTCACCACAAATCTGACTGGGCAGAACAGCTTTGGAAAGCTGGAATCATAGAGGGGACTACGCTTCAGGCTGGTCGTACTCATCTTCATTGGACAGTAAAGGAGGCCCCTAACTTGCTTAGCTGTTGCCTCAAAGCTCATCCTCCATCAACCCCATCAGCCTCCCTGGGACCTGCCTTATCATCTTGCAAGTAAAGGTATGGAAAGACGCTGACGGTGTGAGACTGAGTTATTATTGCATGCCTGCACAATCCCTACCAAAACTACCGACCTGAGGGAAGAGTCCCACCTGTAGGGGACCCGACATCTAGCTGCCTCACCATCCCTCAGAGATCTACAGCAGCGCTGGTATAAATTACCAGAAGACTACAGGTGGCGTCACGAACTGTATATAAATCAATCCCCTGTAAATATTCCCCCCACATACGCCAGACCGCCAGGGCCACAGACCGAGCCACAGCTAGTGATAGACTTCCATGGGCTCGGCTCTGAGTACCCCATTGCCCTGGTAACCCACAATTGTGGTGGCGGGTCGACACACCGGCTCTCCAGCCATGCTGCTCACCTGTGCGCCGGCTCTCCAGCCATGCTGCTCACCTGTGCGCCGGCTCTCCAGCCATGCTGCTCACCTGTGCGCTGGCTCTCCAGCCATGCTGCTCCCTGGGCGCCTCCACCCCCTGCCACTTGCGCCGGCTCTCCAGCCCCGCTTGCTGCTCACCTGTGCGCCGTCCGCCCCTTCTCACAGCCCGCTTGCTGCTCACCTGTGCGCCGGCTCTCCAGCCCCGCTTGCTGCTCACCTGTGCGCCGGCTCTCCAGCCCCGCTTGCTGCTCACCTGTGCGCCGGCTCTCCACCCGCTTGCTCATTGCGCCGGCTCTCCCGCATGCGCTACCTGTGCGCCGGCTCTCCAGCCCGCTTGCTGCTCACCTGTGCGCCGGCTCTCCAGCCCCGCTTGCTGCTCACCTGTGCGCTGGCTCTCCAGCCCCGCTTGCTGCTCACCTGTGCGCCGGCTCTCCAGCCCCGCTTGCTGCTCCAACCGTGCACCGGCTCTCCAGCCCTGCTGCTCACCTGTGCCCAGTAACAAGAAGGAAGGTGGTGACTGCAAAGAGAACATGCTGAACCAGGCTTCAGCTATGACCTTCTATGCCGGTGTTTCCTCTTCCCCTCTAACTCACCCGTGTTTTGATTGGTCAGTGTCATAAGAGAAAAAGCAAATGCCTAGAGAGAAGTTCTGTGGTATACGCCCAGTTGGTTGAAGGGAAAATTGCATATTTATTCCTGGGAGGGGGTGTAACTTTAGAACACAGTGGGCCAAAAAAAAGGGAAATTGGTCCAGAACCAGTGAAGCAGCTGTAATTGGAAGAGATACTCTGTGTAAATTTCAGTGAAAGGGCCTGTTCATACAATGCGTCATTTTCTCGTTACATATTTTCATTTAAAGCATTGCTACAGGTTAAATGACATGTATGCGATTGACTGCATTTAATTTGATGCTAGCAACTAATCTAAGTGAAATAATGAAGAGTATTTTTTGGTCATCATCTATTCTGGCTCCTCTTTATTTAGTGAACTTTGACAAGGAATGTGTTCTAGCATCCTCAGGCGCTCACATGACAAACCAGAAGTACAGCATTTATCTGTCTCTGTCACAATTCTCGTGTGGAGAAAATAAATTATGTGCAAAATACATCCGTGTACAGTTTGTAGGAATGTTGTGCTTGTACACACGAACTGTCACGACACAGGTGACCTGGGACCAGGGGCTCCTTCCATGTCCCAAACACTAGTGGGCGCCATAGCTCCCCCTGTTCCTCAAGATACTTCAGATGGTGAAGAGGCCGGGGCCTCCGCCCTTGCCTTATCTTCTGAGTTAGCCCTCTGTCTGTTCTCTTCCCCACCCAGGGAAGAGGGGGCACTACTGTGCACCATAGTACACCAAACCCGACAAACAAGGCAACACAAACCCGGGTTAACAGAAAACTCCAGGAATACAAAATATTCACTCACATGTAACAGAGGAATGCACTGGGGCGTGGAGGTAGGGGAATAAACCAAAATAGAGAAAGATAAGGAATTGGCACACATACAAACTAAGCAACAGTCACTAATAACACCTTCAACTCTCCTTCTCATACAAACTCCTCTCCCACCGATAGCCATGCAGCAAATTCTAGCTCTGACGAGGATTAGTAACAGAGCCCAGATTATAAAGAGGAAGGGAGTGGCTAACTGAGCTCGGCCGTGAGCACAGGGATTTCCAACATGGCCGATTAACCCCTGTTCTGCCAGAAGAAATTAACACATTTAAAATGAAGTAGAAGTGCTTCTTCTCAGGGCCGGAGTAGGAGCAATCAGACTCTGGGTTCCACACTGTCGCGGTAACCCTGTGACACCAACAAGCAATGTGCTCGTGAGGAAGCGTCATCTGCTTAAAATGTAGGTTATTTGTCTCCATAAGTTCGGTAGGGCTTTAAAATAGGGGAATTCTGCATCATTTAATCTACACTTATGTTGATCAGAGGATGTAGCCTACGTAGCACAGCTGAAGACCCTTTGATTAGATAATTAAGACAGGAAAAGTGAAGTTGTTGCTCATAGAAATCTTAAGCTTGATTTAACTTGTTTCAAATGATCTCCACTATTCATTTTATTATTTACTCCTCTTACC
>JARQOD010000006.1:254436844-254468842 GCA_033576555.1 Oophaga sylvatica
CCCTTCACTTAACTTGTTGTCAATGCTCTATTTCTCTTGAAAAAGCCCGGGCAGATCTCTGTGTCTCCCCCATCCAGTAGGGCTTGTTCGTCCAAGGCTCTATGTTCTTATGAGAACGTCGCGGACAGCATCTTGCTGTCTCCCCATCACGTAGGCTGTTGCCCAAGTGCCCTTGTTCTTTGGTAACGTCGGACAGTATCTTGTGTCTCCCCCATGCACGTAGGTTGCCCTCCTGAACCTTTCTTATGGAAAAAGTTGGGGGCAGTCACTCGCTGTCTCCCCAATCCACATAGAGCTTGTTCGTCCAAGTGCCTTTTTTTATTGGAACGTCGGGGACATCTCTCTGCTGGTCACCCTCACAGTAGGTTGTTCGTCCAATTTTGCTCCTTTTTTCTTTTGAGAAGTCGGGCAGATCTCTGCTGTTTCCCACCCAATTTGATTGTTGTCCAAGCACCCTAGTTCTCAATGAGAAGTGCGGCACCCATCTTGCTGTTCCCCCATACACGTGGCTTGTTGTCCAAGGCCCCTATGTTCTTATGAGAACGCCCGCGGCAGTAATCTTGCTGCTCACCTGAAGTGAGTTGTTCCCAAGCTCCTAGTTTCTATGGAAGTCCGGACAGCATCTTGCTGTCTCACCTCCGTAGGCTTGTTCGTCCAAGTGCCCTATGTTCTCTATGAGAACGTCGCGGACAGTCATCTCTGCTGTCTCACCCATGCACAGTAGAGCTTGTTCGTCCAAGCACTCCTATGTTCTCTATGAGAACGTCGCGGACAGCCATCTCTGCTGTCTCACCCATACACAGTAGAGCTTGTTCGTCCAAGTGCTCCTATGTTCTCTATGAGAACGTCGCGGACAGTCATCTCTGCTGTCTCACCCATGCACAGTAGAGCTTGTTCGTCCAAGCACTCCTATGTTCTCTATGAGAACGTCATGGACAGTCATCTCTGCTGTCTCACCCATGCACAGTAGAGCTTGTTCGTCCAAGTGCTCCTATGTTCTCTGAGAACGTCGCGGACAGTCATCTCTGCTGTCTCACCCATACACAGTAGAGCTTGTTCGTCCAAGTGCTCCTATGTTCTCTATGAGAACGTCGCAGACAGTCATCTCTGCTGTCTCACCCATGCACAGTAGAGCTTGCCCGTCCAAGCACCTTCTCTATGAGAACGTTGCGGACAGTCATCTCTGCTGTCTCACCCATACACAGTAGAGCTTGTTCGTCCAAGTGCTCCTATGTTCTCTTATGAGAACGTCGCGGACACTCATCTCTGCTGGGTCACCCATACACAGTAGAGCTTGTTCGTCCAAGTGCTCCTATGTTTTCTATGAGAACGTCGCGGACAGTCATCTCTGCTGTTTCACCCATGCACAGTAGAGCTTGTTCGTCCAAGCACTCCTATGTTCTCTATGAGAACGTCGCGGACAGCCATCTCTGCTGTCTCACCCATACACAGTAGAGCTTGTTCGTCCAAGTGCTCCTATGTTCTCTATGAGAACGTCGCGGACAGTCATCTCTGCTGTCTCACCCATGCACAGTAGAGCTTGTTCGTCCAAGCACTCCTATGTTCTCTATGAGAACGTCATGGACAGTCATCTCTGCTGTCTCACCCATGCACAGTAGAGCTTGTTCGTCCAAGTGCTCCTATGTTCTCTGAGAACGTCGCGGACAGTCATCTCTGCTGTCTTACCCATACACAGTAGAGCTTGTTCGTCCAAGCACTCCTATGTTCTCTATGAGAACGTCGCAGACAGTCATCTCTGCTGTCTCACCCATGCACAGTAGAGCTTGCCCGTCCAAGCACCTTCTCTATGAGAACGTCGCGGTCAGTCATCTCTGCTGTCTCACCCATGCACAGTAGAGCTTGTTCGTCCAAGTGCTCCTATGTTCTCTATGAGAACGTCGCGGACAGTCATTATGCTGGGTCACCCATACACAGTAGAGCTTGTTCGTATAAGTGCTCCTATGTCCTCTATGAGAACGTCGCGGACAGTCATCTCTGCTGTCTCACCCATGCACAGTAGAGCTTGTAATGCTCCAATGTTCTCTATGAGAAGACATCTCTGCTGGCGGCTTATTTCTGGGAAAATAAAGCAAATGGCAGTCCGAAATTGGACTCCCTCAGCAATCGGTTAGCCAGTGTCCCCTAACACATTAAGTGTTGGCCAGACCCATTGATAGATTATGATGGGGCTGGCCTGTATGGTCACTGATGCTGTCATAAAGTTCTGGGCATCCTGAAATATATCAGCTTTTCAGTACTTTATGTAAGTTATTAGTGAGTAAATGGAAAGTTATCTATGTTAGAATATGATGGCCTCCTAACCCTCTATAAGAAGGTAAGAATTGGGGACCAGTCTACATATCAGACAAAAGAATTTATCATGTAATGTGAAGTGATTTAAGATTTCATCTAACATTTTTCTTTTTTTGCCCCCACAGCACAATACTGACACCGGGGGGACAGACCACAGTTGTAGCATCTGTGGGAAGTCTCTGAGCTCTGCCAGCTCTCTAGACCGCCACATGCTTGTCCACTCTGGAGAGAGGCCTTACAAGTGCTCCATGTGCGGGCAGTCCTTCACTACCAATGGGAACATGCACAGGTGAGTGAGACGTACAGTGATAGAGCAGTAGGCTGAGGACATGTGAGATGTGTATTTATTTCCCCCTTGAAATAGCTCCTGGGAAATTCTGGTGCTGTTCTGGCGTGTAATCCTCCGGTCTGGCCAAGATTGCAAGTATCATTGACTGCTTTGTAATTGGCTGTATAGTGGTACACATGAGCAAGGATCAGGAAGGTGTGCTAGCATTCCTATTATCTAGGTGCCAGAATGAACACAATCCTTTGAACAGAGGCCTGGCTGCACCTCCGCAAAGGAGGCAAGCAACGGAGGTTTAGGAGAATTCAATCCAGACAAGTTTTTTTACAATCCGTAAACTTTACCTGCCATAAAGGAGTTGTCCACTTCTAGACAACCCCTGATTAATCACTTAGGGGCCCCACAGAACGTAAAAACAATCTATACCCACCTCTCACAGTGGCGCTGTTCCAGCAATGTCAGCACTTCTATTTCCGGAGGGTCACATGACATTGGGTACGGTGACCACTGCAGCCACTGATCGACTGCAGCTCATCAATCTTCTGCCAGAGAAAACATTCCCTATAGCAAAATGGTAAAGATGTCAGCCAATCGGAGGCGCCACTGCAGAAGTATAGATCTTCTATTTTTATGGGGCCTGAAGTAATTAACCTGGGGCATTTCAGTAGTGAACAACCCCTTTCAATCTAAAGTCCTTTCCTGTTTTATAATTTTGCGCCAAGTCCTCCTTTATATAATCTAGGTGCCAGTTTACTTATGTCTGGAGCGTCCAGCATTTATGACTGGCTGCTTTCACTCCGCATATAGCGCTTATTTTTTTTTCTTGCAGAATGTTTCCTTAGGCTGCTTTCACACATCAGTTTTTTTACGTCAGGCACGATCCGGCGTGTTTTTAAAAAAAACGGATCCGGTACCGGATGCGTTTTTTTGGCATTGACTTTCATTAGCGCCGGATCGCGCCTGATGTAATTGCGTTGCATCCGTTTTTGGCCGGATCCGGCGGAAATGTACATTCCGGCGGCCGGAGAAAACGGTCACTGCAACATTTTTTTTTCTTTCCGGACCCGCCTGATAGTGCCTGAATCGGCGCATCAGGCGGCCGGAAATAATAGAAGTCTATGGAACCGGACCAGTCTTTTGTGCAATCCGTCAAACTACTACTACTACATTTTCCACTGTCTCCGGACATGCGAACCTGCTTTTCCGGCTGCAAAAATTATTTTTCCGGGTTCAAAAGTTCAGGTCGGATCCAGCAAAAAAACTGATCCGTTGCATCAGTTTTTTCATTTCAGCGCCGGATCCGTCCCTTCAGGTATTTGACGGATTATGCCTGACACAAAAAAACTGATGTGTGAAAGTAGCCTTCGACGGGTCTGTTTGTAACATTATTTCCTATGTTACATTTTTACATTGTTTTCAATGTAGTTTGTTGTCTAGGAGTAATTTATTTTCTGACCCCTGGTTGATGGATACATACATCTTTGTATTAGAAAATTATAAATTTTACCAAGTGATTTTCTTTATTTAAAGGAAACCTGATAGGTGATACATACCTCCTGATCCACAGGCACGGATAATAGAATCTCAGCCACGTGTGCTTGACTCTGAAAGATGGAGAAAGACATACTTTAAAAGCTGCCTGGGATTGAGCCGTATAGGAGGCTAATCCAAAAGGTGGGTCCTTGGCAGGTTCTCCCCACCCACTTCCATGGAGTGCCAGGTCTCTCCCTGTACACGCACGCAGTGAGAGACCGGTCAATCAAGGGCAGTGGGTGGGAAAAAGGCAGCATTTATCAGCTGTCAGGTTTCCTTTATCTTATACCAGGTGGTACTGCACTGCAGAAAACTCTTTATTCCCCCATACATATTAGATTAAAGTCAGATAAACTAGCCGATAGTCTGTGTAAGATGGTCTCCCGTCTCCTATCAACTCGTGATGTTCAAGCTTTCTGTTCTTCAATAAGTGAACTGCTATCAGAGCTGTATGGTAAAGGCTTTTTCTGCTCTCTTCTATGAAAAACACACAAATGCTTGGCTGAGCCGAATGTTCATTTGTATGGAGGAGTTGAGAGATCGCAAATGTCCAAATAAGTGACCAGCTGTCAATTTGTATGTGTATGGCCAGCTTAAAGAAGGTTGTCCCATTAGTAAAGAACATTTTTATCAATGGATCTTGTAATAAAATAATTCCACAGTTGGATGTGTTAAATAAAATGTTCCTGTGCTGAGATAATCTTATAAATGTGCTCCTGCTGTGTACTGTGTAATGGCTGTGTCTGACCTACAGGGACATGGTGTGACTATACCACATCTCCTGGGCAGGGGAGGATGCAAAAGAGAGGAAACAGACAGGACAGCATGGGGGCATAATATTCTTGCTTGTGATTTTTGCACTACAGTTACAAATTCAATATTATATCTGATATATGCCATCTGTAGAAAGACAAGGGCTCATGTATAGAATTGCAGGAAATTTAATTATTCTGAATTTTTTCTTGCTTTTGGAGGCAGCGTTTTCAATAGAGTGAGACCTTAAAGGGGTTTTCCTTGTTGTTTTTAATTGACCACTTTCCTTACATAGTATTTATATAGTTTTGAAGTAGACAAATGTTCATCAAATTCAACCTATAACCTAACATGTTCCTCCAGAGAAAGGCAAAAAAAGATTGGCAGATGCTAATATTAGACCATTTGGAGTCCGACTGCCTACCCAATAGCTGTTTAAAGGGGCCATGTAGCACATGAGAGTGCCACATCCCCTTTATTGGCACTCCTAGTAATGGCTATGGCATTGCAGATGGATTTCCAAGCACAGCTGCTAGTAAAGTTCAGCATTGTGTAGCACTTAGCGGTGTAAAGAGAAAATTGCTCAATTGTCCAGGATGCATGAGGTTGGACCACCACTGACCTAGTGCTGATGGCTTATCGTAAGGCCACTTAAAACAGCTGGGTGTAATATTGATGGCCTATCCTGTCCTTTAGGACAAATTCAGACCACTGTGCGTCACTGTCTAAGCATGGGCTGCGATGCACAGACAGATAACCTGTGGCTAGTACTTGGACCATAAGTGGCCGTCTCATGAGGCCTTGATGATGTCGCACAACAGAAAGGTATCTGGACATATAGAGAAACGGGGCATGACCAGCTTTGGTAGAATTCGATGTAAGCAAGGGGAAATCTCCGAAGGAATGTGTTTTGGGCCTCCATTACAGGGCTAGCCATGTGTGTTCTCCGATGATAGAGGCTGTAGTGGAGGACAAGCTTCACCCTGAGGTAGTAATTGGTAGCCAGCAGCAGAGGTGTTAACAGAATAGAAAGTGAACCCGGGGCTTAGATGGGATCAGAAGTAATGTTCTCATCATCCAGGTTGTCATGCATCTCTTCACAATGGCAAGGTATTGCCTGGGACTTCACCTCAGCTCACACAACAAACAGGAAAAAAGTGAGTGAAAACTTGCCTGACCTGTTCTACTGAGCAGGCCGGGACTAGCAAACAGAGCCGTATCCTATTTCACTCCCCCTCACTGTCTCTCCAACAGAAATGTTCTTTCCTCTATCGATGTGAGCATCATCCTATGTGATTAGAAAAACATGGCCGCTTTCTTCCAAAAATGGTGCCACACGTGAGTTGTATTGTGGCTCAGGTGCTTTCACTTTAATAAAGCAAGATGCAATACCTGACACGACCTACTGCCAGACATGGCGCTGTTTGTGGAAGAAATCGGCCTTGCTTTTCTCATCTTTCGAGGTTTTCCGAGCACCAAGTTGCAGATTGTACCAGATCTGCCAATGTCGGTAGCGCTACGGTGGAGATGATGAGCAGGAGACCACAGGTTGTCTGGCCCACGTCGGTGTGGGTGCCTGCGCTCTCATACTTGGGTGCAGTATGTAGGAGGCCGATTCCGCCCTGCTATTTGGCTGCTTCTCCTTGTACTGCACCGTTTCTGCTTGCGGAGTGAAATCTCTCAGATGCCTGACACTACGGGCCTGTCGGAGGTGGATCACTCACCAGAGTTTTGCAATCCTGTGTTCGCCCAGGGGAGGATCATGACAGAACTCGCAATTCTTCGCCCATTTTCAGATTCCTAGAATCACAGACACTGTTCCCGCCACCGTTCGTTCTGCTCACACACAATTTAATGAAATGTATGGAGATTGCCCCGCTAGAGTTAACAGTCAGGCACATCCACACGCTTGGTGCTAGGCATGGCTGACGGCTCACACTTTACCCCCTTACCTTCTCCTTACATCAGGCCCAGCAGCTGTTTGGAGAACGCAGTTCTTGGTATAGGCAGCTGTCCATGACTCTGGCACCGAGCGAGCGGGCACTCAGTGTTGTAATCTCCATTCCTTTGTGATAAATCCTCCCACAGGCCAGAAAAACACTCATAGCCCCCATCACATCCTTTATACATGATCCGCTCTAGTGAATGTTACTTTTGTGTCCTTTATTAGCCAGATAAGTCATATTTCCAGTAATTAAATAATATTCATTTAGGGGCCGACATACCATTGGTGCAGCCTCACAGGGGCAGAATAGCTAAGGGGGACCGCTTGCACCCGTCGTAAATCAATACTGTTGAGGGGTTGTCTACCTTCTTTCTTTTTATTTCTTGAATTAATTGATTTGGGGGCTAAAAATAATTTTTGCAATTGTTGTTTCTTAATAAGATTTTGTCCACCTTTTGCCTCTGTATGCACTGTCTTGCTGGATGCAGAACGAGTCAACTGAGAATCAATCAGTGAGCTCATTCTGCCCGTCTGATATATATATATGAGTCGCGCACGCCAAGTGTGGTGTGGGTACCAGGGCTATGGGGTACTCGGCACCGAGCCCAAGGCACGCCCACCTTCTTCACCAGCGCCTCAGGGCGCGAATATGGCGGCAAAATGGCGGAAAATGGCGCCAAAAATCACAAAAATAGCAAACAGTCTTTTTGCACAAAACAGTTCAATAGGCACACAGGACTCACATCCAGTAAGCTTCGTATCCTGTTCGTGACGCCAAAGAATGAGTCGCACACGCCAAGTGTGGTGTGGGTACCAGGGCTATGGGGTACTCGGCACCGAGCCCATGGAAGTCTATGGGGAAATGTCACTGGCAGCAGAGCTCGGTCCGTGGCCCTGGGCGCTCATACAATGGGGGGATATTTACAGGGGATTGTTGTTATAGTTCGTGACGCCACCTGTGGTTTCTGATCTGATTGACCAGCGCTGCAGGGTAGATCTCTGAGGGATGTTATGGCAGCTAGGTGTTAAGTCCCCCACAGGTGGGACTGGTCCCTCAAAGTCTATGATGGTGATGCAGGGTGCAGATAAGAAGTCAGTCACACACAATGCAGTCTTTTCCATACCTTTACTTGTAGATGTTGTTGCAGGTATGTCCCGGGAAGCTGGTCAGGTTGGAGAATGCACATTCGGGATATTGCTGAGCAGGTTTAAGGCCTCCTTTCTCCTTAATGTGTATGTGATACAAACTTGCATGAAGTCAAGTTAACTCTTTCAATAGCAACTACGCCCGGCCGACATAGTGGTAGAGCCTTTTCTGTGGTAGAACTAAGTCTATTTCTGCAGGTCCCGCTAGACTCCTGTTCTCCTGACTCCGGTTACGTATCGACACATTGGGCTGCCTCCTGTGACCTGAAGTCCAGCTAGGCCTCCGGTGTTTCTTATTACTAGGCGTGAAGCACTAGCAACGCTTCGGACCCCGGTGTCCGGTTTACTAAGTGAAGGTGATCTGTCACCTGAATCACTTCTCTCTTTTCTCCACTTGCCTTTCGCCCTGCTCTCGCCCTTAACATAAGCACGAGTAGCAATGGTGTAAATGTCAGCTTTCCTTCCAGCGCTCGCTGACCTGTCCCCAGTTAACTCGATGTTGTGACTGCTGTGATTCCTTTCCTTCTTTCCTTCTTAGACCCCACTTCGAGTGGCTATCAGGAACTTCTGTCAACTGATTTCAATGCACTCTCTGAGAGTCGCCTTCCACGTCCTTAAGGAACACAGGCAGCTTGTGCTGAGGTAACAGGTTTAGGAGTAGCTCTGACTAGGCTAGAGTGCCTCACTTGTCCACTCTTACTAGCCTCCACTTCTGTATGAGGTGAGCTACAGGAGCTCCTTCTGATCCCAGTCTTATCTCCTCTCCTCCAAGACTAGACTGATCTGTCCTGAGACAGGAAACTACACTGGCTACTGCTACGTCACACTACTTAAATAGTCTGAAAATGCCTCTAGTGGCAGTGTTGAGAAGTGTGTGATGTGAATGAATATCAGGCTTCACAATACCTTTCTTGTGCATTTTCCAGGAGACATGTGTGCCTTGCGCAGCTGGGCCACACATCCCCCCTAGTTAAACTCAGCACTCCCGGGCTGAAATAGAAAAGAAAAACATTTTTGTTTTGCATATAACATCAACATTTTAAACTCATCCCTTGCGGGAGGTAAGGACTCTTTAACGTTACAATTTGTACATAGGTCAGTAGAAAATTATCAAAATACTTTTCAATAAATATACACAGTATAAGACAAGATTCTTGTGGAGGACCCGCACCAAAAACCTCCCACGTGGGTCCTGGGTGGGCTGCAGGACTTCTGAGCTGCAGACCTCACTCTAGGCCACACCATACGGGTTTTTCTTCAGAGGTAGTTAAGGCTTTGTGTAAAACCAAGATGGGCACCGAAGTGCGAACTATTTACAATTAAAGTTTTTGGGCTGGCAAAGTCCACAGCCACGCAGTCTTTGCATGATAAAACACTTTTCACATGTCAAGAGAAATCACATTCCAAGTAAAATCACATTTTCTACAACTCACTTTACCCAACTGGGGTATTCTACTTTAAATAAGCAGACATTATTAAACATTTCAATACAGTGCAAATTTTTCTTCTTCAACTTTTTACAGTGACAGTAAACCCTGTCTGGGTCCTACTGATTTTCTTCTTTCTTGCAAACTTCAATAACGTCTTCCACTCCTGGGGCTGGAACGACGCAGTGTTCCTTTGAGCGCATGACAAACAAATCATGGCCTGCTATCAGCGTTTGAGTGGCCACAGTCCTTGTTACAATTTTGCGATTTGCTTTGCGACTTCCTGGAGGCCTAACAGGTGCCTCTTCTAAATACAGATTTGGCTCAAAAGAAGTCGCTGTGCTCTGCAGCGTTGCAGAATAAGACGCAGGTGCACGCAGTGGCTCAGTTGGGGTCGCACTTGCAGTATAGGATGCAGTATAGGATGCAGGTGCGCACAGTGGCTCAGTTGGAGACGCACTAACCTGCTGCTGTCGCTGCTCATGCTCCCGGTGTCGCCACTCGTTCTCCATCACAGACGGCTGGGTCCCCTCCGGTGTCCCTACCGGGGGACTGCATTCCGCTGCGGCCTCCTGGCCTGGCTGGCATTCCGGAACGAGCAGGGCCTCCTCAGCCTCCTTCTCTCCCGCCGCATCATCGGTGGAGTCGGGATCAGCACTTTTGGAGCCGGCCTCCGGTTTCTCATCAGCCGCTGGCTGTGGTGGCACAGGGAGCACAGGTAACGGCGTTGTTCCTGTAGGAGAGAGCACTGCGTCCCACAGCAGCCGCTGTTTCCGGGCACGCCATCTTTGCTCGATCTCCTCCATTTCTTCACGGCGCTGGATCATGTCCCTGAGCACCGCATTCACCTCCTCTAACTCCAGCATGATTTGGTTAGGGTCCCGAACTGGGGACGGCTCCGGCACAGGCGGTAGCTCTTCTGGAGAACGGGGCCTGCACGCCGCCGCTCCTCCACACAGCACCTCCTGCCCTTCCGCCATCTCTCTCCAGGCCAGAATGTGTTTTCCATCTGGAACAATCTGGTCTCTTCCGTGGAGGCGGGACTTGCGCTTCCTCTTCTTGGCATAGAAGATGAAGAGGAGGCGGATCTCTTTAGCAGTGGGGCAGGATCTCACATTATAGTAGCATTTTGAGAGGGCGCCCATCACTTTCGCGCCACAGGGGGGGGTACGCCCACGAAGGCACGCCCACCTTCTTCACCAGCGCCTCAGGGCGCGAATATGGCGGCAAAATGGCGGAAAATGGCGCCAAAAATCACAAAAATAGCAAACAGTCTTTTTGCACAAAACAGTTCAATAGGCACACAGGACTCACATCCAGTAAGCTTCGTATCCTGTTCGTGACGCCAAAGAATGAGTCGCACACGCCAAGTGTGGTGTGGGTACCAGGCACCGAGCCCATGGAAGTCTATGGGGAAATGTCACTGGCAGCAGAGCTCGGTCCGTGGCCCTGGGCGCTCATACAATGGGGGAATATTTACAGGGGATTGTGTTATAGTTCGTGACGCCACCTGTGGTTTCTGATCTGATTGACCAGCGCTGCAGGGTAGATCTCTGAGGGGATGTTATGGCAGCTAGGTGTTAAGTCCCCCACAGGTGGGACTGGTCCCTCAAAGTCTATGATGGTGATGCAGGGTGCAGACAAGAAGTCAGTCACACACAATGCAGTCTTTTTCCATACCTTTACTTGTAGATGTTGTTGCAGGTATGTCCCGGGAAGCTGGTCAGGTTGGAGAATGCACATTCGGGATATTGCTGAGCAGGTTTAAGGCCTCCTTTCTCCTTAATGTGTATGTGAGTACAAACTTGCATGAAGTCAAGTTAACTCTTTCAATAGCAACTACTCCCGGCCGACATAGTGGTAGAGCCTTTTCTGTGGTAGAACTAAGTCTATTTCTGCAGCGTCCCGCTAGACTCCTGTTCTCCTGACTCCGGTTACGTATCGACACATTGGGCTGCCTCCTGTGACGTGAAGTCCAGCTAGGCCTCCGGTGTTTCTTATTACTAGGCGTGAAGCACTAGCAACGCTTTGGACCCCGGTGTCCAGTTTACTAAGTGAAGGTGATCTGTCACCTGAATCACTTACTTCTCTCTTTCTCCACTTGCCTTTCGCCCTGCTCTCGCCCTTAACATAAGCACGAGTAGCCATGGTGTAAATGTCAGCTTTCCTTCCAGCGCTCGCTGACCTGTCCCCAGTTAACTCGATGTTGTGACTGCTGTGATTCCTTTCCTTCTTAGACCCCACTTCGAGTGGCTATCAGGAACTTCTGTCAACTGATTTCAATGCACTCTCTGAGAGTCGCCTTCCACGTCCTTAAGGAACACAGGCAGCTTGTGCTGAGGTAACGGTTTAGGAGTAGCTCTGACTAGGCTAGAGTGCCTCACTTGTCCACTCTTACTAGCCTCCACTTCTGTATGAGGTGAGCTACAGGAGCTCCTTCTGATCCCAGTCTTATCTCCTCTCCCTCCAAGACTAGACTGCTCTGTCCTGAGACAGGAAACTACACTGGCTACTGCTATGTCACACTACTTAAATAGTCTGAAAATGCCTCTAGTGGCAGTGTTGAGAAGTGTGTGATGTGAATGAATATCAGGCTTCACAATACCTTTCTTGTTTGCATTTTCCAGGAGACATGTGTGCCTTGCGCAGCTGGGCCACACACACATATATTATATATATATATAATATATATAAATACATCACCTGTGATGCTAATTAGTGGATACACCTTGATTTAACATGTCCCTTTTGTCACATTATTTTCAGGGGCACTATCATTTCTGTCCAGGCCTATTTCATGAGTGTTATTTTTTTTTCTGTGGAAGCATGGTTGAGAAGCAATGTCTGACTTTCATTTGTTCATTTTTATAGATTTTTGATTTATTATTTTCTCAGATTCAAGTTATTTCTGTGACCAATGTGGGTTTTTCTGTGATTAAACAAGGGGTACCAACAATTTTGACCACGTCTGTGTATGTATATATTGTGTGTGTGTGTGTGTACAGTACAGACCAAAAGTTTGGACACACCTCATTCAAAGATTTTTCTCTATTTTCATGACTATCAAAATTGCACATTCACACTGAAGACATCAAAACTATGAATTAACACATGTGGAATTATATACTTAACAAAAAAGTGTGAAGCAACTGAAAATATGTCTTATATTCTAGGTTCTTCAAAGTAGCCACCTTTTGCTTTGACTGCTTTGCACACTCTTGGCATTCTCTTGATGAGCTTCAAGAGGTAGTCACCCGAAATGGTCTTCCAACAATCTTGAAGGAGTTCCCAGAGATGCTTAGCACTTGTTGGCCCTTTTGCCTTCACTCTGCGGTCCAGCTCACCCCAAACCATCTCGATTGGTTTCAGGTCTGGTGACTGTGGAGGCCAGGTCATCTGGTGTAGCACCCCATCACTCTCCTTCTTGGTCAAATAGCCCTTACACAGCCTGGAGGTGTGTTTGGGGTCATTGTCCTGTTGAAAAATAAATGATGGTCCAACTAAACGCAAACCGGATGGATGCTGTGGTAGCCATGCTGGTTCAGTATGCCTTCAATTTTGAATAAATTCCCAACAGTGTCACCAGCAAAGCACCCCCACACCATCACACCTCCTCCTCCATGCTTCATGGAGGGAACCAAGCATGTAGAGTCCATCTGTTCACCTTTTCTGCGTCGCACAAAGACACGGTGGTTGGAACCAAAGATCTCAAATCTGGACTCATCAGACCAAAGCACAGATTTCCACTGGTCTAATGTCCATTCCTTGTGTTCTTTAGCCCAAACAAGTCTCTTCTGCTTGCTGCCTGTCCTTAGCAGTGGTTTCCTAGCAGCTATTTTACCATGAAGGCCTGCTGCACAAAGTCTCCTCTTAACAGTTGTTGAAGAGATGTGTCTGCTGCTAGAACTCTGTGTGGCATTGACCGGTCTCTAATCTGAGCTGCTGTAAACCTGCGATTTCTGAGGCTGGTGACTCGGATAAACTTATCCTCAGAAGCAGAGGTGACTCTTGGTCTTCCTTTCCTGGGGCGGTCCTCATGTGAGCCAGTTTCTTTGTAGAGCGTGATGGTTTTTGCAACTGCCCTTGGGGACACTTTCAAAGTTTTCCCAATTTTTCGGACTGACTGACCTTCATTTCATAAAGTAATTATGGCCACTCGTTTTTTTCTTAGCTGTTTTTTTCTTGCCATAATACAAATTCTAACAGTCTATTATTCAGTAAGACTATCAGCTGTGTATCCACCAGACTTCTGCACAACACATCTGATGGTCCCAACCCCAGTTATAAGGCCAGAAATCCCACTTATTAAACCTGACAGGGCCCACCTGTGAAGTGAAAACCATTCCCTATGACTACCTCTTGAAGCTCATCAAGAGAATGCCAAGAGTGTGCAAAGCAGTCATCAAAGCAAAAGGTGGCTACTTTGAAGAACCTAGAATATAAGACATATTTTCAGTTGTTTCACACTTTTTTGTTAAGTATATAATTCCACATGTGTTAATTCATAGTTTTGATGCCTTCAGTGTGAATATACAATTTTCATAGTCGTGAAAATACAGAAAAATCTTTGAATGAAAAGGTGTGTCCAAACTTTTGGTCTTTACTGTATGTATGTGTGTATGTATATGTATGGTTTTGTTGTTAAGAACACAACAAATATAAACAAATGACACCCCCCAAAACCCCTTTCTCATTCCTGGGCATTATGCAATCCCACCATACATAAGACAGACCATCATACAATCAACAGATACAGAAAATGATGAAGCAAAAGAGTAAAACATTGTAGGGGCAACATTTTTAATGAAACCCAACTGCAAAATTAATCTTGTGGGCCCCAAATACATGCATTTAAGTGTAAACAAAAAAAAAAGTCCCCAAAGGTGAACAACTGAAGAACTTTTTTGGACAACTTTCAAAGACCCCCGGTAGTGGGGGACCCTGTTAAAGATTTTACACTGGTGCCCACTGGCTTCAAGTGACTCCAGGGCTACAATAAAGCCTAAAGGGGTACGTCTGTTTATTTTTTTGGAACTGGATTTATCCATTGTACATTCTGTTCTGGCGTCATCCCGACCTGACACTCTGCCCTCTCATTTGCCCTTTATTGTTCGTGCTTGTTTCATAGACGTGGAATTATCTCCCGTGGCCCCAGTATCACACTGCATGGCTGCTGGCTTCTCCTCAGCGCATTGTGAAGGGTGACTGAGTCGGGCCAGTGACTTGCCCAATAAGCATGGCTGCACTTTTCCCCTGAGCATTTTGGCCTAGTTGCCTTCATCCTCCTGACGGAGGCACGTGTAGGCCGCCTGGGATTTGGCGAGCGCAGAGCTGAGCACCAGAGAATGCCAAATAAGGAGACTGACTGAGATAACTGACTTGCATGTCTGCTTTCTGTTCACCAGGCACACTGCCTGCAGACTTCCTTTTCTTCCTCTGGAAACTTGTTCAGGTTTTTTGGGGATGAAATTAGCCTGTGATTTAACTGTTTTGTCTCACCATTAATAGAATTGCTTTCCATAATGCAATACATGATACAAGACGTCCTCATGCAATTGCCTTCACTGCTCAATATTGGTTTATAGGGTTATCATATATAAGGTAAAGGGGTTGTCTACCTTTGGCCCCTGTCCTTGTGTGGTTAATGTCCTGAACCCGTAGTCCCTGGTCCTTGTATGACCAGTCCTGAGCCCGGAGTCCCTGGTCCTTGTGTGGCCAGTCCTGTGCCCGTAGTCCCTGGTCCTTGTGTGGCCAGTCCTGAGCCCGTAGTCCCTGGTCCTTGTATGGCCAGTCCTGAGCCCGTAGTCCCTGGTCCTTGTATGGCCAGTCCTGAGCCCGTAGTCCCTGGTCCTTGTGTGGCCAGTCCTGAGCCCGTAGTCCCTGGTCCTTGTATGGCCAGTCCTGAGCCCGTAGTCCCTGGTCCTTGTATGGCCAGTCCTGAGCCCGTAGTCCCTGGTCCTTGTGTTTCCAGTCCTGAGCCTGTAGTCCCTGATCCTTGTATGGCCAGTCCTGAACCCGTAGTCCCTCGTCCTTGTATGGCCAGTCCTGAGCCCGTAGTCCCTGTCCTTGTGTGGCCAGTCCTGAGCCCGTAGTCCCTGGTCCTTGTTGGCCAGTCCTTGAGCCCGTAGTCCCTGGTCCTTGTGTTTCCAGTCCTGAGCCCGTAGTCCCTGGTCCTTGTTCCAGTCCTGAGCCCTAGTCCCTGATCCTTGTATGGCCAGTCCTGAACCCGTAGTCCCTGTCCTTGTTGGCCAGTCCTGATGCCCGTAGTCCCTGGTCCTTGTGTGGCCAGTCCTGAGCCCGTAGTCCCTGGTCCTTGTGTGTCCAGTCCTTAGCCCGTAGTCCCTGGTCCTTGTATCCAGTCCTGAGCCCGTAGTCCCTGGTCCTTGTATGGCCAGTCCTGGCCCTAGTCCCTGGTCCTTGTATGGCCAGTCCTGATGCCCGTAGTCCCTGGTCCTTGTGTGGCCAGTCCTGTGCCCGTAGTCCATGGTCCTTGTGTGGCCAGTCCTGTGCCCGTAGTCCCTGGTCCTTGTTTGCCAGTCCTGAGCCCGTAGTCCCTGGTCCTTGTATGGCCAGTCCTGAGCCTGTAGTCCCTGGTCCTTGTATGGCCAGTCCTGTGCCCATAGTCCCTGGTCCTTGTATGGCCAGTCCTGTGCCCGTAGTCCCTGGTCCTTGTGTGGCCAGTCCTGTGCCCGTAGTCCATGGTCCTTGTGTGGCCAGTCCTGATGCCCGTAGTCCCTGGTCCTTGTTTGGCCAGTCCTGAGCCCGTAGTCCCTGGTCCTTGTATGCCAGTCCTGAGCCCGTAGTCCCTGGTCCTTGTATGGCCAGTCCTGTGCCCGTAGTCCCTGGTCCTTGTATGGCCAGTCCTGGCCCGTAGTCCCTGGTCCTTGTGTGGCCAGTCCTGAGCCCGTAGTCCATGGTCCTTGTGTGGCCAGTCCTGAGCCGTAGTCCCTGGTCCTTGTGTGGCCAGTCCTGGCCGTAGTCCCTGGTCCTTGTTGGCCAATCCTGAGCCGTAGTCCCTGGTCCTTGTATGGCCAGTCCTGAGCCGTAGTCCCTGGTCCTTGTATGGCCAGTCCTGAGCCCGTAGTCCCTGATCCTTGTATGGCCAGTCCTGAGCCCGTAGTCCCTGGTCCTTGTGTGGCCAGTCCTGAGCCCGTAGTCCCTGGTCCTTGTGTGGCCAGTCCTGAGCCCGTAGTCCCTGGTCCTTGTGTGGCCAGTCCTGAGCCCGTAGTCCCTGATCCTTGTATGGCCAGTCCTGAGCCCGTAGTCCCTGGTCCTTGTATGGCCAGTCCTGAGCCTGTAGTCCCTGATCCTTGTATGGCCAGTCCTGAGCCCGTAGTCCCTGGTCCTTGTATGGCCAGTCCTGAGCATGTAGTCCCTGATCCTTGTATGGTCGGTCCTGAGCCCGTAGTCCCTGGTCCTTGTATGGCCAGCCCTGAGCCCGTAGTCCCTGGTCCTTGTATGGCCAGTCCTGAGCCTGTAGTCCCTGGTCCTTGTATGGCCAGTCCTGAGCCCGTAGTCCCTGATCCTTGTGTGGCAAGTCCTGAGCCCGTAGTCCCTGGTCCTTGTGTGGCCAGTCCTGAGCCGTAGTCCCTGGTCCTTGTGTGGCCAGTACTGAGCGGCCAGTGACCTCATCCCCTAGTCAGTGTGCGGCTATTACCTGAATCCGTATCCGGGACCTGTGTGTCAGAACGTATGCTTATCCAAGTATCCCGTATATCCAGACTGTCCTAACGGTCTCCAAAACAGCCCTGTCTGAAATTCTGTATGTAACCATTCTAACCGTGGATCCAGAGCCTAGTAATCTGAACGCAGCCCGAGTCCAACTCCGTGTCAGTAACCATTCTGTAGAGGATCCAGAACCTACTAGTCTGAACAGAGTCCGAGTCCTATCCATGTTTGCATACCTGACCCATGCGGCTACCTATAGCTCTAACTTGAATACACCATCAGGAGCTCCAGTGAACACCAGATTGCCACTTTAACTACACATCTCCTAGGCAAGCCCAGCCACGTGCGTAACAGAATGCATGTATTTGTAGCTTAAAATTATTTTTGCAGTTCAGTTTTGTTAAAAAAACAAACAAAAAAAAGTAACACCATTTGGCTTTTACAGATTATTTTTGTTTGCACATTCTACTTTAATGTGATATGTGGACATACATAAGATGAGAAGAGCTCAGGAAAAGACAGATCCAAGACCTACAATGTCTCACATTGGATCTAAACGAGCTTACTGATGGTCTCTCAGTAAATTCATTCTGCAGCCTGCAATAGACAGTGCTACAAAGAGGCTATAGAAGACTAACTGTGCAACATTTTTACTGAAAACCAATAGCAAAAGTGATTTTTAGCCTCAGGTACATGTATTAAAAAAAAAAAAAATCTGAAAAGTGGACAACCTTTTTTAAGGCTTATTAAATACAATACTTGAACATCTGGAAATGGATTCTTATCAAAGGGTTGCGCATTAGAAAAGCATGACTGCTTTCTTACTAAAACAGCGCCACCACTGTTTGCAGGTTGAGAGTGGTATTACACCCTTGCACCATACACCTCTATACCACACACAACCTGTAGCCTTTTGTGCAATTATTGGAAGAGGGCAGCCATTTTTATAATCTGGGCTAATCTCACAACCAATCTTAATAGCTATAACTACAGTATCTTTATACCATCAGTGTAGAGTTGGTAGTGGGCCTGACTGCTGTGACCCCCATTAGACCGCTAGGTGAGCCTGTTGCTGTCTCATACTGTGCAAAAAAAACTGAATAGACACACCGCACCAGTGAGACCTCCACAAACTGGACATTGATCATATATCTTCGCTTGTCATGAGGCGATTACATTTACTGCAACTAACCTTATTTCTGATATTAAAGGTCCTGTGATGCAATAAATGGGGAATCAAGTAGATAAGTTCATCTTTTAGTTGCTCATTTGTCTTGATATTTTCTATTTTGCTTTTACTGTTGCGTACATTATTTTTATCTAGCTGCATCTGATCGGTGGGGGTCGTTATCAGACCCCCACTGATCTGATCGGTAGTGGACGACCTCTTTAATCGGTTCCAACTAATGAAGAAAATGGACAGATTTACTGTAGTTTATTTTCCAATTATATTTTAGACACATGAAGATCCATGAGAAAGACCCAAATAGTGCGCTTTCTACAAGCCCCCCTTCCCCTCAAAAACGTAGGAGGTTGACATCTAAAAGGAAATTGAACCCTGAAGAGGAAATCGAGAAAGAAGAGACCTCTCCAGCAAAGAAAGCAATAGTACGTTTTTCTGTACAGCGGTCTGTGTTCCAGCTGGTGGTTTACCAGCATCCTGGTGTAAGTCGCCCTACTTTGTGTTAGTGATATCAGAGCAGTTGAGATCAGTACTGCCGGTGAGAAAAGCTTTTCATGTTTGCATATGCAGATGCTAAGTCTTCCATAGGAGACACACATTACACAATACTCCTACTGTATACATCTGACTGAAGACTAATGTGAAGACATGATGTGAACAGAGACTTGCCTGTACTGCTTAATTTTTCATACCTAAGAATGCATGTTCTCCCATTTAGCTTCTCATCCTCTTTGATGGGATTATCAGTACTGGTGTCTCTTTCACATCCCCCTCTCCTTATCATGAATTCTTGCTGGATAATAATTTTAATAACCTTTAATGGGGATTTTTTTATTTTATTTTAAAAGTACCTCCTCCAGTTGCTGCTGTTCCACTGAGTCTGGAACAGTTGTCTTTTTTTCTTCTCTGCCCCTCCATTATAAAAGTTATTTCCCGTGTAATAAAGAAGGAAATGTTCCGGTCAACCAACTGGGCGTATACCATAGAACTTCCTTGTGGGCACGGACGTGTTTTGATTGGCCAGCGACAGAGGAGAAAAAGCAAAGGTCCACAGAGAAGTTATGTGATATACGCCCAGTTGGCTGAAGGTTAAATTTGCATCTTTACCAAGGATTGGAGCGGAGCGGCACGGAACAAAAAAAAAAAAAAGAAACTTCCAGCATCAGTGGAACAGTGGCAATTGGAGGAAGTGCTCAGTGTAAATGTAAAAAATCCAGCGAAGGGTTCTGTCCCCTTAATAATATCCTGTCACTTTGTGACACCAAGGCAGCAAGCACATAATGAAAGTTTTCTGGGTGTATATCAGGTTTGTTACTGACTGTCCTTTCTGTTGTGGGCCATCAACTACGGGGTCTGTATGTGCACCCAGACTGGGCAAGGATAACGTTGATCTCTTGGTATTCACTTGGGCTCCATTACTCTTCAATGATAAAGTGCGTCAATTTTCACTAATTCCTCGATAAGCCCCCTTTTTACCTCTTTTACGTTCCTAAAGGTGGTTGAAGAAATTCAGCAAGTGGAACAAGTGAAAAAGACGAGGATGTCATTCCCTGCCCTCTGTGCTTCAAAGAATTTACTTGCAAGTCTAGTCTGTATACTCACATGGAGTCTCATCCTGAAGCCTCTCTGAAGTAAGGAAGCTTATTCTTTTGGTTTTATAACCCATTGTTGTGCCATTAAGTGTTGAAAGTATAGTGAAATTCAGAAAAAAAATTATATATTACTTATTATGGGCAAGGAAATTATTTTTTTTTTTCATTTTTTTAGCGCCATTTATTCCATGGCACTTTACATGTGAAAAAGGGGGCATACATAGACAAGTGCAATAAACATGGGCAACACAAAGCACACATAAGTACAGAAGGAGAGAGGACCCTGCCCGCGAGGGCTCACAGTCTACAGGGATGGGTGAGGATACACTAGGAGAGGGTAGAGCTGGTCGTGCCATGTTCAGTAGACTGAGGATCACTGCAGGTTGTAGGCTTTCTGGAAGAGGTGGGTCTTCAGGTTCCTTTTGAAGGTTTCCGTTGTTGGTGAGAGTCTTATGTGTTGTGGGAGAGAGTTCCAGAGTATGGGGGAAGCACGGGAGAAGTCTTGTATGTATGAAGAAGAATGTATATAAGAAGAGATGAGAGGGGAGTACAGTCATTGCCAAAAGTTTTGAGAATTACACAAATATGAAAGTCTACTGCTTCACTTTTTCTAATGGCAATTTGCATATACTCCAGAATGTTATAAAGAGTGATCAGCTTAACAGCAATTACTTGCAAAGTCAATATTTGGCTAGAAAATGAACTTTATCCCCTAAAACACATTTCAACATCATTGCAGCCCTGCCTTAAAAGGACCTGCTAACCTCTTTTCAGTGATTGCTCCATTAACACAGGTGTGGGTGTTGATGAGGACATGGCTGGAGATCAATCTGTCATGATTAAGTAAGAATTACACCACTGGACACTTTCTGTTAACCATGGTTATCTCTAAAGAAACACGTGCAGTCATCATTGCAATGCACAAAAATGGCCTAACAGGGAAGAGTATCGCAGCTAGAAAGATTGCACCTCAGTCAACAATCTATCGCATCATCAAGAACTTCAAGGAGAGAGGTTCCATTGTTGCCAAAAAGGCTTCAGGGCGCCCAAGAAAGACCAGCAAGCGCCAGGACCGTCTCTTAAAAGTGTTTCAGCTGCGGGATCGGGCTACCAGCAGTGCAGAGCTTGCTCAGGAATGGCAGCAGGCAGGTGTGAGTGCATCTGCACGCACTGTGAGGCGGAGACTCTTGGAGCAAGGCCTGGTCTCAAGGAGGGCAGCAAAGAAGCCACTTCTCTCCAGAAAAAACATCATGGACAGACTGATATTCTGCAAAAGGTACAGGCAGTGGACTGCTGAGGACTGGGGTAAAGTTATTTTCTCTGATGAATCCCCTTTTCGATTGTTTGGGACATCAGGAAAACGCCTCATTCGGAGAAGACAAGGTGAGCGCTACCGCCAGTCTTGTCTCATGCCAACTGTTAAGCATCCTGAAACCATTCATGTGTGGGGTTGCTTCTCAGCCAAGGGAATCGGCTCTCACAGTCTTGCCTAAAAACACAGCCATGAATAAAGAATGGTACCAGAATGTCCTCCAAGAGCAACTTCTCCCAACCCTCCAAGAGCTGTTTGGCGATCAACAATGCCTTTTCCAGCATGATGGAGCACCTTGCCATAAAGCAAAGGTGATAACTAAATGGCTCAGGGAACAAAACAGAGATTTTGGGTCCATGGCCTGGAAACTCCCCAGATCTTAATCCCATTGAGAACTTGTGGTCAATCATCAAGAGACGGGTGGACAAACAAAAACTTAAAAATTCTGACAAAATGAAAGCATTGATTGTGCAAGAATGGACTGCTATCAGTCAGGATTTGGTCCAGAAGTTGATTGAGAGCATGCCAGGGAGAATTGCAGAGGTCCTGAAGAAGAAGGGTCAACACTGCAAATATTGACTTGCTGCATTAACTCATTCTAACTGTCAATATAAGCTTTTGTTACTCATATGTTTGCAATTATTATATTTCTGTCTGTGATAAAAACATCTGTCAAACACACATAAAAACCAGAGGGCAGCAGATCATGTGAAAATATAATATTTGTGTCATTCTCAAAACTTTTGGCCATGACTGTAGAGAAGGAGATCTTGAGAGGATCGAAGGTTAAGTGTAGGTAAGTACCGGGAGACCATGTCACAGATGTATGGAGGAGACAGGTTGTGGATGGCTTTGTATGTCATAGTTAGGGTTTTGAACTGGAGCCTCTGGTCAATAGGAAGCCAGTGAAGGGCTTGGCAGAGAGGAGAGGCTGGGGAATAACGGGGAGATAGGTGGATTAGTCGGGCAGCAGAGTGTAGGATGGATTGGAGTGGTGCCAGAGTGCTAAAGGGGAGGCCACAGAGTAGGAGGTTGCAGTAGTCGAGGCAAAATAGCGAGGATTCCTTCTAGAAAGCAGGGGTAACAGGACAAACACTTGAGTTAAAATACAATACCATTAAGACTGACCTTGTGGTCTTAAAGTGTAGCTATCATTTTATAACCGTTTTTATATACTATAGGCATTGCATAGTCCTTTTAATTGGTGGGGGCCTGGGTCTTGAGACCCCCACCGATTGCTCAAAACACCACTTTGAAGCGTGCAGAAAGTGCGCACAAACAATACCAATAGACTTGCTATTGAGCCCTTACACCTTATCCGAGCATGTTCACTCATCACTACTTACCATTGAGTCCTTTCGCTCTGCATTTTCTGCCACTTTCTGTAGTAAATTGTTGTAAAGTTGTTGGGCAGCAGAGGCTGTGTCCACTTTTTGAAAAAAAAAAAAAAACTTGGCGAGAACAGTGGAAAACAAGAAAAAAAATCACAAATTCTTGCGAAAATTTGGTGTGTGCCATAACTTTTTTTTTATTATTATTATTTCTGCCTGCAGCCTGGCAGACAGTCATTAATACATTTTCCTCTAGTTTTCCTCTAGTGAATGCAGATTTTCTCACTGGTAAATTATGTGCCACGGAACGTGAAAATGGGTTAGTTCGGATATATAAATTTGTCTGCTCTTGTATTTTCTGGGGTCCGTACCCCTCTTATACATGAGTTCTGATTTATTATTCACCTTTATTACAGCTCTACTTGTGTAGCCGTAAAGTCTATTATTGTAATGTGATAATAGCGGGCAGTGCAGACCCTCATTCCTGCCAGTCACACAATGTAATGACCTGATGGGTTAATGTCATCTGATAGCGTTAGTAATTTCTTTTCCAGAGTAGTAATTGACGATGCCCAATAATTCCTCATGCATCTTCTTTTTTTAGAATGCTAGAAGTATGTTTTTTGGGGAGATTTAGGTGTATATCTTGGTTTATATCCTACTGTGTGCGCTCTTAGATCCTGTGGCTTGTAGTGGGGCCTTGTGAGATCCCTATGTAAGGGTCAGACCAAAACAGCTACACTGCGTCTGGAATGTAAGTGGCAACTTGCCCAATCTATAACCAGCAGCCTTAAAATAGGAAGCCCTAATGATATGGTTTCAGACCTTGGAGTAGAAGGAGGTGTGTGTGCATGCATGTTTGGATGACGGCTGCGTGCATGTGTAATTTTACACTGGAAAATGACAGAAGAATCTTTCACGTGAAGTTACTCATACCTCCTACTGTCCATTGTTTCCAAGCTGAAAAGCAATTCTATTTCATGTTGCACGAAGGCGTGAATCTTGCAATTAATAGGTCAATGGAAGAAGATAATTCGAAACTCAGTGTTTTGCACCTACTATAAGTTTTTTTTTTTGTTTGTTTGTTTTTTCCTTTTTGTGTTTTTTTTTTTTTTTTTAGTAGCTGTGGTTGGTGGTGGTTAGGGTTATTCTATCTACCTTTAGGGTATGTGCACACAATGTCTTTCAGTCAAACTGTTGTTGATGCGTCTGTTATAGTAGAGTTTCTTTTGGGTCATTTTCTGAGTGCTTTTTTGATGTTTTTCAGCGGTTTTTTTTTTTTTTTTTTTACATTTCATCAGTGTTTTGGGAGCATCTTTTTTACTGGAATCTTCCAGACTTTTCCTTCTTGGTTTTTCAAGCATAAACTCTGCTGAAACACTCAAAAAGACGTCCGGGTATTCGTCCAGGCATCATATTGACTATTAGTATAAAGCATCCTCAGTGCAGAGAACGCCTGAGTAATGGTCATCTCACTTCTTTTACCACTTGGGGACTTTGGAAACCTAAATCAGTTAAGATGATGCTTAAAAGACTGAAAGCACCACACCAGTGGGTTTTTTTCCTTGTCAGCGCTGGAGTGGTGCTCCTAATGTAAAGTCCCCGACCATAGTTTTATACTCACTCGCTGCATTTTTCACCTTTTTTATTCTACCGCTGCTCTGGTCACGCAACCCCTTCTTGAGACCACAGCTTCTGCCTGACCAGAAGTCAAAAGTTGCACCACAAGCTCTCAAATCAAGTCTGTGAGGGCCAGAACGGGGTTCACTGAGTTGTGACCTCCGGCAAACACTGTAGAGATCCGGCTGGCCACAAACTGCTGAAGACAGGCTGGAGTGGCAGCAATAGAAGGGGAAGACAGCGGCAGGTGAGTATCAGACTAAATGCAGGGACTTTAGATTTGAAGCACCACTCCAGCAGGAAAATAAAAAAACAAAATCACTGGAGTGGTGCTTTAACATATGCACAGAATGTCGGTTTTACCTGGAAATGCATAGGTTTCTTCTTTTGAGCGTTTAGGAAGAGCTTTGTCAGGCGGTTTTCAGAGCAGGATGTTGGTGGAGTGTGATGTAAAATGCTGCCGGGATGTGAAGAGGGTATTTGGAGCGATGTGTCCTGCCTGTCAGCCTCCATTGCTCATTCAGCGAGCCAGCAGTGTCAGTTGTGAGAGTGTTGCTTCTAGCAGCTGAAGCCAGTGCAGCTGTTTGATGTCAGTTCACCGAGACAGGGGAGATGTCTCCCATTTCAGCTTGTGAGGGGGAAGAAAAAAATAGGATACTCGGGTGAGGCATAGTTTTATACTCACTCGCTGCATTTTTCACCTTTTTTATTCTACCGCTGCTCTGGTCACGCAACCCCTTCTTGAGACCACAGCTTCTGCCTGACCAGAAGTCAAAAGTTGCACCACAAGCTCTCAAATCAAGTCTGTGAGGGCCAGAACGGGGTTCACTGAGTTGTGACCTCCGGCAAACACTGTAGAGATCCGGCTGGCCACAAACTGCTGAAGACAGGCTGGAGTGGCAGCAATAGAAGGGGAAGACAGCGGCAGGTGAGTATCAGACTAAATGCAGGGACTTTAGATTTGAAGCACCACTCCAGCAGGAAAATAAAAAAACAAAATCACTGGAGTGGTGCTTTAACATATGCACAGAATGTCGGTTTTACCTGGAAATGCATAGGTTTCTTCTTTTGAGCGTTTAGGAAGAGCTTTGTCAGGCGGTTTTCAGAGCAGGATGTTGGTGGAGTGTGATGTAAAATGCTGCCGGGATGTGAAGAGGGTATTTGGAGCGATGTGTCCTGCCTGTCAGCCTCCATTGCTCATTCAGCGAGCCAGCAGTGTCAGTTGTGAGAGTGTTGCTTCTAGCAGCTGAAGCCAGTGCAGCTGTTTGATGTCAGTTCACCGAGACAGGGGAGATGTCTCCCATTTCAGCTTGTGAGGGGGAAGAAAAAAAATAGGATACTCGGGTGAGGCATAGTTTTATACTCACTCGCTGCATTTTTCACCTTTTTTATTCTACCGCTGCTCTGGTCACGCAACCCCTTCTTGAGACCACAGCTTCTGCCTGACCAGAAGTCAAAAGTTGCACCACAAGCTCTCAAATCAAGTCTGTGAGGGCCAGAACGGGGTTCACTGAGTTGTGACCTCCGGCAAACACTGTAGAGATCCGGCTGGCCACAAACTGCTGAAGACAGGCTGGAGTGGCAGCAATAGAAGGGGAAGACAGCGGCAGGTGAGTATCAGACTAAATGCAGGGACTTTAGATTTGAAGCACCACTCCAGCAGGAAAATAAAAAAACAAAATCACTGGAGTGGTGCTTTAACATATGCACAGAATGTCGGTTTTACCTGGAAATGCATAGGTTTCTTCTTTTGAGCGTTTAGGAAGAGCTTTGTCAGGCGGTTTTCAGAGCAGGATGTTGGTGGAGTGTGATGTAAAATGCTGCCGGGATGTGAAGAGGGTATTTGGAGCGATGTGTCCTGCCTGTCAGCCTCCATTGCTCATTCAGCGAGCCAGCAGTGTCAGTTGTGAGAGTGTTGCTTCTAGCAGCTGAAGCCAGTGCAGCTGTTTGATGTCAGTTCACCGAGACAGGGGAGATGTCTCCCATTTCAGCTTGTGAGGGGGAAGAAAAAAATAGGATACTCGGGTGAGGCATAGTTTTATACTCACTCGCTGCATTTTTCACCTTTTTTATTCTACCGCTGCTCTGGTCACGCAACCCCTTCTTGAGACCACAGCTTCTGCCTGACCAGAAGTCAAAAGTTGCACCACAAGCTCTCAAATCAAGTCTGTGAGGGCCAGAACGGGGTTCACTGAGTTGTGACCTCCGGCAAACACTGTAGAGATCCGGCTGGCCACAAACTGCTGAAGACAGGCTGGAGTGGCAGCAATAGAAGGGGAAGACAGCGGCAGGTGAGTATCAGACTAAATGCAGGGACTTTAGATTTGAAGCACCACTCCAGCAGGAAAATAAAAAAACAAAATCACTGGAGTGGTGCTTTAACATATGCACAGAATGTCGGTTTTACCTGGAAATGCATAGGTTTCTTCTTTTGAGCGTTTAGGAAGAGCTTTGTCAGGCGGTTTTCAGAGCAGGATGTTGGTGGAGTGTGATGTAAAATGCTGCCGGGATGTGAAGAGGGTATTTGGAGCGATGTGTCCTGCCTGTCAGCCTCCATTGCTCATTCAGCGAGCCAGCAGTGTCAGTTGTGAGAGTGTTGCTTCTAGCAGCTGAAGCCAGTGCAGCTGTTTGATGTCAGTTCACCGAGACAGGGGAGATGTCTCCCATTTCAGCTTGTGAGGGGGAAGAAAAAAATAGGATACTCGGGTGAGGCTGGAACGGAGTCAGTCGTCTGTGCATTGCTGGGTACTAAAGAAGCATCCTCCATTACTTTGGAGAATTTACCTTCCTGTAGGCTTAGAGGTGAACATATTACTAATGAAGTAACACCTCGCTCTTTGGGGCATTGGCATTGTCACACGAAAGAGCTAAATAGGTGCTAAACTGAGGAGCCTGGGGACCACATGTCTGTGCTATAAAGCTAATTAGATCATTAATTGATTAGTACATCCACAACAGAACACAGATGTTTGTCTCCCAGTGGACAGAGCAGCACATTGTACGAGTACACACACACACCAGTGGCCACCATGCGGTGTTCCCTAACCGCAAAACAATCATAGCACGTGCCTATGCTTACCTGTATTGTGCCCTGGTATGCTGCCAATGTAGGGGCAATGCAAGGCTAGAAAGGCAAAATGGGGGCAGGCACTGTCAAATATTGTCTGCTCCAGATAAGTGCATTTTTTATTACTCATTTTTTTTTCCATAATTAGAGAATTGTGATGTAGCAAAACTATAACTGTGAAATTATGGTATATACTATATTTACATTGAAGGAGTAAGAGAACAAAACTGTAGGGAGGTAATATCAGAATGTATAAATGACATGGATGTGCTGAACTTTGCTTGTGATCTTGGACTATGAGGGATGGTGACTGTAGGTCTTAAGATGCTGAAGTCCTGACAGTCTGTAGGACGCAGAATGGATTTGCAATGACCTGTCTTGTCCTTGAAGAACAGCTTAAAGGCAATATACAGGAGGCCGGTGGGGAATGTCTTCCTTCCAGCTAAGCATCTCTATGGTAGTGGCAACTCTTAACTAGTTTTCATGCTGGCATCCAGTTTGCCTTTTGGAGTTTGAAGACCCATCAACAGGTGCTAAGTGCTGGGCTGAGAGGTTTTTATTACAACCCTCTAGGTATGGCAGGGATTTGTTTTCCTTTTGTGGCACCCTTGTGAGAAAGGAACACCAACAATTACGCTGCTCTTGGTCAAGGGGGATGGGGCAAGTGATGACAGAAAAGAGGTAATGCAAAATTAGAAGTACCAAGCTTGGTGATAAAGTCCTTTCTGTTTTCGACACCCATCCGCCCGGCTGGTTGAGATATTTTAAACCTTACAGATACATTTAGGTATTTATTTGTATATATATATCTGTATATTGTAAGTAGATTTCAGGCATTGTATATACACATCATATGTCACATGGGTAATACTCTCGTTCTCCAGTAGCTCAAGAAATCATATAGAAGATATCGGGGTCACTAGAAAAGACAAATGAGTAATAAAAGTCAAAAATAAAATGAATGTGTTTTCCAACTGCAGAGCAACAATAGCCGGTGGATTTCAGGTCAAGTGTGACCCCATCTTGTACGGATTTCGGTGTAAATACTGTTTAGCTTTCCTAAGCTTTTTATTTTTTTTCCCCAGGTGTGACACTTGCTGCATTTCATTTCGTACCCTCCGTGGTCTGCTAATACACAATTCTGTAATCCACAAGCTGCTCCCCCTAGACCAGTCTGGAAAGCCATTCATTCAAAACAACCCTGCTATCCCGGCTGGATTTAACGATTTGGGCTTTACTGACTTTTCTTGCGATAAGTTCCCTATCATTTCTCAGGTAAGGAATGTATTAGTGCTGTAGAATCACATGCTGGTGCTAGCTACAGAGAATAAAGCTTTAAAGGGTTGTCCACTGAAAATTAAGTTATTACCTTTCCCTATGGTAGGTGATAACTGGTAGATCAGGCAGTCTGTCTACCGAGACCTGCACTGATTGGCAGAACGGGGCGTTTTTAACCCCATTAAAATGGGGCGGCAGTATGCATGCTTGACTTCTCCTCCATTCATTCCTTATGGGACTGCCAAGTGCGCGTGGCTTTCTTCGGCTTTCTTCGGTAGCATCCTAGAGAATCAATAGAGCAGCCGTTGGGGGTCTGATCTGCCACTCCTCTTTGTAACTGGGATAAAAGTTCCCCGTCTAGAATAAAAATTCCCTGATCTGCATATTAGGTTCGGTTTCTAGTGGTTGGACACCCACCAATCAGCAATTTATCACTATCCAAGAACTTGTTTTCATTATAAAAGGCTATAGAGTTTACTATCTGTGACCATACATAGACATGCTAGGCCGAGCATTCCAGTGTTCCTGATGAGAAAGCTTCTGCCAGAATCTTCTGGCGGCGGCTTATCGTCCCACAAATAAAAGAATAAGGCGGTTGAATTCCAACTTGCCCAATCCTCATGTCCCCCAACGTAATATTACAAGAGAATGTCAGTTGGCTACCATACACATTAGATGGTTGAAGGATTCCACTGAAATCTGAGGGTTTGGCCAACTTTTCTTACACGTGCATGGGGGCCTTTTGTTTACTTAGGCCTTCCTTAGATTCAGTGAAATGGCCAAGCACTGTTACATTTCCCTGGCCAATCCATGATGACTTTTTAGCACCACACCTAGCAGCCATCTATTAATAAACTAGAAAGTATTTTGTTAAAGGGAATCTGTCACCAGGTTTTTGCAGCGTAATCAGAGAGCAGCATCATGTAGGGGCTGAGACTGTGATTACAGCAATGTGTTACTGGCCATCTTGCTGCAGGTTTGATAAAATCACTGCTTTCTCTGCTTCAGTGAGCTCTATGTAACCCCGCTCACATCACTGATTGACATCTTTCTGTGTACACTGTGCATAGGCAGAAAACTGCTAATTAATGGACTACACAGAGCAGGAGCACTACATAGCAGGAGTCTACTAGTCATCTAGTGATAATATCCTGCTGATAAAGCACTGATTTCATTAAAACGATATCAAGCAGCTCAGTAGGGAACATATCCCTGGAATCAGTCTCTGCCCCTACATCATGCTCCTGTCCGATTAAATAGCAAAAACCTGGTGACAGATTCCCTTTAACGTGAGAAATTCTACATTCCACAGATGTCTATTGATACTCATAATTTAAGATCTGTACTCAATAAAATGTTTCTAATTAGAAATAAATGTATTAATTCTAAATGTAATCCAAATGATTATATACAATAGATATATCTACCGTAATATATAGCAAAAACTTGTAAGCATTCTAAAGTTGTTGATACATTGTATCCAGCTTTCTTTGGATCTAATTGTTCCAGCCAGATTCCCAGGTAATTAATTGCTAGAACATTATGACAAAACTTAAGCTCTTGGATGGCGGGGGTATGGTGGGGCAGTCTTTCAGGGCATCTTGCACTAAGCTGCTATTTAAGAAAGAAGTACAAAAGGAAGATGGTCAGCTGTTTGTTTTGTGCAATAGGCTGGATGTAGAGTATCAAAGCAAGACATGCAATGCTCTTTGGGTTTCTATAGCAGTAAAGGGCTTATCATTCTAATCCCCAGTTCACAAGGCTTTAAATGGCATGTGGAGGAAAAAAAATAGTGGTCTGCCCTTAGACCCAGATAGATGTTAACCCATCCACATCCAGAATAGTCATTTTTATGCATATTAAGAAGCCATGACCTCTCAGATACTTTTATACCAGATACATGCCATAACCACATTGGTAGAAGTAGGAGCTTGAATTGGATTTTATTTCATGTATTTTTTTTTTCATTTAGTTGCAGACTAATGATTGGTCAGTACATTTTAAAGGTTTTGTTTAATGCTATAATGCTGTACTGATTTACACGTACAATATTCTGTTCCTTACTCCCGATTAGGCTTGGTGTGAAATCAACTTAAGAAGATGCATCAGTGAATTGCATAGCTTCGTATGTGAAATCTGCAACAAAGCCTTCCCAATGCCATCAGCTCTCAAACTGCACTTGGAAACCCATAAGGAAGGCAAGGTTAACAATCTGCACAAAACTGCAAAATTGGTTGGGGAGGAACAAGAACAGAAAGCTTTTATGGCAGCCTTGGGTCTCCAGTACACCAAAGACATCAAGCCTCACAGTCAGGAGGCCAATTCATCAGAATGTCTCCAGGCCTTACACATAGAGGCTATGAAAAGCAACCTACCTCATGAGCTTGGTTGCAGCACAACCATGCTGAAGTTGTCCCCTTTAGAAGCGCCCCTGTCGGTGGTCCGTTCTCAGTTGTACCCTCCACAAAAGAAAACATGAAATTGTTTTCATTGCAGCCTTTCCAGAAAGGCTTTACTATTCAACCAGACAACAGCATTGTGGTAAAACCTTTCTCCGGAGAGTTGGCTGATATTCAGCAGATATTAAAGATGGCTTCTTCAGCACCGTCTCAGATAAGTCTTCCACTATTGTCTAAAACATCTCCTGCCATGATTAAACATATGCCGCTATTGAAGCCAAAGCCACCAGTGACTCCTCGTACAGTTGTTGCTGCCTCCACACCTCCTTCACTTGTTACGAATCAGCAGGCATCTCCAGGCTGCATCAGCCCTAGCCTTCCTCCTCCACCTTTAAGAATGATAAAGAACAGTGTGGAATCTGCCACAAGCGCCATATATTTACAATCCAGGTCTGGAGCCAACTGTAGCTCCTCTACTCAAAACTCTCATGTACCAAACTCAGAATTACTGAAACCACGAGATGTGAAGACACAGCTAGAACAGGACAGTATTATAGAAGCCTTCATGCCGCTAGACTTGGAGGCAAAGATCAAACAAGAGGTAGCTGAAGGAGATTTGAAATCAATTATTTCTGGATCAAACGGCAAAAAAACAACTCAAGCTAAAAAAGTATTTTATCCTTGCCGCTTCTGTGATCAGGTGTTTACATTCTCCGGTGTATTACGGGCCCACATACGCACCCATTTGGGAATATCACCTTACCAGTGTAACATATGTGATTATATTGCGGCTGACAAGGCGGCACTAATACGTCACCTGCGAACACACAGTGGTGAAAGACCTTACATATGCAAAATATGCCAGTACCCTTTCACTGTTAAAGCTAACTGTGAGAGACACCTACGTAAGAAGCACCTAAAGGTCACCAGGAAGGATATAGAAAAGAACATTGACTATGTATCCACAAATACATCTGAAATGGTTGATGCTCTCTGTTCACCTGATACAGTTTGTAAATGCTGTGGGGAAGACTTAAAGAGTTATCGTGCTCTTCATATACACATGCGGAGTCACAGCAACTTTCAGAAAAAGAAACTTTTTGAATGCAAAGAGTGTGGCAATCCTTTTTCTGCAAAAAGAAACT
>JARQOD010000006.1:254468942-254538079 GCA_033576555.1 Oophaga sylvatica
CCCATAGACTTGCATTGGCAAGTCTCGGCCGATATACGTTGCAAATCGCAGCATGCTGCGATTTCACTCACACACATAAACGGCAGAGAAAAAAATCGGCTGATAGGAGCTGCCCCATAGATTAACATTGGTCTGAGTGCAATGCGATTTTTTCTCGCTTTGCACTCGTCCGTATTTCTCGCTAGTGTGACTCCGGCCTAAGAAAGAATTCTCCTGCTACACGGCCGCTCGCTGTTTATCCAGAATTGATCATGCATTTAGAAATAGTGCTGTATTATCGGATCTACGTGAAATTGAGTACCTTCTTGGGGCAGTATCAGATCATTCTCCATTGATGGTGTGCCTTCATCTAGATGGCTCTGGTAGACGTAAGAGATTCCATATACATCCATTTTGGCTATCCCTTGTAGGGGAGCAAGATAGAATAACAGATCATGTTGATTTCCCTGATAGGTTGGTGTTGTGGGATACCCTTAAGTAGGGTTGAGCATTCCGATACTGCAAATATCGGGTATCGGCCGATATTGGCTGTATCGGAATTCCGATTCCGAGTTCCGATATTTTCGTCTTATCGGATACCGGAATCGGGATTGTCACTGTCACTGTCAGTGTCCGTCGGTCGGGTCTGTCAGGAGTCAGCGGCACTTACCTGGCAGAAGATCTCCGGCGGTCACGGGCTGGACTGCTTCATGGCCGCCATCTTCTTTCCCCGGCGGTCACATGCAGTTTCTCGCGATAACTGCAGTGACTGCTGGGTAATCGCGGCCGTAAAGCAGTCAGTCCGATGACGTCACCGCCGGGGAAGCTGGTAAGCAGCTGTGCTGCGTTGCGATGACAGGCTCTGCCTGTCATTGCGATGTAGCAGAGTTGGATCGTCGTGGGACTATCGTTATGGACTGCGTCGGACAGGTGGTATACTGTTGGTTTGTTTTTTTTCTTTTTTTACAGGAGATCGATGGCGTCGCAGGAATGAGAGAGTAATAAAAAAAATGAAAACTGTGTTGTCTCTTTTATTTCATTAAAATACTTTTTTCTTGCTGTGTCTTTTTTTTAAACATTTAATAACTTTGGGATTAATAATGGATCGGTGTCTTATTGACACCTCTCCATTATTAACCGGACTTATTGTCACCGTGCAATCAACGGTGACATTAACCCCTTATTACCCCGCTTGCCACCGCTACAGGGCAAGTGGGAAGAGCCGGGTAAAGTGCCACAATTGGCACATCTTTTGATGCGCCAAATGTGGGGCTGCTGTAGCCTGGTATTATCAGGCTGTTGAGGGCCAAAATCCATGGGCCTTGACAGTCTTTTAATACCAGGCCGCAGCAGTCTGCATTTTACTTGGCTGGTTAACAAAAATAGGGGGGATCCCCACGCCGTTTTTTTTTCGAGGGGATTCCCTATTTTTGTTAACCAGCCAAGCTAAGCAGACTGCTGTGGCCTGGTATTATCAGGCTGGCAAGGTCCATGGATATTGGATCCTTACCAGCCTGAAAAACCAGGCCTCAGCGGTCTGCTTCATCTGGCTGGTTAACAAAAATAGGGGGGACCCCACGCCAATTTTTTCGAGGGGATCCCCTATTTTTGTTAATCAGCCAAGATATGCAGACTGCTGTGGCCTAGTATTATCAGACTGGCAAGGTCCATGGATCTTGGCTCCTTAACAGCCTGAAAATCCAGGCCTCAGCGGTCTGCTTCATCTGGCTGGTTAACAAAAATAGGGGGGACCCCACGCCATTTTTTTTTCGAAGGGAACCCCTATTTTTGTTAATCAGTTCCCTCTGACGTCACTGATTGTGTCCCTGGCTGACCTGAAGTGAAAGTGGAAAGCAATCAATTAAGCTTTCCACTTAAGGGCCCGTCTCACATAGCGATATCGCTACCGAGATCGCTGCTGAGTCACTAGTTTTGTGACGCAGCAGCGAGCTCACCAGCGATATCGCTGTGTGTGACATTCAGCGACGATCAGCCCCCCTGCCGGGTATCGCTGATCGTCGCTGAAATGTCAGGACCTTTTTTTGATCGCTGGTTTCCCGCTGACAGGCACGCATCGCTGCGTGTGACAGGCGGGAGACCAGCGATCCGCTGGTAACCAAGGTACACAGCGGGTTTCCAGGCGCGGGGCTGTGGCTAGAAACCCGCTGTGTACCTTGGATACCAGCGCCCTGATGCAGGGAGCTGGTATCCAAGGTACACAGCGGGTTTCCAAGCGCTGCACGGTGCCTGGAAACCCGCTGTGTACCTTGGTTACCAGCGGATCGCTGGTCTCCCGCCTGTCACACGCAGCGATGCGTGCCTGTCAGAGGGAAACCAGCGATCAAAAAAAGGTCCTGACATTTCTGCGACGATCAGCGATACCCGGCAGGGGGGCTGATCGTCGCTGAATGTCACACACAGCGATATCGCTGGTGAGCTCGCTGCTGCGTCACAAAACTTGTGACTCAGCAGCGATCTCGGTAGCGATATCGCTATGTGAGACGGGCCCTTAAGCGATGTTACCCGCAGTGTCGCTGTCCCAGATCGCTGCCTGAGCTGCCTGTTTGGCAGCTCAGCAGCGATCATGTAGCGATACACCAGCGATCCTGACAAGTGCATATCGTTGTCGGGATCGCTGGTGTATCGTTATGTGACACCCAGCCTTTACTCTCCTGTCAGGCAGGAGAGGAACTCATTCATTTGGGGTTTACTGTGAGGCTGCAGCATTAGCTGCGGTCCCTGCAGTAAACATTAACCCTTTCTGAAGGATTACACCGTGGGACCTGACTGTGCATGGGATAGGTAAGAATAATTTTGCTTTTTTATTTTATTTTTATTACAGGAAATGGTTTTTGCAGTAAAATAAAATATGGTCAAAAACATGTGTCTTTATTTCATTAAAATGATTTTTAATTAAAGTGTGTGTGTTTTATTTTTATTTCATGCAATAGGATTAATAATTGATAGTTGTCTAATTGACAGCTCTCAATTATTAACCTGGCTTAAGGTCACCTTTCAATAGCAAGGTGGCTTTAACCCCATATTAACCCATTCGCCACCGCTACAGGGCAATGGGAATAGACGGGCAAAGTGCCAGAAAGGGCGAATCTAATTATAGATTTGTCTTTCCTGGGGTGTCTGGGGGCAGATGTTAGTAGCCGGGGGGGGCAAAAATAATGGTCCCTCTCTGGGCTATTATTATCTGCCCCCACTCACTGGCTTTGTCTGTCTGGTTGCGAAAATAGGGCGGGAGCCCACGCATTTTTTTTCAGCAATTTTACACCTCATATATATATATACATGTCATTGAATTTGTGACACATATATATTTATATTTGTAGTTCATACACTTCTACATAGTATAATAGCCGCTAATTCAATTGCCGGCTTTTGTGAAAATGCAGAACCCGACATGAAATGACACTTGGTGTACATAGGGTTAACCATGTCTTTTCATGTCCTTTGCTATCTAATTTGCACAAACAATTAAATCAGTCTATGTGTGCAAAATTTCACACCTGTAGGGGTTAATTAAAGGTGTAAATTCGTAGCAAAAAAGTCCGTTTTTTTTACAACGAATTTACACCTTTAATTAACCCCTACAGGTGTGAAATTTTGCACACATAGACTGATTTAATTGTTTGTGCAAATTAGTTAGCAAAGGACATGAAAAGACATGGTTAACCCTATGTACACCAAGTGTCATTTCATGTCGGGTGCTTCTGTCTTTTCACTGAAGCCGGCTTTACCCGGCAATTGAATTAGAGGATATTTTACTATGTAGAAGTGTATAAACTATACATATATGTATATATATATGTCACAATGACATGTATACATATATATATATGTATTCTATGTGTGTATATTTAGTGTTTACAAGGAAAGAATGGGTTTTTTTTAGTTGCGATATTTTGTTCCCATAGACTTACATGGGACTTCCGGTATCGGTATCGGGTATCGCCGATATTTTAGTGATATCGGCGATACCTTTCCGATTCCGATACTTTAGGATATCGGAAAGTATCGCTCAACTCTACCCTTAAGGCATATTTTAGAAGATGTGTTGAATCCACAATTTTGTATATTAAAAGGGAATCCTGTAAGCGAAGGCTTGCTGAGGAATGTAAATCATGGGACGCCGAATATATTAATAACCCCTCTGAAAATTCTATGCATAAATGGCTCGGGAAGGGGAGGGAATATCTGTTATGTTTACAGTAAAAAGCCCAGAGAAAACTCTTCTTCACTAAACAAACTTATTTTGAACTAGGTAACAAATCAAGTACATTTTTGGCATATATAGTCCAACAAAATCAAATGTCCCCATCCATTGTAAATATAAACGACCTTGGGCGATTGCCTCTTTAGATACTGCAAAGGCCTTTGATTCATTAGAGTGGAAATTCTTGCAACGGGTGCTTCTGAAATTTTTTTTCTCTAATAAATTTTGCAAATGGATTGAGTTGCTTTATTGCATGCCGAGAGCTAATATACTGGTAAATGGCGTGCTATCGGAGTATTTCAGTCTGAGCAGGGGAATCAGACAGGGCTGCCCACTATCCCCAATGCTCTTTGCGCTGTCGATTGAACCAATTGCACTTAAAATTAGACAGGATCATTTGGTGGAGGGAACTGACATAAGTTCTAGGGTGGATAAGGTAGGATTATATGCTGATGACCTGGTGCTCTTCCTGGATAGGATTGGACAGTCCCTTCCTAGAGCGATTGACCTTATTAATTGCTTTGGAGAACTGTCGGGTCTTAAAATTAATTGGAGTAAATCGGTAGTTATGTCGATAGTGGATAATATAACAGTACCTGTGTTGTTTGGTTTACAAGTAGTACAAAAATTTAAGTATTTGGGCATCGTAATTAACCAAAATCCAATTAAAGACCTTGGAGACAATATATACCCCCTCGAGGATATGATGAAAAAAAAGTTTGAGATATGGTCTCGACTCCCCCTATCTGTAGCGGGCAGAATTGGACTAATTAAAATGATAATCCTCCCAAAGTGTCTATATATGTTGGAACATACATCAAAGTCCCAAGGGTTTCTTTAAGAAAATGTATAGCTTGATGGCAGCATTTATATGGGGCTCATCTAGACCTAAAGATTTGGTTCCCTACAAAGGCACAAAAGACAGGGTGGATATGCGGTGCCTGACCTTTTTTTGTATTATCTAGCTGGCCAACTACACTACGTAAAATATTGGTTAATCCATGATAGACTTAATAACGCAGCGGCTCATCTCATTCATTCTGTGGGGGGGCACACACATGGGCAATATTGGAGGGTTCATACAGACCACCTCAGGGCCTGCTGTTTGCACATAGTTTAGCAATGCAGGTTTGGCAGGAAAGCAAGCATACTTTAAAGTTTTCTGATCAGGTCGGGGAGATTCAGATATGGGATAATCCTGAATTTTCGCATCTCCAGAATTTACAGGACCCAAGTTTCTGGCAACAAAATGGTATAACAACACTCAATCAGATCATTGAAAATCAAATTTTATCATTTGAACAATTTCATATAAAATTTGGAATCCCCGATAGGGATTTTTATAGATATCTGCAGCTGAGACATGCCATAATGTACCAGTTCCCACTTCCAAGAATGTGAATATCTAGATATCCACTAACAGGAATATTGTCAACACAAGGACCTACAAGTGTGATTTCCTCCTTGTATACCTTTTTGCTAAATTCCAAAATTGCTTCCATCCAACTGGCTGTGGAGGATAAATGGAGGCACCTAATCCCCTCAATCACTGATGACCAGTGGAATGAAGCACTGGAGGCGCATACGATGGTGTCTCCAGCGGCAAATAAATGAATTCAATTATATATGTTCCACCAATCCTATTTAACCCCGAGTAGATTACATAAATTTGGCAGAAGAGTAAATGATGAATGTCATAGATACGGGGAGGTGGGAGTGGACTTTTGGCATCTCATTAGGGATTGTAGAATTATAAGAAGATATTGGAAGGATGTAATTTTTACACTAGAAAGGATAATTGGGACACCAAACGAATGTAGTCCAGAGCTGTGTGTTGGGTGTTGTAGACGAAGAAATGTGGACTCATTATGATAGAATATTTCTCAGGGAGGTTCTGTTTATGGCTAGGAAGGCAATAGCATTGAGGTAGATGGGGGAAGGTCTCCTTCGATCAGTGGAAAAAATTAGTGAACGATATAATTCCATATGAGAACATATTACACAGGAACAGAGGATGTCCCAGAAATTTCATAGAATTTGGGAAAGGTGGTGTGACTCACCCTTGACACACCTAGCCCGATGCCATAATTTCCTCAACCGCGAGATATAATCCCAGAGGTATTTCTGAATTGTTACAAACTCAGAACCCTGATAAAGAACCTCCTGGTTGGTGGTGCAATGCTGCTGAGAATACATTATGCTTAATGTTCTATTACACTTGTTTTGTTTGCTTACTTTGTCATTTAAAGTATGATTTTATAACTGATATTGTGATTAGATAGATTATTCTGATTTTACACTGCAATGTCACTTGCTTGTTATATTATTTGTGTGAATCTTTCAATAAAAAGTTTTTTTTTTCTTTAAAAAAGATGTATTTATTCTGGCACTTACAGTATTTGTTTTTTGTGTTTCTTTATTGTTGCATATAAATGTTGAATTCAATAAGTTGTAATTTGAAAAGAAAAAAAAAAAGGAAGAAACTCACACGAACATAAAATCAGATGATTCAAGGCTTAAAAAAAATAAAATTTGATAGGTCCCAAATTGAATCCATGTACAAATATAAACAAGAACACACATGCATTTTTTCACAATTTTAAAACATACGTTTTTTTTTTTTCACAATTGCGCATCAAAATTTTGAATTTGATTTCTCCAAAACAAAATATAAAGAAACATAGTCTTGTGACAGATCAAATGAAAGCCGGTACCGCTCTGAAAAAAGTGATGCCTCTCCCACCTCTTTATCTTAATTCTAGCCCAAGATATCATAAAACACGGATTTTGGTAAGAACTTACCTGTAAAATCCTTTTCAGCGAAGAAGGAAGGGAGACATAGTCATTACTAGTGGGGTAGGCGGAGCCCACATAGGATAAACACACCTCAGATTAAAAAAGTGTTGTCCGGCCCCTCCAGCTATATAGGGCTCCTCCTACTCCAGCTCTCCAGTCGTACCCAAGCTTAAGGAAGAGCAAATATCACCAGCATAGCAACATAACCCCTTCTGAAGGACTTCAGAGAAAAAACAAGAAGACAGGTTATGCATATAGCCGAAACAACCACACAGTCCAGGTACTACTCACTGAACCTGACCACTGCGATGAGCTGGCAATGCTGGAACAGAGCCTTAGCGCGCCGACCTCAGCCCAGATAATCGCTATCAGAGAAGGGTCACGCCGCATCTGAAAACACAACAACACACTTCTGCCATGGAAGGGAGCTGTGTCTCCCTTCCTTCTTCGCTGAAAAGGATTTTACAGGTAAGTTCTTACCAAAATCCGTGTTTCAGCTGCAGATGAAGGAAGGGAGACACAGTCATTACTAGTGGGACGTCCCAAAGCAGTCCAAAAATAAGGGTGGGCAAAAAACCAAAAAGAGGCAGATACCCAACAACCTAGATAAATGCGCAAATAGCGCTAACTATAAGTTCACAAGAACTTTTAAACTACAGCCGCCTGCAGGACCCTACGTCCTAAGGCCGCATCAGCGGAAGCACTAACGTCCACCTTATAAAATTTCGTAAATGTGTGGACGGAACGCCAGGTCGCCGCCCGGCAGAGCTGAGCTGCCGAGGCTCCTTGATGAAAAGCCCACGATGAACCCACAGCCCTTGTGGAGTGAGCTCGAATCTTAATCGGGCAAGGTTCGGTAAGCCTCTAAAATGGCCGACCGAATCCAACGAGCTATAGAATCCTTGGAAGCTCGTTGCCCACGTTGACGACCTGCTGGAATCACAAACAGAGAATCCGACTTCCGAAAGTTTTGAGTAATGGACAAATAGAACTTTAAAGCCCGCACCAACACAATATCCTGGTTAACATGAAACTGTGATACTACTTTAGGTAGAAAGTCGCCGCGTGTGCGAAGCACTACGCGATCTGGGAGAAACTCCAGAAAAGGAGGCGAGCAAGAGAGAGCCGCCAACTCAGAAACCCTTCTCAAAGAAGTGACCGCCACCAAGAAGGCAACCTTCCAAGAAAGCAAAGAAAGGCTAACAGAGTCCATAGGCTCAAAAGGCCCATGTTGAAGAGCCTCCAAGACAAGATTGAGCCGCCAGGGAGACACAGACGCCTTCCGCGGCGGAAACTGACGGGTTACTCCGCGAAAAAAGGAACGTACGTCCCTATGCGAAGCGATAGCCTTCCGAAATAGCAAGGACAGAGCAGAAACTTGCCCCTTCAAAGTGCTAACTGCCAAACCCCTGTCCAGCCCGTACTGCAAAAAGGCCAACAAATTGGGAATGGAAAAACTCCTCGGGTTCCTAGAAGAACCCGAACACCACGAAAAGAAGGCTTCCCAAGTCTTATGATAAATTCTAGTGGTAGCCGGACCTCTGGCAGCTCGCAGAGTGGCAATGACTTCGGCTGAAAAACCTTGACGGGTCAAGATTTCGGTCTCAAGAGCCACGCCGTCAAACGCAGAGACTTCAGGTCCGGGTGATGAACGGGCCCTTGGGTTAACAGGTCCGGGCGAAGAGGGAGTGGAAGTGGAGGCGCTGCCAGAAGTGACACCAGCGTCGAGAACCGCATCCTCCTTGGCCAATCTGGGGCTATCAATATAGCCGGGACTCTCTCCAGTCTTGATCCGACGCAAAACCAGAGGAAGTAAGGATATCGGCGGGAACAGATAAATTAGCTCGAAATGGTCCCAAGGAGCCACCAGAGCATCCACCGCCACAGCCTTCGAGTCCTTGTACCTGGACATGAATGTCGGTAACTTGGCATTGAGCCTGGATGCCATCACATCCACTTGGGGAGTTCCCCAACGGGAGCACAGCAGCGCAAAAATTTCCGGATGAAGACTCCATTCTCCGGGATCCATCCATCCATCTCCGGGATCCATCTTCATTCTCAGGAAGTCCGCTGTGATATTCTGAACTCCTGGAATGTGAATCGCAGAGATGGCTGGCACCCTGGCCTCGGCCCATACCAGGATTCGAGACACTTCCATCATGAGCCTGAAGCTCCTCGTTCCACCTTGATGGTTGATATACGCGACCGCCGTCGCGTTGTCTGTCTGCACTCGGACTGGTAGACCGCTTAAAGGGACCGTCCAGTGTTGGAGGCAAAGGAAAATTGCCCTCAATTCCAGGATGTTGATCGGCAGGACAGACTCTTCCAATGACCATACCCCCTGAATCTAAAGACTGTTCCAGACGCCCCCCCAGCCCGTCTGGCTGGCATCGGTGGTTATGATCGACCACCTTGGAGGAAGGAAGGACTTCCCCAGGGATAACGCTTCCGGACGTAACCACCATTCTAGCGACTCTCTCACCCTGTGGGAGATGATGACACTGCAATCCAGTGAAAACCGTGATCGATCCCAACGGTTCAAGATGAGCATTTGGAGAGCCCTGGAATGAAATTGGGCAAACGGAATTGCTTCCATTGACGCCACCATCAAACCCAGAAGGCGCGTACACCTTCGAAGAGACATTGCTGTCGCAGACTTCATACCCTGCACATGGTGAAGAAGACTCGCTTGCTTGTCTGAGGGCAGAGACACCACTGCTCGTACCGTGTCGAACTGCATTCCCAAAAACAGGATTGACTGCGACGGTTCCAGGGATGACTTCTCCCAATTGATCAGCCACCCGAAGTCCTCCAGGAGCTGAAGGGATAAATCGCGAGCCGTCACCGCCTCCTCCTTTGAGGACGCCACAATCAAAAGGTCGTCCAGATAGGGAAGAATCGTAATCCCCTGTCTTCGCAGAATCGCCATGAGAGGAGCCAGAATTTTTGTAAAAACTCTGGGTGCTGAGGCCAGACCGAATGGCAGGGCCACAAACTGGTAATGGTCCTGACCTATGGCAAAACGCAGGAAGCGTTGGTGGGCCCTTCCGATGGGGACATGCAAATAAGCGTCGTGAATGTCGATTGACACCAAAAAATCGTTCTGTGACAAGGCCGCCACAACGGAGCGAATTGATTCCATGCGGAATTTTTGGGTGCGGACATGCCGATTTAATCTTTTGAGATCCAGAATGGGACGAAATTTGTCCTCCTTTTTGGGGACTACAAAGAGGTTGGAATAAAAACCTCTTCCTTGGTCCTCCGGTGGAACTGGTACCACCACACCCTTCTGTAGAAGGGAATCGACCTCCCGTAGTAGAGCGGCAATCAGCCCGGGCTCTGATGGAATGCGGGATAGACAAAAACTGTCTGGGGGTCGAGAAAGAAACTCTATGAAGTAGCCTGCCGACACGACCCGCGTCACCCAGGTGTCCGACACGCGGGAAGCCCAAGTCGGCTTGAATTGGAGCAGGCGACCTCCCACTCGAGAGCCCTCGAGTGAGACCCTGGCGTCAGTCCGCTTTAGCGGGTTTTTTGTCAGCTTCCCGCTTGTCTTGGCGGAAGCTCTGTTTCCAGGGAGTGCTAGATTTCTGAGCGCTCTTTTTTCCCGAAAAAGAGGGACGACCCGATCCCCAAGAGGGCTGACCAAACCGTCCCCTGGACCGAAAGGACCGCCGACTACCACCGGCACTAGGCCTGCCAGACGCAGAAGCCACAGCTCTTCGTTGCGGTAAAGCCGTTTCTTTTGCCTTTGCTTTGGCAATCAGCTCCGTGAGGCCAGATCCAAATAGCTGACCACCTTTGTAAGCTAAAGAAAGCAAACCTTGCTTGGAAACCGCGTCTCCGGTCCACTGTCTAAGCCACAGAGCTCTACTGACTGATCGCCGAGGATTGTGCCCTGGACAGCATGGAGGCAGTATCCAAACCTGCATCACTGCCATATCGAGCTGCATCCTCCAATGACTTGAAAAGCCCCTCTACCTCGGATAGTGGGGATCCATCTTGCCACGCCGTCCGTAGACGGTCTAACCAGCTCAAGGAGGCTTTACAAGCACACATGGATCCTAGCACAGCTCTGAATCCATGACCCGCGGCCTCATAGATGGATTTTGCCGCCATCTCCGTTTTTCTGTCCAGCGGATCCTGCAGACTCGCCTTCCCTTTAACAGGAAGTAATGAGGATTTGCTAAGCTGGGATAAAGGGACATCCACTTCAGGAGAAGGAATCCAATTAGCAATCAACTCCGTAGTACACGGATACAGCGTCTCAAAAAACCGTGTCCCCTGAAAACGTTTATCTGGACACAGGCGTTCCTTCTCCACTGCCTCATTAAGCTCATCCAGAGATGGTAAGGCTGATCGTGACCTATGCGGCTCCTGAAACATCCGGGCCGACTTACCAGGACGTCTAGTTACCTCCTCCGGTAACTGTAACGCCTCCCTCATGGCTCCAATAAAAGCCTCTGTACGGCTCAAAAGAGAGGCAGATTGTCCCTGCCGATCCTCCTCTTTATCCGAATCGGATATCTCACCATCCGAGCTTGGAGGGGAACCCTCCATATCAGAAATCTCTGAGTCGCTACGCGAAAAAGATGGCACCGGCCTGTGTCGCTTCCTGCCATGAGAGGATCTAGCTGACACCCAATAACCTAGAAGGTCAGACAGGCCATCAATAGAACGAGCGAGGGCATCCATTTTGGCGTCACTGTAACCTCCGACCGCTGCACTTGACGCCGTCGAGGTCTGCGTGTCAGATGCACGAGGCTGATCCTGTAGCGGATCTGGGAGACGGTCCGCTCCTGGACCCTGATCCGACATGCCCTCACACAGTATATGGCAGGTAAAAACCTGTCAGCAGCAGAACAGTGTGGATTTCAAAGGCAAAATGAACGCTGAAGGGTTAAGCTTCTTAAATAGAGAGCTACCCCAGCTTTTGTCTCCCAATAAGGGGTTAACCACCAAAGAATGGGTTAATGTTGCTGACTCTCCACAACCCTTATTTAATGAAAAGGGTGTGCGAGCCGCAGGTGCCTCTTATGAGGTAACAGCTGCAGGACAGTGTTCAAAAGTATGCCACATTAAACAAGAACGCCAACGAGATCGCTAACATATTGCGCTGAATTGTATATCGCAATACCAAAGTCGCTAAAGAGATCGCTAACCACTTATGCGTCGTCAATGAGATCGCCCACCGTGGAAGCTACTAGCGACATAAAAAACGATCACAAAAGAAAAAAACGATCGCAAAACTATGCGTCGCTATTGTGATCGCAGCGGGAGCGTTCTGTGTGACAATACCTTGTCTTGCGCTGAGGGGGTCAAGCTTCTGCCCTGACAGGTAGAGGTGACTCACCCAGCTGGCCGTGGTGTAGTGTCTCCTTTCGGTCGGTCGGGGAGAGCGGAGAGTGAGGAGCCCGAGGAGGCCGTCAGTAATGGCCGCCACGCTAGAGAGATCTAAACCAGAAGAAAAAAGGCAGGACAAGGCGCGCGCTCAGAGCGCTTCCTGCCCGTGAAAAAATGGGAGAGCGCGAAGCCACGCCCCCGCCGGTTTCAAAAAAAGCGCGCGACTCACTCCGCTCTCCGTTCCCATGTCCTGCAGGCAATCCACCTACGGACAAAAGTACATAATCACCACACATGAATACATGTAGCAGCGGCTGCCGCAGCGGCCGCTGAAGCACTCAAACACATTAAAATGTGGAGTACTCACCCAGCTGAGCGCCACAGGGACCCCTCAGAGATTTGTGGCGCTGCCCGTAGCTTCCCCCCAGGGCGGGGAACGCAGTGACCCCAGAAGCGCAGTTTGCGTCCCCGCCAGGGAAGCAATCCTCATCCCCCAGGGCCGGCAGGGTTCTGCAGGGACCACCTTATAGGGTAATACAGATCCGCCAAGGGAGAGGTGGGGGTCCAGCAGCGCTGAGACCCCTGAGACCTCTAGACCACTTCTGGTGATCCAAGTCTCTGTCTGACTTAAAATAAAAAAATCTTCTGAGGAGCTGCTTCCAGCAGCGACTATCCTCTGTGAACCTCAAATTTTAGACTGGAGAGCTGGAGTAGGAGGAGCCCTATATAGCTGGAGGGGCCGGACAACACTTTTTTAATCTGAGGTGTGTTTATCCTATGTGGGCTCCGCCTACCCCACTAGTAATGACTGTGTCTCCCTTCCTTCATCTGCAGCTGAAAAATGTAAGGCCATACCAGGCCAAAATTCACGCTTTTTCAAAACTTTAGAAGTCTGTAAAAATTAACTGACGAAGAAAAAAAATTCTAAACTTTAATTTGTAATTAACTAAAGATGTACTTCATAAAAACACGGATTTTGGTAAGAACTTACCTGTAAAATCCTTTTCAGCGAAGGAAGGAAGAGAGACACAGTATTCATTACTGATGGGTAGGCGGAGCCCCAGATCAGGATGTCACCTCAGATCAAAAGAGTGCTGACTGGCTGGCCCCTCCAGCTCGGGCTCCTCCTACTCAGCTCCAGTCGTACCAAAGCTTTGAGGAAAAGAGCCAAGATCACCAGCGGAGCAACATAACCCCTTCTGAAGGAACTTCAGAGAAAAAACACAAGGATACAGGTTATGCATGCAAAGAAAGCCAAAAACCACAGAGTTCCAGGTACTACTCACGGAACCTGACTACTGCGATGAACTGGCGATGCTGGAACAGAGCCTTAGCGCGCTGACCTCAGCCCAGATAATTGCTATCAGATAAGGGTCGCGCTGCATCTGAAAACATCAACACACTTCTGCCTTGGGAGGGTGCTGTGTCTCTCTTCCTTCCTTCGCTGAAAAGGATTTTACAGGTAAGTTCTTACCAAAATCCGTGTTTCAGCTGCAGATGGAAGGAAGAGAGCCACAGTATTCATTACTGATGGGACGTCCCAAAGCAGTTCAAAAATAAGGGTGGGAAAAACCAATAAAAGGCAGAAACCCAACAACCTTAACAACAAAGCGCAACCAGCGCTAAACACAAGTTCATCCAGAACTTTAAACTACAGCTGCCTGCAGGACCCTATGTCCGAGGGCTGCATCAGCGGAAGCACTGACGTCCACTTTATAAAACTTTGTAAACGTGTGGACAGAGCGCCAAGTTGCCGCTCGGCAGAGCTGCACTGCCGAGGCACCTTGATGAAAAGCCCACGATGAGGCCACAGCTCTCGTAGAATGGGCTCGAATCTTAATCGGGCAAGATTCACCCCGAAGACGGTAAGCTTCCAAAATAGCTGACCGGATCCAACGAGCTATAGAATCCTTGGAAGCTCGTTGACCACGCCGACGACCTGCTGGAACCACAAACAGGGAGTCCGTCTTACGAAAACCTTGAGTAATAGATAGATAAAACTTCAAGGCCCGCACTAAATCCAATGTGTGTAAAGCTCGCTCTTTCACATTCTTCGGATCCGGGCAGAATGAAGGCAACACAATATCCTGGTTGACATGAAATTGTGACACCACTTTAGGCAAAAAATCACCCCGAGTGCGAAGCACTACACGATCCGGAAAAAACTCCAGAAAAGGAGGCGAACAAGAAAGAGCTGCCAACTCAGAAACTCTCCTCAAGGAAGTGACTGCAACAAGGAAAGCCACCTTCCAAGAAAGTAAAGAAAGGCTAGCAGAAACCATAGGCTCAAAAGGTTTATGCTGAAGAGCCTCCAAAACAAGGTTGAGCCGCCAAGGAGACACGGGTGCCTTCCGCGGCGGAAACTTACGAGATATACCTCGGAAAAAGGAGAGCACGTCTCTATTTGAAGCAATGGTTCTCCGAAACAATAAGGACAGAGCAGAAATCTGACCTTTCAGAGTGCTTACTGCCAAACCCTTGTCTAGCCCATGCTGTAGAAAAGCCAACAGGTTGGGAATGGAAAATTTTCTCGGGTTCCGAGAGGACCCCAAACACCACGAAAAGAAGGTTTCCCAAATTTTGTGGTAAATCCTAGTAGTAGCCGGACATCTTGCAGCACGAAGGGTAGCAATGACCTCGGCTGAGAAACCTCTACGGGTCAAGATTTCTGTCTCAAGAGCCACGCCGTCAAACGCAGGGACATCAAGTCCGGATGACAAACGGGCCCCTGAGTCAACAAGTCCGGTTGAAGAGGGAGTGGAAAAGGAGGTGCCGCCAACAGCGACATTATTGTCGAGAACCACACCCTTCTTGGCCAGTCTGGAGCTATCAAAATAGCTGGAATTCTCTCTAGTCTGATCCGACGCAGTACTAGAGGAAGTAAGGATATCGGCGGGAATACATAGATCAGCTCGAACTGATCCCACTGAGCCACTAGAGCATCCACCGCCACCGCCTTCGGATCCTTGTACCTGGACATGAATGTCGGTAACTTGGCATTGAACCTGGATGCCATCAAATCCACTTGGGGGGTTCCCCAGCGAGAGCACAGTAGTGCAAACACATCCGGATGGAGGCTCCATTCCCCGGAATCCATCCTTCTGCGACTGAGAAAGTCCGCTGTAACATTCTGAACCCCTGGAATGTGAATCGCCGAAATGGCTGGTACATTGGCCTCTGCCCAAATCAGAATTCGGGACACCTCTACCATGAGTCTGGAACTCCTTGTCCCACCTTGGTGATTGATATACGCGACAGCCGTCGCATTGTCTGTCTGCACACGGACTGGCAGACCGCTCAAAGGGACCGTCCAATGTTGGAGGCAAAGGAAAATCGCCCTCAATTCCAGGATGTTGATCGGAAGCACAGACTCTTCCGATGACCATACCCCCTGAATCCAGAGATTGTTCCAAACACCCCCCCAGCCCGTCAGGCTGGCATCGGTGGTTATGACTGACCACTTCGGAGGGAGGAAAGACTTCCCCAGGGAGAATGCCCCTGGACGTAACCACCATTCTAGAGAATCCCGCACCGCGCGAGAAATGGTGACACTGCAATCCAGCGATTGCGACTGATTCCATCGACTCAAGATGAACCTTTGAAGAGTCCTGGAGTGGAACTGGGCAAAAGGAATTGCCTCCATGGACGCCACCATCAGTCCTAGAAGACGCATACACTTCCGTAGAGACATTGCCGTTGAGGATCTCATAATCTGTACATGTCGAAGAAGACATGACTGTTTGTCTGGTGGTAGGGAAACTACCGACCGAAACGTGTCGAGATGCATTCCCAAAAAGAGGATTGTCCTCGATGGTTCCAGGGACGACTTCTCCCAATTGACCAGCCAACCGAAGTCCTTCAGAAACTGAAGAGACAAATCCCGAGCCGTCAACGCCTCCTCCTCCGAGGAAGCCATGATCAAAAGATCGTCCAGATAAGGGAGAATCGTAATCCCCTGTCTTCGAAGGATTGCCATGAGAGGCGCCAGAATTTTTGTAAAGACCCTTGGCGCTGAGGCTAAGCCGAACGGCAGAGCCACGAACTGGTAATGATTCCGACCTATGGCAAATCGAAGAAAGCGCTGATGAGACTTTCCGATGGGAATATGCAAATAGGCGTCGCGAATGTCGATTGACACCAGAAAATCGTTCTGTGACAGAGCTGCCACAACGGAACGAAGCGACTCCATGCGAAATTTCCGGGCATGGACATGCCGGTTTAATCGCTTGAGATCCAGAATCGGGCGAAATTTGTTCTCCTTTTTGGGAACTATAAAAAGGTTGGAATAAAAACCTTTTCCTCGGTCCTCTGACGGAACCGGTATCACTACACCCTTTTGTAGCAGAGATTCGACCTCTCGCTGTAGAGCGACAACAAGCTCGGGTTCCGACGGAACGCGAGACTGACAAAAAACATTTGGGGGTCGAGAAGCAAACTCTATGAAATAGCCTGCCGACACAATCCGCGTTGCCCAGGAATCTGGAACGCGAGCCATCCAAGTCGCCTTGAAAAGAAGCAGGCGACCCCCCACTCGAGAATCCTCGAGTGGACCCCTGGCGTCAATTAGACTTTGCGGGCTTCTTGTCAAGTTCCCGCTTGTCCTGGCGGAAACTCTGCTTCCAGGAAGTACGAGTTTTCTGAGAGGATTTCTTTCCTGAGAAGGAAGGACGACCCGATCCCCACGAGGAGTGACTAGATCGTCCTCGGCCCCGAAAGGACCGCCGACCACTATAGACACCAGGCCTACTGGACACCGAGGCCATGGCCCTACGCTGTGGTAATGCTGATTCCTTCGCCTTAGCCTTGGAAATCAGCTCTGTGAGGTCAGATCCAAAAAGATGGCCACCCTTGTAAGGTAAGGCCAACAACCTTGTTTGGAAACTGCGTCCCCGGCCCACTGTCTGAGCCATAAAGCTCTTCTGACTGTGACCGCTGAAGCTTGCGCTTTGGCCAGCAGAGATGCCGTATCCAGACCGGCATCAAAGATATAACAGGCTGCCGTTTCTAACCATTCACAAGTTTCCCGTATCTCAGATAACGGAGATTCATTGTGCAACTCCGTCTTCAGACGTGCCAACCAACTTAGAGAAGCTCTAGCAGCACACATGGATCCTAGCACTGCTCGGAATCCATGACCCGCAGCCTCATAGCTTGCTTTTGCCGCCAATTCTGCTTTTCTATCCAAAGGCTCCTGTAAGCTCGCTTTTCCCTTAATAGGGAGTAGTGAGGATTTATTAAGCTGAGATAAAGACACATCCACTTCAGGAGCAGAAGTCCAATTAGCCTTTAACTCCGCAGAGCAAGGATAAAGTGTATCCAAGAAATGCGTTCCATGAAAACGCTTATCTGGACATAGACGTTCCTCCTCTATTACACTATTAAGCTCATCCAGAGCTGGCAATGTTGTACGCGAAGCACGGGACTCCTGGAACATGCGTGCTGATTTACCAGGACGACTAGTTACCTCCTCCGGTAACTGTAATATATCTCTCATGGCTTCAATTAATGCCTCCGTACGCTTCGCCATAGAGGAACGCCCCTGCGGCTCGTCCGCATCTGAATCGGATATTTCTCCATCCGAATTTAAAGGGGAACTCTGCCCAATATCAGATACGTCTGACTCGCTCCGTGTAGAGGCCGGTAACGGCCTGCGTCGCTTCCTCTGAGAAGAATTAGCAGACACATATTGACCTAAAAGGTCAGACAAGTTGTTGATCGATCGAGCGATATCGTCCAATTTTTCACCGCTGTCGACCGCAGCGCTAGACGTTGTGGAGGTCTGCGTATCTGATTGCCGCAATGGCACTGGGACGTGATCCGCGGCATCTGAACTCTGTTCAGACATGTCTCACCTGTATGAACAGGCCAAAGCGGTAATACCAGCAAAAACTATGCGGTTTTTCTTTTTTTTTTTTTTTTTTTTTATATATGCTGAAGGGTTAACGCTCCACCAGGCAGGGTTACCCCAGCGGTATTCAGTCAAAAAATTTTTCTGGTAGAAATAACCCTCAGAAGGGTTAATATTGCAAACTCACCACAACATATATATATGAAGTGTGAGTCCCAGCCAATTTTATGTCTTTAATGAGACTGCAGCTGCAGGATAGCGATCGCTGCGCTGCAGGGTGAGGAATCAGCACTCACCCAGCTGGCCGTGGTGTCTTATGAGGAGAGGAGCGGTCTGAGGAGCCCAGGAGCCTGTGTAATGGCCGCCACAGTGAGGGAGTCGCAGGAGAAACGCCAGAGCGCGCGTCTTCCTGCTCAAAAGACCGGGAATAGATAGGCCACGCCCCTGCTAACTCCAATGTTGAGCGCGAACTCCCCCGCTCCTGCTCCCTCTCTGTCCTGCAGCTAACTGCCTGCGGACAAAAGATCACCACATCTACAATGTAACAGCGCTGTCACAGCAGCGCTGAAGCATACTGACATACAGTAGTAGCGCTGTCACCGCAGCGCTGAAGCACTCACACATTATTATAATAAAAATTGTGTGGAAAACTCATCAGCTCAGCGCCACAGGGACCCCTAAGGGTTTCTGGCGCTATGCCATGCTTCCCCCCAGGGCGGGAAGCGCAGTGACCCAGCGTGTGGTTTGCGCCCCCGCCAGGGAAAACTCTCCTCATCCCCCAGGGCCGGCAAGGATTCTGCAGGGACCATTATGTAATTACAGATCCGCCAAGGGAGAGGCTGGTGAAAAAACACTGATAAACATGTAATAGCGCTGTCACCGCAGCGCTGAAGCATACTGATATACATGTAATAGCGCTGTCATCAGACGCTAAAGCACTCACACATTAATAATAAAATTTTGTGTGGAGTACTCACCAGCCAAGGCGCCACAGGGACCCTCAGGGGTTTCTGGCGCTATGCCCATGCTTCCCCCCAGGGCGAGGAACGCAGTGACCGCACGTGTGGTTTGCGTCCCGCCAGGGAAGCTCTCCTCATCCCCCAGGGCCGGCAAGGATTCTGCAGGGACTTTGAGTAAGTACAGATCCGCCAAGGGAGAGGTTGGGGTACAGCAGCGCTGGTACCCCTGAGACCTCTAGACCAACTAGTGATCCAGGTCTCCTGTCCGAATATAAAATAATAAAATCTTCTGAGGAGCTGCATTAGCAGCGACCATCCTTCTGGACCTCAAATCTTAGACTGGAGCTGAGTAGGAGGAGCCCGAGCTGGAGGGGCCAGCCAGTCAGCACTCTTTTGATCTGAGGTGACATCCTGATCTGGGGCTCCGCCTACCCATCAGTAATGAATACTGTGGCTCTCTTCCTTCCATCTGCAGCTGAAAATAAATAAATAAAAAAACAAAGATGTCAGGTAAAAAAAATATTCATATTGTGATCACTTGATATGGAATGACCCACTTCTGATGTGAAGACATCAGCAGTATTCATCGTAAACTATATTTTGTCTGAGTATCGCCATCTGAATCTGTAAATGTTTCTTCAGCTCCCCAAAAAAAGTCACAGATGCCTTACATTTTTTTTTACCGACAGGATACAAGAGGGCCCTAGTTTTATGGATTGTCCTGCAATTTCTGGACATTGGCAACTCTGCACAATACAGGAAGAGAGAAAACTGGTATACGTGATCAATTGGGCTGCACAAATAAGAAAAATAGATGTGTGACTGTAGCATAATGGTGATTTCCGCCAAACAGTGTGAGTGTTTGTGTGTTTTCAGCCACTTAGTAGCAGTCATATGATGGATGAGCAAGTCTGCACGGTTAGAACCATAATATATATATTTTTTAACACTTAAAAAAAAATCTATTCCATGGCTATAAGGTTTTTAAATACTGCTATTTTTTTAAATTTGTCAGCACACTAAGCAAGTTATTTTAACCCTTTACCCCCGAGGGTGGTTTGCACGTTAATGACCGGGCCAATTTTTACAATTCTGACCACTGTCCCGTTATGAGGTTATAACTCTGGAACGCTACAACGGATCTTGGCGATTCTGAGATTGTTTTCTTGTGACATATTGTACTTGATGTTAGTTGTAAAATTTCTTTGATATAACGAGTTTATTTATGAAAAAAATGGAAATATTACAAAAATTTTGCAATTTTCAAACTTTGAATTTTTATGCCCTTAAAACAGAGAAATATGTCACAAAATAGTTACTAAATAACATTTCCCACATGTCTACTTTACATCAGCACAATTTTGGAAACAAACTTTTTATTGTTAGGAAGTTATAAGGGTTAAAAGTTGACCAGCGATTTCTCATTTTTGCAACACCATTTTTTTTAGGGACCACATCACATTTGAAGTCACTTTGAGGGGTCTACATGCTAGAAAATACCCAAAAGTGATACCATTCTAAGAACTGCACCTCTCAAGGTGCTCAAAACCACATTCAAGAAGTTTATTAACCCTTCAGCTGCTTCATAGGAATTTTTGGAATGTTTAAAACTATATGAAAATTTTAACTTTTTTGCACAAAATATTTAGTTCCTGATCTTTTAGTCACCAATTTTTTATTTTACCAAGGGTAACAGGAGAAATTGGACTGCAAAAGTTGTTGTTCAATTTGTCCCAAGTACGCCAATACCCCATATGCGGGGGGGAGGGGTGGACCACTGTTTGGGCGCACAGCAGAGCTCGGAAGGGAAGGAGCGCCGTTTCACTTTTCAATGCAAAATTGGCTGGAATGGAGATTGGATGCCATGTTGCATTTGAAGAGCCCTTGATGTGCCTAAACAGTGGAAAACGCCCCACAAGTGACACCATTTTGGAAAGTAGACCCCCCAAAGGAACTTATCTAGATGTGTGGTGAGCACTTTGAACCCCCAAGTGCTTCACAGAAGTTTATAACGTAGAGCTGTAAAAATAAAAAATCACAGTTTTTCCTCAAAAGTGATATTCTCGACCCCAATTTTTTTATTTTCCCAAGGAAAACAGGAGAAATTGGACCCCAAAAGTGGTTGTGCAATCTGTCCTGAGTACGCTGATACCCTAAATGTGGGGGTAAATCACTATTTGGGTGCATAGCAAAGCTCGGAACGGAAGGAACGCGGTGAACACTTTGAACCCCCAAGAGATTCATAGAAGTTTATAACGTAGAGCGATAAAATTCAAAAATCATCATTTTTGTGGAAAAAATCTTTTCACCCCTGATTTTTATTTTCCCAAGTGTAACAAGACCACAAAAGTTATTGTTCAATTTGTCCTGAGTACGCTGATACCCCATATGTGGGGGTAAACCAGTTTGTGGGCGTATGGCAGAGCACGGAGGGGAAGGAGCGCTGTTTGACTTTTTCAATGCAAAATTGGCTGGAATTGAGATAGGACGCTATGTCGCGTTTGGAGAGCCCCCGATGTGCCTGAACATTGGAAACCCCCCACAAGTGACCCCATTTTGGAAACTAAATTTCCCCCCCCCCCCCAAAGGAACTTGTCTAGATGTGTGGTGAGAACTTTGAACCCCCAGGTGTTTCACTAAAGTTCATAACACCCGAGCGTGAAAATAAAAAAAAATCATTTTTTCACAAACATGATCTTTTAGACCCCAATTTTTTATTTTCCCAAGAGGAGAAATTGGACCCCAAAAGTTATTGTCCAATTTGTCCTGAGTAAGCTGATACCCCATACGTGGGAGAAAACTACTGTATGGGCACACAACGGGGCTCGGAAGGGAAGTAGTGACGTTTTGGAATGCAGACTTTGATGGAATGGTCTGTGGGCGTCATGTCGCGTTGAGAGCCCCTGATGTGCCTAAACAGTGGAAACCCCCCAATTCTAACTCCAACCCTAACCCCAACCCTAACTTTAGCCACAACGCTAACTTTAGCCCCAAACCTTAACCCTAACTTTAGCCCCAACCCTACTGGGAAAATGGAAATACATTTTTTAAATTTTATTATTTTTCCCTAACTAAGGGGGCGATAAAGGGGGGTTTGATTTACTATTTATAGCGGGATTTTATGATTGGCAGCTGTCACGATAAAAGACGCTTTTTATTGCAAAAAATAGTTTTTGCATTACATTTTGAGAGCTATAATGTTTCCATATTTTGGCCCACAGAGTCATGTGAGGTCTTATTTTTTGCGGGACGAGTTGACGTTTTTTATTGGTACCATTTTCGGGCACATGAATTTTTTGATCACTTTTATTGCGATTTTTGGGAGGCAGAATGAATGAACAAAAATCAGCAATTTATGAGTTTCTTTTGGGGGGAGGTATTTATACCGTTCCGCGTGCGGCGAAATTGATAAGGCAGGTGTATTCTTCGGGTTAGTACGATTACAGCGATACCTCATTTATATCATGTTTTGGCCCTTTTATACAATAAACTATTTTATATAAAAAAAAATAATTATTTTTTTTGCCTTGTTTTTTTTTTTTTCAAGGAGTTCACTAAAGGGTTAACTAGTGGGACTGGTTTATAGGGTATGTTGTCACGGACGCAGCGATACTAAATATGTGTACTTTTTTTTATTATTTACATAATAATGTGTTTACTGGGGAAATATATTTTTTTTTCATTTAGGGATTTTTTTTTTTTTTTTAAATATTCTACACATTTTATTTTTTTTTACATTGTCCCAGGGTGGGACATCACTATATAGTGTCAGATCGCTGATCTGACAGTTTGCAGAGCAGTGCAGCAGGCTTGCCGGCGCCTGCTCTCAGCAGGCACTGACAAGTCACCTGCTGGAAGGACCCCGCAGCCATCTTGGATCCGGGGGCCCGCAGAACAACGCGATCACATAGCGTTGCTCTGAGAATCTCAGGGAAGCACGCAGGGAGCCCCCTCCCTGCACGATGCTTCCCTATGCCACCGAAACGCTGCGATCATGTTTGATCGCAGTGTGCCAGGGGTTAAAGTGGCGGGAGCACTCCTGGCACCTAGTGCCGGGTGTCAGCTGTGAGAATCAGCTGACACCCCGCTGCGATCAGCCGTGCTTCCGCCGTGAGCACAGCTGATTGCGTATGATGTACTATTCAGTCCGTAGGAATTAAGTCCCAGGTCACATGGACAGAATAGTACGTCCAATGGCAGAGAAGGGTTAATTACCAACCTAACACTGCAGGCAACATCCAGTGCAAGGGCTGACTCCCAGTCTCCTACACCCACCTGAGCAGCCTGTGATCCAGGTATAATATATAGGGTACCAGTTTTGCAATGCGTAAACCTTTAATGAAGAAGCCACACTTGTTGAAATAACGAAACGTCACTGTTTAGCCCTACAGAAAGTGAAGCGGCAGTACAAAAATGGAGCTCGCTTTATTTAAGAATTTATTTCTTTGTACACTTTCAGGTGGACTGTTCCATGTGACATTTTTCTGTTTACAAAAAGTAAGCTTTGTTCTTTGAACCTTTTGCACACCCGCATGGACACAATGTCTTATTTCAACCATTCGATAAGCCAATCTATTAAAAAACCCCATCTTATAATATTCCACATAACCATGATTTCCCAAACCAAGATAGTAAAAACTTCTGCTAGAAGTCTTTACAAACAATTACATTTTCAGGTCACAACTCAGCTGCAAACTTGGAGACAGGCAAGCTCATCAGCTTTTTCCCCCATAGCAGAGTGTTAACCTAGAAGCCAAATATACTGGTTTACTTGACCATGTCTCAGAAAACAGGCAGAGAAGCAGGGCCACAGCCAAAATCCACTGCAGCTTGCAAGGAGGGGAATAAAAACGTAGTACGCCCGTAGTCACATTGCTCTCAAACTGTGCAAACAGGCCAGTGAGTGAAGTAGTCATGCAACTTAGGACTGCCCTGCAGTATTACAGTACTTCAAGATCCTTTCTGATGTATCACTCCTCAGTTTAATGGGGTGGCGGGGGGACCAAAGATTTCTTTATTAAAAAAAAAAAAAAAATCCCTATGGAAAGAGAAAAAGAAAAAAAAATTGCAGTCAATGATTTTACAAGACTTCACATCCTACTCCACTTTTCCATTACGGATGTCACAAGTCTATCCATCCTGGATAGGAGGGACTGGTATTAGTGGACAGACGATTTTTACAAATCACAAAGTCTGTTTATTCATCAGATCCTGCTGATCGTTTCTGGGCTCTTTTACGAGGAGATCTTCTTGGGGAAGCTTTGTCTAGAAAGCAAGAGGGGAAAAAATTAAGCATTGTGCAGATGGACAGCTGACAGCTAAGTGACCTCACAAATATAAAACATGCACACTCTTGTGGATACCAATGTATGCAGAAAGCCATCGGCACAATAGGACGAGTGCTCCGTTACACACAAAACACTTTGGTACTGACCATAAATGTAATGATTAACGCCAAAAAAAAAACAAAAAAACAAAAACAAACAGTTTTACCTGTATAGTATATAAAAAAATAGAAAATATGAATGCCTTTCCAAGTGAAAATCATTTGGTCTGCATTGTAGAAAATATTCCTTCTGACTATAAGGGAGAGATTACAAAAAAAAAAACAAATAAAAAAAAAAAAAAAAAAACAAAAGCACAGGTATGGTGGCCAAATCTTTACTTTTATAGTCAGCTGTACAGCAGCCAAGACCACAAAGTGCAGAAACATTATCAGTACGTCACTAAGATTTAAGTGCTCTCACCTCGTCTACTTTGCACTGAAGTTGCAAGGAAGCAAAAGGAAAAAAAAGAAAGAAAAGACAGCAAGAAGTATTAGAAAAGACAACAGACACTGCAGTGAAAACAGAAGCGTCATTTTCCCACTAGCACAGTTCAGTAGTCCCACCGACAGCTACAAACTGTACATGGACACCAGGGTCTCCATGTATCACATTACAGCAGAAGATCCTACAAGTCCTACTAGCAGATTGGGACACAATGTATTTCTAATGTACACAACAGTGAGTAAAGAGCAGTCATGGATGTAGAATACATACTGATCTGACTCAGCGTCTCAGGAGGAATCCAGCTCATATCAACATCATTTTGGTTCGATGTGCCCATCTCCACTTTTTGGGCAGGTCGCTTTCTCTGAAGACAGAAAAACACAGGCATTTACATACAGTCACAACAGTATAGGCAAAGCTCAGCCATCACATACAGGCAGCAACTGTATGGACATGCTGTTACATAGTTTTCTTTGTAGCTTGTTTCCACGTATATTAATATATTCTTGCTTCCTGGATTCTCTGCGATTTTACACAAAGTTATGTGACTAGAGAAGAATCCGTTTTGTGGTTTACCCCTTGGTTTTAATTTTTAAATGCCAAGATATAACTTTTGAATCGCTATTGAGCGACACATACAGCTACATAAAGTATCTGAACAGGTTCCCCGTTTTAATTCATTTACATACATTACATGAACAGTCTTGGGTGACGTGGGCAGCTGTGACAATGTTTTGGGTTTGAGTGGGTGATGGGTGGCTGCTTCTCTGACAGCCATGTGCCCCACCAGATTTTGCTAGACCGCATTACAGTTAGGGCTCATTGAGAACTCAGTAAATGTTCTAGTACGGTAAAACTGGTTCAAGTTTTGACATTTCTAGGATAGAAAAAACAAAACAAAAAAAAACAAAACAAAACCACACTAATGGAGGTTTCTCAAGCTTCAAAATGGTTAGTGAAAAATGTACACAGATGGCATCACAGTGCTGTCCGATTTTTCCACTGACTTAGACGAATTTAATCTGACATTTTGAATATTGAACAAGTCTCCATGGTTAATGGGTTTAAAGTCCAGGACTCCACATATGCCATAGAAGTTTACTGCAAACCACAATGTTGTTTTTTTTTTTTTTTTTTTTTTTTAATACCCTGCAGTTTGAGATATATGGGCCTTTTTACATGTGCTTTATGAATTAGGGGGAGGGGGGTGCTTACAGAGTTCCCTGGGGGCATGTCTTTACACTGCTCAGCATTATTACTCAGTGAGCCATGACCCCTTGGAAAAGACCAGAAGTAGCAAAACTAAAAACCAAAAAAAGAAGCTCGTTCTCTGAAATAGTATTGCGGATTTTAAAAACAATAAAACAGATTACTCGGGAGCAGTAGAATAAAACAGATTACAGGTGGAGGTCTCAGCAGCAGCTGTCTGAGCTTACCTTTCTGGACTCCAGCAACTGATGCAGACCAACAATTACAAGCAGCCCAAGACCACCGAGGAACAAGTACATGAAGATTCTGCCAAGACACAATGTGACACGAGACAAAAGTAGTAACAAAATAGTAATGTTACATTGAGGGGGGTGGGTGGCTTTTTTTTTTTTTTTTTTTTTTTTTACACACACAGGATAAAGGGTGATGTTAGCACATTGGTACGAGAATGGAGTGTATGGCTGTAGCAACTTATTTTACATCACTCAAAACTCACCTAGCAAATCCATTATCCCTTTCACACAATATAGCAAAAAAGTGTAATTGATTTCACTAATATCACATTTGTGAACATGTTACACGTGAAAACCCCTTAATGACAAATTGTGCGTGTGGCCATTGGCAAGAACTCTATAGGGACCCCGCACCACCAATATCCATCTTACAAGGGTAGCAGTTGTACACTTACGTTTCTCCATCCAGGCCATCTTCCTTTTCAATAATAGTCACAGTCTGATTGAACACAGCATCCTGGAAAGAGTTGCCCTAAACGAAATTAAAAAAAAAAAAAAAAAAAATGTTGAAAGTGCAAAGAAGGTCATAGCCCATTCACTGACATTAGCTGTAACTCCGTGTTCCCCAACTCCAGTCTTCGTGGCCCAAGAGCAGATCATGTTTTCTGGATTTCCTTAATATTGCACATGTGACTGAATTATTTAAGTTAAGGAAATAGTGAACACTTGATCTGCTGGTGGGCTGCGGGGATTAGAGTTGGGGGGGCACTATGGTATCTAATCTGGCATGATGTAGTGCATGGTTACACTTCAAAGCTTAAAATCATAGTGATGGGAATTTTGCAACAGAGAGGCGAGAGTTCTTTACCATTTAGTTGCAAAATGATAAACAATGCTACAATTTTACATTAAAGAGTAAACACCAAATCTTCCCTTTGTAGGCTATTGTAACACATTTTTTCCCCTGAAGATTTTAATAGGGTATTTGTTTTTGTGGTGCAAGTGGCTATATTATATACTCTGCAACGGTTTAAAAGGAAAGTCTGATGTTTTCTAACAAGAACAATGAAATCTTACACTGGCATCCTTGTAATTCAGATTAATGACCAGCCCAAAGGGACGTCCCCCCATTGGCTCGGCTGGGATAAACGAGTACTCAAAGGTGGCCTGCCTCTGAGGAGGAACCACTGTGTTCAGAGGAAGAGCTGTAAAATTCTGGATATAGAACTGGTAGTCCTGAGGGTATCTGAAGGAGGCATCCAGGGAGTCCACCACGAAGTCTTCGGTACCCTTATTTGTGAAGCCAACAAGGAACTTTACAATATCATTAGCTGGGAAATCTAAAAGGAGATGAAAATATGGCGTTATTCACACAACACATGCGGAGTATAAGGCTGTGCAGTAGCATCATTACACTCCTCTATGCTTGTACATACTGCGGTTTTATTATAGGACCATAGCAAACATTCAGAAAGTGGAATTAGTGGTCATTAGATTGGGGGAAAAAAAAAACAAAAAAAAACTGAAACCTGGCTGGATGGGAACAACTGTACAGAATATTCTTTCCACTGGAATGTTAGAAATAAAACAAATGGGAAGAAAAAACAATGAAAAGAAAAAAAAAAAAAAAACAATTCTGGAGTTTACCGTACAGGTTAAATAATTTTAGACTTTGATAGACCAGACATTTACAGGCATAACAGAATGTAAATTTGGTAAATTATCTTTATTTTTAGTAAAGGGAAAGCAGGCGATTCTGATTTTATTTTAACCTCTTCTTGAATGAGCAAATTTCCAAATTTGCTTGTCTGCCAAGAGCCATAATTTTTTATTATTCTATCCACATAGCCTTATGAGGGCTTGGTTTTTGCAGGACAAGATGTAGTTTAGAAAGACTCAAATCAATGTACTGGAGAATGGGGAAAAAAGCTTAACAAGCAAAATATATATATATAAAAAATTTAGGGGGTGGGGGGGGGTTATTTTTATGGTGTTCACCGTATTGTAAAAATGAACCTGGGAACATGAAACTTCAGGTCAGTACAATTACAGCGATACCTAGCCCAAAGATTTACGGCACTTGTCACACAATTTTCCAAGACCCATAACCTTTTAATTTTTCCGTTTATTGAGCCATTTAAAGGCTTGTTTTTAGCAAGGTGATTTGATGATTTTATCAGTACCATTCTTGGGAGTAGATAAGTTTTCACAGCAGGAGTATTACAGCAATAATAAGTTTTAGCCACAAATAAAACCGCTATTGTGGTGTCCATTTTATTTTTCCCTTTATGGTGCTTATCAATAAAGGTTAATTTTATATCTTCATAGATTGGACTTTTACAAACAGTGATATAAAGGGTTTTTTTTAATCATTTTACATTTCTTTACTTTTAATGGGGGAAAGATATTGTGTTGGGAAGGAATTCAAAATGGCGTGTCCCCTGGGCCACATGCTTTTAACTGGTGGCGATCTGAGCTCAGCTCGGATTGCTGCTGTTACAGGCATACATGACTGCATAGCACAGCGGGCTCAGCCACTGAGCCTGTTCCATAAGCAAACAGACATGTATAGCAAATATCAAGAAAAGTTTAAAACCAGGAGCGCTGTGAAGATAGGGAACCTCTCTCCTTCCAGTGTAGTAGTGCAGACCTAACATGGTGCATGCCCTTTTTATTAATATTTTGTAGGTAGGATAAAAAAAAAAAAAAAAAAAGCAAAAAAAGTCAAACAAAAAGTGAAGAAAATTTTCTGATATTAAAGTTGCATCTGATGCAACTCTGAAGCCTCACATGCTTTTCTCATCCAACACGTTCATAGCTTCACGATTTCCAGACTTCATAAACATGGAGTATATTAGTGAGTAATTATGCCAGAAAACTAGTGTAAAGAGACGGAAATCTGTCCCAATGATTATAAGAATATCCAATTTTATTGCAGTCAAGGTACACGTGGGTACAAGATGGAGACGTTTCAGTCCAACAGGGACCTTCATCAATCCGACTGCTTATAAGTAAATATATTTATTTGAATATTGGTCATGCAGGCTATATGCCTTAGAGGAGAGGATCATAAGGATAAATCAGATCATATGCCGAAAAAAAGGGTTGAAACCTGTAGGTCCTAGAGGTAAAAGTATAGTGATCCAATAGGATTCTTAAAGCGTTTATACAGTATATGGGGGTAGCGCCGTCCTCTCCAACGCTGACGCGGAAACGTCTCCATCTTGTACCCACGTGTACCTTGACTGCAATAAAATTGGATATTCTAATATCACTAAGTTGAGTGCCAAGTCTTCTATTTCACTATATTGGGCTAATATCCTACTTGTGCACCACCACAGTAGTGCTACGATATATTTCTCTCCAATGATTATAAGGACATGGACTGATCATGTTAGTACAAAAACTATTAAAAACAATAACGGCTCAACAAACTCTAGCGTTCCTCTGACTTTAGTATAAAGGTGAACCAACCACATGAGAATTCAGGAAGGGCAATAAGGCTAGTTGGGAAAGCTTATCTTTTATAATGATAATATGACAAAGATGTGCCATCACTGTATGATGCTGGTGGTGCCCCTTATGGTACATCAGAGAACGAAAGTCACACAGGCTATTACAGTGCTGTGCCCCCTTCCGAATTCCCTGCACAGGAGCATTTCCAACCACCCGGCTTTCAGGGAACTCTAGCTATGCTATACCCTGCTGGCCTGGGTGCAGGAAAAACAGAGACATGGCCACTATGATACCAGCACTGTATGTCAATAATTCTCGAAATCGGCCGGGGGCTCAGTGGTCAGATCAATCATAAAGCAGTGACATATCCTTAGGACATTCAATCACTTTAGGATATGTGAATACCCATTTACTGAAATAGAAGGAACAGCTAGACAGACAGACGTTACAGTGAATTACCTTCGCCTTTAACAAACAAAATGGTGGTGTCAGCATTGGGAGAGGCTTTCGGTTCACCTGAACTCAAATCTTCTTCTTCCTCCTTTTCTTCTGTCTGTTAACAGAGAAAAAAAATATCTTATGTACACAAAATGTTTTGCAGAAAATTAAATCAACACAGACGCTTCCAAGCACTTAGGTTATGCACTAGTAAATGAGACTATATTCCTAGAAATCCTCCTCCTCGCATCATTTATGGGCCTTCACGTCCCTGCACTGAAGCAGGAGGCTGCCGCCCAAACTCCGAAAGAGATTTCAGATTTACTGCTGGTATCTGACTTTCTGAATTTTACTTTGCAGACTACATAGAAGTTATTGCTGTCTGGCCATTAAATAAAAAAGGCTAAATTGCTACCTGCCATTTAAACTGTATATTAGCGGCTCTCTGAGATACGCACAGATATTACTGAAGGAACAAGACTGTCTGAGGTTAAAGAGTAACTGTTGTTTTTTTGTTTTTCCACAAATCATTACTACATATTAAAATAAGAAACTTTCTAATGCATCTTAGACAAATCTGCTTCCATGTCCTCCTGAGCAGATCATTCATTCTCAATTTACTGGTAAAATCTGTCTCCAGAGAATAAGATTTCCCCATTACTGAGATAGGAGGAGACAGTTGGTGTTTATATAGTTCTATGGAGAACTGTAGCCGTGGTTTCAGGAGAACATGTAGCTGAATATCTGCCTCTAACTCCTCCTCCCCATAGTTTTTTAAAGGCATCAATTGTCATCTATCTCATTAAGAAAATCAGTCTTCACTAAATACTGAATATGTCCCAGAATTAAGAATGAATGATCAGTCCTGGGGGAGAAAGAAGCAGATTCCTCTGATAAGTTATATCACAAAGTTGCTTAATTCCATATGTACTATTGATTAAATTAAAATCATGGTTAAGATGGGGAATTGGCATTCATAATGTTGGAAGAGAATTATGATATAGTCGGGCTAACTGAAGGCAACAGGGGTTGGTTTACTAAAGCTATTTAGTTTGTGTTACAACATTCTGCGTTTTTTGTGAAAAAATTCAAGCAGCTGAAAAACGAGGTAGGAGGAAACAGAGGAAAACATTCTGGGATGGTTTCCCTGCTCAGGTTATAGCCCAGCTTGACCATCCATCCTCTATTATGCATGTACATTTACCAAGTCTGTCGTCTCATCTTCTTCCACTTCAGCCTCGTCATCATCATCCTCTACTACAGAGTCTTCAATGGCTTCTTCATCTTCCGTAGCATCTTGGGCAGCAACTAAAGGACCTATAATAAAAGAAAGCGTTTTAGGTTTGGACGCTCCAAAAGTCAATGAGATTTTTACGCGAAGTTCTAAAACTCAAGCAGTGATGTGGAAAAGAGCCAAAAATGCACAATGCCAAGTGGGTATCAAATGTGGAGTCAACACCCGCTGCGTACTTTTTGAAGGACATCCAAGAAAGTCTGAAATAAACTGAACAGCTTTTCCAAGAGAAGACACAAACGCTGAACAAAAAAATAAACCCTGAAGGTGCCTTATGTCAGAGGCTAGAAAATGTAAAGTCAGGCGCACGGTACATTGTGGCACCTCCCTCTTTCCATCATGCATTATCTTGTGGCCCTCTGTGTAGTCATCTACAGGCCACAGAGAATCGGCTACTCAAGGTCACTGATCTCCAAGAAATGGTTACTCTTCATTTAAAGATGAGAAGCAGATGAGGTGGAGGGTCTCCCGTAACAGAGGTAATTAATGAGGTGGGGGGGTCTCCCGTATGAGGTAATGAGGTGGAGGGTCTCCCGTAACACAGGTAATTAATGAGGTGGGGGGGTCCCCCGTATGAGGCAATGAGGTGGAGGATCTCCCGTAGAGGCAATGAGTGTAGGGTCCGTAACACAGGTATTATGGGGGGGGGTCCCCGTATGAGGTATGAGGTGGAGGGTCTCCCGTAACACAGGTAATTAATGAGGTGGAGGGGTCTCCCGTAAGAGGTAATGAGGTGGAGGGTCTCCCGTAAGAGGTAATGAGGTGGAGGGTCTCCCGTACGAGGTAATGAGGTGGAGGGTCCCCGTACGAGGTATGAGGTGGAGGGTCTCCCGTAAGAGGCAATGAGGTGGGGGTCTCCCGTAAGAGGCAATGAGGTGGAGGGTCTCCCGTAAGAGGCAATGAGGTGGAGGGTCTCCCGTAAGAGGCAATGAGGTGGAGGGTCTCCCGTAACAGAGGCAATGAGGTGGAGGGTCTCCCGTAACAGAGGCAATGAGGTGGAGGGTCTCCCGTAACAGAGGCAATGAGGTGGAGGGTCTCCCGTAACAGAGGCAATGAGGTGGAGGGTCTCCCGTAACAGAGGCAATGAGGTGGAGGGTCTCCCGTAACAGAGGCAATGAGGTGGAGGGTCTCCCGTAACAGAGGCAATGAGGTGGAGGGTCTCCCGTAACAGAGGCAATGAGGTGGAGGGTCTCCCGTAACAGAGGCAATGAGGTGGAGGGTCTCCCGTAACAGAGGCAATGAGGTGGAGGGTCTCCCGTAACAGAGGCAATGAGGTGGAGGGTCTCCCGTAACAGAGGCAATGAGGTGGAGGGTCTCCCGTAACAGAGGCAATGAGGTGGAGGGTCTCCCGTAACAGAGGCAATGAGGTGGAGGGTCTCCCGTAACAGAGGCAATGAGGTGGAGGGTCTCCCGTAACAGAGGCAATGAGGTGGAGGGTCTCCCGTAACAGAGGCAATGAGGTGGAGGGTCTCCCGTAACAAGGTATTAATGAGGTGGGGGGTCTCCCGTAAGAGGTAATGAGGTGGAGGGTCTCCCGTAAGAGGTAATGGGGGAGGGTCTCGTAGAGGATGAGGTGGGTCTCCCGTACAGAGGTAATGAGGTGGAGGGTCTCCCGTACGAGGAATGAGGTGGAGGGTCTCCCGTAAAGAGGCAATGAGGTGGAGGGTCTCCCGTACAGAGGCAATGAGGTGGAGGGTCTCCCGTACGAGGCAATGAGGTGGAGGGTCTCCCGTAACAGAGGCAATGAGGTGGAGGGTCTCCCGTAAAGAGGCAATGAGGTGGAGGGTCTCCCGTAACAGAGGCAATGAGGTGGAGGGTCTCCCGTAACAGAGGCAATGAGGTGGAGGGTCTCCCGTAACAGAGGCAATGAGGTGGAGGGTCTCCCGTAACAGAGGCAATGAGGTGGAGGGTCTCCCGTAACAGAGGCAATGAGGTGGAGGGTCTCCCGTAACAGAGGCAATGAGGTGGAGGGTCTCCCGTAACAGAGGCAATGAGGTGGAGGGTCTCCCGTAACAGAGGCAATGAGGTGGAGGGTCTCCCGTAACAGAGGCAATGAGGTGGAGGGTCTCCCGTAACAGAGGCAATGAGGTGGAGGGTCTCCCGTAACAGAGGCAATGAGGTGGAGGGTTCCCGTAACAGAGGCAATGAGGTGGAGGGTCTCCCGTAACAGAGGCAATGAGGTGGAGGGTCTCCCGTAACAGAGGCAATGAGGTGGAGGGTCTCCCGTAACAGAGGCAATGAGGTGGAGGGTCTCCCGTAACAGAGGCAATGAGGTGGAGGGTCTCCCGTAACAGAGGCAATGAGGTGGAGGGTCTCCCGTAACAGAGGCAATGAGGTGGAGGGTCTCCCGTAACAGAGGCAATGAGGTGGAGGGTCTCCCGTAACAGAGGCAATGAGGTGGAGGGTCTCCCGTAACAGAGGCAATGAGGTGGAGGGTCTCCCGTAACAGAGGCAATGAGGTGGAGGGTCTCCCGTAACAGAGGCAATGAGGTGGAGGGTCTCCCGTAACAGAGGCAATGAGGTGGAGGGTCTCCCGTAACAGAGGCAATGAGGTGGAGGGTCTCCCGTAACAGAGGCAATGAGGTGGAGGGTCTCCCGTAACAGAGGCAATGAGGTGGAGGGTCTCCCGTAACAGAGGCAATGAGGTGGAGGGTCTCCCGTAACAGAGGCAATGAGGTGGAGGGTCTCCCGTAACAGAGGCAATGAGGTGGAGGGTCTCCCGTAACAGAGGCAATGAGGTGGAGGGTCTCCCGTAACAGAGGCAATGAGGTGGAGGGTCTCCCGTAACAGAGGCAATGAGGTGGAGGGTCTCCCGTAACAGAGGCAATGAGGTGGAGGGTCTCCCGTAACAGAGGCAATGAGGTGGAGGGTCTCCCGTAACAGAGGCAATGAGGTGGAGGGTCTCCCGTAACAGAGGCAATGAGGTGGAGGGTCTCCCGTAACAGAGGCAATGAGGTGGAGGGTCTCCCGTAACAGAGGCAATGAGGTGGAGGGTCTCCCGTAACAGAGGCAATGAGGTGGAGGGTCTCCCGTAACAGAGGCAATGAGGTGGAGGGTCTCCCGTAACAGAGGCAATGAGGTGGAGGGTCTCCCGTAACAGAGGCAATGAGGTGGAGGGTCTCCCGTAACAGAGGCAATGAGGTGGAGGGTCTCCCGTAACAGAGGCAATGAGGTGGAGGGTCTCCCGTAACAGAGGCAATGAGGTGGAGGGTCTCCCGTAACAGAGGCAATGAGGTGGAGGGTCTCCCGTAACAGAGGCAATGAGGTGGAGGGTCTCCCGTAACAGAGGCAATGAGGTGGAGGGTCTCCCGTAACAGAGGCAATGAGGTGGAGGGTCTCCCGTAACAGAGGCAATGAGGTGGAGGGTCTCCCGTAACAGAGGCAATGAGGTGGAGGGTCTCCCGTAACAGAGGCAATGAGGTGGAGGGTCTCCCGTAACAGAGGCAATGAGGTGGAGGGTCTCCCGTAACAGAGGCAATGAGGTGGAGGGTCTCCCGTAACAGAGGCAATGAGGTGGAGGGTCTCCCGTAACAGAGGCAATGAGGTGGAGGGTCTCCCGTAACAGAGGCAATGAGGTGGAGGGTCTCCCGTAACAGAGGCAATGAGGTGGAGGGTCTCCCGTAACAGAGGCAATGAGGTGGAGGGTCTCCCGTAACAGAGGCAATGAGGTGGAGGGTCTCCCGTAACAGAGGCAATAATGAGGTGGAGGGTCTCCCGTAACAGAGGCAATTAATGAGGTGGAGGGTCTCCCGTAACAGAGGCAATTAATGAGGTGGAGGGTCTCCCGTAACAGAGGCAATTAATGAGGTGGAGGGTCTCCCGTAACAGAGGCAATTAATGAGGTGGAGGGTCTCCCGTAACAGAGGCAATTAATGAGGTGGAGGGTCTCCCGTAACAGAGGCAATTAATGAGGTGGAGGGTCTCCCGTAACAGAGGCAATTAATGAGGTGGAGGGTCTCCCGTAACAGAGGCAATTAATGAGGTGGAGGGTCTCCCGTAACAGAGGCAATTAATGAGGTGGAGGGTCTCCCGTAACAGAGGCAATTAATGAGGTGGAGGGTCTCCCGTAACAGAGGCAATTAATGAGGTTGAGGGTCTGCCTGCTCTCCATGGACAACTCCTTACCATATGTCAGAGGGACCCTGTCAATCAGAGGATTTCCAAACGACCAATCATATCTTTGGGAATCACACAAGGATTCCCTTTGACTATTTAAACTCCACACTGGGGGTCTCACATACATCAGTAGCTGCCAGGTCAGAGCTGTGTATTACAACAACTATAGAGTAAAGACCCCAATACACATTAGGTGGCTAAACCCGCTGATACCGTCTGCCAGTCTATTATATAAGGGGGCCCCTGAGGATGTTGGGGAGACAACAACCAGGCCAGGGGCAGACACTGACAGTTGGTGAAGAACCCTAGAAGGGCCTTCTGCAGCCCAATAACTCGTCACAATTCCACCTGCAGATGTGGCCCCTAATCTCTTGGGCCCCTGTGCGGTTCCACCAATGATCTGTCTCACCCGCACTGCAGATCATGCAGCCACAGATGTGTGAATGACTCAGGAGGGACGGTCAGCCAGACAGCTAGTGTGTACAGGGACCTAAGAAGGTCAGATTCTGACAGGTGGGTACCAAGGGGCCACCGTCAGCTGAGGGAAAGAGGTCACTGGAGTGAGGACCCCCATCACCTGTAATCGCTAGGATCCCCTGTAGTAGTGGGGGAGGAGCCGCAGAATGAATGGGCGCAGTGACACGTCAGTCACAGGCCGGAGCACAGCACCGCACACACCGCTCCTCCTGCACGGAGCCAGCACCGGATGACGGGACTAGAGCAGCCGGAGACTCCCGAGCAGCCGCCGCGCACACGTCCGCGACACTGCCAGTCTGCCACACACCAGCAAGTAACAGGCGCGCACTGCACGTACCTCTGCCGAGCAGCGTGACCGGGAAAGCCAGCAGCAGGAACAGCAGCAAATGGCGCAGCGAGCTCATGGCGGAGCACGGTGTGTGTCGTAGCTGTGGAGCTCAGAGACGCTCGGGCGGTGGAGGGTCTTTCCTGACGTCGCCGCCTCTTACACAATTATCAGACCCCTTCACTCAATGGCGACGTGCTACGTATCCTCCAGAAATGGTGGGCGTGGCCAGATGGAGGGGCGGGCACTAGGAAGACAGACAGAACCCGCCTTTTCCGGCCCTGAGGGAAGTGGACGTGGCTGTACCAGGGGCACGATACTGCGCATGCGTGATGAGGAGGTGTGGCCAGTTCATACACATATCCTCGCCTGCCAATGAGGTGCGAGCAGTAATAGGAAGTATCGCCTTCTTTCCAGACTGGTGTAGTTCATTCATAAGAGAGGGTGGGGGCGCTGCACCTGTCCTGTGTGAGTGCGGGATATCGAGGAGTGTGGGGGCGCTGCACCTGTCCTGTGTGAGTAAGGTACATGGAGGAGTGTATGGGCGCTGCATCTGTCCTGTGTGAGTGCATATGACTGAGGAAGTGTGGGGGCGCTGCACCTGTTCTGTGTGCGTGCGAGACACGGAGGAGTGTGAGTGCGTAAGATGGAGGAGTGTGGGGGCGCTGCACCTGTCCTGTGTGAGTGTGTTACACGGAGGAGTGTGGGGGCGCTGCACCTGTCCTGTGTGAGTGCAGGACACGGAGGAGTGTGGGGGCGCTGACCTGTCCTGTGTGCGTGCGGGACACGGAGGAGTGTGAGTGCGTAAGATGGAGGAGTGTGGGGGCGCTGCACCTGTCCTGTGTGAGTGTGTTACACGGAGGAGTGTGGGGGCGCTGCACCTGTCCTGTGTGAGTGCAGGACACGGAGGAGTGTGGGGGCGCTGCACCTGTCCTGTGTGCGTGCGGGACACGGAGGAGTGTGGGGGTGCTGCACCTGTCCTGTGAGAGCGGGACACGGAGGAGTGTGGGGGCGCTGCACCTGTCCTGTGTGAGTGCGGGATACCAAGGAGTGTAAGGGTGCTGCACCTGTCCTGTGTGAGTGCGGGACACGGAGGAGTGTGGGGGCGCTGCACCTGTCCTGTGTGAGTGCGGGACACGGAGGAGTGTGGGGGCGCTGCTCCTGACCTGTGTGAGCGCGGGATATCGAGGAGTGTGGGTGCGCTGCACCTGTCCTGTGTGAGTGCGGGATATCGATGAGTGTGGGGGCGCTGCACCTGTCCTGTGTGAGTGCGGTACACGGAGGAGTGTGGGGCGCTGCCCTGTCCTGTGTGAGCGCGGATATCGAGGAGTGTGGGGGCGCTGCACCTGTCCTGTGTGGAGTGTGGGATATCGAGGAGTGTGGGGGCACTGCACCTGACCTGTGTGAATGCGGTACACGGAGGAGTGTGGGGCGCTGCACCTGTCCTGTGTGAGTGCATAAGACGGAGGAGTGTGGGGGCGCTGCACCTGTCCTGTGTGCGTGCGGGACACGGAGGAGTGTGGGGGCGCTGCACCTGTCCTGTGTGCGTGCGGGACACGGAGGAGTGGGGGTGCTGCACCTGTCTGTGTGCGTGCAGGACACTGAGGAGTGTGGGGTGCTGCACCTGTGTAACGGGTAATGGAGGAGTGTGGGGGCACTGCACCTGTCCTGTGTGAGTGCTAAGGAGGAGTGTGGGGGTGCTGCACCTGTCCTGTGTGCGTGCGGACACGGAGGAGTGTGAGGGCGCTGCACCTGTCCTGTGTGCGTGCGGGACACGGAGGAGTGTGGGGGGCTGCACCTGTCCTGTGTGCGTGTGGGACACAGAGGAGTGTGAGGTCGCTGCACCTGTCCTGTGTGCGGCGGGAACACGGAGTGTGGGGGCGCTGCACCTGTCCTGTGTGCGTGCGGGACACGGAGGATTGTGGGGGCGCTGCACCTGTCCTGTGTGCGTGCGGGCCGGAGGAGTGTGGGGGCGCTGCACCTGTCCTGTGTGCGTGCGGTACACGGAGGAGTGTGGGGGCGCTGCACCTGTCCTGTGTGCGTGCGGTACACGGAGGAGTGTGGGGGCGCTGCACCTGTCCTGTGTGCGTGCGGTACACGGAGGAGTGTGGGGGCGCTGCACCTGTCTGTGTGCGTGCGGGACACGGAGGAGTGTGGGGACGCTGCACCTGTCCTGTGTGCGTGCGGGACACGGAGGAGTGTGGGGGCGCTGCACCTGTCCTCTGTGCGTGGGACACGGAGGATTGTGGGGGGCTGCACCTGTCTGTGTGCGTGCGGTACACGGAGGAGTGTGGGGGCGCTGCACCTGTCCTGTGTGGTGTGGTAACATGAAGGATATGGGGGCTCTTCACCTGTCCTGTGTGCGTGCGGTACATGGAGGAGTGTGGGGGTGCTGCACCTGTCCTGTGTGTTACATGGAGGATGTGGGGGCGCTGCACCTGTCCTGTGTGGTGTGGGTTACATGGAGGATATGGGGGCATGCACTTTCCTGTGCGAATGCGATACATGGGAAGTGTAGGGGGCCGCACCTGTCCTGTGTGAGTGCGGGTACACGGAGGAGTGTGGGGGCGCTGCACCTGTACTGTGTGAGTGCGGTACACGAGGAGTGTGGGGCGCTGCACCTGACCTGTGTGAGTGCGGTACATGGAGGAATATGGGGCAGCCTGCACCTGTGGTGATGCGTACAGGAGGATATGGGGCGCTCTGCACGTCACCTGTGTGAGTGCGGGACATGGAGGAATATGGGGGGCGCTGCACCTGTCCTGTGTGAGTGCGGTACACGGAGGAGTGTGGGGGGCTGCACCTGTCCTGTGTGCGTGCGGTACACGGAGGGTGTGGGGGCGCTGCACCTGTCCTGTGTGAGTGTTACATGGAGGATGTGGGGGCATGCAACTTCCTGTGCGAGTGCAGTACATGGAGGGAAGTGTGGGGGCGCTGCACCCGTCCTGTTGTGTGTGGTACACGGAGGAGTGTGGGGGCACTGCACCTGTCCTGTGTGAGTGTACATAGAGGAGGATGTGGGGGCAATGCAACTTTCCTGTGTGAGTGCGGTACACGGAGGAGTGTGGGGACGCTGCACCTGTCCTGTGTGAGTGCGGTACACGGAGGAGTGTGGGGGTACATGGAGAGTGAGGACGCTGTCCTGTTCGTGTGAGTGCAGTACACTGAGGAGTGTGGGGCGCTGCACCTGTCCTGTGTGAGTGCGGTACAGGGAGTGGGGGTCTGCACTGAATGTGTGGGGCGCTGCACCTGTCCTGTGTGAGTGTGGTACACGGAGGAGTGTGGGGGCGCTGCACCTGTCCTGTGTGAGTGCGGTACACGGAGGAGTGCGAGGGCGCTGCACCTGTCCTGTGTGAGTGTGTTACATGGAGGAATGTGGGGGCCCATGCAACTTCCTGTGCGAGTGCGGTACACGGAGGAGTGTGGGGGCGCTGCACCTGTCCTGTGTGAGTGCGGTACACGGAGGAGTGTGAGGGCGCTGCACCTGTCCTGTGTGAGTGTGTTACACGGAGGAGTGTGGGGGCGCTGCACCTGTCCTGTGTGCGTGCGGGACACGGAGGAGTGTGGGGGCGCTGCACCTGTCCTGTGTGCGTGTGGGACACGGAGGATTGTTGGGGCGCTGCACCTGTCCTGTGTGCGTGCGGGACACGGAGGAGTGTGGGGGCGCTGCACCTGTCCTGTGTGAGTGTGGTAAATGAAGGCATATGGGGGCTCTTCACCTGTCCTGTGTGCGTGCGGTACATGGAGGAGTGTGGGGGTGCTGCACCTGTCCTGTGTGTTACATGGAGGAATGTGGGGGCGCTGCACCTGTCCTGTGTGTGTGTGTGTTACATGGAGGAATGTGGGGGCAATGCAACTTTCCTGTGTGTGTGTGTTACATGGAGGAATGTGGGGGCAATGCAACTTTCCTGTGCGAGTGCAGTACATGGTGAAGTGTGAGGGTGCCGCACCTGTCCTGTGTGAGTGCGGTACACGGAGGAGTGTGGGGGCGCTGCACCTGTCCTGTGTGAGTGTGGTAAATGAAGGCATATGGGGGCTCTTCACCTGTCCTGTGTGCGTGCGGTACATGGAGGAGTGTGGGGGTGCTGCACCTGTCCTGTGTGTTACATGGAGGAATGTGGGGGCGCTGCACCTGTCCTGTGTGTTGTGTGTGTTACATGGAGGAATGTGGGGGCAATGCAACTTTCCTGTGTGTGTGTGTTACATGGAGGAATGTGGGGGCAATGCAACTTTCCTGTGCGAGTGCAGTACATGGTGAAGTGTGAGGGTGCCGCACCTGTCCTGTGTGAGTGCGGTACACGGAGGAGTGTGGGGGCGCTGCACCTGTCCTGTGTGAGTGCGGTACACGGAGGAGTGTGAGGGCGCTGCACCTGACCTGTGTGAGTGCGGTACATGGAGGAATATGGGAGCGCTGCACCTGTGAGTGCGATACATGGAGGAATATGGGGCGCTGCTGCACGTCACCTGTGTTAAGTGCGGGACATGGAGGAATATGGGGGCGCTGCACCTGTCCTGTGTGAGTGCGGTACACGGAGGAGTGTGGGGGCACTGCACCTGTCCTGTGTGAGTGTTACATGGAGGAATGTGGGGCAATGCAACTTTCCTGTGCGAGTGCAGTACATGGAGAAGTGTGGGGGCGCTGCACCTGTCCTGTGTGAGTGCGGTACACGGAGGAGTGTGAGGGCGGTACATGGAGGAGGTGAGGGCGCTGCACCTGTTCTGTGTGAGTGCAGTACACGGAGGAGTGTGGGGCGCTGCACCTGTCCTGTGTGAGTGCGGTACACGGAGGAGTGTGGGGGTCTGCACCTGTAATGTGTGAGGGCGCTGCACCTGTCCTGTGTGAGTGTGGTACACGGAAGAGTGTGGGGGTGCTGCACCTGTCCTGTGTGAGTGCGGTACACGGAGGAGTGCGAGGGCGCTGCACCTGTCCTGTGTGAGTGCAGTACACGGAGGAGTGTGGGGGTCTGCACCTGTCCTGTGTGAGTGCGGTACACGGAGGAGTGTGGGGGTCTGCACCTGTAATGTGTGAGGGCGCTGCACCTGTCCTGTGTGAGTGTGGTACACGGAGGAGTGTGGGGGCGCTGCACCTGTCCTGTGTGAGTGTGGTACACGGAGGAGTGTGGGGGCGCTGCACCTGTCCTGTGTGAGTGCGGTACACGGAGGAGTGCGAGGGCGCTGCACCTGTCCTGTGTGAGTGTGTTACATGGAGGAATGTGGGGGCAATGCAATGAGGAGTGTGGGGGCGCTGTACCTGTCCTGTGTGAGTGCGGTACACGGAGGAGTGTGAGGGCGCTGCACCTGTCCTGTGTGAGTGTGTTACATGGAGGAATGTGGGTGCGGTACATAGTGGAGTGTGGGGAGCTGCTGGTGGTGGCAGTAATGTCATGGTTTGGGGCTTCCTTTCTGCATCTGCCATTGGTCCTCTGCATAGAATTGCTGGAAATGTTAATGCTACCATGTACAATGATATACTGGAGAATGCGGCCACATGGTAAAACCAAAGTAGGCAGGGGCTGGAAATTTCAGCAAGACAATGATTCTAAGCACACATCTAATTTAGTAAATTAATTGGTTTGCAAAGATAAATGTTCGCCTGTTGCAATGGCCGAGTCCATAACCTGATTTAACCCCTTCCTGAGATGCACCGTACATATACTGCTCTGCGCGAGCTGCATTCCTGCAAACAGCAGTATATGCACGGCAGCATGATCGCGCAACTTCACGCTGAGCGCCACGGTGATCAGATGCGAGTGTCTGTTCTGTGCGAGAGTTGACTCCCTGCTGCACTGATTGCACACATTTAACCCCTCTGATGCTGTTGTCAGTAGTGACAGCAGCACAGAGGAGCATCGCGCAGGCAACTCATTCCCTGCTGCTTCTATAAGGACAGCGCAATGCAATTGCGTTGTCCTGATGTTCTCCAGGGAGACCCATGGCCGCGGCGTCCTGCAGGGAAGGTGGCTTGTGAGTGCCTGCTCAGAGCAGTTGCTGACACGCCTCTTCCTTGCCTGTCAGATGCTGCTGATGTGATACTCTGCAGTGCAGATGCATTGGAGAATATCAGATCAGCGATCTGACACTATACAGTGATGGGACGATGTAAAAAAAAATAAAAAATTTAAGTTAAATATTTTTTTTAAAAAATCCGCAAATGATTAAAAAGAAACAAATATTTTTCCAATACATTTATGTAAAAATACAATAAAAGCGCATGTTCGGTATCACCACGTCCGTAACGACCCGCTCTATGAAACGGTCCCATTAGTTAACCCCTTCAATGAACACTGTAAAAAAATAAATAAAAAACGAGGCAAAAAACAATGCTTTATCACCATACCGCTGAACAAAAAGTGCAATAAAATGCGATAAAAAGACAAATGTACATAAAAATGGTACCACTGAAAACGTCATATTGTCCCATAAAATAAAAACTGTCATACAGCTCCATCAGCAGAAAAAAAAGTTTTAGCTCTCAGAATAAAGCGATGCAAAAATAATTGTTTTCTATAAAATAGGTTTTATTGTGTAAAAGCGCCAAAACATAAAAAAACTATATAAATTGGGTATCGCTGTAATCGTGCTGACCCGAAGAATAAAGCTGCTTTATCAATATTACCACACGCAGAACGGTGTAAAAAAAAAAAAGCTATTCCTGAATTGCTGGTTTTTGTTCATTCCGTCTCCCAAAAATCGGAATAGAAAATGATCAAAAAATGTCATGTGCCCGAAAATGGTACCAATAAAAAAAAAAAAAGTCAGCTCGTCCTGTAAAAAACAAGCCATAACATGACTGTCGGCCAAAATATGGAAAAATTATAGCTCTCAAAATATGGTGATGCAAAAACTATTTTTCGCAATAAAAAGCGTCATTTAGTGTGTGACACTAGTCATACGTAAAATCCCAATTATAAATCTGGTATCACTGTAATCACACCGACCCGAAGAATAAAGTTGCCTAATCACTTTAACTGCACAAGGAACAGTGTAAAACATTAATAAAACCAATTCTCCACCTGCTGTTGATTTTTTCATTCTGCCTCTGGAAGTCGCAGTAATGCGCGGAGCACATTTATCCTGCGCTGAGTGCTTACACTAAGGTTTCCGTGTAAATCTCTAAAATACATGGTTCAGACAGAAACCCCAGTGGAAGGTTCCCTATAATGAGGTAGATGGAGGCACTGTGGACGCCTTAGGACCTGTAATCCTGGGGTGTCCGTCTTTTTAGGATTGCATAAAAGTGCAGTCGGCCACAGTTTTGTGCTCTTCTGAAAAAAGGAAACCGCGGAACAGAGGCCAGATGGATTCCAGAGTAACTCTGCTGCCTCATTATAGTAAATGGATCCCTCAAGGGTTTTATTTGTCACGTCACTCAGAGATTTAAATGGAAACCCCGATGTGAGTGCTCAGTGTAGAGCGCCGGATAAATCTGATCATAAATGTTATGTAAAATGTTCCCAATAAAAGCTTCAACTAAATCCACAAAAAAGCAAGTCCCCACTCAGATCTGTCATCTGTTAACGGAAATATAGGGGGCTTCCACGTTACTAGTAGCACAAAGGCCCTGGAAAAGCGAAATGGCTCCTCACCATCCAAAAGGAATTCAGCAAATTCTCCACTCCCAAATCCATTTACCCCCCCTCCCTTCTGAGCCCCGGTGTGCCTAAACCACGTATAGAGTCCACATGTTTGTCATTTCTGTAGTGAGGAGAGCCAGCCTAACTTACTGGTGCGTGTCTCCAGAAGCATGAGCTGGGCATAATGTACTGGTCCCTACAGCGTACTGGTCACTACAATGGCAGTTAGGCCGGGATCACACATGTGACGAAAACGTCCGTCGCTCGCATGTGAAATCCCAGCTCTGGCGCCGGCACTCGGGATTGGAGCGAGCGGCTGCATGTATTTCTATGCAACCGCTCGCTCCACTCCTGAGTGCCCGTCGCATGTGTGATCCCGGCCTTAGCAATTTTCACTCAGTAACATCCACTGCTGCCTGTTTCTGGAAAACACCCATTTAGTCAAAATCATCACTACATCTGCAGATAAATTTACAACGGGCTATAATTTTCAAAATGGAGTCACTTGAGGGGAGGATTCTGCTTTTCTATCACTTAGGGGCTCTTTAAAATAATAATCCGCAAACTTTTCTAGGAAAATCTGTGTTCCAGGAGGCAAATAGCATTCCATTTCTCCCGAGCCTCTCCATATGGCTAAGTAGCACAGTCACATATGGGGTATTGCCACGTTCAGTAGAAATTTTTACCCATTTCCCAGTATGAAAATGTAAAACTTGGGGCTTAAGGCCCCTTTCACACGTCAGTTTTTTTTTCGTTTTTTTCTCACAGACTTGTAGTAGCGACTGATGGCCTCACGTTTCATGTTATTCGACGGACGACGGATGAAACGTGAGGAACATTTTTGGTCCGTCGGCCGGACACGACGCACAAAGCAACGTTTTTTGTCTCTGTTGAAAAATCGGACAGCGACGTCCTGTCACTGTCTGTCGTTTGCTATAATGGAAGCCTATGGGCGCAGGATCCGTCATCATCCGTCAAATGACGGATTCCGGCGACAGATACGTTTTTTTTATCTGAGCATGCTCCTGACAGGTTAAAACACAAAAGAATAGATATATACACATAAAAAAAAAAAATATATATATATATATATATAAACACACACCACACGTCATTGAGAAACATATATATTATATATATATATATATATATATATATATATTTATAGTTCATAGAGTTCTACATACAGTAGCATAATAGCCACTAAATCAATTGCCGGCCTCAGTAAAATCATTACCAAACCCGACTTGATATGACACAAGTAATTTGTGTTAGGAAAAATTTGGAACTCTAGGGGTTAAATTGAAGGCTATAATTGCGGAAAAAAATTTTCTCCACCAGAGAGAGAAAGCCAGTGAGTGAGGGCAGATATTAATAGAGAGGGACCATTGTTTTTGGCCCCCCCATGGCTAAAAAAAAAATCTGCCCCCAGCCACCCCAGAAAAGGCACATCTATAATAATTTAATGGAGAGGTGTCAATAAGACACCATTATTAATCTTATAGTAGTAAAGGGTTCAAAAATACACAGACATTAATAAAAAATTATTTTAATGAAATAATGACACACTTTTTGAGCAAATTTATTATACAGCCAATCCAATTGAAGCCATTGATCCCCTCTAAAAGTAATAAAATCAGTCAGTCCCCCCCCCCCCCCCCCCCGCTGTAATCACAAGGGGTTGGTAGTTTACAACTAGGACAGATGCTAATGCTACCGGCCCGGCTGTAAACCACTGCAGAATGAATGAAATCATGTCTGCGCAGCCTCCCCGGCTGACCGGAGATGAACTGATTAGCGTGGGAAAGTTTATGACAGCAAAGATTGAGGCAGAGAGACTCATTGCCAGAGAAAGTAAAAATAATCCCAAAATATTCTTTAACTACATAAATAGCAAGAAACTAAAAAATGATAGTGTTGGTCCCCTTAAAAATAGTCTGGGTGAAATGTGGTGGATGAGGAAAAAGCCAATATGCTAAATGACTTTTTTTCAACTGTATTTACACAAGAAAATCCCATGACAGATAACATGATCAGAGATAAAAAAATTCTCCATTAAATGTCACCTGCTTAACCCAGCAGAAGTACGGCGGCGTCTAAAAATCACTAAAATTGACAAATCCCCGGGCCAAGATACTGCAGGAATTAAGTACAGTTATAGATAGACCGTTATTTTTAATCTTTAAAGATTCCATAATAACGGGGTCTGTACCACAGGACTGGGTATAGCAAATGTGGTGCCAATATTCAAAAAGGGGGCAAAAATTGAACCTGGAAATTATAGGCCAGTGAGCTTAACATCTACTGTGGGTAAAATCCTGGAGGTTTTTTTAAGGGATACTATATTGGAGTATCTGAGGCTGAATAACCTCATGACACAATATCATCATGGGTTTACGAGGGACCGTTCTTGTCAGACTAATCTGATAAGCTTTTATGAAGGGGTAAGTTCAGGACTGGACCAAGGGAATGCAGTGGACGTGGTGTTCATGGACTTCTCAAAAGCTTTTGATACAGTGCCACACAAAAGGTTGATACATAAAATGAGAACAATGGGGATAGGGGAAAATATGTGTAAGTGGGTTAAGAACTGGCTCATGGATAGAAAACAAAGGGTGGTTATTAATGGAGCACACTCGGACTGGGTCACGGTTAGCAGTGGGGTACCACAGGGGTCAGTATTGGGGCCGCTTCTCTTTAACATATTTATTAATGACCTTGTAGGGGGCATACAGAGTAGTATTTCAAATTTGCAGATGACACTAAACTCTGCAGGGTAATAAATACAGAGGAGGATAATTTTATATTACAGGAGGATTTATGTAAACTAGAAGCTTGGGCTGATAAATGGCAAATGAGCTTTAATGGGGATAAATGTAAGGTCATGCACTTGGGTAGAACAAATAAGATGTATAATTATGTGCTTAATTGTAAAACACTGGGTAAAACTGTCACGGAAAAAGACCTGGGTGTATGGGTGGACGACAAACTCACATTTAGTGGCCAATGTCAGGCAGCTGCTGCCAAGGCAAATAAAATAATGGGATGCATTAAAAGAGGCATAGATGCTCATGAGGAGAACATAATTTTACCTCTATACAAGTCACTGGTGCGACCACACTTAGAATACTGTGTACAGTTCTGGTCTCCCGTGTATAAGAAAGACATAGCTGAACTGGAGAGGGTGCAGAGAAGAGCGACCAAAGTTATTAGAGAACTGGGGGGTCTGCAATACCAGGACAGGTTATTACACTTGGGGTTATTTAGTTTGGAAAAACGAAGGCTTAGGGGTGATCTTATTACAATGTATAAATATATGAGGGGACAGTACAAAGACCTTTCTAATGATCTTTTTACTCTTAGACCTGTGACGGGGACAAGGGGGCATCCTCTACGTCTGGAGGAAAGAAGGTTTAGCCATAATCACAGACGCAGATTCTTTATTGTAAGAGCAGTGAGACTATAGAACTCTCTGCCGTCTAATGTTGTAATGAGTGATTCCTTACTAAAATTTAAGAAGGGACTGGATGCCTTTCTTGAAAAATATATTACAGGCTATATTCACTAGTTTCCTAGATACTGCGTTGATCCAGGGAGCTAGTCTGATTGCCGTATGTGGAGTCGGGAAGGAATTTTTTTCCCCAATGTGAAGCTTACTGTTTGCCACTTGGGTTTTTTTTGCCTTCCTCTGGATCAACATGTTAGGGCAGGTTAGGATAGGATATGGGTTGAACTAGATGGACTTAAAGTCTTCCTTCAACCTTAATAACTATGTTACTATGTTACGTTAACCCCTTGTGATGGATTGCAGCGGGGGACCTGACTGAACTGTGGAGAGGTATGGATATTGTTGGTTTTTTATTTTATTTTTCACAGGAGAACAAGGGATTCAGTTGGATTAGCAGAATAATAAATTTGGTCAAAAACTTTGTGTAATTATTTAATTAAAAGAATTTTTAATTAATGTGCGTGTGTGTGTGTGTCTTTTTTAACCCTTTACTACTCTAGGATTAATAATGGATAGGTGTCTCATTGACAGCTCTCCATTATTAACCCGGCTTAATGTCATCTTTCAATTGCAAGGTGACATTAACCCTTTATTAACCCATATGCCACCGCTAAGGCAATGGGAATAGAGTGGCTAAGTGCCAGAAAAGGCGCATCTTCTGGATGCGCCTTTTCTGGGGTGGCTGGGGGCAGATTTTTTTTAGCTGGGGAGGCAAAAAACAATGGTCCCTCTCTAGGCTATTAATATCTGCCCTCACTCAATGGCTTTCCCTCTCTGGCGGAGAAAATTGCGCAGGAGGCCACACAATTTTTTTCCGCGATTTTAGCCTTAAATTTAACCCCTAGAGTTCCAAATTTTTCCTAACACAAACTACTAAATTGATGAAACACTGACATATATAAATCGTTTTGATATGACATGGTTTACTATATGTAAACCATGTGTCATATCATGTCAGGTTCGGTAATGATTTCTCTGAAGCCGGCAATTGATTTAGCGGCTATTATGCTATGTAGAACTCTATGAACTATAAATATGTATATATATGTCACTCAATGACATATATATATATACAACACACACACACACACCACACTACAGACCAAAAGTTTGGACACCTCATTCAAAGATTTTTCATGACTATGAAAATTGTAAATTCACACTGAAGGCATCAAAACTATGAATTAACACATGTGGAATTATATACTCAACAAAAAAGTGTGCAACAACTGAAATTATGTCTTATATTCTAGGTTCTTCAAAGTAGCCACCTTTTGCTTTGATGACTGCTTTGCACACTCTTGGCATTCTCTTGATGAGCTTCAAGAGGTAGTCAATGGTTTTGGAAATGGTTTTCACTTCACAGGTGTGCCCTGTCAGGTTTAATAAGTGTGATTTCTTGCCTTTGGCCGGCGTCACACTAGCGAGTTTGATGCGAGTTAGTCGCACGACTTACTCGCATCAATATCCGGCACGGCCGCCCGCTCTCGGACCAGAGTGCGCGGCGGCATAGAAATACATGCAGCCGCGCACTCTGGTCCGAGAGCGGGCGGCCGTGCCGGGTGTTGATGCGAGTAAGTCGTGCGACTAACTCGCATCAAACTCGCTAGTGTGACGCCGGCCTGATAAATGGGGTTGGGACCATCAGTTGTGTTGTGCAGAAGTCTGGTGGATACACAGCTGATAGTCCTACTGAATAGACTGTTAGAATGTGTATTATGGCAAGAAAATAGCAGCTAAGTAAAGAAAAACGAGTGGCCATCATTACTTTAATAAATGAAGGTCAGTCTGTCTGAAAAATTGGGAAAACTTTGAAAGTGTCCCCTAGTGCAGTTACAAAAACCATCAAGTGCTTCAGAGAAACTGGCTCACATGAGGACCGCCCCAGGAAAGGAAGACCAAGAGTCACCTCTGCTTCTGAGGATAAGTTTATCCGAGTCACCAGCCTCAGAAATCGCAGGTTTACAGCAGCTCAGATTAGAAACCAGGTCAATGACACACAGAGTTCTCACAGCAGACACATCTCTACAACTGTTAAGAGGAGACTTTGTGCAGCAGGCCTTCATGGTAAAATAGCTGCTAGGAAACCACTGCTAAGGACAGGCAATAAGCAGAAGAGACTTGTTTGGGCTAAAGAACAGAAAGAATGGACATTAGACCAGTGGAAATCTGTGCTTTGGTCTGATGAGTCCAAAATTGAGATCTTTGGTTCCAACCACCATGTCTTTGTGCGACGCAGAAAAGGTGAACGGATGGACTCTACATCCCATGTTTCCACTGTGAAGCATGGAGGAGGAGGTGTGATGGTGTGGGGGTGCTTTGCTGGTGACACTGTTGGGGATTTATTCAAAATTGAAGGCATACTGAAGCAGCATGGCTACCACAGCATCTTGCAGAGGCATGCTGTTCCATCCGGTTTGCGTTTAGTTGGTCCATCATTTATTTTTCAACAGGACAATGACCCCAAACACACCTCCAGGCTGTGTAAGGGCTATTTGACCAAGAGGGAGAGTGATGGGGTGCTGCGCCAGATGACCTGGCCTCCACAGTCACCAGACCTTAACCCAATCAAGATAGTTTGGGGTGAGCTGGACGCAGAGTGAAGGCAAAAGGGCCAACAAGTGCTAAGCATCTCTGGGAACTCCTTCAAGACTGTTGGAAGACCATTTCCGGTGACTACCTCTTGAAGCTCATCAAGAGAATGCCAAGAGTGTGCAAAGCAGTAATCAAAGCAAAAGGTGGCTACCTTGAAGAACCTGGAATATAAGACATATTTTCAGTTGTTTCACATTTTTTTGTATAGTATATAAATTCCACATGTGTTCATTCATAGTTTTGATGCCTTCAGTGTGAATGTACAATTTTCATAGTCATGAAAATATAGAAAAATCTTTGAATGAAGGTGAGTCCAAACTTTTGGTCTGTACTATATATATATATATATATATATATATATATATATATATATATATACACACATATATACATATATATATATAATTATATATATATATATTATAATGAATTCTATGTGTATATATTCTTTCGATTCAGTGTGATTTCACTGTACAGCACACTGAATTGCCGGCTTTTAAATAACGGATCCGTCGAAAAACGGAAGAAAAAAAATGATGCGACGGATCCGCTAGCCAACGGATTGTGTCTGATGAGAAAAAACTGATGTTTTAAGCGTTAAAGTGACAGTGTTCAGAATTGTGAAACAGGCTTCGGGGTGAAGGGGTTAAACCTTATAGAGCACCTTTGGGATGAGTTAGAGCGATGAGATGTGGCCCTACCAAGAGCAATAAAGATTATTTGTTTGCAGATTTGGAAATGGAATGGAGCAAGATCCCACAGGATGTCTTGAATACCCTAATGGCTTCAATGCCCCGTCGGTGTGGTACAGTAATTAAAGCAAGAGGTTATGCTACAAAATTACTAAGCTATGGCAATTACCGTATTTTTCGGACCATAAGACGCACTTTTTTTCCTCCAAATTTGGGAGGAAAGTGTGGGTGCGTCTTATGGTCGGAATGTAACGTGGGGAGGGTGGCAGGGGGCAGCAGTGGAGTGGGATCGCAGGAGGCAGGAAAATATCCCCTCCGCTGCAGGAATCCAGCACTGGGGAAACCACTGGTCCTGATACTTAAGTGCAGTGAATATTCATTAGCCGCTTCCCCGCCCACCTGTCAGCTGAGCAGTGAGCAGCAAATGACAGAGCCACATGGTTCCCCAGCGCCTGATTCCTGCAGCAGCTGGGGATCTGTGTGTTGATGCAATGCTGAATGCTCCTGTGGAGGACCTGTGATGAGGTCATGAAGAGGGCGGGCTGGAGTATCACATGACCGCACAAAGCCCTGCCTCTTCATGATGTTATCACAGGTCCTGCAGACACACTGTACAAGAAAAAATTAATTAAAAGGTTAGTAATGACAGCACATAAAAAATGACTCTGCCATCCTGTGGTGGACTATAACTCCCAGCATGTCATAGGATCTGCAGGATATGCTGAGAGTTATAGTTCTCCCATGGGATCTTAAAGCAGCACTCCAGTGTTATTTTTCAGTGCTGGAGTGGTGCTTTAACCCCTTAACGACCGCCGATACGCCTTTTAACGGCGGTCATTAAGGGTACTTAAACCACAGCGCCGTTAACGGCGCTGTGGAAAAAGTGAATAGCGCCCCCCAGAGGCGCATTTTCTCGGGGTCTCGGCTACCGGGGATAGCCGAGACCCCAGAGAACATGAATCGGGTCGGTTTTTACCGACACCGATGTTGCGATCCGTTATTAACCCTATAACGGCGACCGCAACAAAAAAAAAAAGTTGTGCCATTTAATTTCTCTGTCCTCTGATGTCATCGGACATCAGAGGACAGAGAAAAAGGGTCCCCGGGACCCCCATGTGGCCCCCGATCCCCTCCATGTGGCCCCAGGGCCCTCCGGTGTCCCCCGGTGCCTGTGCTGTTAAGAAAATGGCGGGCGCATGCTCAGTGCGCCCGCCGCTATGTGCCGCTGTGCTGGGGGGGATGGGCAAATATTCTCTGGGGTAGCCGAGACCCCAGAGAACATGATCCGGGTCGGTATTCACCGATCCCGGTGTTGCGATCGCGGCTATGCAAGCATAGACGCGATCGAAAAAAAAAAAAAATGATTTCTCTCCCCTCTGATGTAATCGCAAATCAGAGGGGAGAAAATGAGGGTCCCGTGTCCCCCTGAACCCCCCTATACTTACCGGTGTCCTCTGGCAGGTCCCCCTGGCCTCCGATCATCCCGGTCTTCTTCCTGCAAAAAAAAATGGCGGGCGCATGCGCAGTGCGCCCGCCGATCTGCTTGGCGGCAGATTCAAATTTTTTTTCATTCATTCTCATAAAAGTACATTTTGATCACTGTCATAAACTATCACAGTGATCAAAATAAAAAAAACAGTACATAACCCCCCCATTTATCACCCCCTTAGTTAGGGACATATAATAAAAAATAGAAATTATATTTATTTTCATTTTTCTGTTAGGGTTAGAATTAGGGTTAGGGTTATAATTAGGGTTAGGGTTATAATTAGGGTTATAGGGTTAGGGTTATAATTAGCGTTAGGCTGGGTTCATACTGCGTTATGGCAGTCCGTTAGACGGACTGCGTTACACTGCGGTATAACGCGGTGTAACGCAGTCCGTTAACGCTGCCATTCACCCCCATTTGGGGCACATCGCAACGCATGCCGTAAAGCGGCATGCGTTTGCGACGTGCCATCATTCAGTGACGGAGCCTCGGACGCGGGCTGCAGCGTTTGGGCTCCGTCACCGCTAGCGCAGATGAATCATCTGCTGATTCCTCTGCGCTAGCGGGTATAGCATACCGTTACCAGCCCGTCAACGCTATGTGTTGAACGGGCTGGTAAAACGCAAAATGAACCTAGCCTTAGGGTTATAATTAGGGTTAGGGTTACAATTAGAGTTAGGGTTATAATTAAGGTTAGGGTTACAATTAGGGTTGGAATTAGGGTTGGGATTTATTAGGTTAGTGGAATTAGGGGTGTGTTGGGATTAGGGTTGGAGCTAGAATTGAGGGATTTCCACTATTTAGGCACATCAGGGGGTCTCCAAACACGACGTGGCGTTCAAAAAGTCAAATGGCGCTCCCTCCCTTCCGAGCCCTGCCGTGCGCCCAAACAGTGGTTTACCCCAACATATGGGGTATCAGCGTACTCAGGACAAATTGCACACCAATTTTGGGGTTCTAATTTCTCCTGTTACCCTTGGGAAAATAAAAAATAGCTGGCTAAAAAAATCATTTTTGAGAAAAAAAAATATTTTTTATTTTCACAGCTCTGCGTTTATAAATTTCTGTGAAACACTTGGGGGTTCAAAGTGCTCACCACACATCTAGATAAGTTCCTTAAGGGGTCTAGTTTCCAAAATGGGGTCACTTGTGGGGGGTTTCCACTGTTTAGACACATCAGGGGGTCTCCAAACACGATGTGGCTTTCAAAAAGTCAAATGGCGCTCCCTCCCTTCCGAGCCCTGCCGTGCGCCCAAACAGTGGTTTACCCCAACATATGGGGTATCAGCGTACTCAGGACAAATTGCACACCAATTTTGGGGTTCTAATTTCTCCGGTTACCCTTGGGAAAATAAAAAGCTGGCTAAAAAAAATTATTTTTGAGAAAAAAAAAGATTTTTCATTTTCACAGCTCTGCGTTTATTAATTTCTGTGAAGCACTTGGGGGTTCAAAGTGCTCACCACACATCTAGATAAGCTCCTTGGGGGGTCTAGTTTCCAAAATGGTGTCACTTGCAGGGGGTTTCTACTGTTTAGGTACATCAAGGGCTCTGCAAACACAACATGACGCCCGCAGAACATTCCATCAAAGTCTGCATTACAAAATGGCTCCTTCCCTTCCAAGCACTCCCATGCGCCCAAACAGTGGTTTCACCCCACATATGGGGTATCAGCGTACACAGGAAAAATTGCACAACAACTTTTTGGGTCCAATTTCTCCTGTTACCCTTGGGAAAATAAAAAAATAGCGGGCTAAAGAATCATTTTTGAGGAAAAAAATGATTTTTTATTTTCACGGCTCTACGTTTATTAATTTCTGTGAAGCACTTGGGGGTTCAAAGTGCTCACCACACATCTAGATAAGTTCCTTAAGGGGTCTAGTTTCCATAATGGTGTGATTTGTGGGGGGTTTCGACTGTTTAGGCGTATCAGGGGCTCTCCAAACGCGACATGGCGTCCAATTTCAATTCCAGCCAATTTTGGTTTGAAAAAGTCAAACGGCGCTCCTTCCCTTCCAAGCCCTGCCGTGCGCCCAAACAGTGGTCCCACCCCACATATGGGGTATCAGCGTACTCAGGACAAATTGGACAATAACTTTTGTGGTCTAATTTCTCCTGTTACCCTTGGGAAAATAAAAAATTGGGGACTAAACGATCAGGTTTGGGAAAAAAATATGACTTTTTATTTTCATGCCCGGGAGTTATAAACTTCTGTGAAGCACTTGGGGGTTCAAAGTGCTCACCACACATCTATATAAGTTCCTTAGGGGTCTAGTTTCCAAAATGGTGTCACTTGTGGGGGGCTTCCACTGTTTAGACACATTAGGGCCTCTACAAACGCGACATGGCATCCAGCCAATTCTGAGTTGAAAAAGTCAAACGGCGCTCCTTCCCTTCCAAGCTCTGCCATGCACCCAAACAGTGGTTTACCCCCACATATGGGGTATCAGCATGCTCAGGACAAATTGCACTAAAACTTTTGGGGTCTTGTTACCCTTGGGAAAATAAAAATTGGGGTGAAAAGATTGTTTTTGTGGAAAAAATATGATTTTTTATTTTCACTGTTCTATGTTTATAAACTTCTGTGAAGCACTTGGAGGTTCAAAGTGCTCACCACACATCTAGATAAGTTCCTTAGGGGGTCTAGTTTCCAAAATGGGGTCACTTGTGATGGGTTTCCACTGTTTAGACACATCAGGGCCTCTACAAACGCGACATGGCGTCCAGCCAATTCTGCGTTGAAAAAGTCAAATGTCCTCCTTCCCTTGCGACCTCTGCCGTGCACCCAAAAAGTGGTTTACCCCCACATATGGGGTATCAGCTTATTCAGGAGAAATTGCACAACAAATTTTGTGGTTCATTTTTTCTTTTAACAGTTGTGAAAATAAAAAAAATAGGTTCCGAAGTAAAGTTTTTGCAAAAAAAGTTAAATGTTAAATTTTTCCTTCCACATTGCTTCAGTTCCTGTGAAGCACGTAAAGGGTTAATAAACTTCTTGAATGTGGTTTTGAGCACCTTGAGGGGTGCAGTTTTTAGAATGGTGTCACTTTTGGGTATTTTCTATCATATAGACCCCTCAAAGTGACTTCAAATGTGATGTGGTCCCTAAAATAAAAATGGTGTTGTAAAAATGAGAAATCGCTGGTCAACTTTTAACCCTTATAACTTCGTAACAAAAAATAATTTTGGTCCCAAAATTGTGCTGATGTAAAGTAGACATGTGGGAAATGTTATTTATTAAGAAATTTGTGTGACATATCTCTCTGATTTAAGGGCATAAAAATTTAAAGTTTGAAAATTGTTACATTTTCAAAATTTTCGCCATATTTCCGTTTTTTTCATAAATAAACACAAGTCATATCAAAGAAATTTTACCACTAACGTGAAGTACAATATGTCACGAAAAAACAATCTCAGAATCAGCGGGATTCGTTAAAGCGTTCCAGAGTTATAACCTCATAAAGTGACAGTGGTCAGAATTGTAAAAATTGGCCCTGTCATTAAGCTGCAAAATGGCTCTGTCACTAAGGGGTTAAATATAAGCCCCGTGCCCCCATTCATATACTCACCCTCCAGCGTCTTCACATAGTACTTTACAGACACCACACTGGTCCCGCAGCACCATCTCCTACCCGTAGCTTCCAACATAATAACATACTATTATATATAATAACACCACATATAATAGTATGTTATTTATATTATTAAATATTTTACCACATTTTTTGCTTCAAATATATTTTTCCCTATTTTCCACCTCTAAAACCTGGGTGCGTCTTATAGTCCGAAAAATACGGTACTCTATGATGTGAACAATAAATAGTATATGCAAAACTTTTGGCAGTTTTCTTTAATTAAAGACCATACCTATATTCTATAGCATTTTGGTTAAAATTAAGGTCTTACATGATGACAACTTCATGCACTTTCAATTCATCACCAGGAAAATGGCATTATAACAACCAGACAGAAGTAATCACACTTTAAAAAAATGCTAAACTTTTGGTCGCTACGGCTCCAGCTGGTTTATATTACTGACGACATCTGAATTTATGGGATCCTGATTATATTTATTAGTGATATCAGAAAATTATGGAATCATGAAAAACAAACAAAAAAAAAACCACTCCAGCACATCACTAGTATTTTGTTGCACCACCTCTGGCGTTTACAACAGCTTGCTGTCTCTGAGGCATGGACTTAATGAGTGTCAAACAGTACTCTTCATCAATCTGGCTCCAACTTTCTCTGATTGCTGTTGCCAGATCAGCTTTGCAGGTTGGAGCCTTGTCATGGACCATTTTCTTCAACTTCCACCAAAGATTTTCAATTGGATTGAGATCCGGACTATTGGCAGGCCATGACTGACCGTATGTGTCTTTTTTCAAGGAACGTTTTCACAGTTTTTGCTGTATGGCAGGATGCCTTATCTCGAAAAATGATTTCATCATCCCCAAACATCCTTTCAATTGATGGGATAAGAAAAGTGTCCAAAATATAAACATAAACTTGTGCACTTATTGAAGATGTAATGACAGCCATCTCCCCAGTGCCTTTACCTGACATGCAGCCCCATATCATCAATGACTGTGGAAATTTGCATGTTCTCTTTAGGCAGTCATCTTTATAAATCTAATTGGAACGGCACAAAACAAAAGTTCCAGCATCATCACCTTGCCCAATGCAGATTCGCAATTCATCACTGAATATGACTTTCATCCAGACATCCACAGTCCGATTGCTTTTCCTTAGCCCATTGTAACCTTGTTTTTTTTTTTTTGTTTAGGTGTTAATGATGGCTTTCGTTTAGCTCTTCTGTATGTAAATCCCATTTCCTTTAGGCGGTTTCTCACAGTTCGGTCACAGACGTTGACTCCAGTTTCCACCCATTCGTTCCTCATTTGTTTTGTTATGCATTTCCTGTTTTGGAGACATATTGCTTTAAGTTTCCTGTCTTGACGCTTTGATGTCTTCCTTGGTCTACCAGTATGTTTGCCTGTAACAACCTTCCCATGTTGTTTGTATTTGGTCCAGATTTTAGACACAGCTGACTGTGAACAACCAACATCTTTTGCAACATAGCGTGATGATTTACCCTCTTTTAAAAGTTTGATAATCCTCTCCTTTGTTTCAATTGACATTTCTCATGTTGGAGCCATGATTTATGTCAGTCCAGTTGGTGCAAAAGCTCTCCAAGGTGTGACCACTCCTTTTTAGATGCAGACTAAAGGTACTGCCACACTAAACAATCCCGCTAGCGATCACGATAACGACGCATACTAATGCGATCGCTAGCGGGATTGTTTCTATATCGCTAATGCAGCCACATTTAGCGATATAGTTAACGACGCTATCGCCGTTAGCGATCTTCTTAACGACTTTAGCGGTACAAAAGTACCGCTAAATCGCTAAGAAAAGGTGCCACACAGCGATTAGATACTCACCCAGCGGAGCGCCAGCGATGAAATAGGGTCCGGAGCGATTCCAGCGACGAGCGAGATCACAGCAGGAAGCTCGTCGCTGGAAGCTGCCGCACTGAACAATATCGCTAACGGATCGCTAAATAGTGACGTTTTTTAGCGATCTCGTTAGCGATATTGTTTAGTGTGGCATACCCTTGACAAGCAGATCTAATTTGATGCAGGTGTTACTTTTGGGAAAGAAAATTTACAGGGTGATTACATAATTTTTTCCCTCAGAATTGAGTGATTCCATAATTTTTCCCCTATGCTTGGTTAAAAAAAATAACCATTACTACCACATTTTTGTTCTTGATTTCTTTTAGTGTTACTTAAAGCCAAAAAGTTGCCGTTTGAAATGACTTCAGTTTTGTGCCATGTCGGTGATCTGCTTTTTTTAAACAAAATTAAACAACTGAATGAACATCCTCCAAGGCCGGTGATTCCATAATTTTTGCCAGGGGTTGTATCTTCTGGAATCTGTGTAAACAGAGGGTTGACAAAGTTTGAATGTCACTAACTCTCTGTGCCGGAAGTCAGAGTGACCAGGATGATAGTCTTTAGCGTAAGAACCTTAATCAACGTTGAATCCATGGGTTCAAATGGAGGCTTGTTTAGAGTTGCAAGCAACTGATTCACATCCCAAAGTGGTATTTTTTTTTACTGGAAATGGGCCTAGATCTAAAGATCGCCTTAATGAACAGAAAAATCCACAGGTTATTGGCCAATTCAGAGTTATATAAAGCACCCAGAGCCAATACCTGGACCTTAAGAGAACTACTGGATAGTCCTTGTTCTAGCCCCTTCTGGAGGAATTACAAAATAACTTTGACCTGTACTCCATCCTTGACACCTTCCTCTGAGCTGATCAGAAATTTCCTCCATGCTGGTGACCTTGTATGAATGAAAAGACCTTTCTTACGGACTGCCTTAATGTCAAGAGCTCCTTTAGGTTGTTGGAACTGGATTTTTCTTCAGTCAATCATCGGCACTGACCAAAACGTCTCACAAATGTGCCCTACATCTGTAGTAATGACCCACGATGTCCGATTCATCCAAGGAACTCTGGACAGATTTTTTTTTTGTTTGTTTCCAACCGCGAAAGGGGAGGCCAAGTCATTATTCTTTCTTCAACTAGTTTTCCATCCAACCACTCCTTCAATGCATACATGTTTGACAGAATCTCTCATGGCAACATACTGGTGTGTATTTGAGCCCATGCTACTGCCGGAATGCAGGAGGGTAGAGTTCCTAACAGTGACATTGCTTTTCTTAGAGTTGTGGATTGTTTATTAATTTTGACACTTGGCAGGACACCTCCTCTGGGAGAAAGCAACTTTGACTCACTGAGTCTATGAGAAGACCAAGACCTGCACTCTTTTGGGTTCTACTATTGATGAGCTTAAGTGCTCGTTACTTGAGTCTGCCTACGGTGCTCTGGTATGCAGAGTATCGCAGGTGCTCAAGTGACATGTTTGAGTCCCAGTAGCCTGCATGTTTTGCGGCTGTTAGGCAATCTCATGTTTTGTGGCTGCCTAACAAACATGGGCAATCCCCACGTTTTGTGGCTGCCTACCAGCCGTGAAACAAGCGGCCGAGGGGACTTGAACATGTCACTCGCTATACTCAGTGCATATCCGAGCAAATTCAAGTAATGAGCACTTGCGCTCATCACTGGTTCTAACATTGACTTTTTTTTAAGTTAAATTAAGTTGAATTTTTATTCCCTTAAAACAGAGAAATATGTTACACAAAATAGTTAATAAATAACATTTCCCACATGTCTATTTTACATCAGCATAATTTTGGAACCAAAATTTTTTTTAATAGGAAATTATAAGGGTTAAAAGTTGACCAGCGATTTCTCACTTTTACAACAAAATTTACAAAGCCATTTTTTTTAGGGACCACCTCACATTTGAAGTCACTTTGAGGGGTCAATATGACAGAAAATACCCAAATGTGACAACATTATAAAAACTGCACCCCTCAAGGTACTCAAAACCATATTCAAGAAGTTTATTAACCCTTCAGGTGCTTCACAGGAGCTGAAGCAACATGGAAGGAAAAAATGAATATTTAACTTTTTAGTCACAAAAATGATCTTTTACAAACTTTTTTCATTTTCACAAGGGTAAAAGGAGAAAATGGACAGATAATGTTGTTGTGCAATTTCTCCTGAGTACGCCAATACCCCATAAATGGGGGAAAACCACTGTTTTGCACACGGCAGAGCTCTTAAGGGAAGGAGCGCGGTTTGCCTTTTTCAAACCAAAATTGGCTGGAATTGAGATTGGTCGCTATGTCGCGTTTGGAGAGCCTCTGATGCGCAGATCTAGATCTGTTGTGAGCACTTTGAACCTCCAAGTGTTTCACAAAAGTTTATAATGCCTGGGTGATAAAAAAAAACACAATTTTCCACAAAAATGATTTTTTAGTCCCAAATTTTTGATTTTTCCCAAGGAAATTGGACCCCAAAAGTTGTCCAATTTGTCCTGAGTACGCTGATACTCCATATGTGGGGGGGGAACTGGGCGCACGGCAGGGCTTGGAAAGGTAACGTTTTGGAATGCAGACGTTGATGGGGTCATGTTCCGTTTGCAGTGCCCCAGATGTGCCTAAACAGTGACCCCACAAGTGACCCCATTTTGGAAACAAGACCCCCTAAGGAACTTATCTAGATCTGTGCTGAGCACTTTGAACCCCCAAGTGCTTCACACAAGTTTATAATGCCCGGGCATGAAAATTAAAAAAATCCTATTTTTTTCCACACAAAAAGTCAAAAAAATTATCTTTTAGTCACCATTTTTTTATTTTCCCAAGGGTAACAGGAGAAATTGGACCACAAAAGTTGTAGTCCAATTTGTCCTGAGTACGCTGATACCCCATATGTGGGGGGGAACCACTGTTTGGGCACATGGCAGAGCTCGGAATGGAAGGAGCGCCATTTGACTTTTTCCAACCAAAATTGGCTGGAATTGAGATTGGACGCCATGTTGCATTTGGAGAGCCCCTGATGTGCCTAAGCAGTGGAAACCCCCCACAAGTGACCCCATTTTGGAAAATAGACCCCCTAAGGAATTTATCTAGATCTGTGGTGAGCAATTTGAACTCCCAAGTGCTTCATACAAGTTTATAACGTAGAGCCGTAAAATTAAAAAATCATATTTTTTCCACACAAATGATCTTTTCAACCCAATTTTTATTTTCCCAAGGGTAACAAGACCCCAAAAGTTATTGTGCAATTTGTCCTGAGTACACTGATACCCCATATGTGGGGGTAAACCACTGTTTGGGTGCATGGCAGAGCTCGGAAGGAGCGCCGTTTGACTTTTTCAACGCAGAATTGGCTGGACGCCATGTTGTGTTTGGAGAGCTGTTGATGTGCCTAAACAGTGGAAACCCCCCACAAATGACACCATTTTGGAAACTAGACCCATCAAGGAACTTGATAAATACAGACCAGTACAAAAAGAGAGGTACTTATATCATAGACATGCAAAAGCATATATCCACGAAATAAAGCTCTAAGTAAGGACTATATAAGAGTGCACTCCAACTAATAAATCATAAATCGAAGAAAAATGGAGTAAAAAACACTTGATTTATTGCAAAAAAGTCAATTTATTTAGAAAAACGTACATGTGTACATAAAACATCACACAATGGTGAATGACCCTAACATAAAACATTATAATAAACACATGGGGCCAGAGCTTTTATTGTGTAGCGGCAAAAAAAAACCCTGAGTTATAACAGGAGTATACCCAAATATAAGGGAATATTAGGCAGCTGAAAAAACATGTGCTACAATAGTACACATTAAATATATATCGCTTGCAATGTGCGAACATCTATCATAATAGCATGAATATAAGCTGCCAAGACAAGATTGCTTACCCTTTGAGTGTTAACAAGCCGCAGACTCTGGACCCACGTGTGACCCTCTGACGCGCGTTTCGCGTTTGCTTTATCAAAAAGGGACGCCATGTTTTGTTTGGAGAGCTGTTGATGTGCCTAAACAGTGGAAACCCCCCACAAATGACACCATTTTGGAAACTAGACCCCTCAAGGAACTTATCTAGATGTGTGGTGAGGACTTTGAACCCCCAGGTGTTTCACTAAAGTTTATAACGCCCGAGCATGAAAATAAAAAAAAATCATATTTTTTCCACAAACATGATCTTTTAGTCTCCAACTTTTTATTTTCCCAAGGAAAGTTGTTGTCCAATTTGTCCTGAGTACACTGATACCCAATATGTGGGAGAAAACTACTGTATGCGCACACGTCGGGGCTCGGAAGGGAAGTAGTGACGTTTTGGATTGCAGACTGATGGAATGGTCTGCGGGCGTCATGTCGTGCTTGGAGAGCCCCTGATGTGCCTAAACAGTGGAAACCCCACACAAGTGACCCCATTTTGGAAAATAGACCCCCAAGGAACTTATCTAGATGTGTGGTGAGCACTTTGAACCCCGAAGTGCTTTATAGAAGTTTATAACGTACAGCCGGAAAAATAAAAAATCTTTTTTTTTTTTTTTTACAAAAATGATTTTTCACCCCCAATATTTTATTTTCACAACGGTAACAGAAGAAATTGGACCCCAAAAGTTGTTGTCCAATTTGTACTGAGTACGCTGATACCCAATATGTGGGAGAAAACTACTGTATGGGCACACGTCGGGGCTCGGAAGGGAAGTAGTGACGTTTTGGATTGCAGACTTTGATGGAATGGTCTGCAGGCATCATGTCGTGTTTGGAGAGCCCCTGATGTGCCTAAACAGTGGAAACCCCACACAAGTGACCCCATTTTGGAAAACAGACCCCACAAGGAACTTATCTAGATGTGTGGTGAGCGCTATGAAGCCCCAAGTGCTTCACAGAAGTTTATAACGTACAGCCGTAAAAACAAAAAAAAACATTTTTTTTTTATTACAAAAATAATATTTTTGCCCCCAATTTTTTATTTTCCCAAGGGTAACAGAAGAAATTGGACCCCAAGAGTTATTGTGCAATTTGTCCTGAGTACGCTGATACCCCATATGTGGGAGTAAACACTGTTTGGGCGCATGGCAGAGCTCAGAAGTGAAGGAGCACCGTTTGACTTTTTCAAAGCAGAATTGGCTGGAATTGAGATCAGACGCCATGTCACATTTGGAGAGCCCCTGATGTGTCTAAACAGTGGAAAGCCCCCAATTCTAACTCCAACCCTAACCCCAACACACCCCTAACCCTAGTCCCAACCCTAACCACAAACCTAACCCCAACACACCCGTAACCCTAATCCCAACCCTAACTTTAGGCGCAACCCTAACCCTAATGGGAAAATGGAAATAAATACATTTTTTTTAATTTTATTATTTTTCCCTAACTAAGGGGTGATAAAGGGGGGTTTGATTTACTATTTATAGCGGGTTTTTATGATTGGCAGCTGTCACGCTAAAAGACGCTTTTTATTGCAAAAAATAGTTTTTGCTTCACCACATTTTGAGAGCTATAATTTTTGCATATTTTGGCCCACAGAGTCATGTGAGGTCTTATTTTTTGCGGCACGAGTTGACGTTTTTATTGGTACCATTTTTAAGCACGTGACATTTTTTGATCGCTTTTTATTTTGATTTTTGGGAGGTTAGAATGAACAAAAATCAGCAATTCATGAATTTCTTTTGGGGGTGGCGTTTATACCGTTCCGCGTGTGGTAAAATTGATAAATCAGTTTTATTCTTCAGGTCAGTACGATTACAGAGATACCTCATTTATATCATTTTTTGTTTTGGCGCTTTTATACAATAAAAACAATTTTATATAAAAAATATTATTTTTGCATCGCTTTATTCTGCGAGCTATAACTTTTTTATTTTTTCGCTGATGATGCTGTATGGCGGCTCGTTTTTTGCGGGACAAGATGACGTTTTCAACGGTACCATGTTTATTTATATCGGTCTTTTTGATTGCGTGTTATTCCACTTTTTGTTTGGCGGTAGATGATAAAGCATTGATTTTTGCTTTTTTTTTTTAAGGGGTTCACTAAAGGGGTTATCTAGTGGGACAGTTCTATAGGGCGGGTCGTTACGGACGCGGCGATACCAAATATGTGTACTTTTATTGTTTTGGTTTTTTTTTTTATTTACAGGAAGAAATGAATTTATTGGGGAATATTTTTTTTTCTTTATTTTGTTTTTTTGTTTTTATTTTTTTTACTTTTTTACTTTGTCCCAGGTTGGGACATTACAGTATAGGGTCAGATCGCTGGTCTCACTGTGCACAGCACTCTGAGACCAGCGATCTCACAGGCAGTGCTGCAGGCTTCCTCAGCAGGCGCTGAGGAAGCCGCCTCCCTGTAGGACCCGGTGGCCATCTTGGATCCGGGGTCCTGCAGGGAAGAGGCCTTCAGAACAGTGCGGTCACATCACGCTGTTCTGAGGGCCTCAGGGGAGCACGCAGGGAGCCCCCTCCATGCGCGATGCTCCCCTGTGCCCCCGGTGTGCCAGGGTTAATGTGCCGGGAGCGGTCCGTGACCGCTCCTGGCACATAGTGCCGTGTGTCAGCTGTGATAAACAGCTGACACCCGGCTGCGATCAGCTGCGCTCCCCCGCTGGAGCGCAGCTGATCGCTTCGACGTCCTATCCCGTCCATGGGCAGATTGTCACGGGTTTATTGGACGGGATAGTACGTCGGATGGCAGAGAGGGGTTAAATAAAAAAAATCATTAATTGTTGCGGACCAGTTACACAACACAAGGGACAAATAGCGATATTCATCCCTGACATCCTATATTTTAAATGTCAGACCCAATGACAGTCATGTAGCTCAATTATAATTGGGGCCTTTTTTCAATTTAAGTGTCCAGCATTTGGTGGATATCCCAATGGAAAGTAAACAGACCCCATTGTAGATAAAGTGATACGTATGACGGTTTTTAAGTCGGTCATGTGACAGCTTGCAACAAAACAGATGGTGCTTCTGGTGCCGTATTCCTGTCCTGATGGTGGCTTTTGGTGCCATATTCCTGTATTGATGGCTCTGGTGATGTATACATGGAGTGATGATGGTTCTAGTATTGTATACATCACCAGAACCATCATAAGTATATAAATATAAAACCAAAATCATCATCAGTACATAAATACAACACCAGAGCCTTCAATAGTACATGAACCATCATAAGTAAATACCTTCAGCAGAACCACCATCAGTACATGAATATGGTACCAGAATCACCCTCAGTATATGAATGCATTACCAAAATCACCATTAATGCAAGAATGTGTCTTCAGAAGCAGCATCAATACATGAAAACAGCTATAGAACCATCATCAGAAAACAAATACACCAGTACCATCAGTACAAGAAAACATGGCCAGAACCACCATCAGTATGTTAAGGGATCAACCAGAACTACTGCATATAAGAACCAAGCTTAGTACAGAAATCTCATATCAGTTCCATATACATTTGTATCAGCATAAACATACAACTTGCAGTATGTCCTTAACAATGGTAAGGAGGAAGTGGGAGTTAACATTCATCAAAGTGTGGACCATATAAGAAACAATAGGACTGATTATATGTAGGTACGATCACACAAAAACATTTACACCCAGGTATCTTATAGATAACCTGTTCCCTGATTGAATCACTCTTCATTTCCATCTTCTCCAGACTCCATGATGACTTTTCACATCCACAACTCGTCTCTGCAGATTTCCATCTTCTTTGGTCTTCTGCAGCCCTTCGCGACATGATGTCCTTAAAACTAAGTGTTATTAAAATCCCTCTGCATAAAAATATCTGTCCATACTATACCCTAAATAAGCCTCTTATGGTATATGGACTCCACACTGTGACTTAATGAGCTATAACCACCCCACTTATCTGTCATTATCAGCTATAACCGCCACTGCGTCAGTGCTTATGAACCATGGCCTATACCACAGCTGTCACCCCACCATGCTATCTTCTGTTCCACACTGTCCTACACGGTATGATGTCCACCACAGCTCTCTTACATGGTACAAATGTCAAGTTAGGTTAGCCCTTGTCATCTGCTTTTTCCCCAAGATGTTATCCAATACCGGGCCAAACAGGTATTCTCCATGACAGATAATGGAAGGCTAGAATTTTAATGTAAGAGGGCTGAATGAGCAATGGGGCTTTTCAAGTTTTCTCTAATTACGTCCTTCCAACTCTGAGGTTTTTCCTGTTGATACTTGTCTGTTCTTGTTGATACACGTTTTGTACTATTATATACTATATATTTATTTACATGGTTAATATATATTAGTTGAGGTGGTTTCTTATTAGGGTTATATACACAGTGGAAGAATATAACTAATTTTGCTTTGCATATCTTTCAGATGGAAAGCTTTTTCTTATCATAAGTAATCCATAGCCATTGTATGTGTGCATATTTATATTGTTATACATGTTTTGTGTATATATATATATTTTATATATATATATAAATTATATATATATATATACAACCAGTACAGACCAAAAGTTTGGACACACCTTCTCATTTAAAGATTTTTCTGTATTTTCAAGACTGAAAATTGTAAATTCACACTGAAGGCATCAAAACTATGAATTAACACATGTGGAATTATATACTTAACAAAAAGTGTGTAGCAACTGAAATTTTGGCTTATATTCTAGGTTCTTCAAAGTAGCCACCTTTTGCTTTGATGACTGCTTTGCACACTCTTGGCATTCTCTTGATGAGCTTCAAGCGGTAGTCACCAGAAATGTTTTTCACTTCACAGGTGTGCCCTGTCAGGTTTAATAAGTGTGATTTCTGGCTTTTAATGGGGTTGGGACCATCAGTTGTGTTGTGCAGAAGTCTGGTGGATACACAGCTGATAGTCCTACTGAATAGACTGTTAGAATTTGTATTATGGCAAGAAAAAAAGCAGCTAAATAAAGAAAAACGAGTGGCCATCATTACTTTAAGAAATGAAGGTCAGTCAGTCCAAAAAATTGGGAAAACTTTGAAAGTGTTCCCAAGTGCAGTTGCAAAAACCATCAAGCGCTACAAAGAAACTGGCTTACATGAGGACCGCCCCAGGAAAGGAAGACCAAGAGTCACCTCTGCTTCTGAGGATAATTTTATCTGAGTCACCAGCCTCAGAAATCGCAGATTTACAGCAGCTCAGATTAGAGACCAGGTCAATGCCAAACAGAGTTCTAGCAGCAGACACATCTCTACAACAACTGTTAAGAGGAGACTTTGTGCAGCAGGCCTTCATGGTAAAATAGCTGCTAGGAAACCTCTGCTAAGGACAGGCAACAAGCAGAAGAGACTTGTTTGGGCTAAAGAACACAAGGAATGGACATTAGACCAGTGGAAATCTGTGCTTTGGTCTGATGAGTCCAAATTTGAAATCTTTGGTTCCAACCACCGTGTCTTTGTGTGACACAGAAAAGGTGAACGGATGGACTCTACATGCCTGGTTCCCACCGTGAAGCATGGAGGAGGAGGTGTGATGGTGTGGGGGTGCTTTGCTGGTGACACTGTTGGGGATTTATTCAAAATTGAAGGCATACTGAACCAGCATGGCTACCACAGCATCTTGCAGCGGCATGCTATTACATCCAGTTTGTGTTTAGTTGGACCATCATTTATTTTTCAACAGGACAATGACAATGTGTTAATTCATAGTTTTGATGCCTTCAGTGTGAATTTACAATTTTCAGTCATGAAAATACACAAAAATCTTTAAATGAGGTGTGTCCAAACTTTTGGTCTGTACTGTATATATTAGGCTTTGGAAATAATACATTGTGATCTTGTGCTTCACCTTTATGTCATGTCTTTGTCATGTCTTACATAATGTGTAAAATATATGTATGAAAGTGTATGCGCATGGGTGTATAATCATGTGCACATGGAATTTTATGCACATGTTTCGTTTTATGTGCAGGTCTGTATATATTTTATATAGAACAGGACAGTGTTCTGTATGTAGTTTTCCATTTATCCCGATACATGCCTTCCTCACTTTATTTTTAATTATTACAATGTCACGCACATATCCTTTCATATATATTTTTGCATCAATCACATTACATTACATTCTTGAATCACTACCCCCACTCTGGGGGGCAGTCACTTGTTTCACATTCATCACATATCAGTTTGGTTTTTCACTTTTAATCTATCCAACATTTGGGATAATTAAAATCTGCCCACTTTCTTTGCCCTATCTTAACATGGCTGCGGGGTCGTTGCGCGCCACTCACGGAAGCAAATTGGTGGAGGGGGATGTGGTGTGCTCCACTAGGTCAGTATGTACTCATATGCTATTTCTAGTCTGTGACCTTTTCAATATACAACAGTATACCATCCCTTGGAATTTCATATTCTACTTTATCCTTATGATTTGTTTATTTGTGGGAGATTACACTCTCCATGTGTCAAAAAAATGTTTTTTGCAACTGGGTTCTGTGCAAAATTTTATACATTTTTAATTGTATATCTCTAGTGGCACATGCCAACTAGCTATCCCTTGGGATTACAATATTTTAATTTATTTTGAATTATTATTTATATGATAAAGTTGGGTTTTCTTCCCATTTAATAATTATTGCATAAACATTTATTTTTCTTTTCGGTCGTATTAGATTCATTTTTCTGTTATCAATTACATCTGTCATCATTTTTAATGTTTTCACAACATATATAACTTTTGTACATATAATATTGCAATACTATCCTATTATGGTATATTGATTTTTGTCAACATCTCTACCATGTTTACATGTTCTGCACATCCATCCCCTTCCCCGTTTTTCTTTTAACCTTTCCTATTTGTCATCCCTCCCCCTCTTTTTTTAGTGTCCTGTCATGTTTTTTTGTACTAATAAAAATTTCAATTTTTATTAAATTTGTAAGTCGTTTGCCTCATTTCTTGGAACAACTTTTATAGGTTTAGTGTGTGAATGTCCCTAGGCCAGCACTTCAACCATAGAGCTCAACAAGTCACATTGGATAGTTAGCTGCCAACCGCACCGAGTCTGCTGAACCATCAGCCAGAGAAGCTGCTGTCCTCTGCAGCTTGGCAATAGAAGCTAAAATATTTTCCCTCAATATTTTATTTAGTTGGTTTTCCAACCATCCAGCCATACCATCAGGGACCTGCTGTACATCTTGTCGAAATAACCAACTTAAAAGAAACCTACACAGAAGATTCCCAAGCTCTCTTCAGGAGACGATCTGCCTTCCCATCAGGAGGGTCTTTTAGAGTTCCCATATTGTTTTTCTTGACGCTTTTAAAATATCCGCATCAATTTTAGGAGCCTTTTGCTATACAGCCGAGGAATCCTCCTCAAAGGGATATTTGCACTTTAAAGAT
>JARQOD010000006.1:254538179-254958549 GCA_033576555.1 Oophaga sylvatica
TCTTAGTTTTTTCCCCAATTTAGGGTTTGTTCCGAGGAACCCTCCTCAAGGGATATTTTGCACTTAAAGATGAGTGCAAGAACCCCTTCCTATCAGGCTTTTTCCACTCCCTTTTAATGAGGAACAGAATATTATTTACAGGGAAGGTTCACCGCTTCCGCTTTTCCAGCCCCCAACATTATGTCCTGTGCTAATTTGGGGCCATTAGGTTCTTCTATATCCATACTTGACTTGCCACTTTAATTAGCTTGTTTATTTCTTCTGCCGGACTTCGACATAATCAGCTCCTCAGAATCTGAGGATCCTTTTTGGATTTCATCTTCCCCGTCTTTTTTTTTTAGGGAAAATAAAGATCTTATATCTGAGGCGAAGTTAGGGATTACTCACAGACGTCTTGTAAGGATAAGACTGACAACCTTTCCTCCCATGAACTTGGGGAAAACCTTGCTTTGCACAGTGCACATTCCCTGTGTTCGGTTGGTGCACCACATTTCCTAGGTTTTTTCTAAAAAGGGAAAATGACAAGAAACCCCAATTACAAGGTGAATATTCGTTTGAGCTCACTTACCACTCGGAGGCAGTTTAGGAGATGAATCATTTCTTCCAATTGACTCCTCTGGAGGCTGTGGACTCGCCATCTTGTATCCACGTTCCTAGAGCTGCTGCGTGTCATTAGCCGCTCTTCCGCTGGGCTGAACGCTGCTTTTTATCCAGCTGTCCATACCCTACCAAATGCGGTGCTGCCTTCGAATTTTGCACCTCTCCCAACATCAATCATTTCCGGCGCTCCTGACTTCACCAGCGCACGTCTTCACAGATTGAATTAAGGGAATTTGCGACCAGCTTTTTGCTAAGAAATTTGAGACCAGCATCATGCGGGACAGAGTTAGTGATTCCAATATGCATCACTTACTGGGCTTCTTGCTGCAGTTTTTATGAAGTCTTTGTTTTCTCTGGGGCAGATCTAGCAGTTCTCTGACTGCTGAGCTCCTGTATAACCCCGCCCACACCACTGATTGGCAGCTTTCTGTGCGCACTGTTCATAGGAGAAAGATGAATCACTGATGGGGCAGCATTACACTGAACTGGAGGACTATATGCACAAGAAAGTAGGCTTCTCGTGATAACAGGTGTACAAAAAAAAATTTTGTTCTAGCACTTTTGCTGAATTAGTTTTGCTTTTTTTTTTTTAGATAATCATCCATGAAATAAGCATTCCTTCCAATGCCACAATGTGATAACAATGCTATAGCTTTTGGTCTTTTCACTATATAACAGTGTCTTTCAATAATAAAATAAATCTATTGGGGACATTTCATATTTCAATTTGTAAGCAAATAATGCTATAAAAGCAACTTTTTGAAGCCACAATTTCTACTGTAATTAATTAATATTAAGTCTCTCAAACTAGTGCCAACTGGCAAACCGAAAGTAATATTCTTACTCGCACTATAAACCTAATATAAAACTGTCCACACATTGTTGGCGCCAAAATCACTGTATACCATGTCATCTATGCTGACAAAACCCTGATTTTATTAACCCCTTTCCAACATCGGTTGTAATGTATGCTGATGTCGGACTCCCTCCCTTTCATGTGGGCTCCGGCACTGAGCCAACATCTTTCCCGCACATGTCAGCTGTTTAAACAGCGGACATGTGCCCGTAAACAGCCGAGGGTGGAATCACGATCCACCTGGCGGCTATTAACCTTTTAAATCCCGCCGTCAATCTCTGATAGCGGCATTTAACTCGACGGAAATCCGCCTATCATGACCCAGTCACGTGATCGCGGATCAACCAGTGGCTTGCATGACAACCAGAGGTCTCCAGCAGACTCTATGGTTGTCATAGCCTGATTGCCATGAGCAACTCCGGGTGGTCGGCGCTCAAAGCAAGTGAGCATTTCTCCTTACATACAGTCATGGCCAAAAGTTTTGAGAATGACACAAATAGTATATTTTCACATGATCTTGCTGCCCTCTGGCTTTTATGTGTGTTTGACAGATGTTTTTATCACAGACAGAAATATAATTGCAACATATGAGTAACAAAAGCTTATATTGACAGTTAGAATGAGTTAATGCAGCAAGTCAATATTTGCAGTGTTGACCCTTCTTCAGGACCTCTGCAATTCTCCCTGGGATGCTCTCAATCAACTTTTGGACCAAATCCTGACTGATAGCAGTCCATTCTTGCACAATCAATGCTTTCATTTTGTCAAAATTTTTAGGTTTTTGTTTGTCCACCTGTCTCTTGATGATTGACCATTGACCACAAGTCTCAATGGATTAAGATCTGGGAGTTTCCAGGCCATGGACCCAAAATCTCTATGTTTTGTTCCCTGAGCCATTTAGCTATCACCTTTGCTTTATGGCAAGGTGTTCCATCATGCTGGAAAAGGCATTGTTGATCGCCAAAACTGCTTTGGAGGGTTGGGAGAAGTTGCTCTTGGAGGACATTCTGGTACCATTCTTTATTCATGGGTGTGTTTTTAGGCAAGACTGTGAAAGAGCGATTCCCTTGGCTGAGAAGCAACCCCACACATGAATGGTTTCAGGATGCTTAACAGTTGGCATGAGACAAGACTGGTGGTAGCGCTCACCTTGTCTTCTCCAAATGAGGCGTTTTCCTGATGTCCCAAACAATCGAAAAAGGGGATTCATCAGAGAAAATAACTTTACCCAGTCCTCAGCAGTCCACTGCCTGTACCTTTTGCAGAATATCAGTCATGTCCATGATGTTTTTTCTGGAGAGAAGTGGCATCTTTTCTGCCCTCCTTGAGACCAGGCCTTGCTCCAAGAGTCTCTGCCTCGCAGTACCTGCCTGCTTGCCATTCCTGAGCAAGCTCTGCACTGCTGGTAGACCGATCCCACAGCTGAAACACTTAAGAGACGGTCCTGGCGCTTGTTGGTCTTTCTTTGGGCGCCCTGAAGCCTTTTTGGCAACAATGGAACCTCTCTCCTTGAAGTTCTGATGATGCGATAGATTGTTGACTGAGGTGCAATCTTTCTAGCTGCGATACTCTTCCCTGTTAGGCCATTTTTGTGCATTGCAATGATGACTGCAAGTGTTTCTTTAGAGATAACCATGGTTAACAGAAGAGAAACAATGATGCCAAGCACCAGCCTCCTTTTAAGGTGTCCAGTGGTGTCATTCTTACTTAACATGACAGATTGATCTCCAGCCATGTTCTCATCAACACCCACACCTGTGTTAATGGAGCAATCACTGAAAAGAGGTTAGCTGGTCCTTTAAAGGCAGGGCTGCAATGATGTTGAAATGTGTTTTGGGGGATAAAGTTCATTTTCTAGCCAAATATTGACTTTGCAAGTAATTGCTGTTAAGCTGATCACTCTTTATAACATTCTGGAGTATATGCAAATTGCCATTAGAAAAAGTGAAGCAGTAGACTTTGTAAAATTATATATTTGTGTCATTCTCAAAACTTTTGGCCATGACTGTACAGGCTCGATCTGATCATCGTCTGTGTGTAGCAGAGCCAATCGGACATCTGCAGCTTCTAGTCTCCCATGGAAACTATTGAAGCATGCAAAAAGTTAAAAAAAGGAGATTTTTGTGTACTCACCGTAAAATCCTTTTCTCCGAGACGCTCATTGGGGGACACACAGACCGTGGGTGTTATGCTGCTGCCACTAGGAGGACACTAAGCAATACATTAAGCACAAAAGATTAACTCCTCCTCCTGCAGTATACACCTCCTGTTGGCTCAATCCTGAACCAGTTCGGTGCCAAAGCAGTAGGAGCTCATAACAGAGTGCAATATGTCACAAATCAAATAACTAGTTACAAATATACAACGAGGCTTCAAATTAAACAAGGGTGGGAGCTGTGTCCCCCAATGAGCGTCTCGGAGAAAAGGATTTTACGGTGAGTACACAAAAATCTCCTTTTCTCCTTCGCCTCATTGGGGGACACACAGACCGTGGGACGTCCCAAAGCAGTCCCTGGGTGGGAAACCATCAACAGATGGAGCCTCGTGAAAACTTATGCATACAAAACGCTTAACTGGTTAACGTCAACTTACAGATGCGCAACAGCTGATTGCAGAATTTGCCTGCCAAGTGCCGCATCTGAAGAAACCTGAGCATGAATTTGATAATGCTTGACGAAAATATGAAGACTGGACCAAGTCGCAGCCTTGCACACTTGCTGTGCCGAAGCCTGGTGCCGAATGGCCCAGGAGGCCCCCACAGATCGAGTGGAGTGTGCCTTAATCCCAGCCGGGATAGGCTGACCTTTAACACGATACGCCTCTTGGATCGCAGAGCGAATCCATCTGGCTAACGTGGCCTTGGAAGCAGGAAGACCCTGTCTGCGTCCTTCCGGAAGCACAAACAGAGCGTCCGATTTTCGGAAAGGCGCCGTTCTTGAAATATACCTTCGGAGAGCTCTCACCAAATCCAGGGTGTGAAGAGCTTTTTCAGTACGGTGAATCGGCGCCGGACAGAACGAAGGCAAAACTATCTCCTCATTGATGTGAAAATCCGAAACGACCTTAGGCGTGAAAGAAGGAGACGTTCTAAGAACAACCTTGTCCTGGTGAAAAATAAGGAAAGAGAGATTTACAAGATAAGGCTGCCAACTCCGATACCCGTCTGATAGAGGTAATCGCCACTAGGAAGACAACCTTCCAGGAGAGAAGCGATAAGGACACTTCAGACAAAGGTTCGAAGGGTGATTCCTGTAAGGCACTGAGGACCAAATTAAGGTCCCAAGGCTCTAAAGGCCTCTTGTAGGGCGGAACAAGATGTGACACTCCCTGAATAAAGGTCCTGACCTGAGACTTAGATGCGATCCCCGTTGGAAAAGGACGGACAACGCAGAAATCTGTCCCTTGAGAGAGGAGAGAGCTAACCCTGAATCCATTCCTGTTTGAAGAAACTCTAGAATGGAAGGGATAGAAAAAACCAAAGGGGAACGACCCTTGTCTTTACACCAGGAAAAAAATGTCTTCCAGACTCGATGATAAATGCGTGCGGAAGCCGGCTTCCTGGCATTGATCATTGTTGAAACCACGTTGTTAGAGAAACCAGCCTGACTTAAGATCCAGGCTTCAATGGCCATACCGTCAAATTCAGCGCTTTCGAATTGTGATGGTAAATTGGACCCTGTGAAAGAAGATCCGGACGATCTGGTAATCTCCAGGGAACGTCTGCGACTAGACGCACTAGTTCCGCATACCACGGACGTCGAGGCCAGTCCGGAGCGACCAGAATGAGAGGAACGCCTTCCGCTTTGATCTTCCGAATCACCCTGGGGATTAACGGAAGAGGTGGGAAGATGTAAGGAAGGCGAAATTGACTCCAAGGGAGAACTAGCGCATCCGAGCCGATGGCTAATGGATCGCGTGATCGACTTATGAAAGTCTGAACTTTGGCATTCAATCTGGAAGCCATGAGATCCACATTCGGAATTCCCCAACGCGGCAAATGAGTTGAAACATTTCCGGGTGAAGGGACCATTCCCCTGAGTCTAAGCCTTGGCGACTGAGGAAGTCGGCCTCCCAATTGTCCACTCCCGGGATGTGAACCGCGGAGATGGGCGAGCGGTTTGCCTCGGCCCAGCGCAGGATGTGCGATACCTCGAGCATAGCTGATCTGCTCCGAGTGCCCCCCTGGCGGTTGATATACGCCACGGCCGTGGAGTTGTCTGACTGAATCCGGATGGGACGTCCGGCCAGTAGATGATGGAACTGCACAAGAGCTAACTTGATAGCTCTGATCTCCAGGATGTTGATCGGAAGACGGGTCTCTGATAGAGACCATCGGCCTTGAGCAATGTGATGGAGGAACACTGCTCCCCATCCGAGGAGACTGGCATCGGTGGTCACCACCAGCCAATGGATCGGCAGAAAGGATTTTCCCTGATTCAGAGATGAAGCCTTTGTCCACCATTTTAAGGAGCTTCTGACTGTGGGAGACAGACGGAAGCGGCGACCTAAAGACGCAGGGTTCCTGTCCCAAAGTGATATTAGCTCCTGTTGAAGAGGACGAAGGTGGAACTGAGCGAATGGTACTGCCTCGATGGTCGCTACTATTTTCCCCAGGACCTGCATCTCGCTTCGCAGAGAGTGCGAGTGGCCTAGAAACAACAGGAGTACTCCCCGTCTCAGAGAGTTGATCTTCTCTTGAGGGAGAGATACCAACCCTTGGAAGGTGTCCAGAATCATTCCCAGAAAAGGAATCTTCTGAGACGGAATGGGAAGAGACTTGTCCAAATTGATTAGCCAGCCCAAGCGAGAAAGGGTGTCGATAGTGATCTCGACACTTTCTGCGCAGGCCTGAAAAGACGGACCTTTGATGAGTAGGTCGTCCAGATACGGGAGGACTACCACACCCCGAGAGTGTAAAATTGACATGGCGGCCGCCATGACCTTTGTGAACACTCTGGGGCAGTTGCGAGACCGAAAGGCAGAGCGGCAAATTGAAAATGATCCTCTCCGACAGCAAAACGCAGAAACTTTTGATGACCTCTGAAAATTGGAATGTGTAGATACGCATCCTTGATGTCTATAGACGCCAAGTATTCTTCCCTTTCTAGAGATGCGACCACAGAACGGAGGGATTCCATCCTGAAATGACGGATTCTGATGAACTTGTTTAGTAATTTTAGGTCTAGAATAGGACGCAAGGAGCCGTCCTTCTTGGAAACCACAAAGAGGTTTGAGTAAAACCCTTTGAATCTTTCCCTGTGAGGGACTGGGACGATGACGCCGCTGGAACGAAGTATATCCAGAGCCTGAAGGAAGGGAACTATGAGATCCTTGGACTTGGGGGAACGTGACTGAAAGAAACGTGTTGGGGGGAGGGACAAGAATTCGATCTTGTAGCCGGAGTGAACAAGATCGAGGACCCACCGGTCCTGAATGACCGACCCCCAGACCTCGCGAAACAAGAGTAGGCGGCCGCCTACCTTGTTTGGGTCCCCCGTCCTTGGTAAGGAGTCATTGGGAGGACTGTTTCCGAGAAGAGGAGCTCCTATTTCCCGGCTGAGAAAATCTGTTTCTCCAGGGCTGAGAGGACCTGGACGATGGTTGCGAGCCCCTATCTCTGCGAGATGGACGGGGTGCTCGAGACGAGGTCGAGGTGGAGGACCAATTAAAGGAGCTACGAATGGCCGGGAACGACCTTGGTATTGATACCGAAAAGGTCGATTGATTCTGCGCTGCGGAAGAAATTTGCTCTTGCCCCAGTGGCGTCAGAAATAATTTGATCAAGACGGTCTCCAAAAAGACGTCCTGAAAGATAAGGCAGCGAAGTCAAAGTTCTCTTTGAAGCAGCATCTGCACGCCACTCTCGGAGCCAGAGGGACCTCCGAATAGCGATAGCATTGGCTGCTGTGAGTGCAGCGCAATTAGCTGCATCTAGGGACGCATGAACCATGTAATCACCTGCCCGAGTAATCTGATAGGCCAGATTACGTGCCTCAGGTAAAAGGGAGATATCGCTAGTTGTTTTAACTAGGTCCTCAACCCAAGCCACCATGGCCCTTGCTACCCAGGTGGCCGCAAAGGAGGGAGAGAGAGAGGCTCCAGCCGCCTCAAAAATTGATTTTGCGAGGTTGTCAATTTGTCAGACGGGTTCCTAATGGATGAACTATCTGACACAGAGAGCAGGGTTTTTGAAGCTAAGCGAGATACTGGAGGATCTACCACTGGAGATTCAGTCCACTCTTTCGCTACAGTTGCTGAAAATGGGTAACGAGTTTTCAGAGACTTCAGCCCTGAAAAACGTTTGTTGGACGCTCCCTCTGTCCCTGGACAATTTCCGTAAATTCAGGGTGATTACTAAACACCTTGTGAGTACGTTTAGCTCTTTTGAAAGAAATAGGGTGATTTGGTTGAGACCCGGTTTCTTCATCTAGTTTGAGGATTTTATTAATTGCCTCAATGAGAGAATCTAACGATTCCTGAAATTCTGGCGAGTTGGGGTCATCACCAATGTCCGACTCGTATTCCGAACCATGATCACTACAATATCTGGGCGAGGGGGAGCGAGAGCCTGAGTCGCCGATGCCGAACCGCTGGATGGATTGGGAGACGCATTATGGCGGCGTTTTCTGGACGACCGCTTTGCGGACGCCGAGGGTCGGCCCCTGTCGGATGAGGTCTCTCTGAAGGCTAACGGGCCCCTTTCTGGAAAAGGGACGCCCCGGGAAGAAGAGGAGCCGCGGAAAGTATCCAAGGCCCTAGTCAGGGAATCCATGGAATGCGCTAGAAATTCTGGCCATCCTGAAAGACCTGGCTCAATAGGATCAGGAATAGGCAGAGACTCCTGAACGGTAGTAGGGGACTCCTGAGCGGCAGAAGCAGTGGGTTCTTGGGCACATGATGTACAGAATTGGGAACCATGCTTTGACGGCAGTGAAGCGTTGCATGCAATGCAGGCGGCATATACTACAGTGTAGCTTTTAGCCTTTTTAGCGTCCTTTGATTGCGACATATTTTCTGCAATTTTTGGAGCCTGCTGCAGTAGAAGGGTTAATCGCTGTGCCGACCTAGTCGCAGCGTGCACTTACCCAGGTCCTGTGTAGGGAAGGAGAACAGCGTCTGCCAGCGCTGCTCCACAAAAAAGATGGCGCCCGAGATTATAGCAGCGCTTCTCGTGTGGTACGAGAAGCGCCAGAGGCAGTGGGAGGAGAGGGGGAGGACCCAGGAGAGAGACCCATGTGATCTAACGCTGGCCAATAGCGTTAGAGATGGGCGGAGCCGTTCGGCCCGCCCCTTCCCTTGAGGCCTATCCCGGCCTGAAGCCGGGGACTAAATTTAGAAAATGCGGCCTATGCCGGCCCGAAGCCGGGGCCTAAATTTTTTGCGGCCTACCCCGGAGCCGAAGCCGGGGAGTATATTTAAGGCCGTGGTGCGAATATAGTGCTAGCGGCGCGATGTGCGCTGCGGCACGCGCAAAGACGCGGCGGCGTAACACCGCTGCGGCCGCGATGCGACGCCAAAGCGGTCGCGGCGACATAGGTAAAATCGCCCTACTGATATACTCACTGCGGGGGCCGAAGATGGAGACCGCAGGACTACAGCATTTATGGCCGTACTTCCTCAATCCACCATCCCCTTTCATTAGGGGGTGGAGAGGGATTTTTCATGCATCAGACCGCCACCGCTTCAGGAGAGGTGAGCGGGATATTCAATCAAAGGTGCCACGCGAATCCGTCATCCACCTCGTGGGATATCTCATGGGGAGAGCGGCCCGTGTCAGGGATCTGTCGCCCCATGGTAGCGTGGCAGGAGGGATACGTGGAGGCGACACTCGCACGATGCCGCCTGTTGTTGGTTTTTGGGAGATCGTGACCTTTCGTACAAGTCCCGTCGCCCATCCGTGCGTGAAGAAAGTAAAATAACAAAAAGTTTAAAAAATCTGAAAAAAATCAGAAAAAGTGGGGTCTGATAGCAGACCCTAGTGCCTCCTACAGACACTAAGCAAGAACTGGTTCAGGATTGAGCCAACAGGAGGTGTATACTGCAGGAGGAGGAGTTAATCTTTTGTGCTTAATGTATTGCTTAGTGTCCTCCTAGTGGCAGCAGCATAACACCCACGGTCTGTGTGTCCCCCAATGAGGCGAAGGAGAAAAAAAGTTTTTAAAATGTTAAAAAATAAATAAAGGTTCAAATCGCCCCCCTTTCGCCCCATTCAAAATAAAATAGAAAAAAAAAAATGAAAACATACACATATTTGGTATTGCCACTTTCAGAATGGCCCGAACTATCAATATAAAAAATTAGCCTGATCGCTAAATGGCGTAATGAGAAAAAAAAAGCCAAAATGCCAGTATTACATTTCTTGCAATAAAATGCAACGACGGCGATCAAAAGATCATATCTGCATCAAAATGGTATCATTAAAAATGTCAGCTCAGCACGCAAAAGATAAACCCTCACCCATCCCTAAAAAGCTAGAAATGAAGGCGCTACAGGTCTCAGAAAATGGCGCTTTTTTACCAAAGTTTGAAGTTATTTTCCACCACTTAAATTAAAAAGAATATATACATATTTAGTGTCTTTGTTGTACTTTTGAACGACACTATTGGTTTTACCATGTCGTGTACCGGAAAACAAGAAAAAAATTCTAAGTGCGGTGAAATTGCAAATAAAAGTGCAATCCCACAGCCGTTTTTTGTTTGGCTTTTTTTACTAGGTTCACTAAATGCTAAAACAGACCTGCCATTATGATTCTCCAGATCATTATGAGTTCATAGATACCAAATGTGTCTAGGTTCTTTTTTTTTATCTAAGTGGTGAAAAAAGATCCCAAACTTTTTTTTTTCTTTAAAACAAACAGCTGACATGTGTCGGGAAAGATGTGGGCTCAGCGTCAGAGCCCACATCAAAGGGAGGGAGTTTGACGTGGGCATGTTATTATGCCCAACATCAGAAAGGGGTTAATGCAAAGTAAAAGAAAAAAATGTAATTTTTTTTTATTAAAATTTTGCTTTGGCCTTAACTTTTTCATTTTCACAAGGGTAAGAAGAAAAAATGGGCCCTACAGTTTTTGTGAAAAATTCTCCTGAGTACAATGATCCCAATATGTAGTCAGAAACTACTAGTTGGACACACTGCACGCCTCAGAAGGGAAGGACCAGCATTTGATCATTGGAGAGCAAATTTTGTTGGAGTAGATTGTGGAGGGCTCATACTTGCAGAGCCCCTTTCGAACACTACACCTCTTGAGGAATTCATCTAGAGTTGCAGTGAGCTTTTTGAACCCACAGGTGTTTCACAAAATGTTATAACATTGGGCTGTGAACAGGAAAAATTTCATTTTTTTCATTACATTTTTCACGTTAACCCCTTAAGGACCAAGCCTTTTTGTAGGTTATTGACCAGGCCTTAATTTTGAAATCAGACCACTGTCACTTTATGTGCTTATAACTCTGGAACGTTTCAACGGATCCCGCTGATTCTGAGACTGTTTTTTCGTGACATATCGTACTTCATGCTAGTGGTAAAATTTCTACGGTATAACTTGCGGTTATTTATGAAAAAAATGGAAATATGGCGAAAATTTTTAAAATTTTGCAATTTTCAAACTTATAATTTTTATTCCCTTAAAATCAGAGAAATATGTCACAAAGACTAGGTAATAAATAACATTCCCCACATGTCTACTTTACATCAGCACAATTTTGGAACCAACATTTTTTTTTTAGGAAGTTATAAGGGTTAAAAGTTGACCAGTGATTTCTCATTTTTCCAACAAAATTTACAAAACCATTTTTTTTAGGACCACCTCACATTTGAAGTCACTTTGAGGGGTCAATGACAGAAAATACCCAAAAGTGACACCATTCTAAAAACTGTACCCCTCAAGGTGTTCAAAACCACATTCAAGAAGTTTATTAACCCTTTAGGTGCTTCACAAGAAGTGAAGCAATGTGGAAGGAAAAAATGAACATTTTATTTTTTATTTTTATTTGTCAAGGGTATCAGGAGAAAATGAACCACAATATTTGTTGTACAATTTCTCCTGAGTACACCGATACCCCATGTGTGGAAGAAGACCACTATTTAGGCACACTGCAGTGCTCAGACGGGAAGGAGCATCATTTGAGGTTTTGAATGTCAAATTGACTGGAATCGTGAGCGGACGCCATGTCGTGTTTGGAGAGCCTCTGATGTACTTAAACAGTGGAAACCCGCCACAAGTGACCCCATTTTGGAAACGAGACCCCCCCAAGGAACTTATCTAAATGTGTAGTGAGCATTTTGAACCCCCAAGGGCTTCATAGGTTATAACGTAGAGCCGTAAAATTAATAAATCATTTTTTCCACAAAATCTTTTCACCCCCAATTTTTATTTTCCCAAGGGTAACAGGACCCCAAAAGTTATTGTGCAATTTGTTCTGAGTACGTCGATACCTCATATGTGGGGGTAAACCACTATTTGGGCGGATGGCAGAGCTTGGAAGGGAACGGGCGCCATTTGACTTTTTGGCTGGAATTGAGATCGGACGCCATGTTGCGTTTGCAGAGCCCCTGATGAGCCTAAACCACTGTGATCGCCTTACTGCGATCTTTGGGAGGCAAAATGAACAAATCCACAAAAGGTGAAGAATTGGTTTTATTTTTTACGCCGTTCCTCGTGCGGTATTAGCGATTGGGCGACTTTATTCCTCGCGTCGGTGCGATTACAGCAATACCAGATTTATACCCTTTTTTCATGTTTACCTTCTGTCACATACTAAAAGACGCTTTTTTTGTAAGAAATTTTTGCTTTGCCGTATTTTGAGCTATAATTTTTCCATATTTCGGCTGACAGAGTTATGTGCGGGCTTGTTTTTGGGGGACGAGTTGACGTTTTTATTGGTACCATTTTTGGGCACATAACGTTTTTTGATCGCTTTCTATTCCGATTTTTGTGGAGGCAGAATGAACAAAAACCAGCAAATCAGGAATTGGGTTTTTTTTTTCTCCATTCCGCGTGTGGTAAAATTGGTAAGGCAGCTTTATTCTTCGGGTCACTACGATCATTATTTATTATTATTTATTTATATAGCGCCATTAATTCCATGGTGCTGTACATGAGAAGGGGTTACATACAAAGTTATAGATATCGTTTACAGTAAACATGTTTACAATGACAGACTGGTACAGAGGGGAGAGGACCCTGTCCTTGCGGACTTACATTCTATGGGATAATGGGGAAGAAACAGAAGGTCGGGGTGCGGCAGCTCTGGTGGTGGTGGCGGCGATTACAGCGATACCTCATTTATATATTTTTTTATGTTTTGCCATTTTTTTACACAAAAACTTTTATAGAAAAATAATTATTTTTGCATCAGTTTAATCTGCGATCTATAACTTTTTTATTTTTTCGCTGATGATGCTGTATAGCGGCTTGTTTTTGCAGGACAAGATGACGTTTTCTGCTGTACCATGTTTATTTATATCCGTCTTTTTGATCGCGTGTTATTGCACTTTTTCCAAGCTGTATGATGATACCGCTTGGAAAAAGTATAATTTGCTGCTTTTATGAGTTTTTTTTTACGGAGTTCACTGAAGGGGTTAACTAATGTGACGCTTTTATAGCTGGGATTTTTATGGATGCAGCGATACCAAACGTGTAGTTTTATTTATTTATTTTTGTACATAAATGTGTATTTATTAGGGGAATTTTTTAAATAATTTTTTTAATTTTTTTTTTTTTTTTACCTAGTCCCTTTATGGGACTTTCACTTTTGATTGCTGGTATAATACATTGCAATGCTCCAGCATCTCCTGCCCAATCAGATTGACACGCAGTGACAGTTCAAAGGCATGACGTGCACAGTCCGTCCTGGTGCCGGAACTGACATCCTGCCATGACGGACTGTGCACGTCAGTGGACATTAAGGGTTAAGTTCCCTTTCAGGACAATCACACATGCAGGAACTTTGGTTTGTGTCTAAACATTCATTTTTTCAATATTTGTCTGATAACTTCTGCATTTACATAGGCCTCGTTCACTGATCGTTATGGAATGTAAACAGGTACTGTGCGAGACTATACAAGTGCAAACATTACTAAGGGTATGCTCACTTGGAGTTTTATTACATGAATTTTAAGAGCAGTGAAAGCAGATCCACTTCACTATCTGTGCTAAAAAAAAGCGCGTAAACATACTGTGGGTAAAAGAATTGCAAATAAATCAATGTACATAATTTAATACCAACTCTATCTACAGTATCAGCCCTAAAAGGGTTTGTATAACAAAGAGCAGGAAATAGTTTCAGCATATTTCACACTTGGCCAGAAGGGCATGAAAATGTAATTTTTGCAGTCTATGTTAGACATTTACTCTGTTTCTAGAAAATGTGTATGTATTTCAATAGCACCATAAAATGTCTGATGAGTCATAATTTATGAATACTGTTTTATACTCTCAAGCCTCCAAATATAAGCACATTTATAAAAAGTCAGCTCTTGTGGAAAAAAAAAAATATGAAAAGTTCTGTTGATAATTTATTTAAAAAAAAAGAAAAAAGAAAAAGAAAAAAATGACAAACAAGTAAAAGATTTCCAAAACGCTTGATCATTTTTCTTTTTAACCAGTATGAAAACATATACATTTTGAAAGTCCCATACAAGTAATTCCACCTCCACTCCTAGAGGGATTCGTAGTGGACCGACATACATTTCGCGCACATTATCCACTGTGGCAGTTATCGGAAGTCTCCGTGTCTGCTTTTTGACAATTTGATTTATTAGCAACTATTACTTTACATTGTTCTAAATATCCTCAGATTTAGACACTGCTAGGCTTGCCTGTATGTGCGCCCATACGTTGGGGATCTTGTGAAGGGTAATGAATATGACCAGGAGCACGGAGAAATGGTGGCGGAACCATTGGAGGAAACATGTGTGGGCTGAATCCTGCAAGAGAAATAAAAAACTAAAGCCTATTACTACAAGACTGGCGACTTACCGTATTTTCCGGCATATAAGACGACTGGTCGTATAAGACAACTCCCCAACTTTTCCAGTCAAAATATAAAATCTTCTTAAAAGTGGTGTGTGTGTGTGTGTGTGTGTGTGGGGGGGTTCTTCTTAAAAGCCGGGTGTCATCTTATACATATGGTGGGGGAAGTGGTCCCTATGACGAAGGGAGGGGCGTCTCAGAGGGAAGGTGTTGGATACCTCATCGTATCAGCGGTGCTCTCTGCGGCGGCTCCTCTTTGTGCAGCATGGGGGCTCTGTGCTGGGGGGAGGCGGCTCCTCTTTGTGCAGCGTGGGGGCTCTGTGCTGGGGGGCGGTGGCGGCTCCTCTTTGTGCAGCATGGGGGCTCTGTGCTGGGGGGACGGCGGCGGCTCTTTGTGCAGAGTCGGGGCTCTGCCAGCATTTCTTCAAACCCCGGTGGCCACGGCAGCTCCATTGCTGCGATGCGATGGCCTCTGGGAAAATGGCCGCTGCATCCTCAGATTCAGATCTCGTCTCAAGATCTCGGGAGCCGCCGCCCCCCCCAAGCACCTAGACCCGCAGAGAGCACCGCTGATGTGATGAGGTATCCAACACCTTCCCTCCCTTCGTCATCGGGACCACTCCCCCCAACATATGCAGATTGGTCCGTACCCGGCGTATAAGACGACCCCCGACTTAAGATGATTTTAGGGGTTAAAAAAGTAGATTTTTGTGTACTCACCGTAAAATCCTTTTCTCCGAGACACTCATTGGGAGACACAGACCGTGGGGTGTTATGCTGCTGCCACTAGGAGGACACTAAGTAATATACAAGCAAAAAAAGGTTAACTCCTCCTCTTCCTCCTCCTGCAGTATACACCCTCCGTCGGCTCAGACCTGAACCAGTTCGGTGCCAAAGCAGTAGGAGCTCATAATAGAGATGCAATAAGAGGAAAACCAAAAAGGCACGAGGCTACAGACTAGAAAGGGTGGGAGCTGTGTCTCCCAATGAGTGTCTCGGAGAAAAGGATTTTACGGTGAGTACACAAAAATCTACTTTTCTCCATCGTCTCATTGGGAGACACAGACCGTGGGATGTCCTAAAGCAGTCCCTGGGTGGGAACAAACATCACAACGGATGTAGCCTCGAAAGCCAAATGCATAAACGCTTCAAATAATTTAATAGAAAAAACTCACAGATGCGCAACAACTGATTGCAGAATCTGTCTGCCAAGAAACGCATCTGAAGAAACTTGAGCATGTACCTTGTAATGCTTTAATAAAAATATGCAGACTGGACCAAGTCGCAGCCTTGCACACTTATTGTGCCGAAGCCTGGTGCCAAATGGCCCAAGAGGCCACCATAGTCCGTATGGAGTGTGCCTTAGTTCCAGCCGGGATAGGCTGACCCTTGACATGATTGCAAGGTGGATCCATGTTGCTAACGTGACCTCAGAAGCAGGGAAACTCTGTCTGCTTCCCTCCAGAAACACGAAAAGGACGTCCGATTTACGAAAGGATGCCGTCCTAGAAATGTACCTTCGAAGAGCCCTCCCAAATCCAGAGTGTGAAGGGCTTTCTCAGTGCGGTGAACTAGCGCCTGACACAATGAAGGTAGAACTATCTCCTCGTTGATGTGAAAAAGCCGACACGACTTTAGGTAAGAAAGAAGGAGAGGATCTAAGGACCACCTTGTCCTGGTGGAAAATGAGGAAGGGAGGTTTACAAGATAAAGCTGCCAACTCCGAGACCCGCCTGATGGAGGTTATAGCAACAAGGAAAACAACTTTTCAAAAGACAAAGATACTTCAGGTAAAGGCTTTAAGGGTGGTTCTTGTAAGGTACTGAGGACCAGATTAAGATCCCAAGATCCCAAGGGCCTCCTGTAAGGAGGAACGAGATGAGACACCCCTTGAATAAAAGTTTTAACCTGAGACTTAGATTCAATCCGTTTCTGAAAAAGGACGGATAGAGCAGAAACCTGCCCCTTCAGGGAGAAAAGAGCCAACCCCGAATCCAATCCTGCTTGGAGAAAACTCTAGGATGGAAGGGATAGAGAAGACCAAAAGGGGAGCGACCCTTATTCCTACATCAGGAAAAGAATGTTTCCCAAACACGATGATAAATGCGCATGGAAACCGGTCTCCTGGTATTGATCATGATAGTGGCAACCTTCTGAGAAAAAGCCCGCCTGGGCTAAAAACCAGGATTCAATGTCCAAACCGTCAAATTCAGCACCTTCGAATTCTGATGGTAAATTGGACCCTGAGAAAGAAGGTCCGAAAGATCCGGTAACCTCCAGGGAACGTCTGCCAGCTGCTGGATTAGTTCCGCATACCATGGGCGGCGCGGCCAGTCTGGAATGACAAGAATGAGAGGAACGCCTTCTGCTTTGATCTTCCGAATGACCCTGGGAAGTAATGGAAGAGTTAGAAAAAAACGTAAGGGAGATGAAAGTGACTCCAAGGGAGGACTAATGCGTTCGATCTGATGGCTAGAGGACCGCAAGACCTGCTTATGAAAGCCTGAGACTTGGCATTTAGTCTGGATGCCATGAGATCCACATCCGGAGTGCCTTAGCGTTGGCAAATCTGACAAAATACTTCCGGGTGAAGGGACCATTCTCCGGAGGCTAAGCACTGGCGTCAGAGAAAATCCGCAGCCCAATTGTCCTGCTCCCGGAATGTGCACCGCAGAGATGAGAAAGAGAGAGGTTTGACTCTGCCCATTGCAGGATGTGCGACACCTCGAGCATTGCAGATCTGCTCCGAATGCCACCCTGACGGTTGATGTACACCACAGCCGTGGCGTTGTCCGACTGAATCTGGATGGGACATCCGGCTAACAGTTGAAGAAAGTGAATAAGAGCTAGTCTGATAGCTCTGATCTCCAGAATGATGATCGGAAGATGGGTCTTCTGAGGAGTCCAACGACCTTGAACAGAGTGGTGACGAAAACACCGCACCCTAGCCGAGGAGACTGGCATCGGTGGTCACTACCGACCAATGTACCGGTAGAAAGGACTTTCCCTGATTTAAAGAGGAAGCGCTCATCCACCACGTCAGAGAGCGCTTAACCCTGGGAGACAGACGAAGTCGGCGACCTACAGATGCTGGATTTCTGTCCCATACTAATATCAACTCCTGTTGACGGCGAAATGGAATTGAGCAAATGGTACTGCCTTGATGGAAGCAACCATTTTCCCTAGGACCTGCATTGCGAACCGAAGAGAGTGAGAGCGTCCCAGAGACAACAGGAGTATTCTCCGTTTTAAGGAAGACATCTTCTCTGGAGGGAGCTATACCAACCCTTGGAAAGTGTCCAAAATCATTCCCAAAAAGGGAATTTTCCGAGAAGGAACGGGAGAGGACCTATCCAGGTTCACTAGCCAGCCTAGGCGTGAGAGGGTGTCGACAGCAAAGGTCGATGTTGTCTGTACAGGCCCGAAAAGACGATCCTTTGATGAGAGGGTCATCTAACTAAGGAAGGAACCAACACGCCCTGACAGTATAAGATTGTCATGACCGCCGCCATGACTCTTGTGAATACTCTGGGGGCGGGTGGCGAGGCCAAAAGGCAGAGCTGAAAACTGAAAGCGATCGTCTCCGATCTCAAACCAAAGAAAAATTTCTTTCTTTTTTTTTTTTTTTCTTTGATGACCCAGAGGTCAATGTCAATGTGGAGATAGGCGCCCTTTATTTCAGATTTCGGACCCACCGGTCGTGAACGACCGACAACCAGATCTCGTGGAACAAGAGTAGGCGGCTGTCTACCCTGTTTGGGTCCACAAGACCCGGCAAAGAGTCATTGCGAAGAGAATTTGCGAGAAGAGGATCCCTTACGTCCCGACTGTGATGATCTGTTTCTCCAGGCTTGAGAGGATTTGAATGATGGTTGAAGACCCTTATCCCTATGCAGAGGATGGGACTGCAGGGACGAAGTAGATGCGGAAAACCAGTTGGAAGAGCCGCGAAAAGGCCGAAAAACGGATTTGGTCTTGAGGCCAAAGAGATCGGCTGAGTTTGAGCTGAGGGAGAAATTTGCTTTTGCTCCCAGTAGTATCAGATATGATTTGATCTCGTCTCTCTGGAAAGAGGCGACCGCTTTGACACGGTAGCGAAGTCAGGGACCTCCTTGAAGCAGAGTCTGCGCGCCACTCTCGGAGCCATAAGGTTCTTCTAATGGCGATGGCATTAGCCGCCATGAGTGCAGAGCAGGCGGCTGCATCTAAGAATGCATGCACGACAGTCACCTGCTCGAGAAATCTGATAAGCAAGATTGATTACCTCAGTGGGAAGAGGGTTGTCATGAGAAGATTTAATTATATCTTCCGCCCAGGCCATCCTTGCCCTTGCTGCCAACCGGGAAGCAGGTGGATCTGCTACCGGAGAAACAGTCCACTCCTTCGATACCCTAGTTGGAAAAGGATATCGAATTTTGAGTGATTTCTAACCTGAAAAACGTTTGTCTGGATGACCCCTCTGTTCTTGAACAATATCAATAAACTCTTGATGAATATGTGAGGTCGCCTAACTCTTTAGAACGACCAGGCGTGAACTGAAATAGAGCCGGGTTGTACATTAACACTCAGGATTTTATAAACTGCTTCTATGCGAGAATCTATGGATTCTTGATATTCTGGTGACTCCGGGTCAACCGCTACATCCGCCTCATACTCAGAGTCATGTTCACTGAATTCCCCAGAAGAGGGATAGCGGGAACCAGAGCTAGCGGATGCTGACCCTCCATCTGAGCCTTTGATGATCCAGATGGATGGATTAGTGGATGGTCCAACCAGAAGCGCCCGCGATGCAGAAGCGCCCGCGGCGCGACGCAGAAGAGCCTGCGGCACGACACAGAAGAGCCTGCAGCGCGACGCAGAAGAGCCTGCGGCACGACGCAGAAGAGCCTGTGGCGCGACGCAGAAGGGCCCGCGGCGCAACACAGAAGAGCCCGCGGCATAAGCAGGCCACGGCCCACAACTAGGCCGATGTGGCGGCTCCACAACTAGGCCGTTGAGGCGATTCCACAATTTAGGCCGCGGCGGCGGCTCCACAATTAGGCCGCGGCGGCGGCTCCACAAATAGACAGCGGCGCCGGCTCCCCTAATAGGCCGCGGCGGCGGCTCCACTAGGCCGCAGCTCCACACTAGGCCGCGGCGGCTCCATAACTAGGCCACTGTGGCGGCTTCCAATTTAGGCCGCGGCGGCGACTCCATAGTTAGGCCGCGGCGGCGGTTTCACAGCTAGGCTGCGGCGCCGGCTCCACTACTAGGCCGCGGCTCCACTAGGCCGCAGCGGCGGCCGATGTGGCGGCTCCATAATTTAGGCCGCCGCGACGGCTCCACAATTAGGCCGCGGCGCCGGCTCCACACTAGGCCGCTGTGGCGGCGCCACAATTTATGCCGCGGCAGCGGCTCCACAATTAGGCCGCAGGCGGCGGCTTCCCAGCTAGGCCGCGGCGCCGGCCGCTGTGGTGGCTCCACAATTAGGCCACGGCGGCGGCCCCACAGCTAGGCCGCGGCGGCGGCTGCACTAGGCCGCAGCGGCGGCTCCTCATTAAACAGCGGCGGCGGCTCTGTTATGCTGCTGCCACTAACCTCCAGGGAACCTAGACCACGGCGGCTCCACAATTAGGCCGCGGCGGTGGCCCCACAGCTAGGCCGCGGCGGTGGCTGCACTAGGCCTCGGCTTTACAGCTAGGCCGGAGGCGGTTCACAACTAGGCCGCGGCGGCACAAATAGGCCGCGTCAATGGCTCCAACTAGACCGCGCGGCTGCACACTCTCGGCGGCTCCACTAGGAGAGAAGACTGTGGCGCGCTGAAGGGAGCTCGCCTCCTTAAACCACCGTACCTCCTCAATCGACCATCCCTTTGATAGGGAGGCAGAGAGGGATTTATGTCTGCCGCTTTCAGTAAAGGCTTGCAGCCTGTACTCACTGATGTCGGGGCCAGCGGCCCATGCGGTCATGTCTCCTGGAACCACCGTACCTCCTCAATCGACCGTCCCTTTGATAGGGAGGCAGAGAGGGATTTATGTCTGCCGCTTTCAGTAAAGGCCTGCAGCCTGTACTCACTGATGTCGGGGCCAGCGGCCCATGCGGTCATGTCTCCTGGAACCACCGTACCTCCTCAATCGACCGTCCCTTTGATAGGGAGGTGGAGAGGGATCTATGTCTGCCTCCATTGGCCCAGCCGCTTTCAGTAGAGGCCTCAGCCTGTATTCACTGTGTCTCCTCGAATCACCGTACCTCCTCAATCGACCGTCCCTTTGATAGGGAGGTGGAGAGGGATTTCGTGGTGAGTGGTATTCGAGGTATCTCATGGGGAGACGACCCATTCAAGGGATCTGTCGCCCCATGGTAGCGTAGCAGGAGGGGGTACGAGAAGACGACACTTCACGTTTCCGCCTGTTGCTGGTTTTGGGAGATCGGGACTTTTCATTAAGACCCGTCGCCCTTCCGTGCGTGGAAGAAAGAAAAATAATAAAAGACAAAAAAGTGGGGTCTGAGAGCAGACCCTAGTGCCTCCTACAGACACTAAGTAAGAACTGGTTCAGGTCTGAGCCGACGGAGGGTGTATACTGCAGGAGGAGGAAGAGGAGGAGTTAACCTTTTTTTGCTTGTATATTACTTAGTGTCCTCCTAGTGGCAGCAGCATAACACCCCACGGTCTGTGTCTCCCAATGAGACGATGGAGAAAGCCGTCTTATACGCCGGAAAATACGGCCCCCAATCATGAATGGTTCACAGCAGTGTCAATCGAGGTTCCCAGAATGCAAGAACCAGCCCATCATAAGCAGCAGTTTACAAACATATTGCATGGCATTGTCACTGGCAAACTGAGTGATCAGTGGGTAAGGAAGTAAAATTACCTGGAGGTGGAGCAGTTAACCCAGGAGGAGGCAGAGCAATGTTAACCAAAGCAGGGGATCCATTTGGCGGAAGGTTAAAATAGTTTGCAGAGGACTCCTCTTCTGTAGGTGGAGGTGGCAACACTATTTACAAAATGAAATGAAATAAGAAATTTAGAGGTATACAAAAATTAAAAACTGTAGCGCTGACTAGTTATTGTAAAAATAAATTACTGTTGTAAATACCTCCAGGTAATCCAGGAACAGGTTCAAGTTTCAATCCAGAATCGGCAATGCCTTCCCGTTCTCTCTCTTTCCCTCTCGCTGCTTGAGATCTGCAAAAAACATACAAATAAGCAATTTAGCGTCAGACCCATGACACTTTGCATGAGAAATTATATGCAGCACAGGTTTATTCTAAAAATGTATTTGCGAACTGACAATACTTCATGTGAAACCACCCCTTCCCTCCCAAAAAACATCAAAATATAAAAAGATTAAAACCATGACTTCAAAACAACATGACATTAAATACATGGTGTGTGACCAGCATTAAAGGGAATTTCCGGGATATTTATACAATTTGGAAGGTAGTCTAAAGCCCCCGTCACACACAGTGATCTCGCTAGCGAGATCACTGCTGAGTCACTAGTTTTGTGGGACAACAGCGATCTCCCCAGCGATATCGCTGTGTGTGACATTCAGCGACTATCAGCCCCCCTGCTGGGTATCGCTGATAGTCGCTGAATGTCCTGGAAATTTTTTTGATCGTTGGTCTCCTGCTGGCCAGCATGCATCGCTGCGTGTGGCAGGCAGGAGACCAGCTGGTAACCAAGGTGCACATCGGGTTTCCAGGCGCCGGGCGGCGCCTGGAAACCCGATGTGTACGTTGGATACCAGCGCGCTGCTGGAGGGGAGCTGGTAACCAAGGTACACATCAGGTTTCCAGGTGCCGCGCAGCACCTGGAAAACCGATGTGTACCTTGGTTACCAGCTCCCTGCACCAGCGGGCTGGTATCCAACGTACACTGCGGGTAACTAAGCGACATTACCCGCAGTGTCACTGTCCTGATCGCTGCCTGTTTGGCAGCTCACCAGCGATCATTTAGCAACACACCAGCGATCCTGATATCGTTGTCGGGATCGCTGGTGTGTCGCCATGTGTGACGGGGCCCTAACATGGGCAATCCTAACAATGTCATTCAGTCACTGTTCGGATTCTACAAGTTCCACACTCACGATGTTCGCCATGTGACCACATAATTGTTATGTTTCGATTACTTAAGGAGTATTTACAAAGAGCGTTGTTAAAAAGGTTCATTTCATGATTATCTTGCTGTGTAAACAGGCTGACGATCACCCAATCAAATAAATGATCTTTCATGCAGCACAAAAAGGAGATTTTTGTGTACTCACCGTAAAATCCTTTTCTCCAGACGCTCATTAGGGGACACAAGACCATGGGTGTTATGCTGCTGCCACTAGGAGGACACTAAGCAATACACAGAAAAAGATAACTCCTCCTCCTGCAGTATACACCCTCTGTTGGCTCAATCCTGAACCAGTTTGGTGCCAAAGCAGTAGGAGCTCATAACAGAGTGCAATATGTCAACAAATCAAAGAAACAACGAGGCTACAGGCTAAACAAGGGTGGGAGCTGTGTCCCCCAATGAGCGTCTCGGAGAAAAGGATTTTACGGTGAGTACACAAAAATCTCCTTTTCTCCATCGCCTCATTGGGGGACACAAGACCATGGGACGTCCTAAAGCAGTCCCTGGGTGGGAAGCCATAACAGTAGATGAAGCCTCGTGAACCACATGCATAAAACGCTTAAACAGTTAACAGACAACTTACAGATGCGCAACAGCTGATTGCAGAATTTGTCTGCCAAGTGCCGCATCTGAAGAGACTTGAGCATGGATTTTGTAATGCTTGACAAAAGTATGAAGAGTGGACCAAGTCGCAGCCTTGCACACTTGTTGTGCCGAAGCCTGATGCCGAATGGCCCAGGAGGCCCCCACAGACCGAGTGGAGTGTGCCTTAATCCCAGCCGGGATAGGCTGACCTTTGACACGGTACGCCTCTTGGATCGCCAAACGGATCCATCTGGCTTACGTGGCTTTGGAAGCAGGAAAACTCTGTCTGCGTAGTTCCAGAAGTAAAAACAGTGCGTCCGATTTACGGAAAGATGCAGTTCTCGAAATGTACCTTCAGAGAGCCCTCAACAAATCCAAGGTATGAAGGGCTTTTTCAGTATGGTGAGTCGGCGCCGGACAGAACGAGGGCAGGACTATCTCTTCATTGATATGAAAAGCCGAAACGACCTTGGGCAAGAAAGGAGAAGTCCTGAGTACTACCTTGTCCTGGTGAAAAATAAGGAAAGGAGGTTTACAAGACAAGGCTGCCAATTCCGATACCCGCCTGATAGAGGTAATTGTAACAAGGAAGACAACCTTCCAGGAAAGAAGAGACAAAGGCACTTCTGGCAAAGTCTCGAAGGGGGATTCTTGTAACGCACTGAGGACCAGATTAAGATCCCAAGGCTCCAAAGGCTTCTTGTAGGGTGGAACGAGATGTGACACTCCTTGGATAAAAGTCCTGACCTGGGACTTAGAAGCAATCCGTCGTTGGAAAAGAACGGATAAGGCGGAAATCTGCCCCTTGAGGGAGGAGAGTGCTAACCCCGAGTCCAGTCCTGCCTGGAGGAATTCCAGAATGGAAGGGATAGAAAAAAACCAAAGGGGAACGGCCTTTATCCTTACACCAGGAAAATAATGTTTTCCAGACAACTTTCTGAGAAAAACCAGCCTGATCTAAGATCCAGGCTTCAATGGCCATACCGTCAAATTCAGCACTTTCGAATTGTGATGGTAAATTGGACCCTGCGAGAGAAGGTCCGGACGATCCGGTAATCTCCAAGGAACGTCTGGATGCCATGACATCCACATCCGGCATTCCCCAACGCTGGCAAATGATGTGAAACACTTCCGGGTGCAGGGACCATTCTCCTGAGTCTAAACCTTGGCGACTGAGAAAGTCGGCCTCCCAATTGTCCACTCCTGGTATGTTTACAGCGGAGATGGGCGAGCGGTTTGACTCGGCCCACCGCAGAATGTGCGATACCTCGAGCATCGCTGTTCTGCTCCGAGTGCCTCCCTGACGGTTGATGTACGCCACGGCCGTGGCGTTGTCTGACTGGATCTGGATGGGACAACTGGCCAGAAGATGATGGAAATGCAAGAGGGCTAGTTTGATAGCTCTGATCTCCAGGATGTTGATCGGGAGACGGGTCTCTGGGAGAGACCAGCGGCCCTGAGCCGTGTGGTGAAGGAACACCGCTCTCCATCCGAGGAGACTGGCATCGGTGGTCACTACCAGCCAATGGACAGGCAGAAAAGATTTCCCTTGATTCAGTGATGAAGCATTTGTCCACCATTTTAGGGAGCGTCTGACTCTGGGAAAAAGATGGCAGCGGCGACTTAAGGACGCTGGGTTCCTGTCCCAGGATGATATTAGCTCCTGTTGAAGAGGTCGGAGATGGAATTGAGCGAATGGTACTGCCTCGATGGAGGCTACCATTTTCCCCAGAACCTGCATGGCGAACCGTAGAGAGTGGGAGCGGCTTAGAGACAACAGGAGCACTCCCCGCCTCAGAGAAGTAATCTTCTCTGGAGGGAGAGATACCGACCCTTGGGAGGTGTCCAGAATCATTCCCAGAAAAGGAATCTTCTGAGAGGGAATGGGGGAGGACTTGTCCAAATTGACTAACCAACCTAGGCGCGAGAGGGTGTCGATAGTGATCTCGACACTCTCTGCGCAGGCCCGAAAGGTTGGTCCTTTGATGAGCAGGTCGTCCAGGTACGGGAGGACCACCACACCCCGAGAGTGTAAAATTGACATGACGGCCGCCATGACTTTTGTGAACACTCTGGGGGCAGTTGCGAGTCCGAAGGACAAAGTGGCAAATTGAAAATGCTCCTCTCCGACTGCAAAACGCAGAAATTTTTGATGGCCTCTGAAAATCGGAATGTGTAGATACGCGTCTTTGATGTCGACTTGACGCCAGGTATTCCTTTCTTTCTAGAGATGCGATGACCGAAAGGAGAGATTCCATTCTGAAATGGCGGACTCTGATGAATTTGTTTAGCAATTTTAGGTCCAGAATAGGACGCAAAGAGCCGTCCTTCTTGGGAACCACAAAGAGGTTTGAGTAAAACCCTTTGAACCTTTCCTCGAGAGGAACTGGGACAATGACCCCGCTGGTGCGAAGAATGTTCAAGGCCTGAAGAAAAGGAGTTGCGAGATCCTTGGACTTTGGGGGCGAGACTGGAAGAAGCGCCTTGGGGGGAGAGACAAGAATTCGATCTTGTAGCCGAAGTCTACAAGATCTCGGACCCACCGGTCTTGAACGACCGACCCCCAGACCTCGCGAAACAAGAGTAGGCGGCCGCCTACCCTGATTGGGTCCCCAGGACCCGGCAAGGAGTCATTGGGAAGATAATTTGCGAGAGGAGGAGCTCTTGCTTCCCGACTGGGAAAATCTGTTTTTCCAGGGCTGAGAGGACCTGAAAGATGATTGCGAGCCCCTGTCTCTGCGAGAAGAACGGGGTGCCCGGGACGAGGTCGAAGCAGAGGACCAATTAAAGGAGGTCCGAAAAGGCCGGGAGCGGCTTTGGTACTGGGACCGAAAAGGTTGGTTGATTCTGCGCTGAGGAAGAAATTTACTTTTCCCACCCGTAGCATCAGAAATAATCTGATCAAGGCGATCTCTAAAGAGACGCCCAGAATGATAAGGCAGCGAAGTCAAAGTTCTCTTTGAAGCAGAGTCTGCACGCCACTCTCGGAGCCAAAGGGACCTCGAATGGCGATAGCATTGGCGGCTGTGAGTGCAGCGCAATTAGCTGCATCTAGGGACGCATGGACCATGTAGTCGCCCGCCCGAGTAATCTGATAGGCCAGATTACGTGCCTCGGGGGGGAGAGGGATATCATTAGTAGTCTTAACTAGATCCTCAGCCCAGGCCACCATGGCCCTCGCCACCCAGGTGGCCGCGAAAGAAGGAGAGAGAGATGCTCCAGCAGCCTCAAAAATTGATTTGGCGAGGTTGTCGATCTGTCTATCTGAGGGATTCTTAATGGATGAACCGTCTGAAACGGAGAGCAGGGTTTTTGAAGCTAAGCGAGATACTGGTGGATCTACTACTGGAGATTCGGTCCACTCTTTTGCTACAGTTGTTGAAAATGGTTATCGTGCTTTCAGGGACTTCAGTCCTGAAAAACATCTGTCTGGACGATCCCTATGTCCCTGAACAATGTCCGTAAACTCGGGTGGTTACCAAACACCTTGTGCGGGCGCTTAGCCCTGTTGAAAAAAATAGGATGATTCGGTTGAGACCCGGGTTCTTCGTCTAGCTTCAGTTTTATTAACCGCTTCTATGAGAGTGTCTAAGGACTCTTGAAACTCTGGCGAGTTGGGGTCATCACCTGTATCCGACTCGTACTCAGACTCATGATCACTAAGATCCCTGGGAGAGGGAGAGCGAGAGCCTGAGCTCGCAGATGCCGAACCACTAGATGGATTGGGGGATGCATTATGGCGGCGTTTTCTAGACGGCTGCTTTGCTGATGCCGCGGGTCGGCCCCTGTCTGATGAGGTCTCTCTGAAGGCTGACGGGCCCCTTTCTGTAAAAGAGACACCCTGGCTAGAAGAGGAGCCACGGAAGGTATCCAAGGCCCTAGTCAGAGAATCCATGGACTGTGCCAGAAACGCAGGCCACCCTGAAGGACCGGCTCATTGGGATCAGGAATAGGTAGGGGCTACTGAACGGTAGTAGGGGGCTCCTGAGCGGTGGAAGCAGTGGGCTCTTGGGCACATGATGCACAGAATTGGGAACCATGCTTTGACAGCAGGGAAGCGTTGCATGAAGCGCAGGCGGCATACACCACAGTGTGGTTTTTGTCAGGCCTTTTAGAGCCCTTTGTTTGCGACATATTTTGCACCTGACAGCCTGCTGCAGAAGAAGGGTTAAGCGCTGTGTAAGCTTACCCAGGTCCTGTGTCCGAGCCCACGAGAGGAAGAGGAGGCCCTGAGGAATAGCCCTTTTGGTATCGCAGCGTTGAACTGAGAGACCGGAAGATGGCTGCCGAGATTATGCTGTTTTGCGCTTCTCGTGGATCACAAGAAGCGCCAGAAGACATGGGAGGGAAGATGAGGAAAAACTAGGGAGGAGTTAAACACTCCCTGCCAATGGCCGGGCCCTGCACAGCGCACGATGTGGGCGGAGCCAGCTAGGAGGGCGGTAAGCCCGCCCTCCTCTCGAGGCCTAACCTGGTCCGAAGCCGGGGCCTAAATTTGCGGCGCCGGCCCTGCGACGCAATAGAGATCGCAGGAGAGGCCGACGCCGATCTTGCGACGTGAAACAGAGCGCACTAGCGGCCTCGCCCGGACCGCAATTGGGGACTTAAATTTTGTGACGCCAATCGTGCGACCCGAAAGGGATCGCAAAAGCGGCTGCGACGGGGAAGGAACGTGGAATCCAGGCGGCGGCGCCGCCGACAGCGCAGCAGGCACAGACATCGCAATAATCGGCATTTTTGTGATGTACTCACTGCGGAGCCTCCTGGCTCGGAGTACCGATGGCTGGCGCGTCCATACGTCCTCGATCCACCATTCCTTTCATAGGGAGGCGGAGAGGGATCCTTTTCAATCATCCTAGCACCAGCCGCTTTCATTAGAGGTGGTGAGGGGTTAACTGTTCCCAAAAATCCGAACGCGTCTTACACCCGATAAACACACGGGGAGAGCGGCCCATTAAGTGAGTCCGTCGCCGATGGTAGCGTTGCAGGAGGGGGTACGTGGAGGCGACACTCTGCGTTCCGCTTGTTGATGGTTGTGGGAGATCGGGACTTTTCCTACAAGACCCGTCGCCCTTCCAAATCATTGTAAAAATATTAAAAATAATATTAAGAATAAAAAAAAAATGGAAATAATCTTGGGGTCTGAAACCAGACCCTAGTGCCTCCTACAGACACTAAGCAAGAACTGGTTCAGGATTGAGCCAACAGAGGGTGTATACTGCAGGAGGAGGAGTTAACTTTTTCTGTGTATTGCTTAGTGTCCTCCTAGTTGCAGCAGCATAACACCCATGGTCTTGTGTCCCCCAATGAGGCGATGGAGAAATATCAACGCTCTCAGTTGTGCATCGTTTTGTGTAAACAGGACGCGCACTGCCGAGAACAATGGCAGCCTACGTATAATATAAGCCTCTCAGTATGCACCGTTTACTCTTGTCTGCCTGTGTAAACAATCATTAAAACAACCGATCAGTAGTGCTTTACCGATTGATGGTTGTATCGTGCCACCAGTCGGTCTGTGTAAAGGGAAACTTTTCCGCTTCTCTAAAAGTTGTCAATTGATATTAAATATCCAAGAGAACCCCTTTAAATATCATCCTGGGTTCTTTTTAACCTCCTTTTACATGAGAATAAAGGGAACCGGTCATTTGATTCATACAGCTTGAACCACAGGAAGCATGAATCAAAGTCTGGATGTGCGACTGCAGCCATGTTTATTATACTCCTACTTGAAAAAGAGCCTACTGGGAACTGTGTCTTTGCAGACTGGCCTGAGGCAATTCCCCGACCTGCTATCCAATCCATTTGGCTGACAGGTGTCTGCCTATGTTACGATACCTTATGTATACATACAAGGACAGACCTGTCAATCAAATTAAGCAGGGAAGGGGTAGACAGCTTGGGGCTGCATCGGACTTGTCATGCCACTACACACAGTCCCTAGTAATTTTTCCAAGCTGTATTTTCTCTGAAATATGTTTCAGAGTAAAACACATCTGGCTGAAATCACGCTACCCTTCTCTGATTTATGCTGCCGTGGTCCAAGCAGCATGAATCTGGTGACTAGTTCTCTTGAAAAACTAACCATTAGACTGCAAATCTGCGTTTCAAGAAGATTGGACTAAAGAGAGTAAGATAAACAGTAAAAAAAAATAATAATCAGAACAACTGCAACGCAAGTTTCTGGAAAATTAACAGTCCCATAGTACCAAATGTATGTATCCTAGGTACTAAAGAAAATTGCAGTAATAGACTGTAAAAACAGGATTTTGGTTGCTTACCGTAAAATCTGTTTCTCGGAAGCCTTTATTGGGGGACACAGATAACCATGGGTGTATGCTGCTGCCACTAGGAGGCGCTGACACTATGCATATGCAAAAAAAGGTTGGCTCCTCCTCTGCAGTATACACCCCACCGACTGCAAGAAGCAAATCAGTTAGTGAGAAAGCAGTAGGAGAACAACATGATAGACTAACAAACGGACAACTCAACTGTAACAATAGCACATCGAAGAAGAAACAGGAGTTGTAGAAAAAAACATTGGAGGGTGCTGTGTTCCCCAATGAAGGCTTCCGAGAAACAGATTTTACGGTAAGCAACCAAAATCCTGTTTTCTCTATCGCTTCATTGGGGGACACAGATAAACATGGGACGTCCAAAGCAGTCCATGGGGAGGGAAACAGCAGAAAACTCTATTGCGATCAAAGAGCTTACCACTGCCGCCTGCAAGATACCTCTGCATAGGCTGGCGTCCACCGAAGCGTAGGTATGGACCCGGAACAACTTGGCAAACTTGTGGAAGTAAGACCGGGTTGCCGCTTTGCAGAGTTATAGGGCGGATGCCCCATGTGTACCAGCTAGTAGGCGCCCACTGCCCGGGAAGAGTGAACCTCTTCTTAACCAGTGAGCCTCCAAACTTGCGAACTTGATCCAGCGCGCAATCGTAGCCTTGCAGGCGTGTGTCATCTGGATGACGAATAGGAGATCCGACTTCCTAAGGGAAGCGGTCTTAGTGAGATAGATCCTCACTGCCCTGACCAGGTCTAGCCTGTTTAGTGAATACTCCGAAGAATGAGTCGGAGCTGGGCAGACGGAAGGGATGACAAAGTCCTCAATCAGGTGAAAAAGAGTGGATACCACTTTGGCAAGGAAGAAGGCGGAAGATCTGGCCCGTCTGGTAGATTCCAGGAGTGTCCGCCAGGAGATTGATGAACCCAGAACTACTGGGCCAATGTGGTGCGATCTAAGAGACCAGCACCTCTTCCGCTTTGAACTACTTCAAAGGCCTGGGAAGAAAGGTAATGAAAAAACGCGAAGTGTGACCAGGCAATGGCTGTAGCATCGGCGACCCCGTGAGGGGGACGCGGGACCTGGAGACGAACCGTGGAACCTTCCTGTACAGCCGGGAAGGGCGTGAGATCCACGTCCGGAGTTCTCCCAAGGAGACAGATCAGATGGAAGACGTCCCGAGACAGGGACCAGTCTCCTGCAACGAGAAGCTCGAGGCTGAGAAAAAACTGCAGTCTAGTTGACCCGCCAGAAATGTGCGCTGTGGATATTGTTGGAAACGTTGTTTTCGCTCAGAGAAGGATCCTGGATATCTGACAGTCGCCAGGGGACTCCTGGACCCTCCTTGGTGATTGACGGATACCACCACTGTGGCGTTGTCCGACTGAATTGCGGACGTCCCTGATAAAGTCGAGGTACGGGATAAGTACTAGGTCTCCATCCTCGAAAAAAAAAACTATGAATGCCGCCATGATCTTTATGAAAGACCCTGGGAGCGGTCGCAAGATCGAACGGCAGGACAAGAAACTGGAAGAAATTTCGCTGTACTGCGAAACGCGAGAACCTCTGATGAGTTGGCAGAGGATTCTGTGTCCCCATGGAAGCAAATACTGAGCGGAGGGACTCCATCCTGAAAAGGATCCAGAAGGACTCTTGAGATCAGAAAACTAGAGATCCAGAGTGAGTCGAACCACGCCGCCCTTCCTTGGCGCAACCAACAGGTTCTAAATAAAAAACCTGTAAGGCATTCTTGTGCCGAGGAGGACCTGGCAGGTCCGGTCCTGGTGGGGCTACCGTGGGAGCTATGAGGATGCCAGGGAGAGAGCCTGAAAGAAGCCTCCTTCCTAACCTGACAGGTCTGCGGCATGCGCTGACCGGAGGGATCCTCTGTCACTGTCACACTGTGAAGAGGGCCGAAAGGAGCGGAACTGCCGCTTCAAAGGAGGCCTGCGAGGTTTGGAATGAGGAAGGAGAAAACTGGTGGCTCCAGGTGCCTCCTTTAATGATCTAGTCCAATCATGGAACCAAACCAGCGTTCTCCCTGGAAGGGGATACAGGTAAGCGACCTCTTCGATGAAAGGTCCGCTTGCCATGCTTTGAGCCAAATGTTCCTACAGATGGCCTTCATATTGCCAAATATGTCCCTGCATAGGGAATCTGGTCTGCAAGGACTGCAAGCTCACTCGGCAGGGCTTCCGCATGCCCTCACGAAGTTGTTTTGGCCCATCTGGCTATGGCCTTTGGTAGAGGCAGAGGCCGTGGCAAAATGTAGAAGCCGTCGTTCCCAAGGCTGATTTTTCCAGCGATCCTATAATCTTTTCGTTGGAATCCTTGAGGGAAGCTGTATTAAAGGCAGGGGACTGTGTTGGTGGCCAGTCTGGGTACTGGCGGAACCACAGCAGGGGAAGGCGTCCAGATAGCGGTGAGCTCAGGGGAGGAGGGAATAAGATGCCGAGGCGCTTCCCTGTTTGAAAGCGTCTGGTCGAATTGTCCCTTTCCCTCTTGAGTGTCTCCACAAATTCAGCTTGTGGGCAAAAGACCCTGGAAGGTAGTTAGACCGTCTAAACGAAACCGCCTGATCTGCGAGTTTCGAAGAGGTATCTTAGATGCCTAGGGTCTGATGGACAGCAGTAATCAGGCTCTGCACCATGTTTGAATGCTCGAGGCCTGTCTGGATCCAGGTCCGACTCATGTTCTAGAGGCGCGTCCGAAGATGCCTCGGCTGGGTGCTCCTGTCTGGGCCTCTTGCGGCCTGAGATGGAAGGGCCCCGTGAAGAACCCTATGATCCACTGGCGACTGCGGGAGCTGGAAGAGGCAAGCTGTCATTTATGGACGCTGGGGTCTGCCACCCTGGTGACAAACCCGCAACAGACTGCGACCAAGAGAGAGACCGTCCCGGGATAGGGGTCTTAGACTAGCCCGTGGCAGAAAAAAGGACTCCAGGTAGTGGGTACCGTGTAGTGCTGCGGGCCTGGCAGAGGAGAGAGCTGAATTAGAAGTCACTACTAGATGTCGGTACAACCCTACAAAGCTATGCAAAATCCTAGTCAGTGGATTGGTTCTCCACCAAGTTGAGCCAAACATCCGCCAAGCTTGGGAGGAACGCTGGGCTCTGGGGCCGAGTCATGCCGAGGAAGATCTGCCAGGTCTTGGTCTGGTGGATCTACCCTGGGAGTTATTGGAACGCCAGGAGGGGATGGGCCGAAAGGAAGCCTTCTTCTTGACCTGGCGATTCTGCGGCCTACGTTGACTGGAGGGATCCTCTGACCGAAACGGCAAAAAGGCCGAAAGAAGCGGAACTGCCTTATTTGGACGGGTCTGTGAGGCTTTGACTGAGGGAGGAGGGAGCTCGTGCCTCCCGTTGCGTCCTTAATGATCTGATCCAACCTGGCGCCGAACAGACGCTCTCCCTGAAAAGGGAGACCTGTGAGCGACTTTTTTGACGAAAGATCAGCCTGCCATGCTTTGAGCCAGATGTTCCTCCGGATGGCCACGGTATTGCTGGATGCCTGCGCCACGCACAATGCTGCATCCAGGGAGGCAGAAACTAAATATTGCCCAGCATGGGAAATTTGGTCTGCGAGCTCCGCCAGCTCTCTGGAAGGTGCTCCGTCCAAGATGCCCTTACGGAGTTGTTTGGCCCATCTGGCTATAGCCTTGAGACCCAAGTGGACGCAAAGGCCGGGCATAAGGCAGAAGCGGCCGCCTCAAAGGCTGACTTTGCCAGTGATTCTATAATCCTATCATTGGCGTCCTTTAGGGAAGCAGCGCTAGCAAGAGGATGGACCGTATTGGTGGACAGTCTGGAGACCGGTGGGTCCACTGAAGGGGAAACCGTCCAATTCGTGGCAAGATCCGCGGAAAAAGGATATAGGATGCCGAGGCGCTTCCCTCTTTGAAAGCGCCTGGTCGGATTCTCCCTCTTGAGTATGTCCGTGAACTCAGTGTGAGAGGCAAAAACCTTGGAAGGTGGTTTGGACCGTCTGAACGAAACCGCCTGTTCTGCGGATTCCGTAGAGGTATCCTTGATGCCTAAGGTCTGATTGACTGCAGCAATCAGACTCTGCACCATATCCGTCATGCCGGAGGCCTGATCTAAATCCAGGTCCGTCTCATCCTCCGAAAGCGCGTCCGGAGACTCATCGCCTGATTCCGGGGAGGAGGGCGCTAGGGAGGGATCCCGCTGTGCAGGGTCGTCTGGTGAGAAGGAGCGGGAAGAGGACCTAGAACGGTGCTCCAGTCTGGGTCTCTTACGGCTTGGGTTGGACGTACCGGAATGGGAGTCTTGAGACAAGCTGGCGACTTCGGGTGCTGAGAGGGGCAACCTGTCTAGTACGGACACTAGGGTCTGCGACACCCTGGTGAGGTCCGCTACAGATTGTGACAGAGACGCTACCCACTGGGGGGTAGGGGTCTCAGAATCACCTGGGGCAGAAGGGGGCTCCTGTGGGGTCGCTGCAGGCCTGGCAGAGGGGAGATGACTGACCTGAAGGGAGTCTGCCATTACGAGAAGAGCACACGAAGTGCCTAATCAGAATGGAGGAGGAAGAGGAAGATGGAGGACGAGCAGGCTCTCCCTTATGCTTAGGCATGATTGAGCTGTCCCACTAACTGGTGCCAGAAGGTTGGGGGACAGAGAAAGGCAGAGGAGAGTGTCAGCTCTGCAGTGCAGAGCTTACTCACGGATCGTGCGTGCTGCCGATATGATCCTCCTGCCAGGAGCCGACGAAAACAGGCTGGTAAATGTTCCTCTTGCTGTCCTGTCACAACCAAGCGATCAGGGGCAGCGGCGCTAGCTGTGCAGGGAACGCTGTCCTATCGATCGCAGGAGGGGGCAGCGTCGGACGCAGAGTCTGGAGGGGCCAAGATCGCGTCAGCTGCAGCTCACAGGGACGCTGAGAGCGGTGGGCGGGAGAAAAGCCCGCCCGGAAGTGTGAAAGGCAGGGGGCGGAGGACGCCGCTCTCATAAAAACAAGCCCCGAATAAGTCGCCGCAGGGCGGGAACGGGCTACAAGGAGGAACCAAGAGTAAAAAGTGTCGTATGGGCTAAAAAGGAGCTTTAGATCCTGGAAAAAACAGGCCCCCCCCCCCCCCGGGAGAGCCACGACGCAGTGGGATGTTCGGAGCGGGCCGTGTCAGGGGACTCAAAAAAAAGGGGGTAATAAGGTACAAGGCTAGGAAAAAAACTGGGTCCCCGGCATTTTTTTTTTTTATCATCTTCTTCTTGTCTTTATTCTTCTTTTCCTGTTGGGAAAGGGACAATACCTCTGACCAAAATAAGGTCGGACGTCCGGAGGCCAGTTGTGGGGACGTCCGCGTCTCCTCGTCCGACAGGCTCTGGTGGGAGACGGAGGCAGGCCCGGGTCTTCTGCTTCAACCCTGATCACCTAAACACCCGTCCGTGTTAGGGATTACGGTGGGGGGTCCTGCCAAGAAACAGACATATGAGGATACGGGGTGGCAGTACACGCCGTACTCATAGTCTCTATGTGGGAGTACAGTAGTGACTTTTCACACTGTATCCCTCCGGAAAAACCTAAAAAGGAACGACGCACATTAGGTAGATATGGGTCTCCGTAGAGACCCGTGTCCACCTCCTACTGACACTAAGCTAAAAACTGATTTGCTTCTTGCAGTCGGTGGGGTGTATACTGCAGAGGAGGAGCCAAGCCTTATTTTTGCATATGCATAGTGTCAGCGCCTCCTAGTGGCAGCAGCATACACCCATGGTTATCTGTGTCCCCCAATGAAGCGATAGAGAAATTATTTTAGAATTATTGCTCTAAATACAAAGACGTGTAGTAGGGTGGTGACATATGCTCCTTAAATAGATCCCATTACTTCCTGGAAAACCTAATGAAGACATGGGGATATCGACTGATTCTGCTTCCATAGATCCAGTGTTCTAAAGACCACGCAGTCACAATCATTTTTCAGAGTAAATAGGATGCCGATCAGCAGAGCAAAATGTTTGTGGATTTGACACAGTTATATTTCCTTGAACTGTCACTGACCACCAAACCCAGATGGGAAAGCAGAGAAAGGATAGGTCGACAACCATTGTATCATTTTTGGCAAGCCCTGATGGGTGTTATGATTCTAGCATGACTCACAAAAGTGTGAGAACCAACTATTCATTTCTTTAACCCCTTCACCCCCAAGGGTGGTTTGCACGTTAATGACCGGGACAATTTTTACAATTCTGACCACTGTCTCTTTATGAGGTTATAACTCCGGAACGCTTCAACGGATCTTCGCGATTCTGAGATTGTTTTCTCGTGACATATTGTACTTCACGTTAGTGGTAAAATTTCTTCCATATAACTTGCGTTTATTTTTGAAAAAAACGCAAATATGGCGAAAATTTTGAAAATTTAGCAATTTTCAAACTTTGAATTTTTATTCCCTTAAAACAGAGAAATATGTCGCACAAAATAGTTAATAAATAACATTTCCCACATGTCTACTTTACATCAGCACAATTTTGGAATCAAAATTTTTTTTGTTAGGAAGTTATAAGGGTTAAAAGTTGACCAGCGATTTCTCATTTTTACAACAAAATTTACAAAGCCATTTTTTTTTAGGGACCACCTCACATTTGAAGTCACTTTGAGGGGTCTACATGACAGAAAATACCCAAAAGTGACACCATTCTAAAAACTGCACCCTCAAGGTACTCAAAACCACATTCAAGAAGTTTATTAACCCTTCAGGTGCTTCACAGGAACTAAAGCAACGTGGAAGGAAAAAATGAATATTTAACTTTTTAGCCACAAAAATGATCTTTTACAAACTTTTTTTTTATTTTCACAAGGGTAAAAGGAGAAAATGGACAGATAAGGTTGTTATGCAATTTCTCCTGAGTACGCCAATACCCCATATGTGGGGGAAAACCACTGTTTGGGCACACGGCAGAGCTCGTAAGGGAAGGAGCGCCGTTTGACTTTTTCAAACTAAAATTGGCTGGAGTTGAGATTGGACGCCATGTCGCGCTTGGAGAACCTCTGATGTGCCTAAACAGTGGAAACCCCCCACAAGTGACATCATTTTGGAAACTAGACCCCCTAAGGTACTTATCTAGATCTGTTGTGAGCACTTTGAACCCCCAAGTGTTTCACAAAAGTTTATAATGCCTGGGTGTGAAAAAAAAAAAAAAAAATTCCACAAAAATGATTTTTTAGTCCTAAATTTTTGAATTTTCCCAAGGAAATTGGACCCCAAAAGTTGTTGTCCAATTTGTCCTGAGTACGCTGATACCCCATATGTGGGGGTGGAAAACTGTTTGGGCGCACGGCAGGGCTTGGAAAGGAAGTAGTAACGTTTTGGAATGCAGACGTTGATGGGGGTCATGTTCCGTTTGCAGTGCCCCAGATGAGCCTAAACAGTGGAAATCCCCCACAAGTGACCCCATTTTGGAAACTAGACCCCCTAAGGAACTTATCTAGATCTTTGGTGAGCACTTTGAACCCCCAAGTGCTTCACACAAGTTTATAATGCCCGGGCATGAAAATAAAAAATCCTATTTTTTTCCCACAAAAATTATCTTTTAGTCACTAATTTTTTATTTTCCCAAGGGTATCAGGAGAAATTGGACCACATAAGTTGTTGTCCAATTTGTCCTGAGTACGCTGATGCCCCATATGTGGGGGGGAACCACTGTTTGGGCGCACGGTAGAGCTCGGAAGGGAAGGAGCACCATTTGACTTTTTCCAACCAAAATTGGCTGGAATTGAGATTGGATGCCATGTTGCATTTGGAGAGCCCCTGATGTGCCTAAACAGTGGAAACCCCCCACAAATGACCCCATTTGGGAAACTAGACCCCTAAGGAACTTATCTAGATCTTTGGTGAGCAATTTGAACCCTCAAGTGCTTCACACAAGTTTATAACGTAGAGCCGTAAAATTTAAAAATCATATTTTTTCCACAAAAATGATCTTTTCACCCGAATTTTTATTTTTCCAAGGGTAACAAGACTCCAAAAGTTATTGTGCAATTTGTCCTGAGTACACTGATACCCCATATGTGGGGGTATACCACTGTTTGGGTGCATGGCAGAGTTTGGAAGGGAAGGAGCGCCGTCTCACTTTTTCAACGCAGAATTGGCTGGACGCCATGTCGTGTTTGGAGAGCTCCTGATCTGCCTAAACAGTGGAAACCCCCCACAAATGACACCATTTTGGAAACTAGACCCCTCAAGGAACTTATCTAGATGTGTGGTGAGAACTTTGAACCCCAGGTGTTTTACTAAAGTTTATAACGTACAGCCTTAAAATAAAAAATCCTTTTTTTTTTTTTACAAAAATGATTTTTTCGCCCCCAATATTTTATTTTCACAAGGGTAACAGAAGAAATTGGAACCCAAAAGTTGTTGTCCAATTTGTCCTGAGTACGCTGATACCCAATATGTAGGAGAAAACTACTATATGGGTGCATGTCAGGGCTCGGAAGGGAAGTAGTGACGCTTTGGATTGCAGACTTTGATGGAATGGTCTGGGGGCGTCATGTCGCATTTGGAGAGCCCCTGATGCGCCTAAACAGTGGAAACCCCCCACAAGTGACCCCATTTTGGAAAATAGACCCACAAGGAACTTATCTAGATGTGTGGTGAGCACTTTGAACCCCGAAGTGCTTCACAGAAGTTTATAACGCACAGCCATAAAAATAAAAAATCCTTTTTTTTTTTTTACAAAAATGATTTTTTCGCCCCCAATATTTTATTTTCACAAGGGTAACAGGAGAAATTGGACCCCAAAAGTTGTTGTCCAATTTGTCCTGAGTACGCTGATACCCAATATGTGGGAGAAAACTACTGTATGGGCGCATGTCAGGGCTCGGAAAGGGAAGTAGTGACGTTTTGGATTGCAGACTTTGATGGAATGGTCTGGGGGCGTCATGTCGCATTTGGAGAGCCCCTGATGCGCCTAAACAGTGGAAATCCCCAACAAGTGACCCCATTTTGGAAAATAGACCCCACAAGGAACTTATTTAGATGTGTGGTGAGCGCTATGAAGCCCCAAGTGCTTCACAGAAGTTTATAATGTACAGCCGTAAAAACAAAAAAATCTTATTTTTTTTACAAAAATAATATTTTCGCCCCCAGTTTTTTATTTTCCCAAGGGTAACAGAAGAAATAGGACAAATTTCACAATAACTCTTGGGGTCCAGAGTACGCTGATACCCCATATGTGGGGATAAACTACTGTTTGGACGCATGGCAGAGCTCAGAAGTGAAGGAACACCATTTGACTTTTTCAACGCAGAATTGGCTGGAATGGAGATCAGACGCCATGTCACATTTGGAGAGCCCCTGATGTGCCTAAACAGCGGAAACCCCCAATTCTAACTCCAACCCTAACCCCAACACACCCCTAACCCTAGTCCCAACCCTAATCCCAACCCTAACCCTAACTCTAACCCTAATCCTAACTTTAGCGCCAACCCTAACCCTAACTTTAGCCGAAACCCTAACCCTAACCCTAATGGGAAAATGGAAATAAATACATTTTTTTTATTTTATTATTTTTCCCTAACTAAGGGGGTGATAAAGGGGGTTTGATTTACTATTTATAGCGGGTTTTTATGATTGGCAGCTGTCACGCTAAAAGACGCTTTTTATTGCAAAAAGTAGTTTTTTGCATCGCCACATTTTGAGAGCTATAATTTTTGCATATTTTGGCCCACAGAGTCATGTGAGGTCTTAATTTTTGCGGGACGAGGTGACGCTTTTATTGGTACCATTTTTGAGCACGTGACATTTTTGATCGCTTTTTATTTCGATTTTTGGGAGGTTAGAATGAACAAAAATCAGCAATTCATTAATTTCTTTTGGGTGAGGCGTTTTTATTGTTCCGCGTGTGGTAAAATCGATAAAGCAGTTTTATTCTTCGGGTCAGTACGATTACGGCGATACCTCATTTATATCATTTTTTTATGTTTTGGCGCTTTTATAGAATAAAAACAATTTTATATAAAAAATAATTATTTTTGCATCGCTTTATTCTGCGAGCTATAACTTTTTTATTTTTTTGCTGATGATGCTGTGTGACGGCTTGTTTTTTGCGGGACAAGATGACGTTTTCAGCGGTACCATGTTTATTTATATCGGTCTTTTTGATCGCGTGTTATTCCACTTTTTGTTCAGCGGTATGATGATAAAGCACTGATTTTTTTGCTTCGTTTTTATTTATTTTTTTTTAAGGGGTTCACAAAAGGGGTTAACTAGTGGGACAGTTTTATAGGGGGGGTCGTTACAGACGCGGCGATACCATATATGTGTACTTTTATTGTTTTATTTTTTTTATTTACAATAAGTAATGAATTTATTGGGGAATATTTTATTTTTTTTTTTATTTATTTTGGATTTTTTTTTTTACACATGTTTATTTTTACTTTTTTTTACTTTTTTACTTTGTCCCAGGGTGGGACATCACTGTATTTCATCAGGTCGCTGGTGTGACAGTGTGCACAGCACTCTGTCACACCAGCGATGTGACAGGCAGTGCAGGATGCTTCCTCAGTGCCTGCTCTCGGCAGGCACTGAGGAAGCCGCCTCCCTCCAGGACCCCGGCGCCATTCTTGGATCCGGGTCCTGGGAGGGAGGAAGCCCTCAGAGCAGCGCGATCACATCGCGCTGCTCTGAGGGTCTCAGGGGGGCGCGCAGGGAGCCCCCACCCTGCGCGATCCTCCCCTGTGCCCCCAGTACACCGCGATCATGTTTGATCGCCTATGACGTACTATCCCGTCCATGGTCAGAATGGCACGGGTTTTATGGACGGGATAGTACGTCTAATGTCAGAGAGGGGTTAATGCATGTACATATGTCATAGATTGGGTCTGGGTGTGTGGAAAAGCTACAGGAGCAGTTAACTATTTAAATAGCATTGTCACTCTGACAGCAGCATTAAAATGCTTGTGATTGCCCTGCGTAACCAGGTCACTGCACTCGCCCAAAAATTGTATGTTGTATTTATGTTTAAAAGCAAAAAAAAAATAATTAAATCAAAACCAAAAAACAGTAGAACGTTTAACAACTATAATCATCCAGGCCTGCAGAATCACATTGCTGGGTCATTTTTACTGCTCAGTACACGATGAAAAAAAATGGATCCCAAAAACATGTGATTGCAGTTTTTTTTTAAACAATATGTCACCCACTTAGAATTTTTCTCTCTTTAACAGAGCATTATATTGTAAAACTGTTCCACAAAAAAGAAAACCCCTGATACGGATATATGAAAGGAAAAATAAAGTTAGGCTTCTGACTTTTCTTAAAAACATAGACCTTCGGCTTCTAAGGACCGAGCACGTGTGTACAGGGAAGAGCAGTGCTTGTATCGGGCGAGGAGCTCCCTAGATTTACTTTCTGTAGCAATATAACATGTTATTTATAATAAACAAGACAATCTTATAACATTTGGAGCAGCATCCCCATATGTATAGAGCAAGTGTATATATCTCACTAGCTCACCTTCCCCACTTGACATTAAGGCGACGTCCATTAACAATCAGCTTATTAAATGATTTCTCCGCTGCTGTTTCTGCCGATTGCCTAGTGGCAAACTGAATAAAGGCACACTGCTGACGCTGGACTACTGTAATTGTTCTTATTTCACCAAACTGGTAAAAGTGATTTCTGCGGAAAAGCAAAAGGAAGGAAGTAATGTTACTGTATATAGCTGCATGTATATACTTCAGAAAACGATAGATGAACACAGGCTTTAACTAATATTAAGAATGGCTTACCTAAGTTCTGATTCGCTGATGTTGTCGCCCAGTCCTCCACATATAGAGTAGTAATGGTCTTGTCCTCTGGGGGGTCCAAACGCGGCATTGTGTTGGCCCTTTTCAATAGCTTATCTGCTACAGGGTCATTGATGCCATAATAACGGTCTTTGATATTTTGATCTGCAAGAGGGTCATCGGGATCTGTGGGTTTCTCGTGCCTATAAAAATTAAGAGTTTGGAAAGCAAAATAAATGAATAAATATTCACTTATGCAAATGATTCTGATAAAGCAAGAAAAAAAGCCAAGTCCTAAGCATTGTTTAATGGAGTAATGCTGATAATATTAAACACGGCCCACCAAAAGCCCACTCTATCGGTGATCCAGTAAGTCAAAAGTAGCCACTATAATACAGTAATACTAATAATCATTCCAGATAAACAGGACAAATAAGTGAGGCAACCACAGCTATGGCATAACCTCTAAAAACCAATCATTACCTATAGGGACATTCTTCGCCTCTTTTACACTCTCCTTTCACCCAAAAAGAGCAAATGTGGGGCCGGTTCCGCTTGTAGTATGGAGTGGTACGGGCTAGTTTTAAAAGCATATCACTGCTTGATGCGGCTTTTCCAAGACCTCCAACAGGCCTTGTTCCTTCGGAATTTAAGATCTAGAACATTTTTTATTAAAGAAAAAAAGAATTTAGCGAGGATCAATCAGGTTACATCATACTGACAAATATCTGTAAATGCTTTCCTGTAATATATAGAAATGCAAAAAAGCATGATTAATTATAGAAATTCCCATTCAATCACATCCACCATCTTCAGAGTTTTTGGGGCTCACCTCTCTTTCCATGTTCTGTGTGTAGTATTCTTTATTTACATCGGATCTAGGCATATCATCCTTAAAGGAAACCCCTGCATCACGCACTTGAATTGGAAGCCCTAAACAACACAATGAAGAGTAAAAAGTGAAAAAAGTAGCAATAAAAAGACGGATTTTGGTAAGAACTTACCTGTAAAATCCTTTTCAGCGAAGGAAGGAAGAGAGGACACAGTCATTACTAGTGGGGTAGGCGGAGCCAGATAGGATTGACACCTCAGATTAAAAAGAGTGTTGACCGGCCCCTCCAGCTCGGGCTCCTCCTACTCAGCTCTTCAGTCGTACCCAAGCTTAAGGAAGAACAATATCACCAGCGAAGCAACATAACCCCTTCTGAAGGACTTCAGAGAAAAAAAACATAAGAGTACAGGTTATGCATGCATTCGGCAAAAAAATCACACAGTTACAGGTACTACTCACTGAACCTGACTACTGCGATAAGCTGGCAATGCTGGAACAGAGCCGTAGCGCGTCGACCTCAGTCCAGAGAATCGCTATCAGAGAAGGGTCACGCTGCATCTGTAAATACAACAACACACTTCTGCCATGGGAGGGAGCTGTGTCTCTCTTCCTTCCTTCGCTGAAAAGGATTTTACAGGTAAGTTCTTACCAAAATTCGTCTTTCAGCTGCAGATGGAAGGAAGAGAGCCACAGTCATTACTAGTGGGACGACCCAAAGCAGTCCAAAAATTAGGGTGGGAAAAAACCAAAATAGGCAGAAACCCAACAACCTAGATAAATGCGCCATAGGCGCCAAATACAAGTTAACTAAAAACTTTAAATTACCGCTGCCTGCAGGACCCTACGTCCTAAGGCCGCATCAGCGGAAGCACTGACGTCCACCTTATAAAACTTTGTAAATGTGTGGACGAAACGCCAGGTCGCCGTTCGGCAGAGCTGAGCTGCCGAAGCCCTTGATGAAAGGCCTACGATGAAGTCACAGCCCTCGTGGAGCGAGCTCGAATCTTAATCGGGCAAGGTTCGCCATTAAGACGGTAAGCCTCCAAAATGGCCGACCGAATCCAACGAGCTATAGAGTCCTTGAAAACTCGTTGATCACGCCTACGACCTGCTGTAATCACAAACAGGGAATCTGATTTTCGAAAACCTTGAGTAATAGACAAAATAGAACTTCAAGACCCGCACTAAATCCAATTTGTGCAAGTTCCGTTCCTTTGCATTCCCTGGGCCGGGCAAAGCGAGGGCAACACAATATCCTGGTTAACATGAAATTGCGACACCACCTTAGGTAGAAAATCGCCCCGTATGCGAAGCACTACTCGATCTGGGTAAAACTCCAGGAAAGGAGGCGAGCAGGAAAAAGCTGCCAACTCAGAAACCCTTCTTAAAGAGGTTACCGCCACTAAGAAGGTAACCTTCCAAGAAATTAAAGAAAGGCTAGCAGAACCCATAGGCTGAAAAGGTATATGCTGAAGAGCCTCCAAGACAAGGTTGAGCCGCCAAGGAGACACAGGCGCCTTCCGCAGTGGAAACTGACGGGTTACTCCGCGAAAAAAGGAACGTACGTCCCTACGCGAGGCGATAGCCTTCCGAAATAGCAAAGACAGGGCAGAAACCTGACCTTTCAGAGTGCTAACTGCCAAACCTTTTGTCCAGCCCGTACTGTAGCAAAGCCAACAAATTGGGAATGGAAAAAAAAATCCTCGGATTCCTTGAAGAACCCGAAACCACGAAAAGACCAAGTCTTGTGATAAATCTTAGTAGTAGCCGGACCTCTGGCAGCTTGCAGAGTGGCAATGACTTCGGCTGAAAAACCTCTACGGGTCAAGGTTTCGGTCTCAAGAGCCACGCCGTCAAACGCAGAGACTTCAAGTCCGGATGACGAACGGGCCCCTGGGTTAACAGGTCCGGGCGAGGAGTAAGTGGGAATGGCGGGTGCCGCCAAAAACGACACCAGTGTCGAGAACCACGTCCTCCTTGGCCAATCCGGGGCTATCAACATAGCCGGAATTCTCTTCCAGTCTGATCCGACGCAGCACCAGAGGAAGTAAAGATATCGGCGGAAACACATAGACTAGCTCGAAATGGTCCCACGGAGCCACCAGAGCAACCACCGCCACAGCCTTCGGGTCCTTGTACCTGGACATGAAGGTCGGTAGTTTGGCATTTGAACCTGGATGCCATCAAATCCACTTGGGGAGTTCCCCAACGGAAGCACAGCAGCGCAAAATTTTTCGGATGAAGACTCCATTCTCCAGGATCCATCTTCTCGCGACTGAGGAAGTCCGCCGTGGTATTCTGGACTCCTGGAATGTGATCGCAGAGATGGCTGGAACCTTGGTCTCGGCCCATAGCAGGATCCGAGACACCTCCATCATGAGGCTGGAGCTCCTTGTCCCGCCTTGGTGGTTGATATACGCAACGCCGTCGCGTTGTCTGTCTGCACTCGGACTGGTAGACCGCTTAAAGGGACCGTCCAGAGTTGTAGGCAAAGGAAAAATTGCCCTCAACTCCAGGATGTTGATCGGTAGAACAGACTCTTCCGATGACCATACTCCCTGGATCCAAAGATCGTTCCAGACACCCCCCCCAGCCCGTCAGGCTGGCATCGGTGGTTATGACCGACCACCTCGGAGGGAGGAAAGATTTCCCCAGGAATAACGCTCCTGGACGTAACCACCATCCTAGGGATTCTCGCACCCTGTGAGAGATGATGACGCTGCAATTCAGAGAAGCTTGCGATCGATCCCAACGACTCAGAATGAGCCTTTGGAGGGCCCTGGAATGAAATTGGGCAAACGGAAGTGCCTCCATGGACGTCAAACCCAGAAGGCGCATACACTTCCGAAAGGACATTGCTGCCGTAGACCTCATAATCTGTACATGTCGAAAGAGACATGCCCGCTTGTCTGGAGGAAGGGACACCACCGTCCGTACAGTGTCGAAATGCATTCCCAAAAACAGGATTGACTTCCAGAGACGACTTCTCCCAATTGACCAGCCACCCGAAATCCTCCAGGAGCTGAAGGGATAGATTGCGAGCCGTCCCCGCCTCCTCCTTTGAGGACGCCACAATCAGAAGGTCGCCCAGGTAGGGAAATCGTAACCCCCTGTCTTCGAAGAATTGCCATGAGGGGCGCTAGAATTTTTGTAAAAACTCTGGGCGCCGAGGCCAAGCCGAATGGCAGAGCCACAAACTGGCAATGGTCCTGACCTATGGCAAAACGAAGGAAGCGCCGGTGAGCCCTTCCGACGGGAACATGCAAATAAACGTCGCGAATGTCGATTGACCAAAAAGACGTTCTGCGACAGGGCTGCCACAACGGAGCGAAGCGACTCCATGCAGAATTTTCGGGATGTAAACATGCCGATTCAATCTTTGAAATCCAAAATAGGGCGAAATTTGTCCTCCTTTTTGGGGACCACAAAGAGGTTGGAATAAGAATCCTCTTCCCCGGTCCTCTGCGGAACCGGTATCACCACACCCTTCTGCAGAAGGGAATCGACCTCTCGTAGTAGAGCGGCAAATAGCTCGGCTCTGACGGAATGCGAGATTGGCAAAACCTGTCGGGGGTCGAGAAAGAAACTCTATGAAGTAGCCTGCCAACACAACCTGTGTTACCCAGGCGTCCGACACACGGGAAACCCAAGTCGGTTTGAATTGGAGTAAACGACCCTCCACTCGAGAGCGCTCGAGTGAGACCCAGACGTCAGACCGCTTTAGCGGGTTTTTTTGCCAGCTTCTGTCTTAATGGAAGTTCTGTTTCCAGGGTATGCGGAATTTGAGAAATTCCCCCTTTTTTTTTTTTTTTTTTTTAAAATAAGAGAGGAACGACCCAAACCCCCAGAGGGTTGACCGGATCATCCCCTGGACCGAAAGGACCGCCGACAACTACCGGCACTAGTCCTGCCAGACGCAGAAGTCACAGCTCTGCGCTGCGGTAAAGCTGTTTCTTTTGCCTCAAAAATCAGCTCTGTGAGGTCAGATTCAAATAGCTGACCACTTTGTAAGCTAAAGATTGCAAACCCTGCTTGGAAACCGCGTTCCACTGTCTAAGCCACAGTGCTCTTCTGACTGTGACTGCCGAGGATTGCGCCCTGGATAGCAGTGACGCAGAATCCTTCAACTTGAAAAGCCCATCTATCTCGATAGAGGGGATCCATCTTGTCACGCCGTCCGTAGACGGTCCAAACGGCTCAGGGAAACTTTACAAGTACACATAGATCCTTAATACTGAATCCATGACCCGCGGCCTCGCAGATGGATATTGTTGCCATCTCCATTTTTCTGTCCAGCAGGTCCTGCAGACTCGCCTTCCTTTACCAGGATATAGGGACATTCACTTCAGGAGATCCAATTAACAATCAACTCCGTAGAAAACGGATACAGATTGTAAAGCCGTCGCGACCTATGCGACTCCTGAAACATCCGGGCCGACTTACAGGAACGCCTAGTTACCTCTCTCTGGTAACTGTAACGCCCTCATGGCTCCAATAGTACGGTCCATGAGAGAGGCAGAGTGTCCCTGTCGATCCTCCTTGTCCGAAACGGACATCTTCGCTACGCGAGAAGGAAGGCACCGATTTGTGTCGCTTCCTTGAGAGGATCTAGCTGACACTCCATAACCTAGAAGGTCAGACAGGCCATCATAGAAACTAGCGAGGGCCTCCATTTTGACACCACTGGAACCTCCGACCGCTGCGCATGACGCTGTCGGGGTCTGCGTGTCAGATAGTCCGCATCTGACATGTCCTTGCACAGTATATGGCAGGTTAAACCTGTCAGTAACTAGAACAGTGTGTTTCTTAAAGAAAAAAAAAATCGCTGAAGGGTTAAAGCTCTTAAAGAGAGAGCTACCCAGCATTAATAGTTAACCGCCTAAGAAGGGGTTAAAGTAGCAGACTCCCCACAACCTTGATAATGAAAAAGTTGTGCGAGCCCCAAGTGCCTCTTATAAGGCAGCAGCTGCAGGACAGCTTTTTATGCCACACTAACAGAAAAACTTTCCACAAGATCGCTAAAAATTGCGCTGTTTTGTATATCGCAATGACAGCCAAAGTTGTTAAGGAGATCGCTAACCGCTTATGCGATGTTAATGAGATCGCCCAGATTGGCAGCTACTAGCGACATTAAAAAATGATCACACAAACGATCGCATTAGTATGCGTCGTTATCAGGATCGTTAGTGGGAACGTATAGTGGCAGTATTAAAATCGCAGACTCCCCACAAACTCTTTATTATTATTGAAAAGAGTGTGCGAGCCCTTATGCGATAACAGCCGCAGGACAGCGCAGTCTGTCACTCATTAGTGCCCCAGAAGGCGCCCGCGCTGTGGGGGTGAAGGGGTTAAGCTTCTGCCTGCGGGCTAGAAGCGACTCACCCAGCTGGTAACAGTGTAACATCTTGCCGGGAGGGGAGGAGGGAGAAAAGCCAGAAGAAGCTTTCAGCCTGCTTCTTTAATGGACGCCGCGCTGTGCCTCCGTGTGCTCCATGAGGGAAGCCGGAAATGGAGACAGCAGTAAAGCGCGCGCTCAGAGCGGCGCGAAAATTCAAATAAAAAGGCGCGCACTCCTCTCCTATGTCCTGCAGGCATCCACCTGCAGACAAAAAACACAGTCACCGACATGTAATGTACAGCGGCTGCCGCAGCAGTCGCTTAAACACTCACACACACATTAATAAAAATGTGAGGTAAAAATGTGAGGTACTCACCAGCCGAAGCGCCACAGGGACCCCCAGGGGTTTCTGGCGCTATGCCCATGCTTCCCCCCAGGGCGGGGGACGCAGTGACCCCTGCAGCGCGGTTTGCGCCCCCGCCAGGGAAGCCATCCTCATCCCCCGGGCCGGCAGGGTTCTGCAGGGACCACCATTAGGGTAATACAGATCTGCCAAGGGAGAGGTGGGAGTCCAGCAGCGCTGAGACTCCTGAGACCTCTAGACCACATTTGGTGATCCAAGTCTCTTGTCCGTAAAAAATAATAAAATCTTCTGAGGAGCTGCTTCCAGCAGCGACCATCCTCTGGGACCTCAAATTGTAAACTGAAGAGCTGAGTAGGAGGAGCCCGAGCTGGAGGGGCCGGTCAACACTTTTTAATCTGAGGTGTCAATCCTATCTGGGCTCCGCCTACCCCACTAGTAATGACTGTGGCTCTCTTCCTTCCATCTGCAGCTGAAAGTTTCAGGGCTTTTTTTTTTTTATAGTTTCTAGCTGGGTTATTCCCATCTTCAGTAATGGGTATAGTGATTGTAAATACAAGCAATTTTACAATTTATGGATTATTAAATTTTTCAGCCATTATTGAGACCTAAACACATTTGTTTACAGCTCTTTAGTTGGAGCAGGCCACCGCTGCTAAACAGCAGAACATGCAACTGTGCTTGCAAGCTCTTTTCTATTTAGCTCGTCAGCGCCGCTCTGAAGCTGCCCAGGATCACTGAAGTGCGTGGTTATCTCGTAATCCCAGACAGTGTCAGTGCAGTGCTTACAAACTAGATAGCAACTGTGGTCTGTCTCTTAAGGTACTGCCACACTAAACAATCCCGCTAGCGATCACAATAACGACGCATACTAATGCGATCGCTAGCGGGATTGTTTTCTATATCGCTAAGTGCGGCACATTTAGCGATATAGTTAACGACGCTATCGCCGTTAGCGATCTTCTTAACGACTTTAGCGGTACAAAAGTACCGCTAAATCGCTAAGAAAAGGTGCCACACTAGCGATATATACTTACCCAGCGGGAGCGCCGACGAGAAAATAGGGTCCGGAATGATTCCAGCGACGAGCGAGATCACAGCAGGAAGCTCGTCGCTGGCAGCTGCCGCACTGAACAACATCGCTAACGGGATCGCTAAATAGTGACGTTTTTTAGCGATCTCGTTAGCGATATTGTTCAGTGTGGCATACCCTTTAGGCAACAGGTTGTAAAAAAAGTGTTAACATCTCAAAATCAGCTGAAAAGGTTATTAATAGTGATGAACCAGTGTGCTCGGATAAGGTGCTATCCAAGTATGCTTGTGTGTTAATAGAGTATCTTCGGCGTGCTCGTATACTAAGTTTGAGTCCCCGTGGCTTCATGTCGCGCGGCTGTTCGACAGCTGCGAGAAATGCAGTCACGGCGACCCGAACATAAAATCCGAGTATACGAAAGATTCTCTATTGGATAGCACCTTATCCGAGCACACTCACTCATCACTATTAATAAGCAGTAAATTGCAAAAGTGATTTTTATTTATTCTTTTACAAGCACTGTCTGACAATACCCATCTATGAAAATGGGCAAAGACTCGTTAACTCTTCGCACCATAGAGGATCCTACAGCTGCAAGTCAGGTGTTCAGTGCTCAGTAAAACTGGTAAGAGCAGACTGAAAGGCTAACTCGCAGAGATTTTTTTTTCTGTATTGTTGCAATAGTCGAGAAGAACGTGTACTGTGTTTATCCAAAGTATATATAAGGACAGCTTACATCTGACTGTCAATGTGTAAGCTTCCTTATGACAGAAGTTAATTAAAAGCCACAAACCTGCCAAATAGTTACTTACCAAATTCCAGGTCTAGAAGGCAGGTCTGGCAGACATTTTTTAACTTGCTACAAGTCTGACACACTTCTGTTTTCTTAAAGCGCATTCGCACCCCTGGGCACCATCGGAAAACTGTAAATGGACGTGCACATATCTGAAGAAAAAGAATAAATAATTATGCACCCCTAGGTCAATGAACTGATGTTCTTACAGACAGTTCTTCTGTGATGGTGGCGATAATGTAAAGATCGTCAGGTAAGGGGCAATCATATAATACCAGACGTGGACACATAGTAAGATCACCATTAAAAGAACCCAGGTATTCTCTCTCTGCACTAGCGATAGTATTAGGGTCACTTTTCGGTTCCAGAATGTGAGTTATTAGCTGAATTAGACCATGTGGTGTCAGTATTTTATAATAATCTTATATATTATATGTTATATAGTATACAGTCAGTACTAACAGAGGAATATATTTGTAAAAGATTAAAGAAGCCAACGTCCAAGTAAACCACGGCCCATAACTGTGAAGTGGAATCATTTCTCTTACCTTGCACTCTTTGCCATATTTTTCTTTGGTCTGAAATTAGAAAAACAAAAAAGTAACAAATAAAGAAAAGCAGTGGTTGGTGTCCTTCCTCTGAAACCATTCTGTATTTATCAAGACGTTAATACATTCGGCACAAATTGCACCAACACAACTTTTTCGGCACTGTAACACACTTCCTAATGAGAGATAAGAGCAGGCGATTATAAGACATCTTTTTAACCCTGTCTTGACAGGGCAATTTTTTGTTTTGGCGCTTTCATTTATTTCTCCCCTTCTTCCGAGAGCCAGAACTTTCTACCACCCACACACACTGCTTTATGGCAGGACGAGATGTTTAGAATTACAGCATCCATTTTCTCATACAAGGTGTGGGAGATGGCGTAATCCCACTCCAACACAACTCCGCCATGGTTTCTTATTATTTTTCTCCAGTGTTCATTGTTGTAAAATTCACTTGCTGGCACGATTCTCCATTTCAGTATGATTACAGTTATACAAAACAAGTGTATATACATTTATTTACTCAAGTGGTGAAAATTTTGGGGAAATTTATAAAATTAAAAAAAAAAAACTTGATTTCTGTGGCCAATTACTGCGACCTGTAACCTTTTCATTTTTCCTTTGATGGAGCTGCGTGAGGGCTTATTTTTTGCATTGCGACCTGGTGATTTTAGTGATAACATTTTGGGGTACATACAATGTGTTCGTAGCTTTTTAGTGCACATATTCAGCACGTCTAGGCACCTTTAAATAATAAATAACTTGCCGCCATTTTAGATTTTCCGCACAGCTTAATTAAATACTCTGCCTTAGGCATGTGGCGATTCCACACACACTTTTTTATTTTGTTATTATTCCACTTGTTTTACTTTATTTGTTAGCCCCCTCGGCGACTTGAACCTGCATTCAATTGGTTGTTCTACAAACTACTAGATCTGGGCTTCACAGGAGGATAATGATGGCAACCGCGGGGCCTTCAGCAAACTCTTGACTGCCGTAACAACCTACCAATTGTCATTGGCCATCGCATTATTTAACCCCTTCCCCCCGCCTGTTTTCAACTTAATGACCAAGCCATTTTTTTTCTATTCTAACCACTGTCACTTTATGTGGTCATAACTCTGGAACGCTTCAACTGACCCACTGATTCGGAGACTGTTTTTTTTGTGACGTGATGTACTCCATATTAGTGGTATACTTTGGCCGATATGATTTGCATTTATGAAAATATTGAAAATTTGACAATAAAAAAAAACTTAGTACAAGGACGATACGACATTAAAAGAGGTCTGACAAGTCGGTGGAACTAACGCCCCATCGAGGCCAATAAAGCATTTATTTAGCTGGATGATGTTATACAGGGCTTGCTAATCACACATAGCTGAATGCTGCTGGGTTAGGGGGACCTGACAGGTTCCCTTTAATAATATTTCCCGTATGTCTACTTTACATCAGCATCATTTTTGTAAACAATTTTTTTGTTAGGCATTTCTCATTTTTCCAACAAAATTTACAAAGCCAATTTTTTATAGGGACCACGTCACTTTTGAAGTAACTTTGAGGGGCCTATGTGCCACAAAATACCCAAGTGACAACATTCTAAAAGCTGCACCCCTCAAGGTGTTCAAAACCACATTCAAGAAGTTTATTAACCACTTTTAGGGTCTTCATCAGAATTACAGCAATGTGGAAGGAAAAAATAAAAACGTTTCTTTTTCCCACCAAAATATTGATTTAGCCCCAAATTATTTATTTTCACATGGGTAACAGGAAAAAACGGTTCTGCAGTTTCTCCTGAGCAAGCAGATACCCTTATGTGGGTGAAAGTCTAAGTTACTTACCGTTAACGGTATTTTTCGAAGTCCATGACAGCACTACAGAGAGAGGGGATCCGCCCCTTAGGAACAGGAAACCTACAGATATAAAAGGGCGGCACCTCTCCCACACATCAGTTGGATTACAGAGCATAAGAGGACATCAAGGTTAATTGGTATACAGCAAAAAATTTTATGCATCACACAGTAACATTAATCAATTGTTTATTACATGTGGACTACATAAGAGGAAGAAGTGCACATAGAACCCGGGTGGGAATGTAAGGGTGCTGTCATGGACTTCGAAAAATACCGTTAACGGTAAGTAACTTAGACTTTATTCGAACATCCATGACAGCACTACAGAGAGAATTACAGAGAGTAATAACTACTTAGGGAGGGACTACTGCCTGCAGCACCCTTAATCCGAAAGAAAGGTCTGAGGAAGCACCCAAATCTAATCTATAATGAGTGTAAAACGTATGTGGAGAAGACCACGTAGCTGCCTTACATATCTGGTCAATCGAGACTTCTGCCCTCTCTGCCCATGAAGTCGCCACAGCTCGGGTGGAATGAACCCTTAGCCTCTCAGGTGCCGGCTTGCCCCTCGAGGTGTATGCCAGAGAAATTGCTTCCCTAATCCATCTGGCCAATGAGATCTTCGTTAATCTACGGCCTTTGTTAATTCCTTGAAAAGAGACAAACAATGCATTGTCCCGTTTCCAGGGATCAGTGACTGCCAAATATTGCAGTAGACATCTTCTAACATCTAAAGTATGGAGTTTTATCTCTTTTTGATTAGATGGATTAGGGATGAACGAAGGAAGAACAATTTCCTGTGTTCTGTGGAAAGCGGAAGACACCTTAGGTAGGTATGCCGGATCAGGTCTAAGAATTATCCTGTCATTCAGGACCCGAGTGTAAGGAGACAGTCTGAATAGTGCCTGGATGTCACTTACCCTCCTAGCCGAGGTTATTGCTACCAGAAAAGCGGTTTTAAGGGAAAGAATTTTTATTGATGCTGCTGATATAGGTTCAAAAGGGGGCTCTGTTAAAGCAGTGAGAACAAGGTTCAAGTCCCATGGCATGATTCTCACCTTCACTATGGGTCTCGACCTACCCGCAGCTTTAATGAATCTACTGACCCAGTAATTATTTGCGATGTTGCTACTAAAGAGTGCCCCAAAGCTGAAACTTGTACCTTAAGGGTACTTGTGGAGAGACCCAAGTCCAGACCCTTTTGTAGGAATTCTAGAATCTGGGTTATCGGTGTTGGGTCCCCTGCTATCACCCCCGAGCTCTGGAGAAATTTCTTCCAAGTCCTAGCGTAGATTCTAGTTGTAACCTCCTTCCTGCTTTTAAGGAGAGTATTAATTACATTAGTAGAAAACCCCTTATCTCTCAGCAGCGACCGTTCAAAATCCACGCCGTCAGGTGGAGGCCCGCTACTCGAGGATGGTAGACTGGACCCTGGGAGAGCAGATCGGGAATATCCGGCAGGACCCACGGGTCGGCTATCGACATGTTTCTGAGACATGAAAACCATGCCCTCCTGGGCCAAAAAGGAGCGATTACTATTATCCTTGCCCTGTCCTTCCTGACCTTCCTCAATACTAGGGGGAGTAAGGACAGGGGAGGAAATGCGTAGGCTAGATTGAAATCCCATTGTAATAGAAGAGCGTCCACTGCCAGAGGGCGTTCTTTGGGATTTAGAGAGCAGAACTGTCTCACTTTCCTGTTGCTTTTGGTAGCAAAGAGATCTACATCCGGTTGACCCCATTTCCGCACAATTAGGTCGAAGATGGAAGTCTTTAATGACCACTCTCCTTGACTCAGGAGATTGCGGCTTAAGAAGTCCGCCTTGATATTTTCTTCTCCCCTTATATGTAGAGCCGTTAGAGAAAGAAAGTGTCGTTCTGCTATCTGAAGTAGGCGCCTTGCCACTTCCATGAGAGGACCGGAACGAGTACCACCCTGGTGGTTGATGTAAGCGACTGTGCCCGATTGTCGGAGAGCACTCGAACGTGGTGACCCTGTAGATATAGAAGGAGCTTTTTAATTGCTAGCTCTACCGCTGTTAATTCCTTCATATTAGAAGACATATGAATTTGATCCTGCTCCCATAAGCCCTGAACCATAACGTCCCCCATATGAGCCCCCCACCCAGGGGGCTAGCATCTGTTGTGACTATTTGGGATATCTCATATTCCCAGGGAACCCCTTAAGACAGGTTTGTCTCATTCTTCCACCAATCCAGGGATTTTATAGCAGCCTGGGACAAGGATAGCTGGCCTTCCAGGTAACCACCTAGCAAATTTTGATACAGCAAGACCTCAGCTCGCAGCGCCCTTGTGTGAAATTGAGCCCACCGGACCGCGGGAATGCAGGATGAGAGGGAGCCCAAAAGAGACATGGCCTTCCTAAGCGACATGGAGGGGTTTTTGGAAGCGTTTAGGACCTGGTACCGTAAGTGAATTAACTTATCTGACGGTAAACTACAGTTCTGATTCTGTGAATCCAGAATTAGCCCTAGAAATTGCTGAACCCTCATCGGATTCAAACGAGACTTTTTGGTATTTATTAGCCATCCCAGCTGCTCTAAGGTAGATATCGCTTTTTGCAGTTGCTCTAGGCAATGTTCTGCCGTCTTTCCAATGATAAGAAAGTCGTCGAGGTAGGGGACTATGAGCATATTTGATTCACGTAAGTGGGCCATGACCTCCGACATAACCTCAGTGAACACTCGTGGAGCAACCGCCAAGCCAAAAGGAAGGGCGCTATATTGAAAATGTCGCAGCGATTCCCCCATTTGGATTGCTACCCTGAGGAAACGCTGATGCTCCATATGGATTGGTATGTGGTAATAAGCGTCTTTCAGATCTAACACCACCATAAAGCAATTTTCAAACAGAAGCTTTATTGCTGAGCTGACCGTTTCCATTTTAAATGGGTGAATAATCAGGAACTTATTGAGGGCTTTCAAATTAATAATTGTTCTAAAAGACCCGTCCGGTTTACGGATCAAAAACAGAGGGGAGTAAAACCCTTTACCCCGCTCTGCTTCTGGTACCTCCACTAAGACTTTCTTAGCGCAAAGCTCCTGAACCTCCAACTCTAAAGCGGCCTGCTCCGATGGGGATGATCTGAGTGGGGTAATTTTAAAGTTATCCCAAGGTACCGAGGAGAATTCTAACCGCAGCCCTGTAGCTATGATGTTAAGGATCCAGCTACTGTTTGAGATTTCCGACCAGGCCGGGTAGAAGGCCCTCAATCTGCCTCCTACCGGCATTGCTAGTCATTGCGAGGGTTTTTTTTTTTTTGTTTCCTTAGGTGGACCCCTAAACATAAACCCTGTACCTCTTCGCCTCTTTTCATCCCATTTGGCTCGTTCTCTGGACGACCTTCTGTAGCTGAACCTCCTTCTGCTGAAAGGTCTTTTATAGGAAGGGGTTGATAGACTGGGAAACTTTTTCTTGTCGTCCCTGCCTTTTCGAAAAGTTTGTCCAGGACCGGGCCAAAAAGATATTCGCCGTCACACGGAATGGAGCAGAGGCGAGATCTGGCTTGAATATCGCCCGGCCAATATTTGAGCCATAATGCCCTTCGTGCTGCATTAGACAGCCCTGCTAACTGGGATGCTAACTGGTCTAGCCAGACCATCAATGACCTGGCTGCACAAATGGCTGCAATCGCCGGTCTCAGGGCACCTGCCGACATTTCCCATGTGCCTTTCAAGAAGGAGTCTGCCTTCTTGTCTAGTGGATCTTTCAAAGACCCCATATCATCGAATGGGATGGAGGATTTTTTAGAAGCCTTCGCCACTGCTGCATCCAGCTTCGGGGCCTTATCCCATCTACCTGTTAAGGATCTTCAAAGGGATATCTTTGCTTAAACGCTTGGGGTAAGGAGCCTCTTTTTTCAGGCTTCTTCCACACTCTGTCTATAAGGCCTTGGATGCTACTATTTAGTGGAAAGGATCTCCGTTTTTTTGGATCTAGACCACCGAACATCAGATCCTGTACTGAGAGCTCTGGTTTCGCCTCTTCTACCCCCATGGTGGACCTAACTGATTTGACACATTTGTCCATCTGGTCCAAGGGAAAACAAAAACGTATAGCGTCTTCTGTAGAAGACGAGGAGGAAGCCGAAGAGGAAGGCGAGGAGGGTCCTGACACAACTTCACCCGTCATGGGCGGCAGGTGAATCTGAATCAGATAAAACTGGTACAGTTCTATGCCTGGAAGATTTTCAGTGTCTTGAGGACGCTTTCAACTCTGCTCTTATTATCTCCTTCAGGCTTTCGGTGAAATCCGGAGTCTCCTCCGCTATCTAAAAAGGGAAGGGGCATAGGGGGGGTTACTATCTCATCCCAGGCCCCTGCCCTTCCCCTCAAATGCCCTACCGTCTGCTGCATGCATGGCTGGCACAACCTTTTAGGGCAAGCGTCAGGCAGAGGGCAAGCACAAAAGGCACATTCGCTGTGCTTGCTTTTCACCGAACACTTCTTCCCCTAGTAACAGACACAAAATGGGGAAAAAACTGCATTACTGGGTATTCTAAGTCTGACGATCTCTTACCCAGATTATACAGCAGTAGGTACCGGATCACGGGGAGGGGCCTTTTTCCCAGCTGCGGAACTTCTGCGGCTGGTCATTGAAGAGGAGCGCTCTGTCTGCTGCTGCTGGCTCTCCTGTTGCACCGAGGGAGCTTCTGCAGTGTCCATCATGAAAATGGGGCAGAAGCGCTTTCCTCTTTCCTAGGCTCCTTATATCCTCCCCCGGATATCCGGGTCAGCAGGTCTGGCCAGGGGTCCACCCCTCCTATTCTCCGCTCCACGGCCCCCCCCACACCTCCCTGCCGTCCCCACAGCAGGCGCCGTCCAATGATGCAGCCGCCAAAAATTTCAAAAAACGCCGGCCGGCGTCTCACTTCCGGTTCCGGCGTGGAGACTCCGCCCCCTTTTTTCCCCCGCTCGCACGGACCCCACCGTACCGATGGAGGTAAGTATAATCCCCCGCTGCATCGCCCCTCCAGCCGGGACACGAGCGGAGATCTCCCCCAAACCCAGCCGCGCTGCTGCAGCAGCGGCGCGCAACTAAATTTTCAAAAACCCGCCGCGCCGTCCATAGCAGTGACGCGCGGCGGGAATTCAAACGCCGCGCGCGTCATAGCAGCGACGCGCGGCGGGAAATTCAAAACCGCCCGCTGCGCCGTCCATAGCAGCGACGCGCGGCGGGAAATTCAAAACCGCCCGCGCGCCGTCCATAGCAGCGACGCGCGGCGGGAAATTCAAAAAACCCCCGCCGCGCCGTTCACAGCAGTGACGCGGCGGGAAATTCAAATTTAAAAATTTTTTTTTTTTTTTTAAAAAAAAAAAAAATCACGGTTGCACCCCTTAAGAGGCCCCCACCATGACAGGACCACAGGAGAGGACAGGGAGAAGGGGAAGAAATACTTACCTACCGGCGCTGGCTGGGAGACAGGGATCCTCTGGATACTGCTCCACCTGCTCCGCACACTGCCGTGGAATCCTACCCGGACCCACCGTGGCGCTTCCAGGGGCTCCGCACCGGCCGCGCAGGTAGGAGATCCCCCCCCGCTACCTGGGTCGACCGGCCGGCCTGGGTCCTCCTGAAGATCTTCATCTGTAGGAAACCCATCCTTTAGGAACAGGAAACCAACTGATGTGTGGGAGAGGTGCCGCCCTTTTATATCTGTAGGTTTCCTGTTCCTAAGGGGCGGATCCCCTCTCTCTGTAGTGCTGTCATGGACGTTCGAATAAAACTACCATTTGGAACCACGGCAGGGCTCAGGAGGGAAAAAGCAGTGACAGGCGGGTGTCGACTATAACTTAAGCCGAGCTCCCGGCGGGGATCACCGTTCCTGTGCCCCGCACGAGTGCCGAGACATACCCATAAGTTAAAAATTGTGAAGCCCTATCTGCTAATTACATATGGGTACGTCAAGGGTCGTGAAGGGGTTAATTGCCACGGACTGACAGGGGCAATTAAATAGTTTGAGATCTTGTGCAGATGGCTGTAGATTCGCTCATCCAAGAGAATTTGGCTGATTATACAAATTACACTCTGACCCGATTCTCTTGGATGATGAGAAGATGGAGAAAAAAAAATCTCCATTCTGTCAGTGCGCAGAAATCGGACTACACTCAGCTGTCATCTAAGTGCAGTTGGATGATTTCCACGCACTCATTAACTTGCAAAGCTGAAAGCAATCCGAATTTCAGATCAAACTCAGGCATACACGATTTTTAACCTCAGACAGGCTGTCTCAAGAAAAAAAAAAAAAAAGTTGTTTGTATGCACGACCCCATAGACAATGTTTTGTCAGTTTGCACTCAGAATGATAATACGGCAGTCTGCACCAGCCCTAAACTGCAGCAATCGGAGCAAGTTCGAGCTGCTGCAGGAAGGTGTCGGCTATATAACACAGCCAGCATCTCCGACATGACATTCTCAGCTCCTAAGCCCACTCCACATACCGGGATCCGACGTGGCGTAATTGTAAATCATATGCAAGGAAAGGGTTAAGACAGCTATGAATTGCTTAGAAAACTGAACTTTTTAGCAACTTTTGTAGAAATGCAATCACAAATGTTGCATTTTATGCCATAAGGTTAACCACTCCACCTATTTCTCGTCATTTTTAAGTTTCGCTACAGTTACTACAGAAATGGAGTGATAATATAGAACATTGATAAATTTGGTTTAGGAAGTTAAAACAATGAGTGGTCTTGGGAAACAAATTGGTCTGAACAAACAGATAAATGTCCCTCATTATGTGCTGAACGTCAAAAGAACGCACAATAAAAAATAAATATAGGGATGATTCAGTCAGTATTAAATTACCCGTCACGGCCTCTACTCGCTGGCCTCGCCCCAGCAGAGACTGTTCTATAGCCCCAATTACAAGGTAACTGTGGCTCCCTAGACCACTATGACAGAGGGCTTTGGGTCAGTATTTGTAAAGCCAAAACTAAGAATGGAACGAAAACACAGAAGATGTGTGAGTCCTTCCATCATACATTGTCTTTAGGGTTACAGTGGAAGGGGCAGATTCAGCACGGTGTTTAGCCATTCTGTATATAGCAACGTTTTTCATGCGACTCGTAGTTTGCCCAAAGACTTGTTTTTCAAAAGTTGGCGGAGCTTTGCCGGGAGGGGATGTGCGAGAGCGGATGCCAAATTCACCATAATTTACATCACAAAAGTGGCGGAAATTACGACAAATGTACTTCTGCACCTGACTGGAGTACATTGATGTAGTGGTGCACAGCAGCCAAAAGATGCACCAAATTCATTAAAAGGTGCATGTCTGTTCATGAATTTGGTGAATCTTACTCCAGCTCACTATTCATTAAGTTTGGAAAGCCATTCTTGATAAAATGGAGTCTTCAATCTTGTACTTAGAGGTGCCACGCGTAACAAAGCGGTCTTCTGCAGCTTGTGTACTAAAGTGACAACTGCAGAAGACAAACAAAGACTGGAACCCAAATAGACAATTCAACTACTGGCCTTTGAGGGGTTAACTTACCATCCTGATATACGGGTTTTCTCCCAGACATGTCTGACAAAGAATTGGAAAGTCCTGTAAAGACAATCATGTATCAGTAAAAGTCATATCAGCCAATGTCATACACAGAAGTATTATTACACAATTGTGGACACGAAGCGGGCGCTGGTGGATAATGGGGTTCTTCCAGGGACACTGATGGACTGTTATGCCCAGCTGGTTGGTGGTTTCAGCATATCATAGACAACTTACTGTCTTTGCCCATATTATTATTATTATTATACATTTATATAGCGCCATTTATTTCATGGCGCTTTACATATGAAAAGGGAAAAATATAGACAGGTACAATAAACATGTGCGAGACAAGGGACACACAAGTACAGAAGGAGAGAGGACCCTGCCCGCGAGGGCTCACAGTCTACAGGGATGGGTGAGAATACACTAGGAAAGGGTAGAGCTGGTCGTACGATGGTTCAGTACACTGAGGATTATTGCAGGTTGTAGGCTTGTCGGAACAGGTGGGTCTTCAGGTTTTTCTTGAAGGTCTCCGTTGTTGGTGAAAGTCTGATGTTTTGCGGCAGGGAGTTCCAGAGTATGGGGGAAGCCCGGGAGAAGTCTTGTATGCGGTTGTGTCTGTCTTTGCCCATAGATATTTGAATTGGCCACGTGTGAGTGATGAGGAATAAATGTGAATTTAGATGTGTCAATTTCACAGCACCATGTGCCTTAACAAGCACTAATCCTCTGTATAGCATATTGTTTTCAGCCTTCATTTAAGGTACTGTCACACTAAGCGAGATCGCTAACGAGATCGCTAAAGAGTCACCGATTTTATGATGCAGTAGCGATCTCGTTAGCGACTTAGCTGTGTGTGACATGTAGCAGCGATGTGGCCCCTGCTGAGATGTCGTTGATCGCTTATGAACGTTCTGAGCCGTTTTTTGGTCGTTGGTGTCCCGCTGGTGAGCCTGAATCGCTGAGTGTGACACCCTTTATGAACGACTTTACCAGCTTCGCAGGTGGGACTAGGTTTTCCCAACGACCGCAGAGGTCGTTATACAGATCGCTGATCTCTGATGAGATCTTTGTGTTTGGAAGCTAACTAGTGACCACATAGCGATCGCACTAGCGATCTCACCAGGTCGTGTCGTCGTGATCGCTAGTGCGATCGCTAAGTGTGACAGTGCCTTTACAGGCCTGTTCACACAATGATGGCTTTAAGGGAACCTGACAGTTCCCGCATGCCCTCCAGCATTTGATTTGTATACAATACCCTGCCTAATAAGCAGCCCTTTATAATGCTTATCACCTATCTACATTGTTTGAAAGTTTTGTAAACTTCACTTTTCCTATGCTAATTATGCCTTCAAGTCAACAGGACATTGTTTCCCCAAACTAGTTGGCCCTCGCAGCATGTTATCACTCCCCTGTGGGCATGACATGATTTTCAAGGGTCAGAGTCATGATCAGCTCTCTGCAAATCTCAGGTATGCACAAGTATTTCCTCGCCCACATCACCGCACCTCTGAAGCCAAGCGTAGGCTTCCCAGCTTCAGAGGCGCACTGCCAAAATGTGGATAAACTGGAGCGGGTGTTCCAATAAAAGCTTGTTTGCCGATTAGCTTCTCGCCTACAGGTATCATAATTTAGGGTGCATGTACATTGGCTGCCTGGACTCCCATGCACACAGAACGATCGGTAATATGATCATCGTGCATTGAATATCATGGTTCTCAGCAGCACATTACTGATTACACAGGATGATGTGCTGCTGAAAATGAGGATTTTTAGTAAGCTTAAATAAACTGCATTCCACAGAGCAAATGAGCATTTGGCTCATTCATTGGAAGATTGGCGGGCGTTCAGACTGGCCAAATCAGGAAACAAGCCTTCCTAGGAACGCTCAGAACTCAGTGTATGCACCCTAAGGGCTCATACTCACTTGAGCCGAAAACGGATGATTATCAGCAGGTAAAAAGTCGGATTCAAATCGGACCAATGTTATTCAATAGGTGACATCTCATTTGCGATTTTTTTCTCAGCCGAAATAGGTGTGAGAAAAAAATCGCAGCATGCTGCGATTTGATGCGATTTTGGCATGATAATCGCTAATGCAATAGATGGTGCTATAAGAAAAAAAAAATCACATGCAAATCGCATGACAATTGCACATAATCGGACCATCCTGAAAACTGTCTTTTTTTTTTTCCAGCAAGTATGAGCCCTAAGGCTGAATTCAGACATTCGAAAACCATATAGGCATATATTATTTACTGTGCTGCCATCATATTCCACAGCGCTTCACAGACATAATCATCCCTGTCCCCACTGGGGCTCACAATCTAGATTTCCCATCAGTATGACTTTGGAGTGTGGGAGGAAACCCAAGCAATCACGGGGAGAACATAAACTCCTTCCAGAAGTTATCCTTGATGGGAACTGAACATAAGTGCGCTGCAAAGCAACAGTGCTAACCACTGAGCCACCATGCTGCCCATATATATGAACCTATTGAGTTTAGGTTGTGATAGCTGAGGGTGGTTTGAACACGAACCTCTGTCTATGCTGTACACCAGGAGGCCCCTTATTCTCAGGATGGGGGTCTCCATACTAGTGATGGTGTATGACTCCCCCTTTAAGCTGTACACCAGGAGGCCCCTTATTCTCAGGATGGGGGTCTCCACACTAGTGATGGTGTCTAACTCCTCCCCCCCTCTATGCCATACACCAGGAGGCCCCTTAGTCTCAGGATGGGGGTCTCCACACTAGTGATGGTGTATGACTCCCCCCCCTCTATGCTGTACACCAGGAGGCCCCTTAGTCTCAGGATGGGGTCTCCACACTAGTGATGGTGTATGACTCTCCCCCCTCTATGCTGTACACCAGGAGGCCCCTTAGTCTCAGGATGGGGGTCTCCACACTAGTGATGGTGTATGACTTCCCCTCTATGCCGTACACCAGGAGGCCCCTTAGTCTCAGGATGGGGGTCTCCATACTAGTGATGGTGTATGACTCCCCCTCTATGATGTACACCAGGAGGCCCCTTAGTCTCAGGATGGGGGTCTCCACACTAGTGATGGTGTATGACTTCCCCTCTATGCCGTACACCAGGAGCCTCCTTTTTCTCAGAATGGGCGTCTCCACACTAGTGATGGTGTATGACTCCCCCTCTCTATGCTGTACACCAGGAAACACCTTATTCTCAGGATGGGGTCTCCACACTAGTGATGCTGTACACCAGGAGACCCATTAGTCTCAGGATGGGGGTCTCCACACTAGTGATGGTGTATGACTCCCCCTCTATGCTGTACACCAGGAGGCCCCTTTTAATTAAGAAAGCTTATGAAAGGGGGTTACTCAACAAGAAAGAAAATAACTTTTTAGATATTGCGCAATATAGAATACCTTTTTTCTATTTTTTGCCTAAACTGCATAAGGACCCAAAAAATCACCCTGGACGCCCAATAATATCAGGGATTCAATCTATTACAAGTAATTTATTGCATTATATTGATTTATTTTTACAGAGTTATGTGCTGAGATTAACATCATATCTAATGGATTTGTCACGATTAATTAAAGAGGTAAGAGCTCTGCCACCCATGAAGGGATGTGTATTCCTCTCTCTGGATGTAGTGGCCCTTTATAATAATATTTCACACACATTGGGATTAAAGGTAATTAAAGAGGTTTTGACTAGTGACACTGATATGCCTGCAAACCAACGAGAATTCATCCTGAGCGCAATAGCGTTCATATTGGAGAACAATGTGTTTTCCTTTGAAAAAGGATTATACAAACAGATCAGGGGCTGCGCAATGGGGACGAGATTTGCACCAAGTTACGCTAATCTCTTCATGGGTGCGGTGGAATCCGTCCTCATTGCGCAGCCTGGATCATCCGCAGGTAGAGTCCTCTTCTACAGGCGTTTTATAGATGATTTATTCATTATATGGCATGGATCAATGGAGGAGGCACTGAGCTTAGTGGATAAATTAAATACTAATGATTGGGGAATAAAGTTCACGGCCACAGTTTCATCTACTTCTCTCCAATTTTTGGATTTATGGGTGAAGTTCAACCACCTGGGGAGAGTATACACATCCACGTTTTTTAACCCCTCTCTGACATTAGACGTACTATCCCGTCCATAAAACCCGTGACAATCTGACCATGGACGGGATAGTACGTCATAGCGATCAGCTGCGCTCCTGGGGGGAGCGCAGCTGATCGCCGCCGGGTGTCAGCTGATTATCACAGCTGACACCCGGGACTGTGTGCCAGGAGCGGTCACGGACCGCTCCCGGCACATTAACCCCTTGCACACCGCGATCAAACATGATGTGATCGCGCTATTCTGAGGGCTTCCTCCCTCCCAGGACCCGGATCCAAGATGGCGCCGGGGTCCTGGAGGGAGGCGGCTTCCTCAGTGCCTGCTGACAGCAGGCACTGAGAAGCTGCAGCGCTGCCTGTGAGATCGCTGGTCTCACAGAGTGCTGTGCACACTGTGAGACCAGCGATCTCACATTTTACAGTGATGTCCCACCCTGGGACAATGTAAAAAAGTAAAAAAAATAAAAATAAACGTGTAAAAAAAAAAATTCCAAAATAAGTAAAAAAAAAAAAAAAAAATATTCCCCAATAAATTCATTTTTTCCTGTAAATAAAAATAAAACAATAAAAGTACACATATTTGGTATCGCCGCGTCCGTAACGACCCCCCCTATAAAACTGTCCCACTAGTTAACCCCTTTAGTGAACCCCTTAAAAAAAAAAAATAAAAACAAAGCAAAAAATCAGTGCTTTATCATCATACCGCTGAACAAAAAGTGGAATAACACGCGATCAAAAAGACGGATATAAATAAACATAGCACCGCTGAAAACGTCATCTTGTCCCGCAAAAAACGAGCCATCACACAGCATCATGAGCGAAAAAATAAAAAAGTTATAGCTCGCAGAATAAAGCGATGCAAAAATAATTATTTTTTCTATAAAATTGTTTTTATTCTATAAAAGCGCCAAAACATAAAAAAACGATATAAATGAGGTATCGCCGTAATCGTACTGACCCGAAGAATAAAACTGCTTTATCAATTTTACCACACGCGGAACGGTATAAACGCCTCCCCAAAAGAAATTCATGAATTGCTGATTTTTGTTCATTCTAACCTCCCAAAAATCGAAATAAAAAGCGATCAAAAAATGTCACAGGCTCAAAAATGGTACCAATAAAAACGTACAACTCGTACCGCAAAAAATAAGACCTCACATGACTCTGTGGGCCAAAATATGCAAAAATTATAGCTCTCAAAATGTGGTGATGCAAAAACTATTTTTTGCAATAAAAAGCGTCTTTTAGCGTGACAGCTGCCAATCATAAAAACCCGCTATAAATAGTAAATCAAACCCCCTTTATCACCCACTTAGTTAGGGAAAAATAATAAAATTACAAAAATGTATTTATTTCCATTTTCCCATTAGGGTTATGGTTAAGGTTAGGGTTGCGGCTAAAGTTAGGGTTGGTGCTAAAGTTAGTATTAGGCTGGAGTCACACACAACGACAAAAAATCGGTCCGTTTTAGACGGTCGATTGTCGGATCAAAATGCAAACATCACACATCCTTCTGGCATCCGATTTTCCTTCAAAGATGCGATTTAGTCGCATGTGTGTGTACCTTGTAACATCCGATTTTCATCCGACTTGCGAGATTTTCTCGCAGGCTTGCAAAACTGACATATAATGGATCCAAAAGAATAGTATTTCAATCACAAAAAAAAGAATAGATATATACACATAGAACACATATATATATATATATATACATACATGTCATTGTGACATGTACATATACATATATTTATAGTTCCTAGACTTCTACATACTGTTATAGCCGCTAATTCAATTGCCGGCTTCTGTGAAATCACAGAAGCCGACATGAAATGATACATTGTTTCCACACAGTTAACCATGTCATTTCCTGTATTTTGATATTTGTTTAGAACTTACAATTACATGAGTGTATTTGTGCAAAATTTCAGACATGTAGGGGTTAATTAAAGGTGTAATTTCGTTGAAAAAAAAATGCGTGGGCTCCCGCTGTATTTTCTCCACCAGACAGACAAAGCAAAGCGAGTGGGGGCAGATAATAACAGCCTAGGGAGGGTACATTTTTTGTGCCCCCCCTGGCTACTAACATCTGCCCCCAGACACCCCAGAAAGGGCAAATCTATAATTAGATTCGCCCTTTCTGGCACTTTGCCCATCTATTCCCATTGCCCTGTAGCGGTGGCGAATGGGTTAATAATCTCACCTTACTGTCACCTTAGTATTGAAAGGTGACCTTAAGGCAGGTTAATAATTGAGAGCTGTCAATTAGACAACTATCAATTATTAATCCTATTGAAGTAAATTAAAAAAACACAGACACATTAATAAAAATTAATTTTAATGAAATAAAAACACATTTTTTTGACCATATTTTATTTTACACTTAATCCGTGCGAAGCCATTGATCTCCTAAAATAAAGATAAAAAATTAAAAAAACATTATTCTTACCTATTCCGCTGATCTGTCATGTCCCACGCTGTAATCCTTCACAAAGGGTTAACTAGCTTTGAGCCAAGCAGTGCAAGTAATCCTGCATGCTCAGCTCAAAGCTCCTGAATGAATAAGTTCCTCTCCTGGCGACAGGAGACGATGTGTTTCATGAATGAAGCTTAATTGATTGTGTCCACTTTCCCTTTAGGTCAGGTCACTAAAGTTAAATTGCCAATAAATCAATTAAGCTCCATTCATGAATCTATTCCTTTACTTTCGCTGGGAGAGGAACTTATTCATTCATGGGGTTAGAGCTAGTAGACAGAATTATCTCCCTGCTAACTGTAACCTTTTAACCCTTTCTGATGGATTACAGCGTGGGACCTGACTGTACATCGGATTGGTAAGTATAATTTTGCTTTTTTATTTTATTTTTATTACAGGAAATGGTTTTAGCAGGAAAATAAAATATGGTAAAAAACTGTGTGATTATTTAATTAAACTTATTTTTATTAAAGTGTGTGTGTTTGATTTTTCTTTCATACAATAGGATTAATAATTGATAGTTGTCTAATTGACAGCTCTCAATTATTAACCAGCCTTAAGGTCACCTTTCAATACTAAGGTGACAGTAAGGTGAGATTATTAACCCATTCGCCACCGCTACAGGGCAATGGGAATAGACGGGCAAAGTGCCAGAAAGGGCGAATCTAATTATAGATTTGCCCTTTCTGGGGTGTCTGGGGGCAGATGTTAGTAGCCAGGGGGGGCACAAAAAATGTACCCTCCCTAGGCTGTTATTATCTGCCCCCACTCGCTTTGCTTTGTCTGTCTGGTGGAGAAAATACAGCGGGAGCCCACGCATTTTTTTTCAACGAAATTACACCTTTAATTAACCCCTACATGTCTGAAATTTTGCACAAATACACTCATGTAATTGTAAGTTCTAAACAAATATCAAAATACAGGAAATGACTTGGTTAACTGTGTGGAAACAATGTATCATTTCATGTCGGCTTCTGTGATTTCACAGAAGCCGGCAATTGAATTTGCGGCTATTACAGTATGTAGAAGTCTAGGAAATATAAAGATATATATATATATACATGTCACAATTACAATATATATATATATATATATAATATATATATATATATATATATATATATATATATATATATATATATGTATTCTATGTGTGTATATCTATTCTTTCTATTCTTTATTAAAGCTGTCAGTGTGATTTTACAGTATAGCCGGGGATGAATTGCCGGCTTTTCTAAAGGACACCGATGCGATTTCATCGCAAGTCACACAGTGTGGTCCGTTTGTAATCCGATTTTTCATCGCTCCCATAGACTTGCATTGGCGATTGTCGACCGACAATCGGTGACAATCGCAGCATGCTGCGATTGTACACGGACGTTTAAAACGGACCACAAAAAATCTGATACTGGGAGCTGCTCCATAGATCAACATAGGTCCGACTGCAATGCGATTTTTCATCGCATTGCAGTCGTCCGATTCTGTCGCCAGTGTGACTTCAGCCTTAGGGTTATGGTTGGGATTAGGGATAGGGGTGTGTTAGGGTTACGTTTGTGGTTAGGGTTGGGACTAGGGTTAGGGGTGTGTAGAGGTTAGGGTTGGAGTTAGAATTGGGGGGTTTCCGCTGTTTAGGCACATCAGGGGCTCTCCAAATGTGACATGACGTCTGATCTCAATTCCAGCCAATTCTGCGTTGAAAAAGTCAAACGGTGCTCCTTCCCTTCTGAGCTCTGCCATGCGCCCAAACAGTAGTTTACTCCCACATGGGGTATCAGCGTACTCTGGACCCTAAGAGTTAGGCCGGCGTCACACTGGCGACAGAATCAGACGACTGCAATGCGATGAAAAATCGTATTGCAGTCTGCCCTATGTTAATCTATGGAGCAGCTCCCAGTATCAGATTTTTTGTGGTCCGTTTTAAACGTCCGTGCGCCCATACAGTAGTTTTCTCCCACATATTGGGTATCAGCGTACTCAGGACAAATTGGACAACAACTTTTGGGGTCCAATTTCTCCTGTTACCGTTGTGAAAATAAAATATTGGGGGTGAAAAATAATTTTTGTAAAAAAAAAAAAAAGATTTTTTATTTTTCCGGCTGTACGTTATAAACTTCTATAAAGCACTTCGGGGTTCAAAGTGCTCACCACACATCTAGATAAGTTCCTTGGGGGTCTATTTTCCAAAATGGGGTCACTTGTGTGGGGTTTCCACTGTTTAGGCACATCAGGGGCTCTCCAAGCACGACATGACGCCCGCAGACCATTCCATCAGTGTGCAATCCAAAACGTCACTACTTCCCTTCCGAGCCCCAACGTGTACCCATACAGTAGTTTTCTCCCACATATTGGGTATCACCGTACTCAGGACAAATTGGACAATCACTTTTGGGGTCCAATTTCTCCTGTTACCCTTGTGAAAATAAAATATTGGGGACGAAAAAATCATTTTTGTAAAAAAAAAAAAAAAAATTTTATTTTACGGCTGTACGTTATAAACTTCTGTGAAGCACTTGGGGGTTCAAAGTGCTCACCACACATCTAGATAAGTTCCTTGAGGGGTCTAGTTTCCAAAATGGTGTCATTTGTGGGGGTTTCCACTGTTTAGGCAGATCAGGAGCTCTCCAAACACGACATGGCATCCAGCCAATTCTGCGTTGAAAAAGTCAAACGGCACTCCTTCCCTTCCAAACTCTGCCATGCACCCAAACAGTGGTTTACCCCCACATATGGGGTATCAGCGTACTCAGGACAAATTGCACAATAACTTTTGGAGTCTTGTTACCCTTGGGAAAATAAAAATTGGGGTGAAAAGATCATTTTTGTGGAAAAATATGATTTTTTAATTTTACGGCTCTACGTTATAAACTTGTGTGAAGCACTTGGGGTTCAAATTGCTCACCAAAGATCTAGATAAGTTCCTTAGGGGGTCTAGTTTCCAAAATGGGGTCACTTGTGGGGGGTTTCCACTGTTTAGGCACATCAGTGGCTCTCCAAATGCAACATGGCGTCCAATCTCAATTCCAGCCAATTTTGGTTGGAAAAAGCCAAATGGTGCTCCTTCCATTCCGAGCTCTGCCGTGCGCCCAAACTGTGGTTCCCCCCCACATATTGGGTATCAGCGTACTCAGGACAAATTGGACAACAACTTTTGTGGTCCAATTTCTCCTGTTACCCTTGGGAAAATAAAAAATTAGTGACTAAAAATAATTTTTGTGGGAAAAAAATAGGATTTTTTATTTTCATGCCCAGGCATTATAAACTTGTGTGAAGCACTTGGGGTTCAAAGTGCTCACCAAAGCTATAGATAAAGTTCCTTAGGGGGTCTAGTTTCCAAAATGTGGTCACTTGTGGGGGGTTTCTACTGTTTAGGCTCATCTGGGGCACTGCAAACGGAACATGACCCCATCAACGTCTGCATTCCAAAACGTTACTACTTCCTTTCCAAGCCCTGCCGTGCGCCCAAACAGTTTCCCCCCCCCACATATTGGGTATCAGCGTACTCAGGACAAATTGGCCAACAACTTTTGGGGTCCAATTTCCTTGAGAAAAATCAAAAATTTGGGACTAAAAAATCATTTTTGTGGAAAATTGTTTCTTTTTTTTTTTCACACCCAGGCATTATAAACTTTTGTGAAACATTTGGGGATTCAAAGTGCTCACAACAGATCTAGATAAGTTCCTTAGGGGGTCTAGTTTCCAAAATGGTGTCACTTGTGGGGGGTTTCCACTGTTTAGGCGCATCAGGGGCTCTCCAAACGCGACATGGCGTCCAATCTCAATTCCAGCCAATTTTAGTTTGAAAAAGTCAAACGCCGCTCCTTCCCTTATGAGCTCTGCTGTGCACACATACAGTGGTTTTCCCCCACTTATGGGGTATTGGCGTACTCAGGAGAAATTGCACAACAACTTTATGTGTCCATTTTCTTCTTTTACCCTTGTGAAAATAAAAAAAAAGTTTGTAAAAGATCATTTTTGTGGCTAAAAAGTTAAATATTCATTTTTTCCTTCCACGTTGCTTCAGCTCCTGTGAAGCACCTGAAGGGTTAATAAACTTTTTGAATGTGGTTTTGAGTACCTTGAGGGGTGCAGTTTTTATAATGGTGTCACTTTGGGGTATTTTCTGCCATATAGACCCCTCAAAGTGACTTCAAATATGAGGTGGTCCCTAAAAAAAATGGCTTTGTAAATTTTGTTGTAAAAATGAGAAATCGCTGTAAACTTTTAACCCTTATAATTTCCTAAGAAAAAAAAATTTTGATTCCAAAATTGTGCTGATGTAAAGTGACATGTGGGAAATGTTATTTCTTAACTATTTTGTGTTACATATTTCTCTGTTTTAAAGGGAAAAAAAATTCAAAGTTTGAAAATTGCAAAATTTTCAAAATTTTCGCCATATTTGCATTTTTTTTCAAAAATAAACGCAAGGTATATCGAAGAAATTTTTACCACTAACGTAAAGTACAATATGTCACGAGGAAAACAATCTCAGAATCGCGCAGATCCGTTGAAGCGTTCCAGAGTTATAACCTCATAAAGGACAGTGGTCAGAATTGTAAAAATTGCCCGGTCTTTAACGTGCAAAACCACCCTTGGGGGTGAAGGGGTTAAACCAGTGGATGTGAACAGCTACCTTAAGTTTAACAGTGGTCACCTCCCCGGATGGATAAAAAATGTACCTTATGGGCAGTACTGGAGGGTCAGGAAAAATTGTACTTTAGACTCTGATTTTGAGGGGAATCAAGATGCTCCAAAAGAGATTCTTGGAAAAAGGATATTCAAAAAAAACTTTTTAAAGATGCATTACAAAAGAACGTGCACCCTATCGCAGATTTGTTGTCTAAATAGAAGGGAGATCCAGATAGGGGTTTTTTTTAAAAACAGAGGAAAAGACAAAGTGGAGTTTAATTACCACATTTTGCCAATCTAGGTCGATAGTACGGGAACTATTACAAAAACATTGGTTTTTTTTAAAAAAAGGTGATCTCATCCTTTCTAAAAGCATCCCTGAGAAACCAAAATTATCTTTAGGAAGAACAGAAGCTTAAAAACTTGTTGCTCCCAGCAACACGAACAGAAAGGAAAAAACAAGGGATTTGACGACTAATATTAACACAGGAGGCTGTTTCGCATGCAATACGCCTAAATGCATGTGTTGCGGGTTAAAAACCAATAATGAAAAAACCTTTGGCACCTTGACGACTCTGCACGTCATGGCTTTGATCTACACTGTGTGTAAACAAACAGTGGTAGTTTCAGTGGTAGTTTAGTGCCGACAGCTGTCTATGACAGCTGAGAGGCAGGGGAAGAGGTGAAGGGACCCATGACACGGTCCCTGCACCCAGATCGCTGTGATTGGTCAGTCAATCTGACTGACCAAACACAGCATGATCGCACAGGAAGCAGCACTTCCTACATGATCAGAGGAGAAGCTGGCGTGGAAGCTGCTGATCTGCTGGCTGTGAGAGCAGGGGGGAGGTGCTGGAACAGCCAGGAAGGAGCTGAGCACTGCCCCCCCCCCCCCCCCCCGACTGATTAACCCTGCTGATGCCGTGATCATGAGTGATCACTTCATTTGGAGGTCATGAAGAGATGCAGGGACCAATAACAGCGTCTCTGCATCTCTGACTGATGTAATTGGATACTAAATGTAAAGGTACTGCCACACTTAGTGATCTCGTTAGCGATCTCATAACGACGCAAGCTAATGAGATCGTTGGGGTGATCTCTTTTAGGTCGCTAGTAGCTGCCAAACAGGAGATCTCATAAACGACACATCGCGGTCAGCGATCTCTTTAACGACTTTGGCGGTCGTTAGGATGTCATTAGCATGTACTGAGCGCTTCTGATTCATAGGAATTTCCAGCATTGCTCCTGCTCTCTGCGTCCTGCTAGCCTGCTTTGCAACTGCCTGCGATCCTCTCTGTGACGCAAAAGAGAACTTACAGATATTGCGATCCACTCCGTGACGCTAAACCCATATGCGTCACAAACGAGGTCGTTCGCAAAAGGTGCCAACACAGCGATATAGGCTCACCAGGGGGACGCCAACGATCAAAAAACGGTCCAGAAACCTAGTGAACGATCAACGAGATCACAGCAGGGCCACATAGTTGCTACATGCCACCACAGCTAAGTCGCTAACGAGATCGCAATATAGTGACGTTTTAGTGATCTCGTTTGCGAATCTTCGTTTAGTGTGGCATACCCTTAAGTAATCTAATCCACAGCAGTGTGTCAAATGCTGCAAAAAAGTAGCTCAGCTACATCTTATCACTCTGTCTGTGACATGTTAGGATAAGAGCTGTGTGTATGAACTTGTGTGGAATCCAAATTTGTTGGAAAAATGAGAATTGCTGGTCAATTTTAACACTTATAACTTCCTAACAAATAAAAATTTTGTTTCAAAATTGTGCTGATGTAAAGTAGGACAGTGGGAAATGTTATTTATTAACTATTTTTTGTGACATATCTCTGTATTTAAGGGCATAAAAATTTGAAAATTGCAAAATTTTCGCCATATTTCCATTTTTTTTCATAAATAAATCGCAAGTTATAATCGAAAAATTTTTCCCCCTTCCAGAAGTACTTACCGAGGAAACAATCTCAGAATCGCCCAAGTCCCCTTAAGCGTCCAGATTTTAAGCATAAAGTGCAGTGGCAGAATTTAAAAATAGCCTGGTCCTTAACCTACAAAAGGCTTGGTTTAAGGGGTTAACATGCCAATTTCCACCAAGTAGTACCGTATTTTTCGGATATTAAGACGCACCGGAACTATAAGAGCACCCAGGTTTTTGAGGGGGAAAAAATAGGGAAAAAATATTTGAACAAAAAATGTGGTAAAAATTAAATAACATAAATAACAACTATTATATGTGGTGTTTTATTATAAAGCATGTTATTATCTGGAAAAAACTAGGGGGTAGGAGTTGGGTGTGCGGGACCAGGGGGTGGGGGTCCTTTTAACTACAAAATTGAAGACGGGGGGGTTTGGAGTAAAAAGGCCCCGGGTCACACATGCGAGAAACTCGCCGATTTTGGGTGTGAGTCCTGTTTTGAACACCCGGAACTGCCGCTGGCACTCGCCCTGGAGCGGGGCGGCTGAATATAAATAGGGGACGAGATGAAGAGACGAGATATGGGGACAGAGATGTTTGGGGACAGAGATATAGAGACAGAGTTATAGAGCAGAGATGTTGGAAGAAAGATGAACAGAGATGTTAGGACAGAGATGTTTAAGACAGAGTTGATAAGACTGAGATGATAGAGCAGATAAAAGTAAGACAGATGTTGATAGAGCAGATGATGTTTAGGGACAGAGGGTGAAGGGGACAGATATGATGAGACAGATTTAAAATAAGACAGATGATGATTGAGAAAAAGATGATAGAGCCAGATAAATGATAGAGACAGAGGTTGATAGGACAGATGATATAGAGACAAAAGTTAAATAGAAGGACAGTTGTGATAAGTAGATGATGTAGAGACAATGATGATAGAACGATGATTAAGGAAAAGATGATGATAGGAAGATGATGATAGAGCAGATGATGATAAAAGAAGATAAAAGTTAGGACAAAATGTTGATAGAGACAGATAGATAGAGACAGATGATAAATAGAGGACAGTGATGATAAGGCAGATGATGTTTAGAGACAAAGATGTTAGAGAAGATGATGTGAGACAGATGAGGTGTAGGACGGGATGATGTAGAGCAGAAAAAACTTTGGTAACATGTTTTTAAGGTTGAAGGAAGACTTTAAGTCCATCTAGTTCAACCCCAATCCTTTCCTAACCTGCCCTAACATTTTTAAATAGGAGGGGAACAAAAAAACCCAAGTGGCAAACAGTAAGCTTCACAATTGGGGAAAAAAATTCCTTCCCGACTCCACATACGGCAATCAGACTAGCTCCCTGGATCAACGCTGTATCTAGGAAACTAGTGAATATAGCCTGTAATTAATTATACTTTTTCAAGAAAGGCATCCAGTCCCACTCTTAAATTTTAGTAAGGAATCACTCATTACAACATTGACGGCAGAGAGTTCCATAGTCTCACTGCTCTTACAGTAAAGAATCTGCATCTTGGATTATGGCCTAAACCTTCCTTTCCTCCAGAGTAGAGGTATGCCCCCTCGTCCCCCGTCACAGGTCTAAGAGTAAAAAGATCATTAGAAGGTCTTTGTACTGTCCCCTCAATATTTTGTACATTGTAATAAGATCACCCCTAAGCCTTCGTTTTTTCCAAACTAAATAACCCCAAGTGTAATAACCTGTCTTGGTATTGCAGACCCCCCAGTTCTCTAATAACCTTGGTCGCTCTTCTCTGCACCCGCTCGCAGTTCAGCTATGTCTTTCTTATACACCGGAGGACCAGAAACTGCACACAGTATTTCTAAGTGTGGTCGCACCATGTGACTTGTATAGAGGTAAAATTATGTTCCTCCTCATGAGCATCTATGCCTCGTCTTAATGCATCCCATTATTTTATTTGCCTTGGCAGCAGCTGCCTGACAATTGGCCACATAAATGTGAGTTTGTCGTCCACCATACAAACCCAAGTCTTTTTCAGTGACAGTTTTGCCAGTGTTTACAATTAAGCACATAATTATACAACTTATTTGTTAACCCAAGTGCATGACCTTAACATTTATCCCCATTAAAGCTCATTTGCCATTTATCAGCCCAAGCTTCTAGTTTACATAAATCCTCCTGTAATAAAAATTATCCTCCTCTTATTTATTTACCCTGCAGAGTTTAGTGTCATCTGCAAATATTGAAATACTACTCTGTATTGCCCCCTAAGGTCATTAAAATATGTTAAAGAGAAGCGCCCCAATACTGACCCCTGTGGTACCCCACTTGACCCCTGTGGTACCCCACTGCTAACCGTGACCCAGTCCGAGTGTGCTCCATTAATAACTCACCCTTTGTTTCCTTATCCATGAGCCAGTTCTTAACCCACTTACACATATTTTCCCCTATCCCCATTGTTCTCATTTTATGTATCAACCTTTTGTGTGGGACTGTTATCAAAAGCTTTTGAAAGTCCATGAACACCACGTCCACTGCATTCCCTTGGTCCAGTCCTGAACTTACCCCTTCATAAAAAGCTTATCAATTAGTTGACAAGAACGGTCCCTGTAAACCTGCTGATACTGTGTCATGAGGTTATTCAGCTTCAGATACTCCAATATAGTATCCCTTAAAAACCCTCCAGGATTTTACCCACAGTAGATGTTAAGCTCACTGGCCTATAAATTTCCAGGTTCAGTTTTGCCCCCTTTTTGAATATTAGCACCACATTTGCTATACCCAGTCCTGTGGTACAGACCCAGTTTTATGGAATCTTTAAAGATTAAAATTAATGGTCTATCTATAACTGTACTTAATTCCTGCAGTACTCGGGGGTGTATCCCATCCGGACCGGGGATTTGTCAACTTTAGTGATTTTTTAGACGCCGCCGTACTTCCTGCTGGGTTAAGCATGTGACATTTAATGGAAGAAATTTTTTTATCTCTGATCATGTTATCTGTCATGGGATTTTCTTGTGTAAATACGTTGAAAAAAAGTCATTTAGCATATTTGGCTTTTCCTCATCCCATCCACCATTTCACCCAGACTATTTTTAAGGGGACCACACTATCATTTTTTAGTTTCTTGCTATTTATGTAGTTAAAGAATTATTTTGGGATTATTTTTACTTTCTCTGGCAATGAGTCCTCTTGCCTCAATCTTTGCTGTCTTGATTTGCTTTTTACAGATTTATTCAGTCTTCTGTATTTATTTAATGCCTCTTCAACTACCTACTTGCTTTAATTCCCTAAACGCTTTCTTTTTTGTCCCTTATTGCACCCCTTACAGCTCTAATTTAGCCATAGTGGTTTCCTCCTAATTCTAGCATGTTTATTCCCATAGGGTATAAATGTGCACAAGTCCTATTCAGGATGCTAATAAACGTTCCCATTTTCTTTGTGTATTTTTTATGTTCAGGAATATCGTCCCAGTTTATTGCCCAAGATCATCTCTTATCCGTTGGAAATTTGCCTTCCTGAAGTTTAGTGTCCTTGTAACCCCTCGACTACACTCTTATTAAAGGATACTGAAAGCTTATTATTTGTGATCACTATTACCCAAGTGACCCCCAACCCTTATATTTGATATGCGGTCTGGCCTGTTGGATAATATTTGGTCTAGCAGTGCCCCCCCCCCTCTTGTTGGGTCCTGAACTAGTTGTGAAAGGTAATTGTCTCTCATAGTTGCCAAAAACTTATTTACCTTTGCTGGAACTGCAAGGTTTCTGTTCCCCAATGTATTTCAGGGTAGTTGAAGTCCCCCATAATAAGATTCTCCTTGAGTTGCTGCTTCATCTATTTGCTTTCGGAGAATATTCTCGTTGCTTCCATTATTTTAGGAGACATTATAACAAACCCCTAATCAATAATTTATTATTTTTCCCCCCCTCCCCTAATCTCCACCCACAGAGACTCTACATCTTCATAGATTCACAGATATCACCAGGATGGGTTTTAAGGATGATTTTACATATAAACACACACCCCCACCTCGCTTATTTTTACGGTCATTTCTAAACAGACTATAGCCCTGTAAATTAACCGCCCAGTCCGTGGCTCTCATCCGCCAAGTCTCAGATACCCCCACCATGTCATAATTATGTTCCAACAAAATTAATTCTAATTCCGCCATTTTGTTGGTGAGGCTTCTAGCATTAGTATACATGCACTTTATGTATCTCTCTGAACCTCTATTCTTTCTTAAATTATTAAACTGTTCTAACCCCACCCCCAAATTTCATTATTTGTGCCCAGGTCTCTATCTGCACTGCCTTCCCCTCCTATAAAATGAGTACCCTCCCCCCTAGTCCTATTTAAAGACCCTCCAACCTTCTAGCCATTTTCTCCCCCAGCACAGCTGCACCCTCCCATTGAGGTTTGCGCCCATCCCTAGCATAGACCTGTAGCCAACGGGAAAGTCGCCCAGTTCTCCAGGAACCCAAACCCCTCCTTCCTACAACCAATTCTTGAGCCACTTATTAACCTCCCTAATCTCCCGTTGCCTCTCTGGTGTGGCACGTGGGACCGGCAGTATTTCAGAAAAATACCACGTTGGAGGTCCTTGCTTTAAGCTTGCAGCCTAATTCCCTGAAATCGTCTTTAAGGACCCTTTCCCCCCTGCCTTAACTTTGTCATTTGTGCCAATGTGCACCATGACCACTGGGTCCTCACCAGCCCCTCCCAGTAATCTGTCAACCCGATTCCGATGTGTCGGACTCGAGCGCCAGGTAGGCAGCACCTGTTCGACGATCCCTGTCTTTGTGACAGATTGCCCTATCTGTTCCCCTAATAATTGAGTCCCCCACTACCACACCTGTCTGGCCTGCCCTGCTCTCCTAATTCCCCCCTTACTGGAGCAGACAATCCCCCGGCTTTCAGAGGACATGCCTGGCTGCAGCAGTGCTACCCTGTATGACAACCCCCTCATCTGCCAACTTTGCAAACTTATTGGGGTGTGCCAGATCAGACTAGCCTCCCTGGCGCTCTTCCCTCTACCCCCCCCTTTCTAACTGTCACCCAGCTTCCTACTTCAGTGTCCTGCAGCTCCACCCTAGCATCCCCCCCTCATCTATCCCATTGAGCGTCTGCTCAGTGAGCAGAAGACTCCTTTCCATATTGTCTATGGATCTCAGTGTTGCCAGCTGCACATTTAGATCCAGAATTTGGGCTTCCAAATGCACAAACGTGGGTCACAAACTCAACACAGCAGTATGCACCCTCGACCGGATTCAAGGACTGTATAATATGGCAAGAGTACACTGGATGGCATTGGCAAAGTGGAGCACATATCTAATGGGGATTTCACCAGACAGCAAAGATAAGTAAAAATAAATAAAAAGTATTAATAAAATATACAGTAACAGCAATTCAGGAAATCCTCCCTTGGAAACTCCCTGAAACCAAAGTCATGAATCTCAAGTGGGCACTTACCACCGTTCGCACTTGCGCACCGGTCACACTCAGCTCGCCACACTCGCTGAAGCAGAAGATTTAAAGAGATTTTTTTTTTCTTCCTTCAGCAGCAAATCACCCTGCTGCTCAAACACTTCAAAAAGACTTGAGTCCCAACCAGCTGGCCCTTATAAACCCTTAATTATGAACCCCCACCCTTAATTAAACCCCTTGTGAATATAGCTACACCAAGATTTAAATGCATAAGTTACCTTTAAACCTTTAAAAACAGATAGTAAAATAAGAGATTAATCCTTTAGAGAGAAAAAATAGGTTAAAAAAGCCCCCAAAAGATAGAACAGGTAGAAAGGCACTCAGCAATCCACAATTCAGCCACTCACACCAATTCACACAGGTATTGATTAAAGTTTTTCAAATACTTCTTCACTGAATCTCAAGTCACACTTACGCACCGGTCACACTGCTGAAGCAGAAGATTAAAGAGAGATTTTTTTTTTTTCTCCTTCACAGCAAATCACCCTGCTGCTTAATGCACTTCCAAAAAAAAGATGATAGAGACAGAGATGATAAGAGACAGATGATAATAAGACAGATGATAATAGAGACAGATGAAAAAAGACAGATGATAATAGAGACAGATGATAATAGAGACAGATGATAATAGAGACAGATGATAATAGAAAACAGAGATGACAGAGATGACAGAGATGATAGAGACAGAGATGATAGAGACAGATTTTGATAGAGACAGATATGATAGAGACAGATATGATAGAGACAGAGATGATAGAGACAGAGATGATAGAGACAGAGATGATAGAGACAGAGATGATAGAGACAGAGTGATAGAGACAGAGATGATAGAGACAGAGATGATAGAGACAGAGATGATAGAGACAGATGACAGAGACAGATGACAGAGACAGATGAACAGAGACAGAGATGATAGAGACAGAGATGATAGAGACAGAGATGATAGAGACAGAGATGATAGAGACAGAGATGATAGGGGACAGAGAGATAGAGACAGAGATGATAGAGACAGAGATGATAGAGACAGAGATGATAGAGATAGATGATAGAGGACAGATGACAGAGACAGTTTGCCCAGAGACAGAGATGATAGAGACAGAGATGATAGAGACAGAGATGATAGAGACAGAGATGATAGAGACAGAGATGATAGAGACAGAGATGATAGAGACAGAGATGATAGAGACAGAGATGATAGAGACAGAGATGATAGAGACAGAGATGATAGAGACAGAGATGATAGAGACAGAGATGATAGAGACAGAGATGATAGAGACAGAGATGATAGAGACAGAGATGATAGAGACAGATGGTAGAGACAGAGTTGATACAGATGATAGAGACAGAGATGCGTTTTTTTTAATGCGTTTCATGTGCGCACGATGCGCTGCGCAAAAAAACGCAAGTGTGAAAGTAGCCTAACCTTTAATTAATTCTCTGTTATACAGTGTGTCTGAAGGACCTGTGATGACATTCATGAAGAGGCAGGGCTTTGGTCATGTGATGCTCCAGTCCGCCCTCTTCATGACCTCATCACAGGTCCTCCACAGGAGCATTCAGCATCGCATCAGCACAGCCCCTGTGCTGTCAGGTATGCGATGCCTCCTGCTGCACTCTGCTCTGCCGCCTCCTTCTCTTCAAACACCGATCTGCCCAGCTGCTGCAGGAATCAGGCGCTGGGGAACCATATGGCTCTGTTATTTAGCTGCTCCCCATCACTGCTCAGCTGATAGGTGGGCGGGAAGCGGCTAATGAATATGCACTGCACTTAAGTATCAGGACCAGGGGTTTCCCCACACTGGATTCCTGCAGCGGAGGGTATATTTTCCTGCCTCCTGCGATCTCACTCCACTGCTGCCACCTGCCCCCCCTCCCACATGTTACATTCCGACCATAAGACGCACCCACACTTTCCTCCCAAATTTGGAGGAAAAAAAGTGCGTCTTATGGTCCAAAAATACCGTATATTTGTTGGAGTGCCCATGTGGCCTGCAATACATAGGTCGGACAATTCAAACGGCCCATGCCCGATTAAATAAACATAGATCTAATATTAAGGGCAGGGTACCAATTACATAGTGTCTCCAGACACTATGCAAATCACCATCATAAAAAACCCGAGTAAATGAAAAATACCCTTATTGGACCATATCGTGGATAAAGGACAAGAACGATTGAGTTTTTGGATATATACTTTGTACTATACTTTGTACCCTGAGTGTTTGAACCTTATGATTGAGAATACATCAAATCATTAAATTAGAGTGGGTTTAATGTTGTCCCTTTCACTTTCTTTTTGGGTCGCTTGGTTCACTGTGAGTAAGGTTTTGATTAGGCTAATGGGTAGTGTGGTTTGAGGGACTTTATAATAGTAGTGGGCAAATGTATAAGGCTATTTTCAGCCCATTTCATATGTTAGTGTACTGTCCCTTTAAGAAATTAAACTTTTAAATCGGGGGTTTAAAATTGCAGTAAATAGTGTCAAGACACGCTGGGAAGGTTCCCAGGGTGGGTTTTAAAATTTATGGGTTTACATTAGTTTTAGGAACTGTATAAGGTCATTTTCCGCCATTTTTATCTGAAAGTGTACTGTCCCTTTAAGAAACTAAACTTCTGAATTGGAGGTCGAAATTGCAGTATAGGAATGTCAAGGCACGCTGGGAAGGCTCCCAGGTTGCGTTTTAAAATTTATGGGGTTTTTTATGAGTTCATGTAGGGTTTTTAATTAGGAGTTTCAAGGGGAAATAGGTTAATTGACAATGAATGCTTTATATGGAGTTTTGCAATGAAGAGGTTAAAATGAACACAACATGTGGTCTAAATTATGTTAAATTACCACCCCTTTATAAAGTTGCTATTGTAATATTCTCCTTTACCCCACCTGATGAAGACGGTTTGGACCGTTGAAACGCGTTGTGGTATTGGAGGAAGAATAAAGTTTGGCTAACATCTATTAAATTGTCCATTATTCCTTTGGCGCCCCTTGAGACCGCTGCACCATTGTTCACAATGCGAAAAGTCTCCATACGGAGTTTAACAGCGGCAGGAGCAGCCTGGTTTATTTGGATGTATCGAGGACCTCTGGTTTACAGCCACCGGGTTAAGGCTAAGTGCACACGATCAGGAATAATTGCGTTTTTTTCGCGGTTTTTCCGCGTAAAAACGCGATAAAAACGCAAGCATTAAGCATCCTATACATGTTAATTGATTCCGCATGTTTTGGCCACATGTTGCTTTTTTTTTCCGCGAAAAAAACGCTTCGCGGAAAAAAATAGCAACATGTTCATTAATTTTGCGGAATGTAAGCGGTTCATGTGCGGTGGTACCCAGGGTCTGGAGGAGAGGAGACTCTCCCCAGGCCCTGGGTACCATATCCCTGGTAAAACAATAATTAAAATAAAAAATAATGATATTCTCACCTTCCGGCGGCCCCCGCAGCCTTCCCGCGGCCCCCGCAGCCTTCCCGCGGCCCCCGCCCTTCCCGCCTTCAGCGATGCTCCCGGCAACTTTCGGTCCCAGGAGTGCTTTGCGAGAATCACCCAGATGGCATAGCGGTCTCGCGAGATGCTACGTCATCGGTGTGATTTGTCGCAAAGCACTCCTGGGACCGGAGTTGCCGGGAGCGTCACTGAGAGGCGGGAAGGCTGCGGGGGCCGCCGGAAGGTGAGAATATCATTATTTATTATTTTTTTTATTATTTTTACATTAGATCTTTTTACTATTGATGCGACATAGGCGGCATCAATAGTAAAAAGTTGGTACACACGTGTCAAACACTATGTGTGACTCGTGTGACCAACCTGTCAATCAGTTTTCCAAGCGATGCTACAGATCGCTAGGAAACGCTAGCATTCTGCCAGCTAATTACGCTTGCAAAACGCTATTATTCTGGCGGGAATCAGCATAAAAAAAACGTGCGTATTTCCTGCGGGAGTAAGTGCGGGATTGCCGCGGAAATTTCCGCGGCAATTCCGCAACGTGTGAACTTAGCCTAATAACTGAGGACCTACGGTGACGTGTCATCCGGTCGAGCGGGATTGTGTGACCATCAGAGGAACACGGAGGCTTGATGCAAACACCGATGGGACGACATCATAAATAGAGAGAGGTGACCCGGAGCCTCATTAATCACACGCTTAATCTTGGTTGTGTAGATGCACACAACCATTACAGGTGAGCACTACTATTGGCACTATTTTTAAAAAAAGTAGCCCTGTGAGTCTATACATGCACCCTTTTTCTTTTCTTGTTTTACATATATTATTTACTGTGCTGCCATCATATTCCACAGCACTTCACAGACATAATCATCCCTGTCCCACTGGGCTCACAATCTAGATTTCCCATCAGTATGACTTTGGAGTGTGGGAGGAAACCCAAGCAATCACGGGGGAGAACATAAACTCCTTCCAGAAGTTATCCTTGATGGGAACTGAACATAGTGCGCTGCAAAGCAACAGTGCTAACCACTGAGCCACCATGCTGCCCATATATATGAACCTATTGAGTTTAGGTTGTTGATAGCTGAGGGTGGTTTGAACACGAACCTCTGTCTATGCTGTACACCAGGAGGCCCCTTATTCTCAGGATGGGGGTCTCCACACTAGTGATGGTGTATCACTCCCCCCCTCTATGCTGTACACCAGGAGGCCCCTTATTCTCAGGATGGGGGTCTCCACACTAGTGATGGTGTATGACTTCCCCCCTCTATGCTGTACACCAGGAGGCCCCTTACTCTAAGGATGGGGGTCTCCACACTAGTGATGGTGTATGACTCCCCTCTATGCTGTACACCAGGAGGCCCCTTATTCTCAGGATGGGGGTCTCCACACTAGTGATGGTGTATGACTTCCCCCTCTATGCTGTACACCAGGAGGCCCCTTACTCTAAGGATGGGGGTCTCCACACTAGTGATGGTGTATGACTCCCCCTCTATGCTGTACACCAGGAGGCCCCTTAGTCCCAGGATGGGGGTCTCCACACTAGTGATGGTGTATGACTCCCCCTCTATGCTGTACACCAGGAGGCCCCTTACTCTAAGGATGGGGGTCTCCACACTAGTGATGGTGTCTGACTCCCCCTCTATGCCATACACCCGGAGGCCCCTTAGTCCCAGGATGGGGGTCTCCACACTAGTAATGGTGTATGATTCCCCCTCTATGCTGTACACCAGGAGGCCCCTTACTCTAAGGATGGTGGTCTCCATACTAGTGATGGTGTATGACTCCCCCTCTCTATGCTGTACACCAGGAGGCCCCTTAGTCCCAGGATGGGGGTCTCCACACTAGTAATGGTGTATGACTCCCCTCTATGCTGTACACCAGGAGGCCCCTTACTCTCAGGATGGGGGTCTCCATACTAGTGATGGTGTCTGACTCCCCCTCTATGCCATACACCAGGAGGCCCCTTACTCTCAGGATGGGGGTCTCCACACTAGTAATGGTGTATGACTCCCCTCTATGCTGTACACCAGGAGGCCCCTTTCTCTCAGGATGGGGGTCTCCATACTAGTGATGGTGTATGACTCCCCCTCTATGATGTACACCAGGAGGCCCCTTACTCTCAGGATGGGGGTCTCCACACTAGTAATGGTGTATGACTCCCCTCTATGCTGTACACCAGGAGGCCCCTTACTCTCAGGATGGGGGTCTCCACACTAGTGATGGTGTATGACTCCCCTCTATGGCATACACCAGGAGGCCCCTTACTCTCAGGATGGGGGTCTCCACACTAGTGATGGTGTATGACTCCCCTCTATGGCATACACCAGGAGGCCCCTTACTCTCGGATGGGGGTCTCCACACTAGTAATGGTGTATGACTCCCCTCTATGGCATACACCAGGAGGCCCCTTACTCTCAGGATGGGGGTCTCCACACTAGTGATGGTGTCTGACTCCCCTCTATGCTGTACACCAGGAGGCCCCTTACTCTCAGGATGGGGGTCTCCACACTAGTGATGGTGTCTGACTCCCCCTCTATGCCATACACCGGAGGCCCCTTACTCTCAGGATGGGGGTCTCCATACTAGTGATGGTGTCTGACTCCCCCTCTATGCCATACACCAGGAGGCCCCTTACTCTCAGGATGGGGGTCTCCACACTAGTGATGGTGTCTGATCCCCCTCTATGCCATGCACCCGGAGGCGCACACACTGATATCACTGCCGGCTGCACTGGTGACTATGAGCAGCCCCGGCCTACTACTACCACCTACACCACCAGGCCTCGCCTCCTGCTCCAGGCTTCATACAGAAGTACGACCACCGTGGTATACACCCGTGCCCCTCCGGTCACTCACCGCGTCCTCCCAGTTCTGCCGGTTATAAGTATTTGACCCGAGAGATGTCGCCATTCTTTTTCAGCCCAGCCACCGAATGCCGCTCGCCTTCTTCCTAGTACTGAGCAAGCGCGAGCTGTGCCAGATCACGCGCAGGCGCAGAGTGTGCTATTCGCAGCTGCGCACTGGTCGTTTGGGTTGCCGTTGGCGCCACCTCGTGGTGTGCTATAGAAAATGCACTTTAGATCTTGGACAATGTGGAAAGCGTCCACACTGTAGACTCCTGGTCTCATATTAAGGCTAAGTTCACACGTTGCGGAATTGCCGCGGAAATTTCCGCGGCAATCCCGCACTTCTCCCGCAGGAAATACGCACGTTTTTTGTATGCTGATTCCCGCCAGAATAATAGCGTTTTGCAAGCGTAATTAGCTTGCAGAATGCTAGCGTTTTCCTAGCGATCTGTAGCATCGCTTGGAAAACTGATTGACAGGTTGGTCACACGAGTCACACATAGTGTTTGACACGTGTGACCAACTTTTTTACTATTGATGCCGCCTATGTCGCATCAATAGTAAAAAGATCTAATGTAAAAATAATAAAAAAAATAATAAATAATGATATTCTACCTTCCGGCGGCCCCCGCAGCCTTCCCGCCTTCAGCGACGCTCCGGCAACTCCGGTCCCAGGAGTCCTTTGCGACAAATCACACCGATGACGTAGCATCTCGCGAGACCGCTATGCCATCTGGGTGATTCTCGCAAAGGACTCTTGGGACCGGGAGTTGCCGGGAGCGTCGCTGAAGGCGGAAAGCTGCGGGGCCGCCGGAAGGTGAGAATATCATTATTTATTATTTTAATTATTGTTTTACCAGGGATATGGTACCCAGGGCCTGGAGGAGAGTCTCCTCTCCTCCAGACCCTGGGTACCATCGCACATGAACCGCTTACATTGCGCATGGTGGGCATAGCCACATGCGGAAAGTAAGCGGTTCAATGCATTCCTATGGGGGCGGAATCACCGCGATTACGCTAAATTAATGAACATGTTGCTATTTTTTCCGCGAAGCGTTTTTTTCGCGGAAAAAAACGCAACATGTGGCCAAAACATGCGGAATCAATTAACATGTATAGGATGCTTAATGCTTGCATTTTTATCGCGTTTTTACCGCGGAAAACCGCGGAAAAACCACGAAAAAAACGCAATTATTCCTGATCGTGTTGCACTTAGCCTAAAAGCACTACATATTAATGACGTGTAAAACTATACATCGCTCTACATACCGTACCATATTGGATATGGTGTGAGTAGGGCCGTATATCACCATGCGACTATTATAACTGGGAAAGGGGGGAGTATAGGGTGGCATGGCTGTGAGGGTGCTGAGTGGCTGGTACTACTGCTGTGGAGCACTGCATAGAGCAGAGATGGCGAACCTTTCTGAGACCGAGCGCCCAAACTGCAACTTAAAACCCAATTATTTATGACGAAGTGCCAATGTGCCAAATGTACCAGCATGATTCTTTTCATGCAGAAATATGCCCCATCATGATCCCCTTCATGTAGAAATTGCCCATTCCACCAACTCCATCATTTTCTACTCCCCATCACCCCATCATTGCCCTCTCCCCACCACCATCGTTGCCCGCTCCCCATCACTCCCATCATTGGCCCTCTTCCCATCACTACCATCATTGGCACTCTCCCCATCATTGACACACACACACATACACACACAAAACCACAGCGGCCACACACACCACAAACGGCCACACTCACCACACACACACTCACCACAGCGGCCACACACACACCACAGCGGCCACACTCACCACAGCGGTCACACACACACACCGCAGCGGCCACACTCACCACACACACACACCACAGCGACCACACACACCACCTTCACTGGCACAGCGGCCAGACTCACCACACACACCACAGCGGCCACGCTCACCACACACACACCCCACAGCAGCTTCACTGGCACAGCGGCCACACTCACCTCTCCGCGCGCCGGCAGCTTCCTTCCTCTCACACATTAAGTGGCGCGGCCACGGCAGGATGACATCATCATTCAGCTCCGCGGCTGCACCGCTCGATGTGTGAGAGGAAGCTGCAGTACAAGGATGAGGCGAGGCTGCGTGCCATAGGTTCGCCATCAGTGGTATACATGTAAAAATAAAAAGTACAAAGCGATGTCAGATTCGCCTCACGGGGGACACCAACGGCGCTATACGATCACAAGGGGCGTACAGAGAAATCATAGGGCCTCATAGCAAAAGTACAATTTTCCCCCCATTCCCACAAAAAAAATTAATATTCAGCAGTGTCACAGAAGAGCATATCCCCAACTTTGCAACCCTTACAAAGTCATTTTCCTTCTATATAGTCCTCCATACAGTATTATGGGCACCACATAGTCCTCTACACAATATTATGGGCACCACATAGTCCTCTATACAGTATTATAGGTGCCATATAGTCCTCCATAAACTATTATGGGCACCACATAGTCCTCCATACAGTATTATGGGCACCACATAGTCCTCCATATAGTATTATGGGCATCACATAGTCCTCCATACAGTATTATGGGCACCACATAGTCCTCTATACAGTATTATGGGTGTTAGAACCCTCTTGTTAGGTTTTGTTTCAGTTTGCTGGTCACATGACCTTTTTTCCCTATTTAGTCTGGCTCCGCCCTTCTGGCTTTGCTGGACTTCATTGTATTATCTACTCTTAAGCTAGCCGGGTGCTTAGGTGCCTTTCTCAGTCAGTTTTGCTTGATCTTAGGATCTCTAAGTAATTTGTTTTCTGTTTTATTTTCCCTGCTACAATTTCTGTTAGGAGGTGTCCACCTTTTCTCCCAGTCTCTAGATCTTGTAGGGATTCCTCCCTCGCAACTATAGGTCTTCGTTCAGACTAGCTGAGGACTTTAGCGGGTCTGGTCGCAGGTTTCTCGTTACATCGTAGGGATTCAGCTTAGTTCTATCGTAGGGACAGATTTCCCTTCTTTCCTTAGTGCTTGTAGCAGAACATAACAGTAAGTCCAGCACAAAAAAAAAAAAAAAATCTCTAAGGAAAGATTTTCTGTTTCCATCATGGTGTCGGTTCAGGATTTGGCTCAACGCCTGCAGGGACTTCCTCTGGAGGTGGCTGAGATCCAGCAGCACGTGAGTAGTTGTTCTGGAGCACATTTCGTGGAGCCAAAGGTACGTTTGCCTGATTTATTTTTTGGTGAACAACAAGATTTTTTTTCTTTTAAAAATGCTTGCTTGTTGTATTTCCGTTTGAGACCCAGATCCTCTGGTGATGAATCACAGCGCATAGGGTTCATAATGTCACTTTTGCGCAAAGAACCTCAGGACTGGGCCTTTTCTCTGCAGCCTAGTGATCCATGCTTTAGATCAGTGGATAGTTTTTTTTCTGCTTTGGGGTTATTGTATGACGATCCTGCTCGTGTTTCATCAGCTGAGACAGAATTGAGACGTTTGAGACAGGGATCAGGTAATGTGGAAAAATATTGTACTCACTTCCGAAGGTGGTCCACTCAGGTGGGGTGGAACGATTCAGCTTTGAAAAGTTTATTTCTTGCAGGGTTAAGTGAAAGGGTTAAAGATTTGCTGATTGCTTATCCTATACCTGGTAACTTGCAAGAGGCTATGCAATTAGCCATATGGGTGGATAGGAGACTGCGTGCAAGGGTTAATGAGAGTAAATCTGCCTTGTCAGCTCCAAGTCTTGAGAGGGACTGTACTGACATTGGAGAGGCGATGGAAATTGGAGCAATGACCACCTCACTCTCTGGAAAAAGAACGCAGATTTGCTGAAGGTTTGTGTTTCTATTGTGGCAAATCTAAGCATTTTATTAAGAACTGTGTGCTTCGTATGAATAAAGAGACAAAAAAAATGAGGTCAGTTTCGCCCGTATAGCTTGTTTAAAACAATAAAGGTGTCTTTCTTTCTGCTACCACTGCTGTTGAGGAGGAATTAATGGAGTTTCGGGTATTTGTGGATTGTGGTTCAACTCTCAATGTGATTGATGGGAAATTTTTGGAAAAACTAAAATTAAAACCCAAACTTCTGTCTTCCCCTATTAATGTGGTTGCTGTGGATGGTTCTCCCTTGAAAAATGTTACTCACCATATCTGTGAATTTCCTCTTCCTATTAATGGTGTTCATCAAGAGAATTTGGATTTGGTAGTTTTGAATAATTTGCCCTCACCGAGTCACCGGTGATTTTGGGGTTACCTTGGTTAAAATTGCACAATCCGGTACTGGATTGGTCTACCAATGAAATTAAGTCCTGGAGTCCTAATTGTTATGACAAGTGTTGTAACGGGCGTATTGCTGCTGTAGTTAAGGGGGAGTTACCTGTACCTATCCAGGATTTTTGGAAAGTTTTTTCTGATAAGGAATCGCAGGTATTGCCTCTCATAGAGATTATGATTGTGCAATTGAATTTGTCCCTGGAGCAACTCTTCCTAAAAGTCATTTATTTAATTTGACTATTCCTGAGAGAAAGGCTTTGGAGGAATACATGCAGACAAGCTTGGCCGCCGGTCACATTAGACCTTCCAAGTCTCCTGTGGCGGTTGGATTTTTTTTTGTTAAAAAAAGGACGGCGGTTTACGGCCTTGTCTAGACTTTCGTGAGATTAATAAGATTACTGTAAGCAATCCTTACCCACTGCCATTGATTCCTGATTTGTTTAATCAGTTAGTGGGGGCCAAGTGGTTCTCGAAAATTGATCTTCGGGGGGGCATACAATTTGTTGCGCATGAAGGAGGGGGATGAATGGAAGACTGCGTTTAACACTCCACTGGGTCATTTTGAGAATCTGGTTATGCCTTTTGGGCTTTCCAGTGCTCCGGCATTTTTTCAGAATCTTATTAATGACATCCTTAGACCTTTGATCGGCAGAAGTGTGGTTGTGTATTTGGATGACATTTTGATTTATTCACCGGATTTGGAGTCTCATTGGAGGAGTGTGCGTGAAGTATTACAGTTACTGAGTGATAATTCACTTTTTGCCAAGCTAGAAAAATGTGAGTTCGCTGTACAGAGACTTAGTTTTTTGGGCTACATTGTCTCCAGTGAAGGTTTTGAGATGGACCCGGTGAAAGTGCAAGCTGTGCAGGATTGGCCTAGACCTATTGGTGTGAAATCAATACAGAGGTTTTTGGGGTTCGCCAATTATTATAGAAAATGTATTAAAAAATTTTCTGTGATTGCCAAACCTCTGACCGATCTCACCAGGAAAGGTGCTGATGCGGTTCAGTGGACTACTGAGGCCATTGAGGCTTTTGTGTTGTTAAAGGAGAAGTTCAGCTCTGCTCCCATCCTTACGCAGCCTGATGTGACTAAACCATTTTTGGTTGAGGTTGATGCTTCTTCTGTGGGGGTCGGCGCGGTGTTGTCTCAGTAAAAGACGGATGGAGTACATCCCTGTGCTTTTTTTTTCAAAGAAATTTTCTGAGTCTGAACTAAATTATGATATTGGTAATCGGGAATTGTTGGCAATTAAACTCGCATTTGAACACTGGCGTCATTTTTTGGAGGGAGCGGAATTTCCCGTTTAAGTCTTCACCGATCATAAAAATCTGGTCTACCTTGATGCTGCCAAACGCTTGAATGCCCGTCAGGCTAGGTGGGCACTGTTTTTCTCGCGGTTTAATTTTACCGTTACTTACATCCCAGGTACTAAAAATGTTAAAGCTGATGCTTTGTCTTCCAGCTTTTCTCCTATGGTGGGTACTGAGGAGGAGGAAAACATTTTGCAAGAGGGGGTTGTTATTGCTGTTTTGGACTCTGTGTTGGAAGATGAGATTCTTAAAGCACAGGAGAATGCCCCATCTAACACGCCGCATGGGAGGTTGTTTGTGCCTGGTACCCTGAGGAGAGATTTGTTTGTTGAATGTCATGACTCTCGGTTGGCAGGTCATCCTGGAATCTCTGAGACCAAGAGACTTGTGGGTCGCAGCTTTTGGTGTCCTGGATGGCAGAAGGAAGTCATTAAGTGGGTGCGTCAATGCACGGTGTGTGCTAGATCTAAGTCTTCTCATACTCCTGCTGCGGGGTTGCTTTGCCCTCTGGAGGTCCCTAGTGCACCTTGAACACATTTGGCTATGGACTTTATTACTGACCTTCCCCCCTCTGAGGGTTTCACCGTCATCTGGGTGGTCGTGGACCGTTTTAGCAAGATGTGTCACTTGGTTCCTTTCATCAATCTGCCCTGTGCTAAGACTCTCGCTAAAGCCTTTGTCAAGGAAATTGTCAGACTACATGGCGTTCCTACTGACATAGTTTCTGATAGGGGACCTCAGTTTGTGGCTCGTTTTTGGCGCGCCTTTTGTGACAGGTTGGGAGTTCATTTGTCGTTTTCATCCGGATATCATCCTGAGTCTAATGGCCAGACAGAAAGGAAAAACCAGGATGTTGAGCAGTTCTTGCGTTGTTTTGTGACTGATAATCAAGAGGGGTGGTCTGAGTTTCTGCCACTTGCTGAGTTTGCTCTTAAACAACCATACATCCGCTTCTGCTGGTTGTTCGCCTTTTTTTGTTGTACTGGGAGACATCCGTCGTTTGGGTCATTTTCCAAATTGGGATCGGCTGTACCTGAAGAGGAGAATTTTTCTGGTGTTTTGGAGAGAGTTTGGACTGATGTGCGTGGTAATCTTCAGGAGGCTAACAAAAGATCCAAAGTTTTTTTTGATAGAAAACGACAAGAGGTTTTGTTTGCTATTGGTGACATGGTTTGGTTGTCCTCTAAGAATCTGTGCTTGAGGATTCCGTCTAAGAAATTGGGTCCCAAGTTTGTAGGGCCCTTTAAGGTGCTTCAGGTTATTAACCAATCTGCTGTTAAGTTGGAGCTTCCTACCTCCTGGAAGATTAATCCGGTGTTTCATGTTTCTCTCTTGAAAAAAGCTGAGGTCTCAGATGGAGACGTCTCGGCCACTGTTCCCCTGGTGGTGGAGGACGGGCAATATGAGATTTCCCGCATCCTAAATTCTAGACGGTATAGAGGGAGTTTGCAGTACCTCGTCGCTTGGAAGGGTTATGGACCCGAGGATAACTCATGGGTGAGGGCGGATGATGTTTCTGCGTCTAGACTTGTCAGAGCATTTCACAAGAGGTTTCCGGATAAGCCTAAGGCCTAGGGGATCCGGAGGATCCTCTTAGAAGGGAGGGTACTGTTAGAACCCTCTTGTTAGGTTTTGTTTCAGTTTGCTGGTCACATGACCTTTTTTCCCTATTTAGTCTGGCTCTGCCCTTCTGGCTTTGCTGGACTTCATTGTATTATCTACTCTTAAGCTAGCCGGGTGCTTAGGTGCCTTTCTCAGTCAGTTTTGCTTGATCTTAGGATCTCTAAGTAATTTGTTTTCTGTTTTATTTTCCCTGCTACAATTTCTGTTAGGAGGTGTCCACCTTTTCTCCCAGTTCCTAGATCTTGTAGGGATTCCTCCCTCGCAACTATAGGTCTTCGTTCAGACTAGCTGAGGACTTTAGCGTGTCTGGTCGCAGGATCAGGTTCTCCGTTACATCGTAGGGATCCAGCTTAGTTCTATTGTAGGGACAGAATTCCCATCTTTCCTTAGTGCTTGTAGCAGATCATACCAATGGGCACTGTTATGTGTTGTGAACGCTCTGGATTCTGAGTTGGGGCTCCCTCTGGTGGTTGCTGATAGTAATGAAGCTGCCTTGACTGACAGAGGATTCAGCTGCGGACATTTGGCAGTCTGGGAGTGATGACTGGGGAGGTTTAAGGGAGAAAACTTCCCATGATCCTCGTCGGTAATTAATTGTTTCTTCCTGGTCCAGATTGGAAGTCAGCTTGCTTTCTGCTGTCTCCTGCAACTTTCAGATTAGTTATTTTCTGCTTGTTTCTGTGGTTTTGTTTTCTTTTGTTTTTCTGCCCTTCTGATGCTACTTTCACACTTGCGTTTTTTCGCGCTGCGTTTTGAACGCACATAAAACGTATGAAAAAACGTGTGCAAACGTTTGTAATCGCTGCGATATTTAGTCGCATAAGTGTGCGCATTGCGAAAAAAAAGCAGCGATTGTATGCAATTTCAATCGTTTTTGCGTGCGTTTGCATTTTTTCGGCTCATTTCACAGGAGGAAAATCCTTGCAAAATTCTTGCAACTGACTCCACCAATGGGACACCAGTGGGCGTGTCTTATGGAAAATCTTTATATAGAGCCTGTTCACAGCCATTCTTCACATTTGCTTACATTTGCCTTTGTGAACATGGATCTGCGCTGGAAGAGTTTCCACTTCAACTTGGATCTGGACATTGCGATGGCTCAGGCTTATGCAGTTGCTTGCCATGAAGAAAGAGAGAGAGAGAGACAGCGAAGATGGCAGCGGCAGCATTTGTGGGTACATCCCATTGTTGAACTCCGGGAGAGCCGTGGAGCGTACCAGGGCCGGCGTCAGCACCCGGCATACCCGGGCAAGTGCCGGGGCCCTGAGTAGGCGGAGGGGCCCACTCGCCGTCGGGCACCCCGGCGCCCGTTAGCGGTGCCAGCACCGCCACTGGGCCCCCCGCTTGCTCAGGGCCCCAGCAGCAGCCGGCGCAATACTTACCTCTCCCCGTGCCTCCGCTGCCGCAGCTCCAGGCTCCAGGGGGCGCCTGCGCCGGCGCTTCCTCTCTCACAGCAGCACCGCTGAATGAAATCATCATTCAGCGGCCGGCTGTGGCAGAGAGAGCGCGGACGCCGGACAGGTGAGGTGTGTGTGTATGCCTGCGTGTGTGTATGTGAGAGAGTGCTGCGGTGCTGTATGTGTGATGGTGGTGGGGGGAGCAGTGATGGTGGTGAGGAGGCAATGATGATGGGGAGGCAATGATGATGGGGAGGCAATGATGATGGGAGGCAATGATGATGATGATGGGAGGCAATGATAATGGGAAGGCAATGATGATGATGATATTAATGGGGAGGCAATGATGATGATATTAATGGAGAGGCAATGATCAGAGTTGGCTCCAGGTTTTTATGGGCCCCGGGCGAAAGAGTCTCAGTGGGCCCCCTTAACACAGACCACGATTCATGATGCACAGATACTGCAGAGAAATATGGGTATAGCACAACGCCAGACACTTCTCTTCTTCCATTACATGACTGATACCTATTGTAAATTGTACAATAGCTCAAAAACCGCCAAATCCTCACAGCGCACAGTACAGACTGGACAGTACAGTCCTCCATACAATATTATGGGCACCACATAGTCTCCCCCTCATCACCCATATAATACCCCATGCAGGATGTCACCCCGCCATCCCCCATATAATGATCTATACAGAATACTGGACCCAATATAATGCTCCATACAGAATACTGGACCACATATAATGCTCCATACAAAATATGGAGCTCTTCTCTACACTGTGCTGCGTTCTGCACTGTTATGGCTCAGGAAAGGGCGCTGTGGAAAGACTCCCCATTATCATCATCATCATTACCTCCCCATCATCATCATTGCCTGCCCATCATTATCATTGCCTGCCCATCATCATCATTGCCTCCCCATCATCATTTACTCCCCATCATCATCATCATTGCCTCCCCTTCATCATCATTGCCTCCCATTATCATTGCCTCCCCATCATCATCATCATTGCCTCCCCATTAATATCATCATCATCATTGCCTTCCCATTATCATCATTATCATTGCCTCCCCATTAATATCATCATCATCATTGCCTTCCCATTATCATTGCCAGGGCCGGCGTCAGCACCCGGCACACCCGGGCAAGTGCCGGGGCCCTGAGCAGGCGGGGGGGCCCACTCGCCGTCTGGCACCCCGGCGCCCGTTAGCGGTGTCAGCGCCGCCACTGGGCCCCCCCGCTTGCTCAGGGCCCCGGCAGCAGCCGTCGCAATACTCACCTCTCCCCGTGCCTCCGCTGCCGCAGCTCCGGGCTCCAGGGGGCGCCTGCAGGACACTGGCGCTTCCTCTCACAGCAGCGCCACTGAATGACGTCATCATTCAGCGGCCGGCTGTGGCAGTGAGCGCGCGGACGCCGGACAGGTGAGATATTTGTGTGTGTGTCTGTGTATGTGTCTCTGTGTGTATCAGTGTGTGTGTATGTAGTGCGGTGCTTTGTGTGTGTGTCTGCTGTATGTGTGATGGTGGTGGGGGAGAGCAGTGATGATGATGATGGGGAGGCAATGATGATTGATAATGATGGGCAGGCACTGATGATGGGCAGGCAATGATATTGATGGGGAGGCAATGATGATAATGGGCAGGCAGTGATGATGATGGGCAGGCAGTGATGATGATGGGGAGGCAATGATGATTAAGGGCAGGCATTGATGATGATGGGCAGGCAATGATATTGATGGGGAGGCATTGATGATGATGGTCAGGCAGTGATGATGATGGGGAGGGATGATGATGATGGGCAGGCATTGATGATGATGGGCAGGCATTGATGATGATGGGCAGGCAGTAATGATGATGGGGAGGCAATGATGATGATGATGGGGAGACAATGATGATAATGGGCAGGCAATGATGATGATAGGCAGGCATTGATGTTGATGGGCAGGCAATGATGATGATAATGGGCAGGCAATGATGATGATAATGGGCAGGCAATGATGATGATGGGAGTCTTTCCACGGCGCCCTTTCCTGAGCCGTAACAGTGCAGAACACAGCGCAGAGGAGAGCTCCATATTTTGTATGGAGCTTTATATGGGGACCAGTATCCTGTATGGAGCATTATATTGGGTCCAGTATTCTGTATGGAGCATTATATGGGGGATGGCGGGGTGACATCCTGCATGGGGTATTATATGGGTGATGAGGGAGAGACTATGTGGTGCCCATAATATTGTATGGAGGACTGTACTGTCCAGTCTGTACTGTGCACTGTGAGGATTTGGCGGTTTTTGAGCTATTGTACAATTTACAATAGATATCAGTCATGTAATGGAAGAAGTGAAGTGTTTGGCGTTGTGCTATACCCATATTTCTCTGCCGTATCTGTGCATCATGAATCGTGGTCTGTGTTAAAGGGGTCCACTGAGACTCTTTCGCCCGGGGTCCATAAAAACCTGGAGCCGTCCCTGTCTCTGTTCTTTCTTTCCTCTTTCTTTCTCTGTTCTTTCTTTCCCCTCTTTCTTTCTCTCTCTCTCTCTGTTCTTTCTTTCCCCTCTTTCTTTCTCTCTCCCTCTCAGTTCTTTCTTTCCCCTTTTTTTCTGTCCCCTTTCTTTCTCTGTTCTTTCTATTCTTTCTTTCCCGTCTTTCTTTCTCTCTCTGTTCTTTCTTCCCGTTTCTTTCCCCTTTGTTTTCTTTTCTCTCTGTTCTTTCTCTTCCCTTTCTTTGTTTATTTTTCTCTCTCTACTTTCTCTGTTCTTTGTTGCTTTCCCCTCTTTCTTTCTCCATCTCCTTTTTTTCTGTTTTTTTTTCTCTGTTCTTTCTTTTACTCAGTACCAGTCAGTGTGATCACCTGTGCTAAATGGGTGTGGTCGGGGCATGGACATGGGTGTGACTAGTTGTGAAATGGGTATGTTCGGGGCGTGGCCTAAAATTTGCCGCAACGTGCTGCGTGCGCCGCAACCTTTGTCCCTCTTTCCCATCTTCAAAAGTTGGGAGGTATGCGGTCGGGATGAATCAGACTCTTAAAAATGAAAACTTAAAAAGTGGCACAAAAAGTATAGAAAATAAGGCGCAAATACTGCAGAATATATGGCTGTGTTTCCATGGTACGGAAACACAGCGCTTTGGACGGAGCGGAAATTCCGCTCTGCCCAAAGCCCCGCCCCCTTCTGAATGCGCGCTCATTCCGGATGTGTTCATGGACACCTCCGGAACACATGCGGAATGACCGCAGGCTACACAGGCCTGTTATTTCCCTTGCGGCGACGCAGCGTCACCGCAAGGGACTATTAGGACATGCTGCGGTCTAAAAAGACGCGCAGCATGTCCGTAAACGCAGGTCTGCCGCCTGCGTGTTTTGCAGCATAGTGGAGACGGGATTTCTTGAAATCCCCTCCACTATGCTGTAACATCTGGACGCTGCGTGTTTGACCCTGCGCCAGCGCACAGCGTCAAACACGCAGCAAATCCGGACTGTTTCCTGATAGTGGAAACATACCCTAAGGCCTCTTTCACACTTCCGGGCGCCTAATGGCGCCCCCGGCATTTTGCCGCAGCGCCGCATCAGAAAATCTGATGCGCCGCATGCGGCTTTTTTGCATTGACTTGCATTAGCACGGATGGCGCCTCATGTCAATGCGTTGCATGCGGTTTTGTCCGGATGCGGTGCAAATGTACATTGCGGCGGCCGGACAAAACGCTGCATGTAACGTTTTTTGTTTTTGCCGGATGGTTTCTGATGTCTCCAAGCATCAGAAACCATCCGGCAAAAAACCGCATGCGCCCGCCGGAAATGTGAAAGAGGCCTAAAGGAAATTGCTCCAGAATGTGGAGAGAGGCAGCAATAATGAATACGGCCCGGGATTCCCGCTGCTGGAGGTTCGTGTGATCTGTAAAATCCCAGGTTCGTTCCCTCCCCTCACAATATGCAGCGATGTCACCCTCAGCCTCATACAGCGGTGATCTGCGGCACCGGACCGTCACCGGACCGTCAAACTGCCCCGAAATGTCCAGCTGCTCTATACAGTTTGTAAACCCACGGGCCTCCTCACTGCGCCCTCTGCCGGCACCTCTAGTATTAGCAGCAGAGGCTGGAGCCCGCAGGAAGCACATGGAGGAGGCTCCGCCCGGCACAGCTAGTACAGGGGAGCAGCAAGATGGCGGACGTGCCGGAGATGTTGGACAGGTAGTGTGTGCCCCGTCCTATTCCTCCATTTATAGGTATCAACCCCGAGTGTGTGTGGTGTAACTTGTAGTGGGGGCAGCCATGGACCTGCACCGCGGTATAACCGGTCAGTGAGAGGACTCTGGGCCAGGGCAGATGCTAACATGGCAGCTCTCTATCAGCGCCATATAGGCTTCACTGAGCTTGTTACTACATGTGTACGGGCCCCTGAGATATCCATATAATATGTCACAGGATACACAGCCACTAATATAAACTATATACACACAGCTGAATAGAAACAATAGAGTATATATATACACATTCAAACAGCAACTGTAAATATACAGAGATACAGCTACAGTGCAAACATTGATATATACCTTGTATATATACAGTACAAACACATATATACATGCTAATATGTATATTATTTATAGTACTCATATATTACATGCTAATATAAGCCATGCATACATATATGTAATTCAGTGATAACACACATACATACAGTAAAGACCAAAAGTTTGGACACACCTTCTCATTTAACCCCTTCATGACCCAGCCTATTTTGACCTTAAAGACCTTGCCATTTTTTGCAATTCTGACCAGTGTCCCTTTATGAGGTAATAACTCAGGAACGCTTCAACGGATCCTAGCGATTCTGAGATTGTTTTTTCGTGACATATTGGGCTTCATGTTAGTGGTAAATTTAGGCCGATAATTTTTGCGTTTATTTGTGGAAAAAAAATGGAAATTTGGCGAAAATTCTGAAAATTTTGTAATTTTCAAATTTTAAATTTTTATTCTGTTAAACCAGAGAGTTATGTGGCACAAAATAGTTAATAAATAACATTTCCCACATGTCTACTTTACATCAGCACAATTTTGGGAACAACATTTTTTTTTTTGTTAGGAAGTTATAAGGGTTAAAAGTTGACCAGCGATTTCTCCTTTTTACATCAAAATTTACAAAACCATTTTTTTTAGGGACCACCTCACATTTGAAGTCACTTTGAGGGGTCTATATGGCAGAAAATACCCAAAAGTGACACCTTTATAAAAACTGCACCCCTTAAGCTACTCAAAACTACATTCAAGAAGATTATTAACCCTTCAGGTGCTTCACAGGAACTAAAGCAACGTGGAAGGAAAAAATGGACATTTTAATTTTTCCAACAAAAATTTTCTTTTAGCATCAATTTTTTCATTTTTACATGGGCATCAGGATAAAATGGATCCTAAAATTTGTTGGGCAATTTCTCCTGAGTACACAGATACCTCATATGTGGTCATAAACCACTGTATGGGCGCACGGCAGGGCTCAGAAGGGAAGGAGCGCCATTTGACTTTTTGAATAGAAAATATGCTGGAATATTTAGCGGTTGCCATGTCACATTTGGAGAGTCCCTGTGTGCCTAAACATTGGAGCTCCCCCACAAGTGACCCCATTTTGGAAACTAGACCTCCTAAGGAACTTATCTAGATGCATAGTGATCACTTTGAACCCCAAGGTGCTTCACAAATTGATCTGTAAAAAAAAGAAAGTACTTTTTTTTCACAAAAATTTTCTTTTAGCCTCAGTTTTTTTCATTTTCACATGGGCAACAGTATAAATTGGATCCTAAAATTTGTTGGGCAATTTCTCCTGAGTACACAGATACCTCATACGTGGTCATAAACCACTGTTTGGGCGCACGGCAGGGCTCAGAAGGGAAGGAGCGCCATTTGACTTTTTGAATGGAAAATATGCTGGAATATTTAGCGATTGCCATGTCTCATTTGGAGAGTCCCTGTGTGCCTAAACATTGGAGCTCCCCCACAAGTGACCCCATTTTGGAAACTAGACGCCCTAAGGAACTTATCTAGATGCATAGTGAGAACTTTGAACCCCCAGGTGCTTCACAGAAGTTTATAACGCAGAGCCGTGAAAATAAAAAATCATTTTTTTTCTCAAAAAAAGATTTTTTAGCCCACTATTTTTTATTTTCACAATGGTTACAGGAGAAATTGGACCCCAAAAGTTGTTGTCCAGTTTGTCCTGAGTACGCTAGTACCCCATATGTGGGGGGGAACCACTGTTTGGGCACACGTCAGGGCTCGGAAGGGATGTGGTGACGCTTTGAAATGCCGACTTGAGGAATGGTCTGTGGGCATCTTGTTACGTTTGCAGAGCCCCTGATGTGCCTAAACAGTAGAAACTCCCCACAAGTGACCCCATTTAGGAAACTAGACCCCGCAAAGAACTTATCTAGATGTGTGGTGAGCACTTTGAACCCCCAAGGGCTACACAGAAGTTTATAACGCCCGGGCATGAAAATAAAAAAATCATATTTTTTCCACAATCAGGATCTTTTAGTCCCCAATTTTTTTATTTTCCCAAGGGTAACATGAGAAATTAGACCCCAAAAGTTGTTGTCCAATTTGTCCTGAGTATGCTGATATCCCATATGTGGGAGAAAACTACTGTATGGGCTCACGTCGGGGCTCGGATGGGAAGTAGTGACGTTTTGAAATGCCCACTTGATGGAATGGTCTTCGGGCGTCATCTTACGTTTGCAGAGTCCCTGATGTGCCTAAACAGTAGAAACTCCCCACAAGTGACCCCATTTTGGAAACTAGATCCCCCAAGGAACTCCTATAGATGTGTTATAAGCACTTTGAATCTCCAAGTCCTTCACAGAAGTTTATAACGCAGAGCCGTATCTAATAGAAAATGAACTCGGCACTCAACTTTAGTATAGTGAGAATAAAGATTTTTATTCACAGTAGTAACACGAAACGTTTCGGTCCTATATCATGGACCTTCATCAGTCACAGATACTACTGGGAAGTGGGTTGATCCACATAGGGAAGAAAGAAAGGGCTGGATATAGCCTGTATTGGTGGGGTGAGATGAGGAAGAGGACAATGCCTCTATTGCACTAGTAACCTGTTGTGAAGGAGTCCGGCAGTGAGGATAGGTCTCTGCATTGGACGCGGTGGCACTCAGACTAGCGGTGGAAGGTCCATGATATAGGACCGAAACGTTTCGTGTTACTACTGTGAATAAAAATCTTTATTCTCACTATACTAAAGTTGAGTGCCGAGTTCATTTTCTATTAGATACGTGTGGGAACCTACTCTGGCACCTTCTTGGTTGTGCACACGGTTATTTTTTCATAACGCAGAGCCGTGAAAATATAAAATCATTTTTTTTCCACAAAAATAATTTTTAGTCCCCAATTTTTTTTCCCAATGTTAACAGGAGAAATTAGAACCCCCAAAGTTGTTGTGCAATTTTTCCCGAGTACGCTGATACCTCATATGTGGGGATAAACCACTGTTTGGGCATACGTCGGGGCTTCGAATAAAGGGAGCACTGTTTGACTTTTTGAACGCAAAATTTGCAGGAATCAATGGTGGCGCCATGTCGCGTATGGAGACCCCCTGATGTGCCTAAATAGTGGAAACCCCTCAATTCTAACTCCAACACTAACCCCAACACACCCCTAACCCCAACCCTAACCCCTACACACACCTAACCCTAATACAAACCCTAATCATAACCCTAACCCCAACACACCCCTAACCCTAATCCCACCTCTAACCATAAACCTAACTACAAGCCTAACCCTAATTACAACCCTAACTCAAATTCCAACCCCAACCGTAATTCTAACCTTAACCCTAATGCTAACCCTAACCCTAGTTCTAACCCTAAGGCTGGGTTCATATTGCGTTTTACCAGCCCGTTCAACACGTAGCGTTGACCGGCTGGTAACGGTGTAGCATAACGCGATCGCGTTATGCTATACGCGCTAGCGCAGATGAATCAGCAGATAATCAGCTGCGGATCCGCAGCAAAATCCGCCGCGGATCAGCAGCAAAATCCGCCGCGGATCAGCAGCGAAATCAGCCGCGGATCAGCAGCGAAATCCGCCGCGGATCAGCAGCGAAATCCTCCGCGGATCAGCAGCGAAATCCGCCGCGGATCCGCAGCGAATCAGCAGCAAAATCAGTCGCAGATCAGCAGCAAAATCCGCAGCGGATCCGCAGCGAAATCCGCCGCGGATCCGCAGCGAAATCAGTCGCGGATCCGCAGCGAAATCAGTCGCGGATCCGCAGCGAAATCAGTCGCGGATCCGCAGCGAAATCAGTAGCGGATCCGCAGCGAAATCCGCCGCGGATCAGCAGCGAAATCCGCCGCGGATCAGCAGCGAAATCAGTCGCGGATCCGCAGCGAAATCAGTAGCGGATCCGCAGCGAAATCCGCCGCGGATCAGCAGCGAAATCCGCAGCGGATCAGCAGCGAAATCCGCCGCGGATCCGCAGCGAAATCCGCCGCGGATCCGCAGCGAATCAGCAGCAAAATCAGTTGCGGATCAGCAGCGAAATCCGCCGCGGATCAGCAGCGAAATCCGCCGCGGATCCGCAGCGAAATCAGCCGCGGATCCGCAGCGAAATCCACCGCGGATCAGCAGCGAAATCAGCCGCGGATCCGCAGCGGATCAGCAGCGAATCCGCCGCGGATCAGCAGCGAAATCCGCCGCGGATCAGCAGCAAAATCAGCCGCGGATCAGCAGCGATATCCGCCGCGGATCCTCAGCGAAATCCGCCGCGGATCAGCGGCGATATCCGCCGCGGATCCTCAGCGAAATCCGCCGCGGATCCTCAGCGAAATCCGCCGCGGATCCGCAGCGAAATCCGCCGCGGATCAGCAGCGAAATCCGCCTCGGATTCGCAGCAAAATCCGCTAGGAAAAAAAAATAAAAAATTTTATTATTTGTCCCTACCTATGACAGGGGGGGTTCATTTACTTTTTTTTATTTTGATCACTGTGACAGTTTATCACAGTGATCAAAATAAATTTTTTTACAATGGAGGGCGCACTGCGCATGCGCCGGCCGGCGGGCGCACTGCGCATGCGCCCGCCATTTTCCAAGATGGCGGCGCCCATGAAGAATCCCGGGCAGCCGCCGGGACGGATCCAGGGACATCGGTGGACCGGGAGAGTGAGTAGGGGACGTCGGAAGGTGAGGGGGGGTGATCGCAGGAGCAGGGGAACAGACAGCGACGGCGGTGACCGATCGCTGCCATCTTTCGATGGCGGCGGCCGATCACCGCCGTGACATGGTGTGGGGGGGGTCAGGTCTCGGTGTCCAGCCATGGCCGATGCTATTGCAGCATCGGCCATGGCTGGATTGTAATATTTCACCAGTTTCATTGGTGAAATATTACAAATCGCTCTGATTGGCAGTTTCACTTTTAACAGCCAATCAGAGCGATCGTGGCCACGTGGGGGTTAAGCCAACCCCCCTGTGGTGATGCAGTAAGGGTCCTGTTACTGCGGGTCGGGTGACCTTTCAGTGACCCCGGACCCCCGACCCGCAGTAACATGATTTATAGCATGACGCCTACGTCGGCGTCATGGGTCGGGATGGCACAGGTTTTCATGACGCCGACGTAGGCGTCATGGGTCGGGAAGGGGTTAAAGATTTTTCTGTATTTTCATAACTGAAAATTGTATATTCACACTGAATAATAAATGAACACATGTGGAATTATATACTTAACAAAAAGTGTAAAACAACTGAAATTATGTCTTATATTCTAGGCTCTTCAAAGTAGCCACCTTTTGCTTTGATGACTGCTTTGCACACTCTTGGCATTCTCTTGATGAGCTTCAAGAGGTAGTCACCGGAAATGGTTTTCACTTCACAGGTGTGCCCTGTCAGGTTTAATAAGTGGGATTTCTGGCCTTATAAATAGGGTTGGGACCATCAGTTATGTTGTCCAGAAGTCTGGTGAATACACAGCTGATAGTCCTACTGTATAGACTGTTAGAATTTGTATTATGGCAAGAAAAAAGCAGCTAAATAAAGAAAAACGAGTGGCCATCATTACTTTAAGAAATGAAGGTCAGTCAGTCCAGAAAATTGGGAAAACTTTGCAAGTGTCCCCAAGTGCAGTTACAAAAACCATCAAGCGCTACAAAGAAACTGGCTCACATGAGGACCGCCCCAGGAAAAGAAGACCAAGAGTCACCTCTGCTTCTGAGGATAAGTTTATCTGAGTCACCAGCCTCAGAAATCGCAGGTTTACAGCAGATCAGATTAGAGACCAGGTCAATGCCACACAGAGTTCTAGCAGCAGACACATCTCTACAACAACCTTTAAGAGGAGACTTTGTGCAGCAGGCCTTCATGGTAAAATAGCTGCTAGGAAACCACTGCTAAGGACAGGCAGCAAGCAGAAGAGACTTGTTTGGGCTAAAGAACACAAGGAATGGACATTAGACCAGTGGAAATCTGTGCTTTGGTCTGATGAGTCCAGATTTGATATATTTGGTCCCAACCACTGTGTCTTTGTGCGACGCAGAAAAGGTGAACGGATGGACTCTACATGCTGGTTCCCACCGTGAAGCATGGAGTAGGTGGTGTGATGATGTGGGGGTGCTTTGCTGGTGACACTGTTGGGGATTTATTCAAAATTGAAGGCATACTGAACCAGCATGGCTACCACAGCATCTTGCAGCAGCATGCTATTCCATCCGGTTTGCGTTTAGTTGGACCATCATTTATTTTTCAACAGGACAATGACCCCAAACACACCTCCAGGTTGTGTAAGGGCTATTTGACCAAGAAGTAGAGTGATGGGTGCTACGCCAGATGACCTGGCCTCCACAGTCACCAGACCTGAACCCAATCGAGATGGTTTGGGGTGAGCTGGACCGCAGAGTGAAGGCAAAAGGGCCAACAAGTGCTAAGCATCTCTGGGAACTCCTTCAAGACTGTTGGAAGACCATTTCTTGTGACTACCTCTTAAAGCTCATCAAGAGTTTGCCAAGAGTGTGCAAAGCAGTAATCAAAGCAAAAGGTGGCTACTTTGAAGAACCTAGAATATAAGACATATTTTCAGTTGTTTCACACTTTTTTGTTAAGTATATAATTCCACATGTGTTCATAGTTTTGATGTCTTAAATTTTCATAGTCATGAAAATACAGAAAAATCTTTGAATGAGAAGTTGTGGCCAAACTTTTGGTCTGTACTGTATATCACTTTATACGTATACAATGTACTGTATATACACGTTTATATATAAATAAATACAAATATAAATCAGTATTCATACATACAATACAGCACTACAGTATAAACGAGTATATGTGTTCAGTACATACTCGCGTACCTATGTGCACATGCAATATTCAGTCCTTGCATACAAATATAAATATCTGGCTTAATAAAGGCACAACTTTTTCTTTTTAATTGCATTTTGGAGTGCTGCCGCTTTTTGTATCTTCTTTACATATGCATTTGATTGAAGTCCCTGGATTTGCACATGTAAATGTGTACACACGCACTAGTATAAACCATGTATACATATAAACAGTACAATGTACGCATACGCACACACTTTGGGAATGACGCTCTATGACTGATGTCACCATTGCATCTCCTGTTCCCTGATCTGTATTATAGTGATGAGGGCTATGAAAAGTTCCTGCAGAGACGAGAAGACTTGCTTCTCAACAATATGAAGAGGATAGTGAGGAAGATGTTGACGACGACGATGATGATGGCTGGTACTGGGAAAACAGCACTCCAATATCATGAAGCATTATACGTCTGGAAGAGGGAGCAACACCCAGGTAAGTTAATGGTAAATGTAATCCGTGATCCCATTTTTACATATGGAAGACATGGAAAGGCTTGAAGAAATCCGAGGTCCCCATGATGAGAAATCTATTGGAGAATCCATATGTAAATGAGGCTGGAAGTGCTCAGGGGGCGTGTTCGTGTACTTGGAATGCATTATTTAAGTGCAGTCACACACCCCAGTGCACTTAAATCCTCATTTACATTTGGCTTCTCCAATAGATTTTTCATGACATGCACCTCTGATCTCTGTATAAAAAAAAAAGTATTGGGTGACAAAAACTAATATAGTCATACCAGGGCTTCCATATATACAAACGTGCTGAGAGGTTCCCTTTAATAAATCAGTGGGCTTATCAGGGCACAGTAACTTCCTAATAACTGTGCTCATCAGTGATTGACAGCTCCCTGTATGCACAGGGGTCTTCAGTACACGCTTTTTACTGTTTTTCAGGCTAACAGGCAAGATATGAAAACTGGTTCATCCAAGGTCTACACAGCAACAGACAAGGTCCTCCAGAAGTATGAAAACAAGATTAATCTAGGTATGATGTCTGTATATTATGCTGCACAAGAGAGCGTGGCACACTCCTGTCTCAGTATCCAACATGGGGGTCATCCACATGTCATGTGAACCGACAGCATGCGGCTGTCACCCGTGCTGCATCCATGTTCTGTCAGTTACCAAACCTATTAACCCTAAAGCGTAGTCCTATGCTACAGTTAATTCACCTATGTATTTTCATAATATTACAACAATTACCTTATGGCAACCATTCACATTAGACTAATAAAGTTGTCCGAAACCGCCAATATAGGTGGATGTGCCGATAGTCTTTCGTGTATGGCGGCCTCTCGACTCTTTCTGACATGTCGGGGCAGAGAAGGATCTGGCAAGGAGACAATGTACAGACTGAGTAGCACTGTAAGGTTCAAATGCACTTTGCTCTGTGGACACCATAGAAAGGAAGGGATTTTTTTTCTAAATATGTTAAAAGTGTTGTTTGGGAATCTTAGCTACGTCTTCAATATCAGATTAGTGGGGTCCGACACTCCGTATCCCCACCAGTCGGCTGTTAACGCCGGAGGTGGACAGATGTACGCAGAGCTGCACTGCACGGCCGTGTCTAGCTGCAGCTGCTGATAACTGGACATCTTCTCCCATTCCCTTAAAAAGGAGCTGATCCGCTGTACTCGGCCACCCTGGACATCCCCATTAAATTTTAAGCGAATTAGAATTTAATCCCATAAAATGCTTTTTAAGTTGTTTGGTGCTTGACCTGCACGGCTGCTGCGTGTTACAAGTATTCAAAAATAGTCATGCAGATTTGGTAGGAATGGTTTTGTAACATGGGCACAAGGATCATTGTGGTTTGGGTCATCGCATCTTTTTGCTTACCTGGGACTGTCTAGTTAGTCTAAATTATTATTTACCTGGGAGTGTCTAATTTAGAAAACATTTTTTTTATATGGTCTGCTTCTCTGTGCCTCCACATCTTGATGAATGTGACAAGTAGTTTTCAAAATAGTGAATGTGACTTACTTTCAATTGACACCTCATCTTTAGGCCTCACTTAGATTTCCTTCTTTGGAGTAAAGGTGCTATCCGCAGTTTTCACTGATAGGATTCGTACCTGTGATAGGCTATCGAGCCATTCACATGTCCGTGATTGTCCAAGGAAAATCAGAGACGTGAAAATCGGCACAGCAATTCTATGGATGTGTGAAAAAAAATTAGACCGCATTCTAATGACATCGATATTCATGGACTGTCAAAAAGGAAAAGGTGGAGAATTTTTTTTCCCTCCACATACAAGAAAAGCTCGCTCCAGCCATAGTCATCAGTCTATTTTTGTCGTACTTGAGAAAATCAGATTTCTGAATGAAGCCAAACATTTAGGAATTGGCCTCCATTTCCTGTTTACTTGAGGAGACTGGAACATCCTGGGGTGGTATAGTGAATAAAAAGCGATCCCATTGTCCCCCGTCACAGGAGAAGCAAGGTGCTGCTGGGAAATTTAGTTTTAGTAGATAATAGGACCACCCATTGAGCTCTTAAGCTGGATGCACCAAGGGGCAGGAGGTAAAAAGTGACAAAAAAGTGCAAGAAAGAAACTTTATTGGGCTTGGTCTGCGAATTAAAATGGTGTTCCCAAAATATCGGTGATCCTGAGATCAGGGCTCCGGAACTTTCTGTAGAGCCCTGTCCTGAATGGAGCGGAGGTGAGCATGCACGGCCTTCACTTTACTCCATATTTATAGCACTGCCAGATATAACGTAGCGCTTGGCTTTTTCCCGCTGTCTTTTAACCATTGAATGGCGCAGCGGTCGATCCTGTGCACCTCCGCTCCATTCAGGATGGGGCTTTGCAGAACCTGTTCTCACAATTAGAGCCCTGATCTAAGGATCAAGCGATCAGCAAGTTATCCTGTATTCATGTTATTTTCCTGCAAAACTTTAATAGTTTAATATTGCTATTGTAGAAATATCGCTTTGTTTTCTAGGTAAACTGTGTCTTTCTGACTCCGTTATGAACAAAATCACTGAGAAATCAAGACAAAAAGAATCAGTCCAGTGAGTATACACCTCTCCATTCATTGTCTGCCTGGATGTGGTGAGTGGCGAATGCTGAGTGTCCCCTCTCTGCACATCAAATATTTATGGAATATCCTTTGGATAACCAATTATTATTTATGCTTTTAATCTCAATTATCAGTATTCTTGGTAATAAAAAAGAAAAATCACCCATGTGTTGGCTCAATGCAAAGTGTAAGATGATACAATCTATTCATGTAATCTTTACTTTTCCAACACTAGGTACCGGGTTAAAGACAAGTCTGATAGGGCTACTGTTGAACAGGTATGTTTTCTTCTGAACAGTGTCATAAATGAATTCCAGTTGTTTAACACATGCCTAAGAGAAAGATGCCAGTGTGTGCTGAAGTGTTTCCTGTATGTTGAGGGGACCCCCTCAGCAGGTGCAGGCGTCTCATGTATGTATGAGATCCTGCTTCTTTTTGACCATCGGTTGTTGCTCTGATTGGAGTTGACCATTTTTCCTTGTTATAATGGTTTTTCTGTAGCCCTCTGAGTATATATACAAATATTGATGTCCAAGTATAACCCTGATTCATGACATGTCTTTGCATTATGCAGTGCATGTTCTCTGGTCCTGCAGATCAGCATCTGTGAGAAGAGTGACTACACAGTGCATGGAGATGTGGTGTTCATCTCCGTTCACCGTTGACATCCAGTGCCTGTGAGACCTGCTGAAAGCTCATTTGGGGTGGGGCGCATGTGTCAGACCCCCACTAGTTTGACATTGATTATGTTTCCTAAGGATAGTTCATCAACATTTTAATCCCAGACAACCCCTTTAATTTTATATGAAAATCACCAGTAAACTGAAAGCAATGGGCTTTATTTCTCAGGTTCTGGATCCACGGACAAGGATGATTCTGTTTAAGATGCTTACTAGAGGAGTAATATCTGAAATCAATGGCTGTATCAGCACAGGCAAAGAAGTAAGTGCGTATGTATGTCTGTATCCATCACACAGGGTAGTGCGCTAGCCAGTAAGTTATCCCCATCCTTAGAATAGAGGACAACTGTTTTCACTGGACAACACCTTTGAGGAAGGAGCCAAGATTGTACCCTTTAGACTGCATTCACACATCTGTGTTTCAACATCTCTTATTCAGACTCACTACCAATCTCCAGACGCTATCTCCACAGCCACATAGGCAAACATGAGACTGTCAAGTTGGGGCCAGTCTGTCATCACGATCCTTAAGCCCCCGTCTCACATAGCGAGATCGCTGAAGCGTCACCGATTTTGTGACGCAACAGCGACCTAGCCAGCAATCTCGCTACATGTGACACGCAGCGGCGACCGGCACCCCTGCTGGATATTGCTGATCGTCCTCTAATGTCCTGGACCATTTTTTCATCGTTGGTGTTTAGATGGCCAGCGCGCATCGCTGCTTGTGACAGCGGTAGACCATTGATCAGCGAGCTCCCAGCGCCGTACAGCAGACGCTGGGAGCTGGTATCCAGGGTAAACAGCAGGTAACTAAGCGCCGCGCGGTGCTTAGTTACCCGCTGTTTACCCTGGATACCAGCGTGCTCGCTGGTCCTGATCGCTGGTGAGTCTGCCTATGTGACAGCTCACCAGCGATCAACCAACGATGTCCCAGCCATCAAATCCACGTCAGATTGTTGGTGGGATCGCTGGGACATTGAAGCGTGTAACAGGGCCCTTACTCAGAGGTGTGAATCCAGCCTTTCATTGTCTAAGATAATTTTAGTAAAAATGGTGTGGCATATATTCTGCACAGTGCACCAACTTTTCTTAGTGATTATATTTTCAGTAGCCCTGATTTGGTTAAGAGTTTTATTTGAAAGGATGTTGGGGTGTTTAAAGGGGTACTCCGTGGAGATAAAAAAAAACCCTTTGCGTCACAGATCAAGCATCGTGGCCTGCTCCTGGCTTCTAGTAGCAGCCAGCCCCCTTTAAGGGAGAGGGAGCAGTGAAGAGCAGCTCCAGTATCACACTGAACTGCAAGTGCTGTGAGGGTTACAAACAGCAGCATTCATGCTATCTTTATAGTTTATGAAGGCACAGCCATAAGAATAATTTTTTATCTCCCCAGAATACCCCTTTAAGGTGAGATAAGAATCGTACGGTATCCTAAGAGAAAGGAAGGACTCGCGTTACTGAATTAGGAGCTGTATTATTTGGACCCACAGATCCTGTACTTGGGGAGTATTAAGTAACAAGAAAAAATATATACTACCAACAGATTACAGTAAAAATGGATTTGGTTATATAAAGCTCGTTTTTTTTGGACATAAATGAAAAAATTATGGAATATAGAGGGATTTTTTGTTGTACAAAAGTCTAGGATAATTATTTTTACTTGAATAAACTTTCTGGGTTCACGAAGTGAATAAAGAAAATATATTAAATCTCTGAGTGAGATGTCACATTCTCAATCAAAGATCTTCAACATAGATTTGCACAAAAGTTCTTAATATATTCAACCATTTAATTCACTTAGGGAACACTCCATATAGATAATGTTACCAAAATATGCAGCACTGCTGGATGACTGGCTGAGAAAATACTCTTTTATATCCAAGAATAAGTGGAAATATGAGTTCGGTGATATCATGGAATTGGAAAAATTATGCAAGGTGATGTTAAACCTCACAAACTAACTCTCGTTGTAAGACTTACTGTATATACTCAAGTATAAGCCAAGTTTTTCAGCTCATTTTTTGTGCTGAAAAAGCCCCCCTCGGATTCTAGTCGAGTGAGGGTCCCAGAAGACTGAAGGGGAGCGGGAGCAGCAGGTCACAGGAGGCAGGAGCCGTCTGCTGCGGTTATAGCCTGTGCCCACTGCTAAAGAGAATGATTATTCACTGCGCTCACCGTGAATATTCATTTCTCTTTAATAGCGGGCACAGTAGTCGGCTTAGCAGCGGGCACACGTGATCGCCCCGCTGCAAGAGAGCGCAGGGATGGTAAGTAGGATGGTTTGGTTTTTTTTTTATGTTTTTCTAATGGGGTCCATACATACCAGGATAGGGATGAGGAGCCATGCATACCAGGTTGGGGATGAGGAGCCATGCATACCAGGATGTCGGGATGAGAGGAGCCATGTATGCCAGGATGGAGATGAGGAGCCATGTATGCCAGGATGGAGATGAGGAGCCATGTATGCCAGGATGGAGATGAGGAGCCATGTATGCCAGGATGGAGATGAGGAGCCATGCATGCCAGGATGGAGATGAGGAGCCATGCATGCCAGGATGGAGATGAGGAGCCATGCATGCCAGGATGGAGATGAGGAGCCATGCATGCCAGGATGGAGATGAGGAGCCATGCATGCCAGGATGGAGATGAGGAGCCATGCATGCCAGGATGGAGATGAGGAGCCATGCATGCCAGGATGGAGATGAGGAGCCATGCATGCCAGGATGGAGATGAGGAGCCATGCATGCCAGGATGGAGATGAGGAGCCATGCATGCCAGGATGGAGATGAGGAGCCATGCATGCCAGGATGGAGATGAGGAGCCATGCATGCCAGGATGGAGATGAGGAGCCATGCATGCCAGGATAGGGATGAGGAGCCATGCAAACCAGCTGCGAGAGAGCGCATGGATGGTAAGTAGGATGTTTTTTTTTTTAATGTTTTTCTAATGGGGTCCATGCATACCCGGATAGGGATGAGGAGCCATGCATACCAGGTTAGTGATATGGAGCCATGCATACCAGGATAGGGATGAGGAGCCATGCATACCAGGATAGGGATGGGGAGCCATGCATGCCAGGATAGGGATGAGGGGGCCATGCTTACCAGGATGGGGATGAGGAGCCATGCATGCCAGGATGGAGATGAGGAGCCATATGCATGCCAGGATGGGGATAAGGAGCCATGCATGCCACGATGGGGATGAGGAGCCATGCATGCCAGGATGGGGATGAGGAGCCATGCATACCAGGCGTATACTTTTGTGGTAAAATGACATTCCTCGGCTTATACTCGAGTATATACGGTAATTTATTTTTCTCCTTCGTCTCATTGGGAGACACAGACCATGGGTGTTATGCTGCTGCCACTAGGAGGACACTAAGCTAATACACAAAGAAATTGGCTCCTCCGCAGTATACACCCTCTGCTGGCTTTAGCCTGAACCAGTTCTTGCTTAGTATCTGTAGGAGGCACTAGGGTCTGGCTTCAGACCCCAATTTTTTTCTAACTTTTTCATTTTGTTCTAATTTTATTTTTCCTTTTTTTCATGGAATAGAAGGGCGACGGGGTCTTATAGAAAAGTCCCACTCTCCCAAAAATCTTCAGCAGGAGGGAACGCGGCGTGTCGCCTCCCCGTACCCCTTCCTGCAACGATATCACGCCTGAGCTTTTTTTTTGGGGCGACTGATCCCTTTAATGGGTCCATTCTCCCCATACCTTCAACGGACTTGAACATGGGGTGTCGCCCCCATGTACCCCCTTCTGGAGCGAGGCCTCAAGACGGTCTGGAGTCCCCCTCTGCACCACCACTGAAAAAGCGCCTGGTGCTGGGAATTTAACCCTCTCCGCCTCCCTATCAAAGGGATGGCGGATTGAGGATGCACGACCGCATGGGCCGCTGGCCCCAACAGCTGTGAGTACGCGGGCCCCCCTTCAGCTCCGCGGCCTGGCCGAGCACCGCCGCCGGCCTACTCAGCCGACCTTTTTCATAGTACCCGGCGCCGCGGCCTTTTTCATTGCTACCGCTGCTTCCCCATAGGAGCCGCCGCCCTTCTCACGGTAGCCGCTGCGGCCTCCTCATTGGAGCCGTAGCCGCGGCCTTTTTCATGACAGCCGAAGCCGCGGCCTCATAGGAGCCGCCGCTGCGCCCCTAGCATCGCCGCGGCCTGTCCCCCGGATCCACCGCTGTGGCCTTATCTGCTTAGGAGCCGCCGCGGCCTTAAGGTAGCCGCCGCGGCCTCATTGGAGCCGCCGCCGCGCCCTTCTCAGAGCTGCAGCCGCGGCCTTTTTCATACAGCTGAAGCATCATACAGCATCATAAGAGCCGCCTCTGCGGCCTGTCCCGGATCCACTGCTGCGGCTTTATCTGCATCGCGCAGCCGCGGCCTCTCTCATGCAGCCGCGGTCCTCTCAACTGCCGCGGCCTCATAGGTACTGCCGTGGTCTCCTCAAAGGAACTGCCGCCGTGGTCTTAATCTTCGGCGCTCCTTCGCCTCACCTGCACCGCTGCGGCCCCACACTGTCTCCGTCGCCGCCGGGCCCCTCTGATTTTTGGGCCCGGGTAGGCCTCAGGTTCGCCCTCCCGGGTAGCTCCGCCCATGTTTTTTTGGCGCTCTCTACTGTTCTGGCGCTTCTCGTTGGAAACGAGAGGCGCCAACTCAGTCCCGGCAGCCATTTCTCTTTACGCCGCATCTTCTGAAAAACCCTGCAACAGTCTGTTCAAAGGCTCCATGCAAACCTCTCCACCTCCCTGTCAAAAGGGTGGTGGATTGAGGAAATAATCGGTGCGGTTGGCGACTGTTTATCAACTTCGGTGTCTCCAGGCTCTATTAATATCTGAAGCTCCATGCGGCGTCTGTGCGGTCTCACTATATCACCACTACCCCAAAACTAGATGGTAACTAAAGGCTAACAAAACCTCTCCTCCCTATCAAAGGGATGGTGGATTGAGGAGATATTCAGTGCGGATGGCGAGTGGTTTGCAATCTCCTGTGACTTTTGTTACTCCTCTGTCTCCGCTACGCGGTCTGCCATTTCTGGCGGCACGGACATATCTTGGAGCACTGAGTCATAGAACGCACACTTACGCCTAGTGTACTGCGTGTAATGCCCCACTGCCGCGAAGGCTCGCCACCGCCATCTCTGCAGTTTCCATCTTCCCACAGGAGCCAAACGAATGGGCAATGCGTCCGGCTTCAGTTTACCTTACAAGGAAGGCCCCTCTGCCCTTCAAGTCTTCAGACGGGCTGACAGTAACAAAAGCGGAGGGAACAGAATGCCCAATTTTCTACCTAAAGTCTCAGTAACTCGTCCCCCAGGCATTCTGCTGCCTTGGTGTACGCATGCTCCGTTTCCCGCTCCCCCGTCACTGGGGATTGCAGCAAACATGACGCAGGATATGAGTCTCATGTGGCCGTATATCTGGATTCGCCAGATTACCAGGAATCCTTAGAGGCCCTCATCGAACCGGTGTATAGAGCTCTGAGAGCCGTACAATGTCAAAAATTAGTTGTTACCTCACTGAGACCTTCAAAGGGACCAAACGGCTTCACAGTGTTGTTCTTTTACAAATCTCCCTGATTTTCTGACATATGTCAGAGATATAGCAGTTGCCGGACAAATGATTCTCTGAGCTAAAACCGCTTTATCACGGTACCCTTTTGTCCACACTCTAAAAAGAGAGTGGACGGAGTATCCAACAATGGATTCTATATTGCGGCTCGATTACTAACCTCTACTGGCTTTGACTGACGGCTTGTCTATTTCAATCCCCACTGACCGTCCAATTGGCTCGCGGTCAGTCTTTTGAGGTTTTCTGAGGCAACTCTCTTCCCTTCCCTCGCCGTCACCTAGGTGGCCAGAGCCATAGTGGTTTGGACTAGGGCCCTAGCCAAGAACAGTCAAGACAATAGCTTGCCTCACTAGGTGGTTAGTCTGGATTCCCAAATAGCCTGGGCCGGGGATTATGGGTACAGGCATCCCTGTATACAGCTGACGGTGACGCTCTTACAGCTCCAACGCCATTACCATCAGCAGAGCCCTATGGCTCCGAGAGTGGTGAGCAAATTCCGCTTTAAAGAAATCTCTAACTTCCTTAAGCTCTTCCATTCCTTGAAACGCAGACCCTCATGGCACAAACTCAAGGGTACCCCTTCCCACAAGTTCTCTGCTCAAGGACTCATTGCAGTATCTGAAAGTCTCGCACAGGGTAGGCATCTGTCTTCTCCTGTTTTATCTGGTCTGGCTGACGGTTATTTTCGACCATGGGTCGGAAATCTAGTGGTTTCCAGATACGGACATAGAATTCCTGTCCCCCTCGCCAACTCGTTTTCTCCGGTCCCATCTTTTAAGGACAAAAGGAACAAGCGGCCACACCTTTTTAGGCTATTCTTGTACTCCGCATCTATGGAACCGTTATACACACGGACAGGTTCAAAAGGTCTTACCTATACCTGTTTGTGGTTCCAAAGAAGGACTCCGCTACTATTCCCTCGTTTGAGGTGCACTCCGTCCGCATCTACTCCGCCTCCAACCTCCAGCTGGCTGTCATCTACCGCCCCCCAGAACTAGCCATCTCCCCCTTTCTCGATCACTTCTCCACCTGGCTGCTTCATTTCCTCTCTGCTGACATCCCCACTATCATCATGGGTGACTTTACCATCCCCATTGATGCTTCCACCCCAGCTGCCTCCAAACTTTTATTGCTCACTGCCTCCTTTGGCCTCACTCAATGGTCCTCTGCGGCCACTCACAAAGATGGTCACACGCTGGACCTTATCTTCACCCGCCTCTGTTCCCTTACTAATCTCACTAACTCACCCCTTCCCCTGTCTGACCACAACCTACTGACATTCTCTTCCCTCTCCTCTTCCAGTGCACAACCCCCACTCCACAAACTCACTCACCCTCGCAGAAATCTCAAACACCTCAATTTACCATTGAGTCCCTCCTCCCTCTTACAAACATATCTTCACTTCATGATACAGATTCTGCTGCCACCTTTTATAACACTACAATAACAGCAGCACTTGATTCGGCCCCCCCTCACACATAGCAAAACTTGTACAATCAACAGGCAGCCCTGGCTGACCAGCCTCACCAGACAACTGAGACGGGCCTCTCAGGGTTGCTGAGCGGAGATGGAAAAAATCCCGCTCTGCCGAGCACTTAACCGCATACAAGCAGTCTCTCACCAGCTTCAAGTCCACGCTCACTGCCGCAAAACAAACTTACTTTTTATCTCTCATATCCTCCCTGTCTCACAACCCTAAACAGCTCTTCAACACTTTCAGTTCTCTACTCTGTCCCCCAGCTCCTCCTCTTTCTACTCTCATTTCTGCTGAAGACTTTACCTCTTTCTTTAAGCAGAAGATCGATACGATCAGAGAAAGCTTTGGCACACAGCCGCCATTGCCCCTCTTAGCTGCTCAGCCCTCTTCCTCCAAAACCAACTTCTGCACCATGACAGAAGATCAGCTTTCCACCCTCCTATCAAGATCACACCTCACCACTTGCATGCTTGACCCGCTCCCATCCCACCTCATCCCTAGCCTCGCCACAGTCTTCACCCCTACTCTAACACACCTCTTCAACCTCTCACTTACAAATGGTGTCTTCCCCTCATCCTTCAAACATGCCTCGATTACACCCATTCTCAAAAAGACCTCCCTTGACCCATCCTCTGTGTCTAGCTATTGCCCGATATCTCTTCTCCCTTATCCTCAAAACTACTGGAACAGCATGTCCATCTTGAGCTGTCCTCCCACCTCTCCTCTTGCTCCCTCTTTGACTGCTTACAATCAGGCTTCCGACTGCATCACTCAACTGAAACTGCCCTAACTAAAGTCACCAACGACCTACAAACCGCCAAGAGCAAGCGACACTACTCTGTCCTCCTTCTCCTGGACCTGTCTTCTGCCTTCGACACTGTGGACCATTCCCTCCTGCTACAGACTCTCTCATCTCTGGGCATCACAGGCTTGGCCCTATCCTGGATCTCATCATATCTAACAAACCGAACATTCAGTGTCTCCCTCTCCCACACTACCTCCTCACCTCGCCCCCTGTCTGTCGGTGTTCCTCAAGGCTCAGTGCTAGGACCCCTACTCTTCTCCATCTACACCCTCGGCCTGGGACAGCTCATAGAATCCCATGGTTTGCAGTATCATCTCTACGCTGACGACACGCAGATTTACCTATCTGGACCTGACCTCACCTCCTTACTGACCAAAATCCCACAATGTCTGTCTGCTATTTTTGCTTTCTTCTCTGCTCGCTTTCTAAAACTGAACATGGACAAAACAGAATTCATCATCTTTCCCCCATCTCACTTTACCCCCCCACCAGACCTGTCCATCAACGTCAATGGCTGCTCACTTTCCCCAGTCCCGCATGCTCGGTACCTCGGGGTGATCCTCGACTCTGCCCTCTCTGTCAAGCCACATGTCCAATCCCTTGCCTCCTCCTGCCATCTCAAACTCAAAAATATTTCCCGTATCCCTGCATTCCTTGACCATAAAACTACAAAAACACTAGTGCATGCCCTTGTCTCCCGCCTCGACTACTGCAACCTCCTACTCTCTGGCCTTCCCTCTAGCATTCTGGCACCACTCCAATCCATCCTGCCAAGCCCTTCATTGGCTTCCTATCGTCCAGAGGCTCCAGTTCAAAACCCTAACTATGACATACAAAGCCACCCACAATCTGTCTCCTCCATACATCTGTGACATGGTCTCCCGGTACATACCCACACGCAACCTTCGATCCTCTCAAGATCTCCTTCTCTACTCTCCCTTTATCTCTTCTTCCCACAACCGCATACAAGACTTCTCCCGTGCCTCCCCTATACTTTGGAATTCTCTACCCCAACACATCAGACTCGCGCCTACCATGGAAACCTTCAAAAAGAACCTGAAGATCTACCTCTTCCGACAAGCCTACAACCTGCAGTGATCCTCAGTCTACTGAACCACCGCACGACCAGCTCTACCCTCTCCTAGTGTATTCTAACCCATCCCTGTAGACTGTGAGCCCTTGCGGGCAGGGTCCTCTCTCCTTCTGTACTTTTGTGTGCCTTGTATTGCTTACGTTTATTGTACTTGTCTATATTTGCCCCTTTTCACATGTAAAGCGCCATGGAATAAATGACGCTATAAAAATGTATAATAATAATAAAAAGGACGGAACCCTGCGTCCCATCCTAGACGTAAAACTGCCGAACAAGTTTGTCAGGCTGCGCCATTTCAAAATGGAATTTTTCCCATGTTATCACCTCTCATTCCAATCCTTCTCAGCCTGACAAGGATTCCTCCACTTCGCCAGCGCAGGCAACCATTTTCAGTTCTCGGCTTTAACCTGCTCCCAAGCTGTTCTCCAAGGTCATGGCAGTTGTTATTTCTATCCCGTACTCCACTCTACCCAGGTGACCTCCTTAGCAAGAGATCGCCCCTTCAAGCCTGCGCAGAGAGGGTCAGCATCACCGTGGACGCTCTCACTCGTCTAAGTCGATTAGTGATCCTGCGCAATTCCTTTCCAGCCCCATCTCGGAGGATCCTCGTTTCAGACCTGAACACTTCCCGAGTGTTGATAATTCCCCTCTCAGGAAAGATTTTCACTAATCCAGCAAGCTCAGAAGTTTCTTCTCGGCCGTTCCCCTTTTCCTACAGTCTGGAACGCACATCTAATAAAAAAAAAAAATGGTGCCGACAATCCATCAGTACCATTCCCTCGACTACATCTCCGTCCTCTGTGGCAGACATTGCTACCAGCGTGGGACCGATATCCATCCTCTCTGGACCACTATTTTTCGCCAGTCCCTCCGGATCAGGTGGTCTCTGAGGTAGTGGACGTTGTTGTCCTTATTGATTCAGATAAAGTACTTTCTTCCTGATCCCGCGCGGGTGTTGACCACTGACACCAGTCTCCTAGGTTGGAGAGTGCTCTCCCGCCTCCACACGGTCCAGGGACGCTTGCCGTTTGAGAATCAGGTCTCCTGATCAATTTTCTTGAGATCCGGGCAATCAGATTAGATATACAGCATTACTGCCTGCTTCCCGATGGTTATTCCCTCCGCATCCAATCAGTCCACGCCACGGCTGTGGCATACATCTGTGGTCAAGAGGGCTCACGAAGCACAGGAGCTATGCTTGACGTAGCTCGCATTATGCAAAAGGCCGATAAAAAACAGGGTAGGAAATTGGGCGCACTTTTTCCTCAGCCGCCAAGGCCTGATTCCAGGACACTAGTTCATTCCCCTGGAAGCCTTTTAGCATGGTTGGCAATGCTGGGTAACGCTACATATAGACCTCAATGGCCTCTACGCTATACGCCAAAGTCCCGGCATTTCTAGATCCGTTCTGTGACCCAATTGTCCTAAGGAGCTGGAACATTTCTTTTTCTCGTGGATCCTCTGGTCAGATGACCTGGTGCTTCCGTGGCATCAGTCTTGCATTCATTACTTTTTCTCCGCCTCTTCTGCTAATTCCACATGTCTTCCAGAAGTTCATGGCGGAGGGAATCCCACTGTTTTTTTTTTTTTCGTCACACCAGACTGAATACGACAAGCGTGGTATGCGGTTCTAGTGTATCTAGACGCCTTCCTCTGCGGTTACCAAACCGTCCAGATCTTCTTTTTCAAGAGCCCATTTCCCGCCAGGACTCGAGAGGGCTGGGCTTAGCGACCTGGGCATTGAACGCCACACGTAGTGTTCACCGTTATCGTCAATGTCCAGAAATTTACTCTCAGGTGTATTTACCCTAATATTTGAGAAAGCTTTTTACCTTTGGTGTTTTTAACAACCACGTTTGTTTCCCACTTGTGTTTGCCATTTCGTCCATATTGGAGTTCCTCCAAGAGGTTTCCATTCAAGCCTGGCACTGTCCTCTCTCAATGCTATCCATCCTGTTTTCAAAGAATACCTTCCAAATTGCAGGTTAAGTCTTCTTACAGGGAGTGCCGCACCTTAAATTCCTCCCTACAAGTGGCCTTTCGGAGCTTTGGAGTTTTTGATCTGATCTCAGGTGCTTTACAAGTGGCCTTCTTCAAACTCCTGTAAGATGTATCTATCACTCTTCCTTCTTGGAAAACTCCCTTCTCGTGGCTATAACAAACATCACGCGGTTTTCGCAATTGACGACTTTGTCTTGCAAACCTCCATTCTTGTCTTTCAACAGGGCAAGGTGGTGTTAAGGACGTCTCTGGCCTTCTTGCCTAATGTTGTTCCTTTTCTCTGAATAAGAACATAGTCTTGCCCTCGTTCTGTCCACCTCCGGTTCATCGTGCTAGAAAGGCTCTCCACACTTTGGATTCGGAGAGAGCACTCAGGAAATACACTTCCGGAACAGCGCCTTTCTCCAAATTGAATTCCATCTCTATGTTTCCAGAGCGACACAGGAAAGGCCTACCTGCCTTTAAAAAAAAAAAAAAAAAATACAGTAGCCTGATATATCTGCTCTCCAATTTAAGAAGCTTTCCGAGTCTGAGGTCTCCTATCCCTCCGAACCTCAGGTTAAACTCCACTACGTCAGTGGAGGCGTCCTGGGTCATTCGGCCCCGGACGTCGATACAGCAAGGTTGCAGGGCTGCAACTTGGTCCAGTCTTCTCACGTTAGTTAAGCATTACAGCATTTATCCTTAAGCCTTTTCAGAGGCTGCCCTTGGCATATAAGTTCTGCATTCGTCAGAGGCGCATCTGTAAGACCAGATTATTCGTGGTGTATGTTAAGGTTTCAGCTGCAGTGCTGTTTCCCACCCATGGACTGCTGTAGGACGTCCCATGGTCTGTGTCTCCCAATGAGGCGAAGGAGAAACAGGAATTTTTGTGTACTCACCGTAAAATCCTTTTCTCCGAGGCGCTCATTGGGAGACACAGCACCCACCCTTTTAGTCTAACGACTTCTGCTTATCTATTTTATTTGATGTGGTGATCACTAATATTATGTGAATGATCGTACCTTGATATGATGTCAGTCTTCTCCTACTGCTTTTGCACTGAACTGGTTCAGGCTAGAGCCAGCAGAGGGTGTATACTGCGGAGGAGGAGCCAATTTGTGTATTAGCTTAGTATCCTTCTAGTGGCAGCAGCATAACACCCATGGTCTGTGTCTCCCAATAAGAGTCTCGGAGAAAAGGATTTTACTGTGAGTACACAAAAATCCCAGTTTTTCACTATTACGTAGAACTCCAGGTTTTTCTATCTAAAATTGGCAGAAAAACAACTTGATTGCTATGACTATTGATGATTTTTTCTATCATTTTGTTTTTCTGTTTTATTTAAAGACCCTTTTGCTGTCATTGTGGTACATAATGGAGACAAAGTTTTTTCACTAAATCTTACTTTGATATTGCAGTGTATAGTATAAGCAATGAAACAATCGCAGGTTCATCTTCTCTAAGGGGATAGCCCTGGTGTCTGTTATTGGCTACGGTGCGGACTTCCCATCACCAACACGGCAGCCAGTCAGTGAGCTCAACAGCTCGGATAGGGGGCATTCTGTCTACATGAGCAGACCTACTGCACTGTCAATGTAAAGTTGTCACCGCAGCCAATAACATTCACATCAGCAATGGGTACAGTGAGTAAAAAGCGTTTTTTTTTTTCTATGACAAACACTGCCCGGGGGCAAAGATTTTTCTGAAAGTTGGCAGCCCCTTAAATATGGTGGATTTAAAGGGATTGTCTCAAGCTCATATGTATAGGAGTGCACCTCTCCTCCAGCTCTCTGCACTGTGGGGGGTGGGTGCTCCTGAAAATTGACAGTTCATTCTGGCTGCATAGCTGAGACGCTGGCTTGAACTTCTTCCTCTCTGACGCTGCAAGTAGAGGCAGCTTTATTCTGATGCATCAGAGGAGCGTAGGGGCCATAGCAAAGTGCATGCTCCAGTTGCCTAGGAATCCGGCCTCCTCTGAGGTAGCCCGTTACCTTGGCAACAAGCTGTAAACTATAGAATTAAAAATCCCTACTTTCTTGAGAACAGAGAGGAAATTTAATACTAAACTTGTTTTTACATGAACTTTGGAATTGTACCTGTTTAAGAAGATAAGACAACCCTTTTAATTAGGTTTCTTGGTTTCAAGCCTTGTTTCCTGTTATCTACAGTATACTATTGTTAATATATTCTACTTGCTTGGCTATCATTTTAGGCAAATGTCTACCATGCTAGCACCTCCGATGGAGAAAGCCGGGCTGTTAAGATTTATAAAACCTCAATTCTGATGTTTAAGGATCGTGATAAATACGTTAGTGGAGAATTCAGGTAAGCTCATTATTAACAAATCTATACAAATTGTCCCTTTTAACATAATTCTACGACTGTTTTAGAACAATGAAACTAAAATAAGCCAAAGCCGGCATTCCACATGTACGATCTGGGTCCAGTGAGCATCAAAGAGCAGTATGGCCCTGGTTCATCAAGAATGATGATTCTCTGACCAGTCTTGATGAAGTGGACATGTTTGAGCAGATGCCCATGATTAATTAGGAGTATCAGTCACTTGTATGTTGCACTTGAAAAATTAATTATCTTAATGTTTGGTTTGAGGACTAACATTTAGATGTGACAATTTGACTTTTTTTTTTTTTGATCAATACTTTAAGGCTAAACTTGTAATACAGTTATTTTCAGAGTGGTTGGAAGTCTTAATGTTGTAATTTGTGTTTGTGGGTCAACTATTCGCATTCTCCATACATTATGATGGAGAGGTGAGTGCCCACGGCCCTCTGTATTCAAGTTTATTGCAGTCATCAAAAAAAGCCAAATGCTGCTGACACTTGTTGTTCCAGTGGGTGAGGGTCACAAACATGTGTGTATGTCATAAATTCCTGGGGATTGAATACACCTTTAAAGGGGTTGTCCGGTCCAGCCCGATGAGTCTGTATCCACTCTGTGCGACTCCAGACTTATGAATCCCCCTCCCAGGCAGTGGGCGTGGTCTCGCTCTCCATACACTTGTATGTAGCAAGGCCGCACCCTCTAGTCAGCCACGCCTACTGCCTGCAAGTGTGTGGAGTGAGGCCACGCCCATTGGCCGAGAGTTTGTATAATTCATACATACCCTCCGGTCCCGGGTTGGAAACCGGCGAATCCTCGCAGCTCACACTGCGTGTGCTGGGGGGGATTCATAAGTCTGTAGTCACACAGACTTATCATTTTGGACTGGACATCCCTTTTAACCCCTTCCCGACCCATGACGCCTACGTTGGCGTCATGAAAACCTGTGCCATCCCGACCCATGACGCCAACGTAGGCGTCATGCTATAAATCATGTTCCTGCGGGTCGGGGGACCGAAATCACTGAAAGGTCATCCGACCCGCAGGCACAGGACCCCTTGCGCATCACCACAGTGGGGGTGGCTTAACCCCCACGTGGTTACGATCGCTCTGATTGGCTGTTAAAAGTGAAACAGCCAATCAGAGCGATTAGTAATATTTCACCACTGAAAAGTGGTGAAATATTACAATCCATTCATGGCCGATGCAGCAATAGCATCGGCCATGGCTGGACACTGTGTTCCCACCCTCCCCACACCGAGTAACGGTGGTGATCGGCCGCCGATTCATTGCGGCGAACGGTCACCGCCGTTACTATCATCTGCTGGCCGCTCCGATCCTGTCCCCTCCGTTGTGCTCCGCTCCCCCCCACCCTCCGATCACCCCCCCGCCAATATACTCACCTCCTCCGGTCTTCTGCGGCCTCTTGATCCGTCCCGGCGGCCGCCCGGGACTTTTCATGGGCGCCGCCATCTTGGAAAATGGCGGGCGCATGCGCAGTGCGGCCGGCGCATGCGCAGTGCGCCTTCCAAATTACAATTTATTTTGATCACTGTGATAAACTCTCACAGTGATCAAAATAAAAGTAAATTAACCCCCCCCCCTGTCATAAGTAGGGACAAAAAATAAAATAAAGAATTTTTTTTTTTCCTTTTAGGCCCTGTCCACATGTTGCGGATTTCACTGCTGATCCGCGGCGGATTTCGCTGCGTATCCGCGGCGGATTTCGCTGCTAATCCGCGGCGGATTTCGCTGCTGATCCGCGGCGGATTTCGCTGCGTATCCGCGGCGGATTTCGCTGCTGATCCGCAGAGGATTTCGCTGCTGATCCGCAGAGGATTTCGCTGGGGATCCGCAGCGGATTTCGCTGCTGATCCGCAGCGGATTTCGCTGTGTATCCGCAGCGGATTTCGCTGTGTATCCGCAGCGGATTTCGCAGCTGATCCGCAGCAGATTTTGCCGCTGATCCGCAGCGGATTTCGCCTCTGATCCGCAGCGGATTTTGCTGCGGATCCGCAGCTTATTTCGCTGGGGATCCGCAGCGGATTTCGCTGCTGATCCGCAGCGGATTTCGCTGCTGATCCGCAGCGGATTTCGCTGCTGATCCGCAGCGGATTTCGCTGCTGATTCCCCGCCGCGTATTTCGCTGCTGATCCGCAGCGGATTTCGCTGCTGATCCGCAGCGTTCGCGGGATCATGATTTCGCTGCTGATCCGCATCTGATTTCGCTGCTGATCCGCCACTGATTTCGCTGCTGATCCGCAGCTTATTTCGCTGGGGATCCGCAGCGGATTTCGCTGGTCGCAGCGGATTTCGCTGCTGATCGCAGCGGATTTCGCTGCTGATCCGCAGCGGATTTCGCTGCTGATCCGCAGCGGATTTCGCTGCTGATCCGCAGCTGATTTCGCTGCTGATCCGCAGCGGATTTCGCTGCTGATCCGCAGCGGATTTCGCTGCTGATCCGCAGCTGATTTCGCTGCTGATCCGCAGCGGATTTCGCTGCTGATCCGCAGCAGATCCAGAAACCATGTACAGTACAATGCAAATAAATGGTAAAAAAAAAAACCGCTGTGCACATGCTGCAAATTTTTCAGCGCGGATTTGCTGCGGTTTTAAATCCGCAACATGTCAATTCTCTGTGCGGATTCCGCAGCGGTTTTACACCTATTCCATTATAGTTGTAAAACCGCAGGGAAAAACCGCAGCAAATCTGCGCTAAATTCGCAGGTAAAAGGCAGGTCATTTTACCTGCGGATTTTAGAAAAATCCGCAAGTGAATCCGCAACGTGTGCACGGGGCCTCAGGGTTAGGCTGGGTTCTTATTGCATTATGGCAGTCCGTTAGATGGACTGCGTTTCACTGCGGTGTAACGCAGTCCGTTAACGCTGCCATTCACCCCATTTGTGTGCACATCGCAACGCATGCCGTAAAGCGGCATGCGTTCGCGACGTGCTGTCATTCAGTGACAGAGCCTCGGACACGGGCTGCAGCATCTGGGCTCCATCACCGCTAGCACAGATGAATCATCTGATGATTCATCTGCGCTAGCGGGTATAGCATAACGCGATCGCGTTATGCTATACCATTACCAGCCGGTCAACGCTACGTGTTGAACGGGCTGGTAAAACGCAATATGAACCCAGCCTTAGGGTTAGAGTTAGAATTTGGGTTAGGGTTGGAATTTGGGTTAGGGTTGGAATTTGGGTTAGGGTTGGAATTTGGGTTAGAGTTGGAATTAGGGTTAGGGTTGGGATTAGGGTTAGGTTTGTGGTTAGGGTTAGAGTTAGGATAAGTGTTAGGGGTGTTTTGGGGTTAGGGTTGGGATTAGGGTTAGGCTAGTGGTTAGGTTTATGGTTAGAGTTGGATTAGGGTTAGGGGTGTGTTGGGGTTAGGGTTATGGTTAGGGTTTGTATTAGGGTTAGGGGTGTGTAGGGGTTAGGGGTGTGTTGGGGTTGGAGTTAGAATTGAGGGGTTTCCACTATTTAGGCACATCAGGGGGTCTCCATACGCGACATGGCGCCACCATTGATTCCTGCAAATTTTGCGTCCAAAAAGTCAAACAGTGCTCCCTTTATTCCAAGCCCCGACGTATGCCCAAACAGTGGTTTACCCCCACATATGGGGTATCAGCGTACTCTGGAAAAATTGCACAACAACTTTGGGGGTCTAATTTCTCCTGTTAACATTGGGAAAATAAAAAAATTGGGGACTAAAGATCATGTTTGTGGAAAAAATATGATTTTTTTTATTTTCATGCCCGGGCGTTATAAACCTCTGTGTAGCCCTTGGAGGTTCAAAGTGCTCACTACACATCTAGATAAGTTATTTGCGGGGTCTAGTTTCCAAAATGGGGTCACTTGTGGGGAGTTTCTACAGTTTAGGCACATCAGGGGCTCTGCAAACGTAACATGACGCCCGCAGACCATTCCATCAAGTGGGCATTTCAAAACGTCACTACTTCCCTTCCGAGCCCCGACGTGCGCCCATACAGTAGTTTTCTCCCACTTATGGGGTATCAGCGTACTCAGGACAAATTGGACAACAACTTTTGGGGTCTAATTTCTCCTGTTACCCTTGGGAAAATAAAAAAATTAGGGACTAAAAATCCTGATTATGGAAGAAATATGATTTTTTTTATTTTCATGCCCGGGCGTTATAAACTGCTGTGTAGCCCTTGGGGGTTCAAAGTGCTCACCACACATCTAGATAAGTTCTTTGCGGGGTCTAGTTTCCAAAATGGGGTCACTTGTGGGTAGTTTCTACTGTTTAGGCACATCAGGGGCTCTGAAAACCTAACATGACGCCCGCAGACCATTCCATCAAAGTCGGCATTTCAAAACGTTACTACTTCCCTTCCGAGCCCCAACGTGTGCCCGAACAGTGGTTCCCCCCCACATATGGGGTACCAGTGTACTCAGGACAAACTGTACAACAACTTTTGTGGTCCAATTTCTCCTGTTACCCTTGTGAAAATAAAAAATTGCGGGTTAAAAAAATCAGTCTTTGAGGATAAAAATGATTTTTTATTTTCACGGCTCTGCATTATAAACTTCTGTGAAGCACTTGGGGGTTCAAGGTGCTCACCACACATCTGGATAAGTTCCTTTGAGGGTCTAGTTTACAAAATGGGGTCACTTGTGTGGGGTTTCTACTGTTTAGGCACATCAGGGGCTCTGCAAACGTAACAAGATGCCCGCAGACCATTCCATCAAGTCGGCATTTCAAAGCGTCACTATATCCCTTCCGAGCCCTGACGTGTGCCCAAACAATGGTTCCCCCCCACATATGGGGTACTAGCGTACTCAGGACAAACTGAACAACAACTTTTGGGGTCCAATTTCTCTTGTAACCATTGTGAAAATAAAAATAGTGGGCTAAAATATCATTTTTTGAGAAAAAAAAAAGATTTTTTATTTTCACGGCTCTGCGTTATAAACTTCTGTGAAGCACCTGGGGGTTCAAAGTGCTCACTTTGCATCTAGATAAATTCCTTAGGGGGTCTAGTTTCCAAAATGGGGTCATTTGTGGGGGAGCTCTAAACTTTAGGCACACAGGGGCTCTCCAAACACGACATGGTGTCCGCTAACGATTGGAGCTAATATTCCATTCAAAAAGTCAAATGGCGCTCCTTCCCTTCTGAGCCCTGCCGTGCGCCCAAACAGTGGTTTATGACCACATATGAGGTATCTGTGTACTCAGGAGAAATTGCCCAACAAATTTTAGGATCCAATTTATACTGTTGCCCATGTGAAAATGAAAAAAACTGAGGCTAAAAGAAAATTTTTGTGAAAAAAAAGTACTTTCTTTTTTTTACGGATCAATTTGTGAAGCACCTGGGGGTTCAAAGTATCACTATGCATCTAGATAAGTTCCTTAGGGGGTCTAGTTTCCAAAATGGGGTCACTTGTGGGGGAGCTCCAATGTTTAGGCACACAGGGACTCTCCAAATGTGACATGGCAACCGCTAAATATTCCAGCATATTTTCCATTCAAAAAGTCAAATGGCGCTCCTTCCCTTCTGAGCCCTGCCGTGCGCCCATACAGTGGTTTATGACCACATATGAGGTATCTGTGTACTCAGGAGAAATTGCCCAACAAATTTTAGGATCCATTTTATCCTGATGCCCATGTAAAAATAAAAAAATTGATGCTAAAAGAAAATTTTTGTTGGAAAAATTAAAATGTCCATTTTTTCCTTCCACGTTGCTTTAGTTCCTGTGAAGCACCTGAACGGTTAATAATCTTCTTGAATGTAGTTTTGAGTAGCTTGAGGGGTGCAGTTTTTATAAAGGTGTCTCTTTTGGGTATTTTCTGCCATATAGACCCTCAAAGTGACTTCAAATGTGAGGTGGTCCCTAAAAAAAATGGTTTTGTAAATTTTGCTGTAAAAATGAGAAATCGCTGGTCAACTTTTAACCCTTATAACTTCCTAACAAAAAAAAAATGTTGTTCCCAAAATTGTGCTGATGTAAAGTAGACATGTGGGAAATGTTATTTATTAACTATTTTGTGGCACATATCTCTCTGGTTTAACAGAATAAAAATTTAAAATTTGAAAATTACAAAATTTTCAGAATTTTCGCCAAATTTCCATTTTTTTCACAAATAAACGCAAAAATTATCGACCTAAATTTACCACTAACATGAAGCCCAATATGTCACGAAAAAACAATCTCAGAATCGCTAGGATCCGTTGAAGCGTTCCTGAGTTATTACCTCATAAAGGGACACTGGTCAGAATTGCAAAAAATGGCAAGGTCTTTAAGGTCAAAATAGGCTGGGTCATGAAGGGGTTAAATCTGCTGGCTTACCCATGATACTGTTACTTTTTAAATGTAATTATATGCCAGTTAGATTAATTCTAAAGCCTGTGCAGACTTCACACTGTAGAGGATTAGGCATCATATTTAAAGGGAATCTGTCACCCCAAAAATGCCATATCAAGTAAAGATATGGCTGAATAGAGCGTCCCATAACTAAGCTAACAGTGGGTATCATATATCATGATACACCCGTTTTCATAGCAAAATACCTTTGTAAAGTTGGTGATTGAACGTGTCAATCACTGCAGTCAGGTCAGGAGGGCGGTCATCTCTTTCGTATCGCCGTCTGTGAATACCACAGACGGCGTTAGTTTCCCGCAATTGTGCAATTCAAAATTCTGCCGGCACATGTGCAGTATGCTTTGCCCAACAGTGGGCAAAGCATAAAATTACTACAGCGCATGCGCTAGTCTTTCCTTGCCCCGGAAAATCCTGCTTGCCTTGGACGACTTCCGGGGCAAGGAAAGACTAGCGCATGCGCTGTAGTAATTTTATGCTTTGCCCACTGTTGGGCAAAGCATACTGCACATGTGCCGGCAGAATTTTGAATTGCGCAATTGCGGGAAACTAACGCCATCTGTGGTATTCACAGACGGCGATACGAAAGAGATGACGAGGAGCGGGGGAGGACATGAAAACCGCCGCCCTCCTGACCTGACTGCAGTGATTGACACATTCAATCACCAACTTTACAAAGGTATTTTGCTATGAAAACGGGGTATTATGATATATGATACCCACCGTTAGCTTAGTTATGGGACGCTCTATTCAGCCATATCTTTACTTGATATGGCATTTTTGGGGTGACAGATTCCCTTTAATGTATTCATTTTTTTAGTTAGTTTCGTATATGCATTTGTTCATCTAAACATTGTCCTCTTCCCAAATTCTGCCTGTATTTATATACATTTCCTTTTAAGGTTTCGACATGGCTATTGCAAAGGAAACCCTCGAAAAATGGTGAAGACATGGGCAGAAAAAGAAATGAGGAATTTAATCCGGTAAATGATTGGATTTTTACTTCATGTAACATCTTACACTGTAAATAATCTGTGTGATTCTGTTCTGTTAGTCCACGATTGGCGATCATTGGTCAGTTCATATAGATATACATCTGACATTTTATTTTCTTTTTGGTATATACAAGCAGTCCCTAACTTACTAACATGCGACTTAGGTAAGACCTCTGGTTACGAATGTCAGCTATTGGGAAAAAGAAAAAACTAATATACTCTGGCTGCCAACTCATCCTTTCCACCGCTGCAAGCCTCATCTCCCGCCTCTTCACTAGACCAGGACTTCCTGGTGTATCCAGGCCAGAACTCACTATGCTACATAAATCCTGGTCTATAGTGAAGTAGGCGGAGATGCAACGTGTCCGACATCAAAAAGAAGAGAATACGACTGCGAAAATAACCGAAAAAGCACTCATCTCTCTGACCCCTTTAATTCCAACAACAGAAAGATGACCGGAGGACAAGCAGCAGGGTACTAAAGAAATGTGTTCGTTAAAAAAAACCCTATGTTTTCCTTCTGGCTCTCATTTTTCCACTGTTGCACGCCTCACCTACTGGTCTTCCGGCCTCATCAAGGCCTCGTAGATTTCTGCGAATCATAAGGTTGTTATGTTGACTGAGTCTTTCCATTGTGTCATGGTGGATTTCCAGCCTCTTCACTATGGACCAGGACTCCTGGCTGCGACCTGGCTGGAGCTCACTGCGTGTCATAAGGTTGTGTCGTCTTTGCAACCTTATGACACACAGTAGCCTCTGAGGCCTGGATGCTGCCGGAAGTCCTTGTCTGTAGTAAAGAGGATGGTAATGCAGTGGGCAACGGAAAGAGGACCAGATGTCAAGCAGCAGAGCTGCTGGAACAGCCAGGTGAGTTTGTGTTTGTTTTTTTTGTTTTGCCAGCCCTGTTTCAACTTGCATACATGTTTGGGTTACGAACAAAACTACAGAGCATATTTAGTTTGTAACCCAGGGACTGCCTGTATTACAAATATTGGAAAATAGAGTTCTGATATTAAAAATATGTTGTTATTTTGTATCCATTGAATCCTTTTGTTTCATGTTTAGACTGAACACTGCAGGGATTCCCTGTCCAGAGCCAATTATGCTGAGAAGTCATGTCCTTGTTATGGGATTTATTGGAAAAAATGATACGTGAGTAAGGTTTTGTCTATTAATAGATATGTTCTTCTGTTAGATTACATTACCCATGAGATGAGTAGGTGTGGGCGCTATATATAATGGAATGGAGACATCTTGCTATACATGTTGGCTTGCTACTGGTTTAGAACAATACACTCACTATTCAAGTATTCTTCTCCTAACAAAATTACACGTTTTTCAGGGGGAAGTGTTGAAAATGTGTTGTAATATGTTAAAGTATGTCATAGTAATATTCGACTTTAATTAAAGAGTAACCAAGGTTTCGATCCTTTTCATAAATCAAGAACATGTGAAAATAAGTAACTTTGTAATATTTCTTATCAGAGAAATCTGCTTCTTTCTTCTATTGGACATTTCACTCTCCTGTTCTCAATTCCCTGGTAACATCTGTGTTCGGTGAAGACCGACTTTCCCATCACTGAGATAGCAGATGTCAGATACACTGATGTGATTCTACAATCTACATAGAAGGGAGAGAGGAGAAGGAAGGAGCTAGAGGCAGATCTCCTCTCCGGTCTACATAGAATCTCATCAGCAGCAGCTGCCATCTCCTATCTCAGTAATGGGAAAGTCTGTCTTCACTGAGATACAGATTCTACTTATGAATTGAAAGTGAATGATCAGTCTTGGCGGAGAATTAGGCTATGTTCACATATCATGTAATTGCCACATTTTTTCTTTTTTGTAGCGAAAAATGAAGCATTTTACTGTCCCAGTGAGCAAAGTGAATGAGATTTCTGAAATCTCATGCACATGTTGCTTATTTTTTCCTTGCAGATTTGAAGCAGTTTCAAATCTGGAGCATGTAAATCCTGTCTGCATTTTTGGAGCATGTAAATCCTGTCTGCATTTTTACATTTTTTTTTTTTTTACACATTTTAATGACTGAGAAAAATGCATGCGAACACAAAAAATGCACGTATTTTACATAGCGTTTTTCCTGCCTCCACATTAGTATTTGCAGGAGATTTTTCTGCTGCAAATACTAAATGTGTGCACACAGACTAAAGCAGATTCCTCTGATAAAAATGTGTACTATTGAATTATGAAAAAAAATTAAAAGAATGGTTACTCGTTAATGGGTACTAAGCAGGGTGGATTTGATTAAATCAAGCTGATTTATATCACGATTTAAATCACGATTTAAATCACTAGTCAGTAAGGCTTGATTTAAATCAGTGATTTAAATCAAAGTTTCAACCAGACCGGTATATCTAATTTCATCATGTGCGATACGCCCCAGACCGGTGTATCTAATTTCATCATGCGCGATATGCCCCAGACCGGTGTATCTAATCCCATAATGCGATACACTACACTCAGCCCTGTATCTAGATACATGCAGTGTGTCATGTGCTGTGAATAATCCCAGTGTGTGATACTCTCCACGTATCTGTGCTCAGTTTATAATACAGCGAGCAGCATGAACTAACAGAATAGATGCTGCCGGTCGTCCTCAGTGACAGCCTACTTGTCAGTATCACTGGCAGTCCCCAACAAAATGGCTCCGCAATGGCTCCGCTCTGTGAGCCTAAACTACATCCTCTGTTATTACAAACACTAGTAACGGAGGAGAGAAGTCACACGTGATCAGACCCCGCCTGCATTTACTACTGTCGCAATACGAGCTAGCAGTTTATATTTCAGCAGCTGCTCTGCCTAGTGTTTAAAAGTGGAAATACCAAACATTTTACAATTATATTTCAGATTTTATTTCTCGGCCTGCTGCCATTATAAGGGAAAATGTAATAAACCTCAGATCGTACACACAAACAGATCCAGCTTGTTTGTCTGTGGCTATGCGCAGTATTGTGCTCAAGTTTCACTTTCATTTTCTTGTCTGCTTGCCCTTCCTCTCCTAACCACTTAGATTCACATTCTTCTTGTGTTGTGCAGATCTATTCCACTCCAAACAATCAGAAACATATTGTCTAACTTCTTGACTTGGCATGAAGGGTTTATTCTGTATTCATATAGGTTGTAGAACAATAGGATTAAGGTCTTTTCTCAACTCTGTTCATGTTGTAACATTTTTGCCGTGAAGAAGAGGCTGGAACTCTGCGGATGTCAAATTCAGTTTTGAGAACTGCGAAATAAAGCGTAGCGTCTGTGAATATAGGAGAGAAACTGCCCACTAATCCTACAGAAACCATGGAAGAGCATGGCATTGTGAATGTTACACATATACAGCCTTTATCTACTGAGTTAAACAACTCAGCTTTATCACTAGATGAAGAACCTTGGATGGTAAAATATTTTCCTCAAAAAGCAGTTTATTGAAAAATCCGATTTAAATCAAAAAATCCGATTTAAATCAAAAAATTCCGATTATTTTGATTTTTTTAAAAAAATCATTGATTTTATCCCCCTGGTACTAAGCACTGAAGCAAACTAGGAAAAACTTGGCTCAGTATTCTCCCCTGAGAGCTGAGTCAAATGAATTCATATGGGAAATATTTGCAATTAAAGGAGGCTCTTTGTAAATAAAAACTTTTTAAAATGATGCATACCTTTTGAAGGAAACATGTTAGCCCACTCATGCTACCCAAACCACAGGCAGCATGAAAAGGAGCTTGGCTGAGCAATTGCCGCAAGGTTTGAATGAAAACGTTGTTTAGTCTCTAGTCTTTTTTCTCCTTCGCCTCATTGGGGGACACACAGACCGTGGGTGTTATGCTGCTGCCACTAGGAGGACACTAAGCAATACAAGCACAAAAGATTAACTCCTCCTCCTGCAGTATACACCCTCTGTTGGCTCAATCCTGAACCAGTTCTTGCTTAGTGTCTGTAGGAGGCACTAGGGTCTGCTCTCAGACCCCATTTTTTTCTGATTTTTAAACTTTTTATTATTTTTACTTTCTTCACGCACGGATGGGCGACGGGACTTGTACGAAAAGTCACGATCTCCCAAAAACCAACAACAGGCGGCATCGTGCGAGTGTCGCCTCCACGTACCCCTCCTGCCACGCTACCATGGGGCGACAGATCCTTATAACAGGCCGCTCTCCCCATGAGATACCCTTACTTGAGGATGATGATGATTTGCGTGGCACCTTGGATGGTCACCCCCTCCACCTCTCCTGGAAGCGGTGGCGGTCTGGAGGCATGTAAAAGCCCTCTCCACCCCCCTATTGAAAGGGGTTGGTGGATAGAGGATGTACAGCCATAGTCGCTGTAGTGCTGTGGAGTTCTCCCTCCATCTTCGGGCTCTCCCCGCAGTGAGTATACGAGGGGCAAATACCGGTCACCGACCGCTTTTATGCGCACTGCGCCCGCATGGTGTTGCGCCGCCGCAGCACACAATCGCGCCGCTGGCGTTCCGATTGCACCGCGGCCACGGCCTCAAATTTAGTCCCCGGCTTCGGCCCAGGGTAGGCCGCAACTTTAAAATTTACTCCCCGGCTTCGGGCCGGGATAGGCCTCGAGTGGAGAGGGCGGTCCGTGTGGCTCCGCCCACACCGCACGCTATTGGCTGTCACCAGTTAACAGGGGATTTCCCCTGTTTCCTCCCCCTCTCCTCCCACTGCTTCTGGCGCCTCTCGTCTCACACGAGAGCCGCTTCTAAGATCTCGGGCGCCATATTCTCCTGGGACAGCGCTGCATCGCCATCCTCTCACTTCCCTGGTGCACACATAGAGGCCCTGGGTAAGTGCACGCTGCGACTAGGTCTACACAGCGCTTAACCCTTCTTCTGCAGAAGGTTCTCTGGGAGGAAATATGTCACAATCAAAGGGAAATAAAAAGGCTGACAAGAGCTACTCCGTAGTATATGCCACTTGCACTTCATGCAACGCTCCCCTGCCATCAATGCATAGTTCCCAATTCTGTGCATCATGTGCCCAGGAGCCCATGGCTTCCTCTGCTCAGGAGCCCCCTATTACCGAGCAGGAGTCACTACCTATTCCTGATCCCATTGAGGCAGGTTCTTCAGGGTGGCCCGAATATCTGGCACACTCCATAAACTCTCTGACTAGAGCCTTGGATACCTTTCGTGGATCTGCTCCTAGCCAGAGTGCCCCTTTTCCAGAAAAGGGTCCGTTAGCCTTCAGAGATGTCTCATCTGACAGGGGCCGTCTCACGGCGCCCGCTAAGCGGTCGTCCAAAAAACGCCGCCATAATACATCTCCCAATCCATCTAGTGGTTCAGCATCTGCGAGTTCAGGTTCTCGTTCACCTTCTCCCAGAAACATCAGTGACCATGATTCGGAATACGAGTCGGACATTGGTGATGATCCCAACTCGCCGGAATTTCAGGAGTCGTTGGATTCTTTAATTGAGGCAATTAATACAATCCTCAAACTAGAAGAAGAACCTGGGTCTCAGCCGAATCATCCTATCTCCTTCAAAAGGGCAAAACGTGTTCACAAGATGTTTAGTAACCACCCTGAATTTACTGATATTGTTCAGGGACACAGGGAGCGTCCGGACAGACGTTTTTCAGGACTGAAGTCTCTGAAAGCTCGATACCCTTTTTCACCAACCGTGGCGAAAGAGTGGACGGAATCTCCTGTTGTAGATCCTCCAGTATCTCGTCTATCTTCAAAAACCCTACTCTCTGTTTCTGATAGTTCATCCATTAGGAACCCTTCAGATAAACAGATTGACAACCTCGCCAAATCAATTTTTGAGGCGGCTGGAGCATCTCTATCTCCCTCCTTTGCAGCCACCTGGGTGGCAAGAGCTATGGTGGCTTGGGTTGAGGGCCTAGTCAAAATGACTAGTGATATCCCTCTTTCCCCCGAGGCACGTAATCTGGCCTATCAGATTACTCGGGCAGGTGACTACATGGTTCATGCTCTCTGGATGCAGCTAATTGCGCTGCTATCACGGCCGCCAATGCTATCGCCATTCGGAGGTCCCTTTGGCTCCGTGAGTGGCGTGCAGACGCTGCTTCAAAGAAGACTTTAACTTCATTGCCTTATCATTCAGGGCGTCTTTTTGGAGATCGCCTTGATCAGATTATTTCTGACGCTACTGGTGGCAAAAGCAAATTTCTTCCACAGCGCAGAATCAATAGACCCTTTCGGCCTCAATACCAAGGTCGTTTCCGGCCATTTCGTAGCTCCTTTAATTGGTCCCCTGCTTCGTCCCCTGCTCGAGCATCCCGGTCATCTCGTAGAGATAGGGACTCGCAACCATCGTCCAGATCCTCTTAACCCTGGAGAAACAGATCTTCTCAGGCAGGAAATAGGAGCTCCTCCTCTCGCAAGTTGTCATCACAATGACTCCTTGCTGGGGATGGGAGACCCAAACAAGGTAGGCGGCCGCCTACTCTTGTTTTCACAAAGTCTGGGGGTCAGTAGTTCGAGACCAGTGGGTTCTCGATCTAGTACACTCAGGTTACAAAATCGAATTCTTGTCCCTCCCTCCAAGACGTTTCTTTCAGTCTCGCTTCCCCAAGTCCAAGGATCTTGCAATTCCAAATTTTCAGCGGACATCAAAAGTTTCTGCGTTTTGCTGTCGGAGTGGATCATTTTCAGTTTGCCGCTCTGCCCTTCGGTCTCGCAACTGCCCCCAGAGTGTTCACAAAGGTCATGGCGGCCGCCATGTCAATTTTACACTCTCGGAGTGTGGTAGTCCTCCCGTACCTGGACGACCTACTCATAAAAGGTCCGACTTTTCGAGCCTGCGAAGAGAGCGTCGAAATCTCTATCGACACCCTCTCCCGCCTCGGTTGGCTTGTCAATTTAGACAAGTCTCTTTCCATTCCCTCTCAGAAGATTCTTTTTCTGGGAATGATTTTGGATACCTCCCAAGGATTGGTATCTCTCCCTCCAGAGAAGATTATCTCTCTGAAGCGGGGAGTGCTCCTGCTGTCGCTAAACCGCCCTCATTCTCTGAGGAGCGCCATGCAGGTCCTTGGGAAAATGGTAGCTTCCATCGAAGCAGTACCTTTCGCCCAGTTTCATCTCCGCCCTCTTCAACAGGAGTTGATATCAGTCTGGGACAGTAACCCAGCATCTCTAGGTCGCCGCTTACGTCTGTCTCCCACAGTCAGAAGCTCCTTAAGATGGTGGATGAATGCCTCATCACTGAATCACGGAAAATCTTTCCTGACTGTCCATTGGCTGGTGAAGACCACCGATGCCAGTCTCCTCGGATGGGGAGCTGTGTTTCTTCATCACACGACTCAGGGCCGCTGGTCTCTACCAGAGTCCCGTCTCCCAATCAGCATCTTATTTGCCAGCGATGGGGCATGCCGGACATAGGCCGGACCTCCTCTCACAGGGTCCGATTTACCATCACAATTCAAAAGCGCTGAATTTGACGGTATGGCCTTTGAAGCCTGGATCTTAACTCAGGCTGGGTTTTCTCACAAAGTCATCTCTACAATGGTCAATGCCAGGAAGCCGGCTTCCGCCCGCATTTATCATCGTGTCTGGAAGACATTCTTTTCCTGGTGTGAGAACAAGGGTCGTTCCCCTTTGGTTTTCTCTATCCCTTCCATTCTGGAATTTCTTCAAGCAGGAATGGATTCAGGGTTAGCCCTTTCTTCCCTCAAGGGCCAGATTTCTGCCTTGTCCGTCCTTTTCCAAAGACGGATCGCATCTAAGTCTCAGGTCAAGACTTTTATTCAGGGAGTGTCTCATCTTGTTCCACCTTACAAGAGGCCTTTGGAGCCTTGGGATCTTAATTTGGTCCTCAGTGCCTTACAGGACTCCCCCTTCAAACCTTTGCCGGAAGTGTCTTTATCGCTTCTTTCCTGGAAGGTGGTCTTCCTAGTGGCGATTACATCTATCAGACGAGTATCGGAATTGGCAGCCTTATCTTGTAAACCTCCTTTCCTCATTTTTCACCAGGACAAAGCAGTCCTTAGGACTTTCTCCGTCTTTCACGCCAAAAGTCGTTTCGGCTTTTCATATCAATGAGGAGATAGTTTTGCCTTCATTCTGTCCGGCGCCAATTCACTGTACTGAAAAAGCCCTTCACACTTTAGACTTGGTGAGGGCTCTCCGAAGGTACATTTCGAGAACGGCACCTTTCCGGAAATCGGACGCTCTGTTTGTGCTTCCGGAAGGACGCAGACAGGGTCTTCCTGCTTCCAAGGCCACGTTAGCCAGATGGATTCGCTCGGCGATCCAAGAGGCGTACCGTGTTAAAGGTCAGCCTATCCCGCCTGGGATTAAGGCACACTCCACTCGTTCTGTGGGGGCCTCCTGGGCCATTCGGCACCAGGCTTCGGCACAGCAAGTGTGCAAGGCTGCGACTTGGTCCAGTCTTCATACTTTTGTCAAGCATTACCAAATTCATGCTCAAGTTTCTTCAGATGCGGCTCTTGGCAGACAGATTCTGCAATCAGCTGTTGCGCATCTGTAAGTTGTCTGTTGACTGGTTAAGCGTTATATGCATGACGTTCACGAGGCTTCATCTGTTGATGAGTTCCCACCCAGGGACTGCTTTGGGACGTCCCACGGTCTGTGTGTCCCCCAATGAGGCGAAGGAGAAAAGGAGATTTTTGTGTACTCACCGTAAAATCCTTTTCTCCGAGACGCTCATTGGGGGACACAGCTCCCACCCTGTTTTATCTTGTAGCCTCGTTGTTCATTTGAATTGTTGGCATATTGCACTCTGTTATGAGCTCCTACTGCTTTGGCACCGAACTGGTTCAGGATTGAGCCAACAGAGGGTGTATACTGCAGGAGGAGGAGTTAATCTTTTGTGCTTGTATTGCTTAGTGTCCTCCTAGTGGCAGCAGCATAACACCCACGGTCTGTGTGTCCCCCAATGAGCGTCTCGGAGAAAAGGATTTTACGGTGAGTACACAAAAATCTCCTTTTCTCTGAAAAGCTGGGGTGTTTCAGAGACAGATATACCTAGCGGCAGTTTTGCAGCCAGGCTCTGATTCATGTTGCCCGTGGTTTAGGCAGCATAAATAAATGGATTACCTTGAAACCTGTTGTTTTAATGCATTTCATATAGCTAATGCTGATTTGAATTTATGTAAAAGTTGAGATTTGTAGTTGGCTTAGATTTTCGATATATATTTGTATACAGGTGAGTGTATAGCCAGGGTCCATCACAGTGTTTGTAGTGGTTGAGCTGTTCTTATTCCAGTGCAGTATGTGTGGATGGTATTTTCAGAACGTCATTAACATGTAGGGAAAAAATGCCAAGCAAATATGAAATGCGTATGCTGGTGTGAAAAAGCCATGCCATGCAATACAAAGAGGGAAATCCACAAGCACCATAGCATGTGGGATCGACTGTGGGGTTATTCTGCCACATCTGAACCTGCACTATTGTATTTGTCATTCTCTCTTTGATTTTCGTTCTTCTTGTTCAAGGCCTGCTCCATTGCTGAAGAATGTCCAGTTGTCAGACTCTAAGGCTCGGGAGATTTATTTGGACATTATTCATTACATGAGAAACATGTACCAGGATGCCAGACTTGTGCATGCAGATCTTAGTGAATTTAACATCCTGTAAGTAAAAGGCTGTGTGATTCTCAGTTACATGAATAGTGATGTAAAAAAAATACTTTGTACTGTCTAAATTTGAGAACGTATTTGGGTGGTGTGTTTGAATCTTCATGTACATTTTGTTACGACTGTTTGGGCTTTTTACAGATATCAAGTCTATGGCAAAAATCCACATGAAAGACTATGTTCACACAGCGTTTTTACCTCCAAGAGCCAAGGTTTTAGCCACAGAAGCAAAATGCTGTGTGAGCATAGCCTAAAATATACTGCTGGAGAATCTACCCTATTAATGGAGAGTTTTATTAAAGGACATCCCAGCGTTCCAAATAATGGTCTATATGTTGGCAATTACAAAAAATAGAAGATGCCGAGCACCACCATTGTTACATAGAGCCAGTACCATCAGCTGAACAAGGATGCCGCAGGCATAAAACGTTTTTTCCTTCAGGTGCACACCGAACAAGGTGCATGATCCAAATGAAATGAAAAGAGGTGGCACTCACCGGAATGAAGTCCAAACTTTATTGGTCCAAAAAATATTTAAAACATCTCAGACAGGTGGGGGGCTGAAGAATGCAAAGACGACGGCCGTTTCGCGCTGTATTGCTCTTCTACGGGTCACTGAAGTGAACAGGGAGGGAGATTACATATCCCAGGGGAGGGTATAACCCCCCCCACCAAGCCTCACTTAAAATGCGACAAAATACAACAAACAATTAGTACATAACATAAAAAATAAAAAACAATAAGCACCAGAAATAAAAAAGTCACATTAAATCCATCAGTGCAAAATACACATCATACAATCAGAAAATCAGAGAAACCCTGACATATCAATGTGATCATTAAAACCTGTGGGACCCAGCGCATTATCCACTTAGCCTCCCTCTGTAGAAGTCTGTGAAGATCGCCCCCTTGTGGAGGTAACACCACCTTTTCCAAATCTGCAAAAGTAATGACATGCGGATTACCATCATGTGCTTCCTTAATGTGTTTTATCAACCTGGGTACACCTTTGCCCGTGAGTATGGAGTTACAATGCTCCCTGAATCTTACAAATAATGGGCTTATTGTTTTGCCAATGTAAAAAAAATCCACAGGGGCAAAATAAAGAATATGCAACATAATTTGTTTTGCAAGATATAAAATCACGCATATGATGACTAATTGTACCAACAGATAGGGAGCTACCAACCACATGTTGCAAACAAAAAGAACACTGACCGCACTCACAATTCCCTATTGGCTTTCCGTGGTATTGTTTGCACTATTATCTCTTCTGCATCATATATCTTCTGGTTACAAATTGAGCTTTGAATACTTTTTGAGGTGTCTTACTGTAATAAATTTCAGGTACCATAATGGACAGGTATATATAATCGATGTGTCTCAGTCAGTGGAACACGATCATCCTCATGCTTTGGAATTTCTCCGGAAAGACTGTGCCAATGTGAATGGTGAGTTTTAAATATGTGGGGAATCTGTCTGCATGATTTCACACCCCAAACTATTTATATATGCATGTAGCTCTTAAAAGACAAGTCCAGCAATACCTTTATATGACCAGTCAGTTCCTCTATTACTAAGAAATCAGTGTTGTAACTGATATGCAATTGAGGCTGAAGATCTGAAGCCTATGTCACTCCAGCTCTATTTGCCTCCCAGAGCCGCCACCTCCTGCTTAATTAACAGCCTCTGTGCTGTGTTACTTAGGGTGAAGGATGTATCAGTAAAGAAGGAGTTGGTGCTGGACAGGGAATAAAGCTGAAGGGACATTAAGAATCTGCATACTTTTCCAGTATATCATTCTTTCTGTCTACAGGTATTTGATGGAATCTGTCAGCAAGTTTTTGCTACCTCATCTGAGAGCAACGTAATGTAGGAAAGAGAAGCTGAATCCAACAATGTATCTGTTATATTACTGAGTGCAGCCGTTCTCACACAGAGTTTTTAAATTTAGAATGAAGCAGAGCTGAGAAATCTAACCCCGCCCACACCAGCCTCTGTATATACAATGTCTATAGACAGTGAGCTGCTTATCACAGGGGGGGTGTGTGGGACCAGGGACCAGCTAGTAACAGCAATGATATGCTACTGGTGCTAAAACAATAATTGTAAGCAAACAAAAATCTGGGACCATAAGAGAGGCATCGGACATTGATATGAGAGGCATCGCTGAAATCATGTGTTTTAACTTCTACCTCATTCTGTCTTCAGAATACATAGCAAAAACCTGCTGACTACTTCCATTTAATACATTTGAATCTTTTCTAAGTTAGAAAATATAATTCGTGGCTTTTATGAGAAGGCATAGATTGACATTTTTTTTGTAATCTGTTAGAAATGTGCAGGCCCACCTACTTTTTTTTCATGATTTGACCATTTGCAGCTTTATTACTTCGAAGAGCTGACACAAATTTGTTGACAACTCCCCACTGTTTATTCAGGATGCTGCCTTCACTAGCTCTCATACAGCAGCACTTTTTCATTCCTGGAGCGATTTTCCCCTTCTACAGCCCATGAGTGTAGTCATGCTGACATGATACTGTTTTTTTTTGTTTTGTTTTTTTTTTCTCCCTGATGCTCTCGATGCAATTTCACTTCCTGCTGGTTCTGCATTGTGGGACATTTCCCCCTCTAACTGCAGATTCTGACCTGAGTGCTCCTCCTTTTTTTACTGATGCTGTGTTTAGGATCTTTCCCCATTCCCCTGCAGATTCTGCTCTGTGTTTTCTTCTCTTTGTACTGATGTTCTCTGTGTGTGAGATCTTTGCCCCACCTCCAGCAGATTGTTCTGAATCCTCATCTGTCTCCTTGGGGTAAACAGGACCATGGGTGTTATGCTGCTGCCACTAGGAGGACACTAAGCAAATACACATAAAAAGTTAACTCCTCCTCCTCAGTATACTCCCTCTGCTGGCTCTATCGTGAACCAGTTCTTACTTAGTGTCTTTAGGAGGCACTAGGGTCTGGTTTCAGACCCCAACTTTATATTTTTTACCCTTTTTTACACGGATTGGAGTGGCGACGGGGCCTTTCAAGGTCCCGATCTCCCAAAATCATCAACAGGCGGGAAAGCCGAGTGTCGCCTCCCCGTACCCCCTCTTGCAACCCCTGTGTCTGCCTGGGCTCTCATTAGGGGCGACGGATCCTTTAATGGGTCCGCTCTCCCCACACTGACAATGGACGGGAACATGGGGAGTTGCCCTCACGTACCCCCTTCCAGAGCCAGGCCTTCAGCTCGCTACTGTCTCCGGACACCTGCCCTGCTTCCCATTGAGGTTGATCCAGCAGAGGCTCCCTTGTGGCATCTATGGGACCCCACTGCACCACCACTGTCTGAAAGCGGCTGATGCCAGGAGGCAAACGAGCCCTCTCCACCTCCCTATCAAAGGGATGGTGGATTGAGGTTGAAAGGTGCGGACCAGAATCTTCTCTTGTGGCCATGCAGCCCTCCCGACTCTGCTACATCGTGAGTACGGCAGCGGGGGAGGAGGGCTCCTTCCCTCCCTTCCCCGGGGTTCTGTGTTGATGTCCGGGCCCCCTGGGGGGATTGGCGCTACCTTCAAGCTTGTCCACCACTGCGGCCACGGTTGCCAGGACAAAGCACACAGTCGAGGCCCTAGCTGGAATTAGTCGGGACAATAGCCTGCATTCAGAGGTGAACAGTCTCGCCTACCAGATCGCTCGGGTGGGGATTACATTGTTCATGCCTCCCTAGATGCGTCTAATTGCCCCGCACTGGCAGCCGCAAACCCCGTTACCATCAGGAGAGCTCTTTCGCTTTCCCAGAGTAGCGGGCAGACTCCGATTCAAAGAAATCTTTGACTTCCCTGCCATATCAGGTGGACGTTCGGAGAGAAACTAGATCAAATTATCTCAGATGCTACTGGAGGGAAAAGCAAATTTCTCCCTCAACGTAGACCTACTCGGCTCTTTCAGAAGCAATCCCAGGTTCGCTTCCGACCTTTTTGCAGTACCACAAACTGTTCATCTCGGCCGCCTCCGCTGGCTCGGCTCGTCCCCCACGCAGGGACAGGGTTTCTCATCCTTCGTTCAAACCTTCTAACTCCTGGAGAAACAGATCTCCCCAGTCCAGACCCAAGGGTACCCCGTCCCGCAAGTTTTCTGCCCATTGACCCCTTGCTGTGTCCGGAGGACACGGACAGGGTATGTGGCCATCTGCTCTTGTTTCGTCAAGTCTGGTTGATGGTTGTTCACGACCAATGGGTCAGATCTCGTGTCATGCGGACACAAGATCGACTTCAAGTCTCTCCCGCCAACGTGTTTTTTCCAGTCTCATCTTCCAAAGACGAAGGCGCTTGCAGCCCCTTTTTATCAGGCCATACACGCCCTCGGCAAAAGCGCAGTCATCGTTCCGGTTCCTCCCATGGAAAGGTTCAAAGGTTTTTACTCAAATCTGTTCGTGGTCCCAAAAAAGGACGGAACCATGCGCCCCATCCTAGATCTAAAGTTGTTGAACAAATTTGTCAGAGTACGCCAATTCAGAATGGAATGCCTCCGTTCTGTCATGGCTTCTCTGGAAAAAGGGGAATACCTTGCGTCCGTCGACATCAAAGACGCATATCTCCACATCCCAATCTTCCAAAGTCATCAAAGATTTCTACGCTTTGCGGTCGGAGATGAACATTTTCAATTCACTGCTCTGCCCTTTGGGCTCGCCACCGCCCCCAGAGTGTTCACAAAGATCATGGCAGCCGTCATGTCCATTCTACACTCTCGGGGCGTGGGAATTCTACCCTACCTGGACGATCTTCTCTTCAAGGGTCCGTCCTGTCGGGCATGTGCAGAGAGTGTCAGTGTCGCCATCGACACTCTGTCTCGCCCAGGTTGGCTAGTGAACCTAGAAAAATCCTCTCCAGCTCCATCCCAGCAAATCCCTTTTTTGGGGATGATCTTGGACACTTCCCGAGGTTTGATAATTCTCCCTCCGGAAAAGATTTAGTCTCTAACCTGGGGAGCCCAATTGCTAATTCTTGCCCGCTCTCACTCCCTGCGGTTCGCCATGCAGGTCCTGAGAAAAATGGTGGCATCCATCGAGGCAGTGCCGTTTGCCCAATTTCACCTCCGTCCCCTGCAACAGTCATTGATCTCAGCCTGGGACAAGAATCCAGTCTCCTTGGGTCGCCGCTTTCGTCTGGCACCCAGGATCAGGCTGTCTCAAGTGATGGACTGCAACGTCATCATTGCATCAGGGAAGGTCCTTTCTTCCAGTACACTGGCTAGTAGTGACCACCGACGGAAGCTTGCAACCTTCCGATCAATATCCTCAAGATCCGAGCGATAAGGCTAGCTCTTCATCAGTTCCATCCCCTTTTGGCCGGACGTCCCATCCGGATCCAATCAGACAATGCCACGGCTGTGGCGTACATCAATCGCCAGGGAGGCACACGAAGCAGAAGAGGGATGCTCGAAGTGACGCACATTCTGCAATGGGCCAAGACGAATCACTTGCTCATCTCTGCAGTTCATATTCCGGGAGTAGAGAATTGGGTGGCGGATTTTCTCAGCCGCCAGGGCATAGCCTCGGGAGAGTGGTCTCTTCACCCGGAAGTCTTTCATCAGATTTGCCAGCGTTGGGGCACTCCGGATATGGACCTCATGGCTTCCAGGTTGAACGCCAAGGTTCCAGCATTCATAGCCCGGTCCCGCGATCCGTTAGCCATCGGGTCGGATGCTCTAGTACTTCCATGGAGCCAATTTGGCCTCCCTTACATATTTCCACCACTTAAGCTGATCCCAAGGGTCATCCGGAATATTAAAGCAGAAGGCATTCCGGTGATCCTCGTCGCTCCAGACTGGCCACGCGGATCTAGTACATCTAGTCGCCGACGTCTCCTGGTGGTTACCGAATTGTCCGGACCTTCTTTCCCAGGGACCCATTTGCCACCAGAACTCGAGAGTTCTGAGTTTAACGGCCTGGCTATTGAATCCTGGATCCTAGCCCAGGCCGGGTTCTCGCGTCGAGTGGCATCTACCATGATCAACGCTAGGAAGCCTGTTTCCATGCGCATTTACCATCGCGTTTGGAAAACATTTTTCTCATGGTGTAAAAATAAAGGTTGTTTTCCGTTGGTGTTTTCCATCTCCATTTTGGAGTTTCTTCAAGCGGGATTGGTTTCAGGCCTAGCGTTGGCCTCTCTCAAGGGCCAAATCTCAGCTCTATCCATCCTTTTCCAGCGACGGATAGATTCCAAGCCACAGGTTAAGACCTTCATGCAGGGAGTGTCGCATCTTGTCCCTCCATACAAGATGCTCTTGGAACCTTGGGACCTTAACTTGGTCCTCAGTGCCGTACAAGAGACCCCCTTCGAGCCAATACAGGATGCTTCTCTCTCTCTTTTTTTCGTGGATTTTTCTTGGAAAGTTGCCTTCTTTGTGGCAATAACATCCATCAGACGGGTCCCGGAAATGGCGGCTTTGTCTTGTAAACCTCCATTTCTGATCTTCCACCAAGACAAGGTGGTGTTAAGGACGTCTCCGTCCTTCTTGCCTAAAGTCGTCTCTGCTTTTCATCTGAATGAGGACATAGTCCTGCCCTCGTTCTGTCCAGCTCCGATCCACCGTACTGAAAAAGCTCTTGGACTTGGTGAGGGCTCTCAGGAAGTACATTTCCAGAACAGCGTCTTTCCGCAAATCGGATGCCCTTTTTGTGCTTCCGGAGGGTCACAGAAAAGGCCTTCCTGCTTCTAAGGCCACAATAGCCAGATGGATCCGGTCTGCGATCCAAGAGGCTTACCGTGTCAAAGGTCAGCCTATCCATGCGGGGGTTAAGACACACTCCACTAGGTCAGTGGGGGCTTCCTGGGCCATTCGGCACCAGGCATAGGCTCAGCAAGTGTGCAAGGCTGCGACTTGGTCCAGTCTTCACACGTTTGCCAAGCATTACAACATTCATTCTCAAGCCTCTTCAGATGCGGCTCTCGGCAGACAGATTTTGCAATCAGCAGTTTCGCATCTGTAGGCCTCATTTAATCAGTTAAGCATGTAAGCATTTGTTATGTGAGGTTTCAGCTGTTGTGCTGTTTCCCATCCAGGAACTGCTTTAGGACGTCCCATGGTCCTGTGTCCCCCAATGAGGCGAAGGAGAAACAGGGATTTTTGTGTGTACTCACCGTAAAATCCTTTTCTCCGAGCCAATCATTGGGGGACACAGCACCCTGTTAGCCTGTTGGCTTGTAGTCGTTATTGGTTTTGACATAATGTTTTTCTGTTTGTGAGCTCCTACTGCTTTGGCACCGAACTGGTTCACAATAGAGTCAGCAGAGGGTGTATACTGCAGGAGGAGAAGTTAACTTTTTTTTGTGTATTTGCTTAGTGTCCTCCTAGTGGCAGCAGCATAACACCCTTGGTCCTGTGTCTCCCAATGATTGGCTCCAAGAAAAGGATTTTACGGTAAGTACACACAAAAATCCCTGTTTCTTTACTGATGCTGTGTTTGGAATCTTTCCTTATTCCTCAGCAAATTCTGCCCCTGATTCTCCGCTCTTTACTGATGCTCTCTATATGTGTGATCTTTGCCCCTTCCCCTACAGATTCTGCCCTGGGTCCTCTTCTCTTACTTTTTACTGATGCTGTCTGTGTGTGGAATCTTGCCCCCTCCTCCTACAGATTTTTCTGAGTTTCTCTCTTTAATGATGCCTCTGTGTGGGATTTTCCCCCTTCCTCTGCAGATTCTGCTCTGGGTACTCCTCTCTCTTTGTACTATTGCTTTTCTTTTTTCCTCCCCTTCCAGATTCTAATCTGGGTTCTCCTCTCTTAATTGATGCTGTCTGTGTGTGGGATTTTTTAAACTTCATTTGCAGATTCTGCCCTGAGTTCTCTTTTCTTTGTGTGTGCGATCTCTCCTCCTCCCCCTGCAGATTCTGCCCTGAGTTCTCTTTTCTGTGTGTGGGATCTTTCCTCCTGCTTCTGCAGATTGTTCCCTGTGTTCTCACCTCTTTACTGATTGCTTTTTCCCTTGCTGATTCTTCCCTGAACTCTCTTTTCTGTTTATTGATGCTCTCTGTGTGTGGGATCTTTCCCCTCTCCCTGTAGACTTGGCCATGAAATCTCTCCTTTCTTTACTGTTGCTTTGTTTGCATGATCTTTTCCCTTTGCCTTGCTTTTAGTTCTTCGCTCTCACACTACATCCTATGATCTCTCCTCTTTCAGGCCCTTTGTCTTCTCTTCCTTGTTTTTGAAGTTGTGTCAACAGCAACATGGAGCCAGAAACACAGCCAGCGATACACTGTTCAGTAGCAGAATGGTAGCTAGTTTTAATGAAGACTTGCTTTAGGAAGTTGGCTAATTTTAAGAGCAAAATAAGTTTTAATATCAGTAAAAGGTGTCCAGTCTTTGAATATAAGCAGAAATCTTGTACCCAGTATTAAATAATGTTGCCCAACATTCTGTTTGCTGACAGATTTCTTTGTGAAGTATGGCGTAGCTGTGATGACAGTTCGAGAACTTTTTGAATTTGTTACGGACCCATCTATAAATCAGGATAACATGGATGACTATTTGGAGAAGGTAATCTGAATAATAATCTTTGGCCTTCTTAATTGACTCCTATACTTTTTTTGCTTGTGGATGTTGCCTGTACCTGTATAAATGCATTGTGAGTGCAATATCTGATTAACGTATCATACCCGCAATGCAGCGTGTCCAGATGTGTAACAGAGAAGGTGCATCCATGTATAAGGACCTTCTGTGTAATTCATAATTACAGATGCTGCACGGATAGTTACCTATGGTCATATAGCATAAGCTCAGATAATGACAAATTCGAGGAAGGTGATTACTGACTTTTTGAAATAAATGTCAGAAACATTATGCTGACCTATCTGAGGGCAGAGTTTTAACAGAACATGGTTGGCACATACCACAGTGTTTTTTGCCGTATCTCCAGCACTCTGACCTCGTCATAAATTAAGTCATTGAGGCAGGACTTCTGGCTGCCACCGAGGCTCATATGTCAAGGACTTGATTTATTATGAGCTCAGTGGGCTGGAAATGTGTCAAACACTCGCTCCTGTGATAAAACAGGCAGGGAAATGATTTATCTCAAAGAAAGCAGCAGCTTCAAGCCACTGGTTTGTTGTCTGTGTAATCACTTCCTCCCCTGCCTATGAGCTGATGTATAATCAAACCATGTTCCTGCACAGTCAGACACAGCCATTACACACTACATAGCAGGGGCACTTTTATAAGATTGTCTCCGCACAGGAACATTTTTTTAATACATTCAATTGTAGAACTTATTAATATTACAAGATATATTGATTAAAATGTATTTTGTTCATGGTATATACTCTTAAATGGTGGAAAGATTTCACAGAAACTGTGCTGCCAGTAACATTAAAGAGTCCCATGGACAGCATATATAAGACGCGTGTTGAATTAATTCAGGCTGGTATGTATTAGACTGGATTCAGATGAGAGTATGCAAAATCAACGTTTATTTATTCAAAAAAGATGATCAAGACACATACAATCCATATGTCTGTTTCTTACATCGGTATAAAATCTGTATGTCTATTTTCTACATCCAAGTGGCATAACGTTTTTACATGAATATTTTAATAAGTATTGGTCAAGTGCTGTTTTATCATAATTCCAATGGATCTGTGAAAAATGCATAACAAATTGAATGTTAACCTATACGTGATCTGTTTTTTGAGAACCACGGACTTACAATGGGCGAGTCTATTCCAAAATACAGGTCAAACTAGTGCAAGCTGCAATTCTTTTTTTTTTTTTTTTTTTTTACATGCAGACCATTGGTCCGAGTGTTTTAGCGTTCATGTGAATTATCACATTGACTTCCTTTGGCCTGTGTGCTGTTCATATGTTGTCAGTTTTGCATACAAAAAACACACGGGTAATGTGGCTTTTCTGAATTAAACATACTGTTAAAAAAGCCAACCAGTGGCGATGCATGAGCGACTTCTCTGTGCCCCTCATTTTGGGTCTTTCACATATGGAGATACATCTTACTCAAAGAAAGCGGAGAGAAGCCGCTGGGGATCTATCTCTTTGACTAGTCAACTGTGTGGTTAGGTTCTTCAACAGCATTTAAAACAGCAGTTTCAAAGTAAAGCATGCCTTGTTGAAACGATACAGTCAGCGTCTGATACACACTGCAGTGGTGCATGTATCAGTTGTTGGGTTCCTTTTAAGTAAACCAGAAAGTGGCTGTGAATTTTAGGAAGAGTAGTTGTATCTTGAATACTCACTACATGCACTGAGTGATGCATGAGATTCATGCCCAAGGATGAGCCATGCCACTGTTGGGCTAGTGCTTTGTGCTTGCCCCCCAGACTAAAATTTGCCAGCCCGCCCCTGTATATCATCCTGTATATAATGTCTGCTATGTTCACTTATTGTCTGTACCTATAGTATATTACACAATGACTGCAGAACATCACAAGTACCAGTCACATATCATCTGTACACTGTATGTAATATACTGTGCAGACATCCGATGTATACAGGATAATGTGACTGGTATAATATCCAACACTCTGAAGTCCTAATATAATGTAAGCCATCACATATTATCCTGCATACTGGATTAATATCTGATTCTGTAGTCAGTGTATCATATACCAATCAAATAACATCCTCTTCACTGTATATAATTTACTGTGCACAGACAGCAGATGTTCTACCAGTCGCATATTAGCCAGTATAGAGGGTCTGATATGTGCAGTCACAGTATATAAAACGCACATCCCCTTGGAGGAAGCTATAGAGCGAAACGCGCGTCGGGGTGTCAGCCGTTTTTCAGGTATATTCCAAATGTCATTTAACACTTTATGTTGTGTCTGGAGAATTGTTCATTAGAATCTGAAACTGTTGTAAACTCATTTATATGCATCTGCAGCCATATGGGCGCAAACACCAATTAGGATAAATTGAGCATTTGCTTATATTGACTTTTTTCTGAGACCTTTACCATCTTGTCTCTGTTTCATGAGAAAATACCTTGTCTCCATTTGTCACAACGATTTGTGTATTGATTAATTATTCACTTTAATCTGAATGCGGTTCTTTTGTATTGCTGTCCCTACTTTTAAAATATTATATTGATGCACTATTGCTATGATATATTTTTCTACAATAAAAATTAAAGAGATTTTTATGGCATGATACGCTTCTTTTTCTTCTTTTGGATTTATATAAAAATACCTGTCATATATTGTACACTATTATATGCAGGACAAAGTGCGATTATATCATGCGACAGGCGTCTCGTATACTATGACCTGTTTTCTCTTCTGAATAGTCACACCAGACGGCTGCAGCGGCCGCTGTTAGAGGCAGCTGCTGGCTGTGTAACAGAGGTGGCACCCACCGTGTATGTCGCTGGCTCAGCTCCTGTGCCTGCTCAATTCACCCACACACAGTGTTATGTACATCTGTGTTAGACACTAGTAAAGGGTAAAGGAATCCTAAATATAAAGATAAGATGAGAATGAAAATAAAACCTCTGCAATAGATATCTTTGCATTTACAGTTAAAATTGTACTTGTGTCCCACTGCACCACTCCTAATTGACCCTGATTCTAGTTTAGCTTCTGTGATCTAATACTTAATAGACGTAGATAAACTGTGATTTTACTTATTGATTTTTCATACTTAGTACGCACTTGAATTTCCTGTAGCTCAGTGGGGGTCTGGGACCTGAGACCTCCACTGATGGCACACTTGTCCCTGAGAAGTGCTCAGCTGCTGTCTGAGCCTGCACACAGAGCATAGTATATACTTTCTATTGAATTCATGCACTCTCAGACAGAAGCTGTATGCTCCTGTCTGCTAAGCTGTACACCTCAAGTGACTAGTGCATGATGTGTGAGGGTCTTAAAATCTGGTCCCCCACCGATATGCAGGCAATTCAGGTGCTTGCTGAATATGAAAAATCATTAAAGTTTAATTACTTTTTAAAATCTATAGTTAGATAATGTTCAGATGATTCATATTTCCCTATATCATTTTCTCTAATTTTTCAGGCAATGGAAATAGCAGCTCAAAGAACAGAAGAGGAAAGATCAAATCAAGATAAAGTTGATGAAGAGGCAAGTTGTTTTTTGTGTAATGTGACTTGTACAGGGAGAGTTGATTGTATCTACTACTAGATCTTCACAAAGTTTGTGTTTGCAGTGCAAGCTTTTTTTTTTGGGTGGTGGGAAGGGGTGGGTACTTTATGTGTAGAGCCAAAATGAGTTGTTTTTGTCACTGTTTTCTACACAATTTTTTAGGTGTTTAAGAAAGCGTACATTCCCCGAACTCTAAATGAAGTGAAGAACTTTGAGAGGGATGTGGACTTAATGCAAAAGCTGAAGGAAGAAGATCTGTCACTGAACGCACAACAGGATAATGTGAGTAACGCAATGTAAATTCATCAACGAAGGTATGATTGTTATTATAATGAAAGATTCGGGCCCCGATTCATCAAAGTGGTTATTATTCTGCCGTAAAACGCTTTGAAAAGTCACAACATTTATTTAGCAACTTTTGGTATTTTCATGCCAGTTTCATCCAGCTTTCATATTGGGCTGCTGACTCAGCATGTGCCCTTGACCCGTGTGAACAATATCGATCTTGATGAATCCAGGTCCCAGTGTTTTTCCTCTGTGAAACACATATTAGTTAAACTATATATACATGTATTCAATTAAAAAAAATTAGTAAAGTGAACAGGTAAAACTGTAACCTGCCGGCTGGTAAGACAAATGTTCAACTGTTTTGTTTCCTTTTTATTTCTTTAGATTCTTTATCAGACTGTGACTGGTTTGAAGAAAGATTTGTCAGGTGCTGAGACGGTAAGACTTTTGCCTTGGGGGGCCTTCTATTCAACATTAAAGGGTTACCCCATTCAGAAATGTTTTTCCTGTAAACTCCATTAGTGGTTAAAAAAACAAACTGTGCTTTACTCACCCTCCCCAGTACCAGCGCTGAGTCTCTGCCGTTTCTCACAGTGTCTGCTCCTGTCTGCAGTGCTGACACGTTGCAAGCACTGCAGACAGTTACTGAGTACAGGGGCTCTGCTGATGTTGACTGACCAAGTCATTCAGAGCCGCTGAGTTCACTGCTTGCTTAACCCCTAAATGACCGGAGCTTTTTTTCGGTTTTTCAGTTTTCGCTCCCCTTCTTTCGAGAGCCATAACTTTTTTATTTTTCTGTCAATATGGCCATGTGAGGGCTTATTTTTTGCGGGACGAGTTGTACTTTTGAAGGACACCATTGGTTTTACCATGTCGGGCACTCGAAAACGGGAAAAAAATTCCAAGTGCGGTGAAATTGCAAAGAAAGTGCAATCCCACACTTGTTTTTTGTTTGACTTTTTTGCTAGGTTTACTAAATGCTAAAAGTAAGCTGCCATTATGATTCTCCAGATCATTATGAGTTCATAGACACCAAACATGTCTAGGTTCTCTTTTAATCTAAGTGGTGAAAAAAAATTCCAAAGTTTGCTAAAAAAAAAAAAAAAATTGCTCCATTTTCCGAGACCTGTAGCGTCTCCATTTTTCGTGATATCGGGTTGGGTAATGGCTTATTTTTTTGCGTGCTGAGCTGACGTTTTTAATAATACCACTTCTGTGCAGATACGTTCTTTTGATCGCCCGTTATTGCATTTTAATGCAATGTCGCGGTGACCAAAAAAACGTAATTCTGGCAGTTTGATTTTTTTCTCGCTATGCCGTTTAGCAATCAGGTTATGTGTATGTTTGATTTTATTTTTATTGTATTTTGAATGGGGCAAAAGGCGGGTGATTTAAACTTTTATGTTTTTTTTTAATTTTTTTAATATTTTTAAACATTTTTTTACTATTGGCATGCTTCAATAGTCTCCATGGGAAGCTAGAAGCTGCTAGTACTCGATCGCCTCTGTTACATAGAGGTGATGCTCAGATCACCTCTATGTAGCAGAGTTACAGCATTGCTATGAGCGCCGACCACAGGGTGGCGCTCATAGCAATCTGCCATCAACAACCATAGAAGTCTCGAGGAGACCTCTGGTTGTGATGGCAACGCACCGCTGACCCCCGATCACGTGACGGGGGTCAGCGGTACGCGTATTTCCGCCTGGTGGATCGCAATTCCACTTGCGCCTATTGTGGGCACATGTCAGCTGTTCAAAACAGCTGACATGTCCCGGCTTTGAGGTGGGCTCACCGCGAGAGCCCACCTCCAAGCGGAGGATACTGCCAGCTGACGTACTATTCCGTCAGCTAGCAGTAAGGGGTTAAAGCAGACCTGTCACCTGTTTTCGCCGTAATAAGAGACAGCCACTGCCTTTCAGGGCTTATACACAGCATTTTATAATGCTGTAGATAGCCCCCGATCCGACTTGCAAGATAAGAAAAATAAGTTTTATTATACTCACCCGGGGGACGGTCTGGTCTGATGGGTGTTGCAGGTCCGGGTCCAGCGCCTCCCATCTTCTTATGATTGCCACCCTTCTGCTTGCTTCATGGCTCCCCCGCATCACGCTCCTGCGCAGGCGTACTTATCTGCCCTGTTGAGAGCAGAGTAAAGTACTGCAGTTCGCAGGTGCCGGGCCTCTCTGACCTTTCCTGGCACCTGTGCACTGCATTACTTTGCTCTCCCCTCAACAGGGCAGATAAGTACGCCTGTGCGGGAGCACAATGCCGGGGAGCCAAGAAGTAAGCAGGAGGGCGGCATCGCAAGAAGATGGGAAGCGCCTGACCTGCGACACCTATCGGACCGGACAGCCCCCCGGGTGAGTATAATACTTATTTTTCTTATCTTTCAGCTCAGATCGGGGGCTTATCTGCAGCATTATAGATAAGCCCTGAAAGGCAGCGGCCGTATCTTATAGGCCGTATCTTATAGCGGCCAAAGCAGCTGACAGGTCTGCTTTAACTGTCGTCACCACCGTGCTGCACCTGCTCAGGGGAAGTAAAGCACAATTTGATTTGTTACTAATGGAACTTAATGGAAGAAAAATTCTGAAAGGTGACAACCCTTTTAATATGTATGGCACTGTGAATTATAACAATATTGGTCACCAGGGAGTTCTTTGAACATGTCAATGCATGAAGCTGAAGACCTTCAAGGTGATCTGTAATATTCCTGGTAATTTGAAAAAATACTTTTTTAGAATGCACAATTAATCTGCTGCAGAACCTCCTGCAGAAGAGGAAATGGGGAGTCAACCAACTGAGATACACAAACTACTTACTCTCCCAAAACAAGGTTATAAAGCAGATGAGGTGTGTAGCACAGTGGCTGCTAGAGTTGTCCAGTTGTAAAAAGCCTTTACCTCCAATACTGTTCAATTGATACTGTAGCATTCTTCTCTGCAAAACGAGTACGCCAATACGGCTGAATTACACAGTGATCTTCTTTTACAATCTAACCATTTGGATGTCAAAATTTGGAATTTTTTTTATACTGACTAGGCGTGTCTTTTGTAATGAACTTAGTTTCTATTATAAGTCCTGTTTATACAGTCGTGGTCAAAAGTTCCGAGACTGACACAGATTTTGGTTTTTAGAAAGTAAATTCTGCAACATCAAAAACTCACCAAATACTCAGTTTCATGTAGCCTAAAGGTATTATACGTACTAGACAATTCCTTCTTAAACGTTAAAGTTCCCCAAGTACAGTTGTGGCCTAAAGTTTTAAGACTGACACATTTTGGTAATCAAAAACCTTTCTGTTTCAGTTTTAAATTGTCAATTTCTATTAACGCAAGAAACTTATGAAGGTGATCAGACAAATTGTAAAAAATTGTAATGTCATTTCTTGCCATAAGATTTAACTTGATCACAAGATCCCCATTTCCACTGAATTTCAACCTGCCACAAAATTAATTTACTTTCTCGTTATCTCAGAAGAAAGTCTTAACAGGAACAAGACAGTCTATCATGCTGATTGAATTACGTATAAGAGCAGGCTTGTTGCTTTTAAAAGGATGCTGCTGCTTGAATTTTTTGTCTCCTGTTAACAGTGGTTATTTCTAAGGAAACACGCAGTCATCATTGCTTTCCATAAAAAGAGCCTTACTGGCAAGGACATTGCTGCATGAGAGATTGCCTTTAAAGGGAATCTGTCAGCAGGATTTTGATATGTAATCCAAGAACAGCATGATGTAGGGACAGACAGACTGATTCCAGCAATGTGTCACTAGGCTTTGTTGTATTGAAACAGCAATCAGGATTTTTTCAGAAGGAGATTCACTACAGATCTAGGTCTCTCATGCCTCCTACAAAACTGCTCTGTGTAACCCCACCCCACCACTGATTACAAGCTTTCTGTTACTGTATAGTGTACAGAAAACTGCCAATCACTGGTGTAGGGTTTTACAGAGCTCAGCATTCTGAGCACTGCTAGATTTGCATCAGAGAAAAACAGTGATTGTGTTAAAATGAGAGCATGCAGACCAGGAAGTAACACATTGTTGGAATCAGGGTCTAAGCCCCTACATCATGCTGCTCTTGGATTACATAGCATAAACATAATGACAAGATTCCCTTTAAATCAACCATTTTACGGATCCTCAACACCTTCAAAGACAAAGTTTTAGTTACTGTGAAGTAGCCTTCAGTGCGCCAAAGAAATCCAGCAAGTGCTAAGACAGCCTCCTAAAGAGGATTCAGATATGCGATTGGTTCAACACTAGTACAGAGTTTTCTCAGTAATGGCAACAGTCAGGTTTCGGTGCATTTACACACACAGGGAGGTAGACTCTTTTGAAGACTGGCCTCAAGTCAAGAAGGGCAGCAAAGAAGCCACTTCTCTCCTGGAATAACATCAAGGACAGACTGACATTCTGCAGGAAGTACAGGGATTGGACTGCAGAGAATTGGGGTAAATTATTTCCTCTGATGAAACCCCCTTCAAATTGTGTGGGACATCTGTAAGAATGATTATAGAAGAAAAGGTGACCGCTACCATGAGTCCTATGTCATTTCAACCTGAAACTTTGTGTGGGGTTGCTTTTCATCCAAGGGAGTAGACTCCCTCAATTTTACCTAGCCATATCAGTTCTCATGATTTTCACTGACAAGGGGCAATAGCCAGAAACACTGTGTCTGCAAATTAAAGGGAGTCTGTCACCTATTTTTCCCACTATGAGATGCGGGCCACCGCCATCAGGGGCTGATCTACAGCATTCTATAATGCTGTAGATAAGCCCTCGATGTAACCTGAAAGATAAGAAAAACGAGTTATATTATACTCACCCGGTGGGCGATCCGATGCTGTCCGGTCCAGTGGGCGTCGCAGGTCCGGCGCCTCCCATCTTCTAGCAGTGACGTCCTCCTCCTTGCTTCTGGCACCCTCCTGTGCAGGCGTACTTTATCTGCCCTGTTGAGGGTGGAGCAAAGTACTGCAGTGCGCAGGCTCCGAGAAAGGTCCGAGCAGCCCAGCATCTGCGCACTGCAGTACTCTGCTCTGCCCTCAACAGGGCAGATAAAGTACGCCTGCGCAGGAGCGCGCCAGAAGTGAGGAGGACGTCATCGCTAGAAGATGAGAGGTCCCGGACCTGGACCTGCGACGCCCATGGGACCGGACCGCATTGGACCGCCCCTGGGTGAGTATAATATAACTCGTTTTTCTTCTCTTTCAGGTTACATCGGGGGCTTATCTACAGCATTACAGAATGCTGTAGATAAGCCCCTGATGGCGGTAGCTGCAGCTTATATACGAAAAATGGGTGACAGATTCTCTTTAAATTCTGATTTGGCGTTTATGCTAAGTCATATTAGAAGACTGGTTAAAGGGTCAATAATGACTTATAGGATTGCTGCTTCCAACAGGTGGCGCTATAGAGTTCAGGTGCGCTATCTCTCAATTTGCATACTAAATTTTCCAGAGGAGTATTGCATGGTGAATAAGCCCCCTTACATTGGCGTGCCAGAGCCGGGTTGTCACTCTCCACAAGGAGAAACATTACCCCTTAGACCTAACCTAAGTACATTGGCATGTATAAAGAATGGTATCTAAACATTTTCCAAGAGCAACTTCTAGGCTAACTGCAAGCAGCAAACTTTGTGAAAACTAAAATTTGTATCAGTCTCAAAACTTTTGACCACAGCTATATTAGAACATTAGGAAGGCAGAATGCATCTGTGTCTATAATACAGTACCTTAAAGGGAACCTGTCAGCAGGATTGCACACAGTAACCTACAGACAGTGTCAGGTCGGCACTGTTATACTGATTAAAATGATACCTTGAATGATGAAATCCGTCTTATGATTGTTGTTTAATCTTTTTATTTTCAGTTTTTTGTGTTAATGAGATTCTCGTGCCCTAAGGCAGGGTTGGGGTATGTGGTGCTCTGATTAGCTATTCATAATGCAGACTGCTGACAGGTCACTGATCCCTCACTGACCTGCCCCCAACTGTGCAGGCGACGCCATCTCCAGTAATATGGCGCCGCATGCACAGTAGCAGCTATCGGATCACAGCTACACCGATAGCAGCTACTGCTTAGGTGCCATTTTCAAATTGAGTTTTTTTTTCTTTCCTCTGGCTGAATAACTTGAATAAAACGTATTATTGGCACATAAAACATGCGATTTTGCTGCAGAGCAGATGCCACGGCCGGCACCTGCCTACAGAAGGTTTTTTTTTACGTATGTACAGATATTCATTATTTTAACTAGGGGGCAGGTCAGTGAGGGATCAGTGACCTGTCAGCAGTCTGCATTATGAATATATAATGAGAGCACCACATACATGAGCCCCGCCTTAGGGCACGAGCATATCATTAACACAAAACTGAAAATAAAGATTAAACAACAGCCACAAGACGGATTTCATCAACCAAGGTATCATTGTAATCAGTATAACGGCGCCGACCTGACACTGTGTGTAGGTTACTGTGCACAATTCTGCTGACAGGTTCCCTTTAGTATATTGATGGGGAGGGATGGTAAAACCAATTTTGAAGATTCCCTGCACTTACAATTTAAGGAACTGAGAAAGTGTGTTCTTGCCCTTATGAATGAAGGGGATTTTGGGAACGGATATTCTGCATGTACATGGTCTGCTCAGTTTCTCGTTTGTAATAAATAGTAACTGGTGATTCTCATAGCCTTTTGCATTCATCTTGTTTGTCCAGGTACCAGCTTTGCTCCAGAAAAGTGACGACGAACAACATGATGAATCAAGTTCTGATGCTGATAGTGGTGAGGAGTCCGGGTCAGACGCCGATGATGATCATCCCAAAGATCAAGCCCCTGCCTCCGAAATTGATAAAAAGGTTTGTTGGCTGCCATGTTTATTGCTTAAAATGTTATTAGTGTGTCTTTTGTGTTGGCTAGCTTGAAATGGGTCTTTTGAAGCCAGATCAGCTTGTAATCTGCCCCAACTAACACAGTTCCTATCTTCACTTTTTATTTATTTTTCAAATGCCTAATTATAGACCAACAATTAACACTAGTGCTGACATTAGGCGGCAGTGAGAGAGACCATGTTGTCCTGCAGTTCTTGGATTACTTTGTAACAAGAATGGTTATTAGTCTTTGCTTAGAACACTTTCCTCTAGCTTGCTGAGTACATCTTTGTGTAAGGATTATTTTCAGGCTGTATACACTTTATGTGAAGCGTTGCATTTCATGCTGTGTTCTTTGATTCCACTGTTGAAGATATGCTTAGAATTTTCATATGCTTACATACAATTTTAAACCCTTGGTGATTGAAACAGTTTTTGCTTTTTCCAACCCGTCTCGCAAGAGTCATAACTTTTTTTGTTGACATAGTGGGAAAAAAAAAAATCAAAGTGGAGTGTAATAGTAAAAAAAAAAAATATAAACACACTTTTGTCAGTTTTTCATTGTGACTTTACAACATGATCCTTAAGCCCCTGTCACACTAAGCGAGATCACTAGCGAGATTGCTGAAGCGTCACCGATTTTGTGACGCAACATCGACCTAGCCAGCGATCTCGCTTAGTGTGACACGCAGCGACGACCAGCCCCCCTACTGGGTATCGCTGATCGTTGTCAAATGTTCTGGACCATTTTTTCATCGTTGGTGTCCCGCTGGCCAGCGCGCATCGCTGCGTGTGACAACGGGAGACCAACGATCAGCGAGCTGGTATCCAATGTACACATCGGGTAACTAAGGGCTGCGCGGCGCGTAGTTACCCGATATGTACCCTGGATACCGGCTCCCAGCTTCTACTGTAGAGCGCTGGGAGCCGGTATCCAGGGTACATATCGGGTAACTAGGCACCGCGCAGCCCTTAGTTACCCATTGTGTACACTCGATACCAGCGTGCTCCTTGGTCCTGATCTCTGGTGAGTCTGCCCATGTGACAGCTCACCAGCGATAAGCTAACGATGTCCCAGCGATCCCATCCAGGTCGGATCGTTGGTGGGATCGCTGGAACATTGAAGAGTGTGACGGGACCCTTAGTGTGCACGTCGCTCACTGTGAGAATTCTCTGGTGTTGCCAGTGAGTGGGGTGAGTCATGTGACCGCAAATATGCGATTTGCATACATGTGGTCACATACTGAATAGACGTGCTCAGCCTCACTCAATAAAAGTGAATTGAGTGAGGCCAAGCAGTCCCAAGCGCTCACTTTATATGCAGAGCCACTGAATGGTGCCTGAACGCAGAGTGAAAGCTCCCTTAGGTTTATTTCTTTGTATATTCCACTGTTTTCTGCCTTGAATTTGCTGATGCTTTTTTATGCCTCTCTGCCAAGTCTTTTGTTTTTTTGGCAACCAGTGTGTTTTCCTGTGACATTGAATGTGTTACTGTCAGCATTTTATGCTTCTTTTCAATAGGAAAGGAAAAAAATGGTCAAAGACGCACAGAGGGAGAAAAGGAAAAACAAGATCCCGAAACATGTGAAGAAGAGGAAAGAAAAGACATCGAAAACAAAAAAAGGCAAATAGACTGTGTGCTAATGTACAGCAGGGGGTTACTAATTTGGTATGATACATCCATCTTACAGATGAGCTGGCGGAATACACTGTGTGTATAGGAACACAATAACAAAAATTATGTTTTAGCAGGTGGTAAAACATTTTCCCAGGTTGCATACTGGCTCCTTTCAGTATAAATTAAACAATAAATGCTAAGTTTTTTAACTTTTCAATATACTGTACATATGAATGTAAACAGAAAATAGAATGCGGCTCAGCCCCTGTATACTCCGTGATAACAAGTACTGCACAAACGTGACTACTGAGAGACACCTATCTGAAATATACCGGGTGCACATCCACAAATAGTCCATAGTTTTGCAGCATACACATGTGAAAAAAAGAGAGTAGATGGCACTAACCGTCGTAAAATTCCAATGCTTTATTCGGACATCTTAAAATAGCAGAGGCAGGAGTTTTTTTGCTGGATACAAAATCAGGGACGACAGCTGTTTTGCGCAAGTGTGCGCTTCTGCAGGTCCCTAATATATCCACAACCTGTCTCCTCCATACATCTGTGACATGGTCTCCCGGTACATACCCACACGCAACCTTCGATTCTCTCAAGATCTCCTTCTCTACTCCCCTCTTATCTCTTCTTCCCACAACCGCATACAAGACTTCTTCCATGCCTCCCCCGTACTCTGGAACTCTACCCCAACACATCAGACTCGCGCCTACCATGGAAACCTTCAAAAAGAACCTGAAGACCTACCTCTTCCGACAAGCCTACAACCTGCAGTGATCATCAGTCTACTGAACCACCCACGACCAGCTCTACCCTCTCCTAGTGTATCCTCACCCATCCCCTGTAGACTGTGAGCCCTTGCGGGCAGGGTTCTCCTTCTGTACACGTGTGTGCCTTGTATTGCTCACGGTTATTGTACTTGTCTATATTTGCCCCTTTTCAGCTGCAGATGGAAGGAAAGGAGACACACTAGTTCATAACTAGTGGGTAGGCGGAGCCCCAGATAGGATTGACACCTCAGATTAAAAAGAGTGTTGACCGGCCCCTCCAGCTCGGGCTCCTCCTACTCAGCTCTCCAGTTTACAATTTGAGGTCTCAAGGATAGTCGCTGCTGGAAGCAGCTCCTCAGAAGATTTTATTATTTTTTATCGGACAAGAGACTTGGATCACCAAATGTGGTCTAGAGGTCTCAGGGGTCTCAGCGCTGCTGGACTCCCACCTCTCCCTTGGCGGATCTGTATTACCCTATATGGTGGTCCCTGCAGAACCCTGCCGGCCCGGGGGGATGAGGATGGCTTCCCTGGCGGGGATGCAAACCACGCATCTGGGGTCACTGCGTTCCCCGCCCTGGGGGGAAGCATGGGCATAGCGCCAGAAACCCCTGGGGGTCACTGTGGCGCTTCGGCTGGTGAGTACCACGCATTTTTATTAATGTGTGTGTGAGTGCTAAAGCGACTGCTGCGGCAGCCGCTGTACAATACACGTCGGTGACTGGTGTTTTTTGTCCGCAGGTGGATGCCTGCAGGACATAGGAGAGGAGTGCGCGCCTTTTTATTTGAATTTTCGCGCCGCTCTGAGCGCACGCTTTACTGCTGTCTCCATTTCCGGCTTCCCTCATGGAGCACACGGAGGCACAGCGCGGCGGCCATTAAAGAAGCAGGCTGAAAGCTTCTTCTGGCTCTTCTCCCTCCTCCCCTCCCGGCAAGATGTTACACTGTTACCAGCTGGGTGAGTCGCTTCTAGCCCGCAGGCAGAAGCTTAACCCCTTCACCCCCACAGCGCGGTCGCCTTCTGGGGCACTAATGAGTGACAGACTGCGCTGTCCTGCGGCTGTTATCGCATAAGGGGCTCGCACACTCTTTTCAATAATAATAAAGAGTTTGTGGGGAGTCTGCGATTTTAATACTGCCACTATACGTTCCCACTAACGATCCTGATAACGACGCATACTAATGCAATCGTTTGTGTGATCATTTTTTTTTAACCCCTTAACGACCAAGCCATTTTGTAGGTTAAAGACCAGGCCAATTTTTACATTTCTGACCACTGTCTCTTTATGAGGTTATAACTCTGGAACGCTTCAACGGATCTTGGCGATTCTGAGATTGTTTTCTCGAGACATATTGTACTTCATGATAGTGGTAAAATTTCTTCAATATAACTTGCGTTTATGAAAAAAACGGAAATATGGCAAAAATTTTGAAAATTTTGCAATTTTCAAACTTTTAATTTTTATGCCATTAAATCAGAGAGATATGTCACAAAAATTAGTTAATAAATAACATTTCCCACATGTCTACTTTACATCAGCACAATTTTGGAACCAAAATTTATTTTTGTTAGGAAGTTATAAGTGTTAAAAGTTGACCAGCAATTTCTCATTTTTCCAACAAAATTTACAAAATCATTTTTTTAGGGGCCACCTCACATTTGAAGTGAATTTGAGGGGTCAATATGACAGAAAATACCCAAAAGTGACACCATTCTAAAAACTGCACCCCTCAACGTGTTCAAAGCCACATTCAAGAAGTTTATTAACCCTTTAGGTACTTCACAAGAATTGAAGCAATGTGGAAGGAAAAAATTAACATTTAACTTTTTTTCCCAAAATTTTTCTTTCGACACAATTTTTTAAAATTTTGTCAAGGGTATCAGTAGAAAATGAACCACAATATTTGTTGTACAATTTCTCCTGAGTACATCGATACCCCATGTGTGGGGGTAAACCACTATTTGGGCGCATGGTAGAGCTCGGAAGGGAAGCAGCGCCATTTGACTTTTTTGGCTGGAATTGAGATTGGACGCCATGTCGCATTTGGAGAGTCCCTGTGTGCCTAAACAGTGGAAACCCCCACAAGTGACCCCATTTTGGAAACTAGACCCCCCCAAGTAACTTATCTAAATGTGTTGTGAGAGCTTTTAACCCCAAGGGCTTCACAGAAGGTTATAACGTAGAGCCGTAAAATTAAAAAATCATGTTTTTTCCACAAAAATGATCTTTTCATCCCAATTTTTATTTTCCAAAGGATAAAAGGACCCCAAAAGTTATTGTGCAATTAGTCCTGAGTACGCTGATACCCCATATGTGAGGGTAAACCACTATTTGGGTGCATGGCAGAGCTCGGAAGGGAAGCAGCGCCATTTGACTTTTTTGGCTGGAATTGAGATTGGACGCCATGTCATATTTGGAGAGCCCCTGTGTGCCTAAACAGTGGATACCCCCCACAAGTAACCCCATTTTGGAAACTAGACCCCCCAAGGAACTTATCTAGATGTGTGGTGAGAGCTTTGAACCCCAAGGGCTTCACAGAAGGTTATAACGTAGAGCTGTAAAATTAAAAAATCATATCTTTTCCACTAAAATGATCTTTCCACCCCCAATTTTTATTTCCCAAAGGGTAAAAGGACCCCAAAAGTTATTGTGCAATTTGTCCTGAGTACGCTGATACCCCATATGTGGGGGTAAACCACTATTTGGGCGCATGGCAGAGCTTGGAAGGGAATCAGCGCCATTTGACTTTTTTGGCTGGAATTGAGATTGGACGCCATGTCGCATTTGGAGAGTCCCTGTGTGCCTAAACAGTGGAAACCCCCCACAAGTTACCCCATTTTGGAAACTAGACCCCCCCAAGGAACTTATCTAGATGTGTGGTGAAAGCTTTTAACCCCCAAGGGCTTCACAGAAGGTTATAACGTAGAGCAGTAAAATTAAAAAATCACATCTTTTCCACAAAAATGATCTTTCCACCCCCAATTGTTATTTTCCAAAGGGTAACAGGACCCCAAAAGTTATTGTGCAATTTGTCCTGAGTATGCTGATACCCCATATGTGGGGGTAAACCACTATTTTGACGCATGGCAGAGCTGGAAAGGGAAGGAGCGCCTTTTTCAAATTCAGATTTTGATGGAATGGTCTGCGGGTGTCATGTCACGTTTGTAGAGCCCCTGATGTGCCTAAACAGTAGAAACCCCCACAAGTGACTCCATTTTGGAAACTAGACCCCCCAAGGAACTTATCTAGATGTGTGGTGAGCACTTTGAACCCCCAAGTGCTTCACAGAAGTTTATAACGTAGAGCCGTGAAAATAAAAATATCATATTTTTTTCCACAAAAATAATCTTTTTGCCCCCAAATTTTTATTTTTATAAGGGTAACAGGAGAAATAGGACCCCAAAAGCTATTGTGCAATTTGTCCTGAGTACGCTGATATCCCATATGTGGGGGGGAAACACTATTTTGACGCATGGCAGAGCTCGGAAGGGAAGGAGCACCGTTTTTAAATGCAGACTTTGATGGAATGGTCTGCGGGTGTCATCTCGCGCTTGGAGAGCCCCTGATGTGCCTAAACAGTAGAAACCCCCCACAAATGACCCCATTTTGCAAACTAGACCCCCCAAGGAACTTATCTAGATGTGTGGTCAGCACTTTGAACCCCCAAGGGCTTCACAGAAGTTTATAATGTAGAGCCGTGAAAATAAAAAAATCATATTTTTTTCCACAAAAATTACCTTTTTGCCCCAAATTTTTATTTTTCTAAGGGTAACAGGAGAAATAGGACCCCAAAAGCTATTGTGCATTTTGTCCTGAGTACGCTGATACCCCATATGTGGGGGGGAACCACTGTGATCGCCTTACTGCGATCTTTGGGAGGCACAATGAACAAATCCACAAAGGATGAAGAATTGGTTTTCTTTTTTACGCCGTTCCTCGTGCGGTATTAGTGATTAGGCGACTTTATTCCTCGGATCGGTGCGATTACATCGATACCAGATTTACACCCTTTTTTCATGTTTAGCTTCTGTCACACACTAAAAGATGCTTTTTCTTGGAATAATTTTTTGTAAGAAATTTTTGCATCGCCGTATTTTGAGAGCTATAATTTTTCCATATTTCGGCCGACAGAGTTATCTGTGGGCTTATTTTTTGCGGGACGAGCTGACGTTTTTATTGGTACCATATTCAGGCACATAACGTTTTTTGATTGTTTCCTATTCCGATTTTTGTGGAATCAGAATGAACAAAAACCAGCAATTCAGGAATTGTTTTTTTTTTTTTTTTTTTCCTCTGTTCCGTGTGTGGTAAAATTGATAAAGCAGCTTTATTCTTCGGGTCACTACGGTTACGGCGATTCCTCATTTATATATTTTTTTTTTATGTTTTGGCGTTTTTTACACAATAAAAAATTTTATAGAAAAAATAATTATTTTTGCATCAGTTTATTCCGGGAGCTATAACTTTTTTATTTTTTCGCTGATGATGCTGTATAGCGGCTTGTTTTTTGCGGGACAAGATGACGTTTTCAGCGGTACCATGATTATTTATATCTGACTTTTTGATTGCGTGTTATTGCACTTTTTCCAAGCGGTATAATGATACCGCTTGGAAAAAGTATAATTGACTACTTTTTTGTGTTTTTTTTTTTTTTACGGCTTTCACTGAAGGGGTTAACTAGGGTTACGCTTTTATAGATGGGATTTTTACGGACGTGGCGATACCTAACATGTGTATGTTTTTTTTTTTTATTTTTTTGTATTACATAAAAATGTGTATTTTTTAGGGGATTTTTTTTAAATTATTTTTTAATATTTTTTTTTACAATTTTTTTTAAAAAATGATTTTTTTTAACTTGTCCCTTTATGGGACTTTCACTTTTTTTACTTTTTATTGCAGTTACAATGCATTGCAATGCATTGGCATTGCAATGCACTGCAACTATAGTGGAAGCTGCTGTGACAATGATCACAGCAGCTTCCCGTAGCTAAATGACCCGGAGGTTGTCATGACAACCCCCGGGTCATCAAGGCAGAGATCGGCCCCTGCAAATACATTGCAGGGTGCCGATCTGAGGCAGAGGGAGCTCCCGACCCTCTGCCTCCCCCCTGAGCTCTGCGATCGCGCTCGATCGCAGCAGTCAGGGGGTTAACAGCCAGGGGCGGGGGGCTCCGCTCCTGGCTGTCAGTGCAGGAAGCCTGGCCACTGCAGCGCCGGCTCCTGCACTGATCGCGCTGGAGAAGCTGAAATTTCAGCTTCTCCTGCACGATCGCTGCTGTGTTTGGTCAGTCAGATTGACTGACCAATCACAGCTCTGTGGGTGCGGGGACCGACGGCAAAGGTCCCCGCACCGCTTGCCGTGCCTGTCAGCTGTCTGACAGCTGTCGGCACTGATCTACCACTGCGTGTTTACACGCAGTGGTAGATCAAAGCCATGACGTGCAGAGTCCGTCCTGGTGCCGGAACTGACACCTTGCCATGACGGACTCTGCACGTTAGTGGACATTAAGGGGTTAATGTCGCTAGTAGCTGCCAATCTGGGCGATCTCATTAACATCGCATAAGCGGTTAGCGATCTCTTTAACAACTTTGGCGGTCATTGCGATATGCAAAACAGCGCAATTTTTAGCGATCTTGTGGAACGTTTTTCTGTTAGTGTGGCATAAAAAGCTGTCCTGCAGCTGCTGCCTTATAAGAGGCACTTGGGGCTCGCACAACTTTTTCATTATCAAGGTTGTGGGGAGTCTGCTACTTTAACCCCTTCTTAGGCGGTTAACTATTAATGCTGGGGTAGCTCTCTCTTTAAGAGCTTTAACCCTTCAGCGATTGTTTTTTCTTTAAGAAACACACTGTTCTAGTTACTGACAGGTTTAACCTGCCATATACTGTGCAAGGACATGTCAGAATCTGACACGCGGCATTATGCGCAGCAGTCGGAGGTTCCAGTGGTGTCAAAATGGAGGCCCTCGCTAGTTTCTATGATGGCCTGTCTGACCTTCTAGATTATGGAGTGTCAGCTAGATCCTCTCAAGGAAGCGACACAAATCGGTGCCTTCCTTCTCGCGTAGCGAAGATGTCCGTTTCGGACAAGGAGGATCGGCAGGGACACTCTGCCTCTCTCATGGACGTACTATTGGAGCCATGAGGGCGTTAGTTACCAGAGAGAGGTAACTAGACGTCCTGGTAAGTCGGCCCGGATGTTTCAGGAGTCGCATAGGTCGCGACGGCTTTACAATCTGTATCCGTTTTCTACGGAATTGATTGTTAATTGGATCTCCTGAAGTGAATGTCCCTTTATCCTGGTAAAGGAAGGCGAGTCTGCAGGACCTGCTGGAGATGGCAACAATATCCATCTGCGAGGCCGCGGGTCATGGATTCAGTATTAAGGATCTATGTGTACTTGTAAAGTTTCCCTGAGCCGTTTGGCCCGTCTATGGACGGCGTGACAAGATGGATCCCCTCTATCGAGATAGATGGGCTTTTCAAGTTGAAGGATTCTGCGTCACTGCTATCCAGGGCGTAATCCTCGGCAGTCACAGTTAGAAGAGCACTGTGGCTTAGACAGTGGAACGCGGTTTCCAAGCAGGGTTTGCTATCTTTAGCTTACAAGGTGGTCAGCTATTTGAATCTGACCTCACAGAGCTGAGTTCTGAGGCAAAAGAAACAGCTTTACCGCAGCGCAGAGCTGTGACTTCTGCATCTGGCAGGACTAGTGCCGGTAGTTGTCGGCGGTCCTTTTCGGTCCAGGGGATGATCCGGTCAACCCTCTGGGGGTTTGGGTCGTTCCTCTCTTTTTTAAAAAGAAAAAAAAAAGGGGAATTCTCAGAAATTCCGCATACCCTGGAAACAGAACTTCCATTAAGACAGAAGCTGGCAAAAAACCCGCTAAAGCGGTCTGACGTCTGGGTCTCACTCGAGCGCTCTCGAGTGGAGGGTCGTTTACTCCAATTCAAACCGACTTGGGTTTCCCGTGTGTCGGACGCCTGGGTGACACAGGTTGTGTTGGCAGGCTACTTCATAGAGTTTCTTTCTCGACCCCCGGACAGGTTTTGCCAATCTCGCATTCTGTCAGAGCCGAGCTATTTGCCGCTCTACTACGAGAGGTCGATTCCCTTCTGCAGAAGGGTGTGGTGATACCGGTTCCGCAGAGGACCGGGGAAGAGGATTCTTATTTCAACCTCTTTGTGGTCCCCAAAAAGGAGGACAAATTTCGCCCTATTTTGGATTTCAAAGATTGAATCGGCATGTTTACATCCCGAAAATTCCGCATGGAGTCGCTTCGCTCCGTTGTGGCAGCCCTGTCGCAGAACGTCTTTTTGGTCAATCGACATTCGCGACGTTTAGTTGCATGTTCCCGTCGGAAGGGCTCACGGCGCTTCCTTCGTTTTGCCATAGGTCAGGACCATTACCAGTTTGTGGCTCTGCCATTCGGCTTGGCCTCGGCGCCCAGAGTTTTTACAAACATTCTAGCGCCCCTCATGGCAATTCTTCGAAGACGGGGTTACGATTTCCCTACCTGGACGACCTTCTGATTGTGGCGTCCTCAAAGGAGGAGGCGGGGACGACTCGCAATCTATCCCTTCAGCTCCTGGAGGATTTCGGGTGGCTGGTCAATTGGGAGAAGTCGTCTCTGGAAGTCAATCCTGTTTTTGGGAATGCATTTCGACACGGTACGGACGGTGGTGTCCCTTCCTCCAGACAAGCGGGCATGTCTCTTTCGACATGTACAGATTATGAGGTCTGCGACAGCAATGTCCTTTCGGAAGTGTATGCGCCTTCTGGGTTTGTCGTCCATGGAGGCACTTCCGTCTGACCAATTTCATCCCAGAGCCCTCCAAAGGCTCATTCTGAGTCGTTGGGATCGATCGCAAGCTTCTCTGGATTGCAGCGTCATCATCTCTCACAGGGTGCGAGAATCCCTAGGATGGTGGTTATGTCCAGGAGCGTTATCCCTGGGGAAATCTTTCCTCCCTCCGAGGTGGTCGGTCATAACCACCGATGCCAGCCTGACGGGCTGGGGGGGGTGTCTGGAACGATCTTTGGATCCAGGGAGTATGGTCATCGGAAGAGTCTGTTCTACCGATCAACATCCTGGAATTGAGGGCAATTTTTTCTTTTGCTTCCAACACTGGACGCTCCCTTTGAGCGGTCTGCCAGTCCGAGTGCAGACAGACAACGCGACGGCGGTCGTGTATATCAACCACCAAGGCGGGACAAGGAGCTCCAGGCTCATGATGGAGGTGTCTCGGATTCTGTTATGGGCCGAGACCAGGGTTCCAGCCATCTCTGCGATTCACATTCCAGGAGTCCAGAATACCACGGCGGACTTCCTCAGTCGCGAGAAGATGGATCCTGGAGAATGGAGTCTTCATCCGGAAATTTTTGCACTGCTGTGCTCCCTTTGGGGAACTCCCCAAGTGGATTTGATGGCATCCAGGTTCAATGCCAAACTACCGACTTTCATGTCCAGGTACAAGGACCCGAAAGGCTGTGGCGGTGGTTGCTCTGGTGGCTCCGTGGGACCATTTCGAGCTAGCCTATGTGTTTCCGCCGATATCTTTACTTCCTCTGGTGCTGCGTCGGATCAGCCTGGAGAGAATTCCGGCTATGTTGATAGCCCCGGATTGGCCAAGGAGGACGTGGTTCTCGACACTGGTGTCGCTTTTGGCGGCACCGCCATTCCCACTTCCTCCTCGCCCGGACCTGTTAACCCAGGGGCCCGTTCGTCATCCGGACATGAAGTCTCTGCGTTTGACGGCGTGGCTCTTGAGACCGAAATATTGACTCGTAGAGGTTTTTCAGTCAAAGTCATTGCACTCTGCGAGCTGCCAGAGGTCCGGCTACTACTAAGATTTATCACAAGACTTGGAAGCCTTCTTTTCGTGGTGTTTGGGTTCTTCAATGAATCCGAGAATTTTTTCCATTCCCAATTTGTTGGCTTTGCTGCAGTACGGGCTGGTCAAAAGGTTTGGCAGTTAGCATTCTGAAAGGCCAGGTTTCTGCCCTGTCCTTGCTGTTTCGGAAGGCTATCGCCTCGTTTAGGGACGTACGTTCCTTTTTTCGCGGAGTAACCGTCAGTTTCCACCGCGGAAGGCGTCTGTGTCTCCTTGGCGGCTCAACCTTGTCTTGGAGGATCTTCAGCATGTACCTTTTGAGCCTATGGGTTCTGCTAGCCTTTCTTTAATTTCTTGGAAGATTGCCTTCTTAGTGGCGGTAACCTCTTTAAGAAGGGTTTCTGAGTTGGCAGCTCTTTCCTGCTCGCTTCCTTTCCTGGATTTTTACCCGGATCGAGTAGTGCTTTGCACACGGGGCGACTTTCTACCTAAGGTGGTGTCGCAATTTCATGTTAGCCAGGATATTGTATTGCCCTCGCTTTGCCCGGGCCCAAGGAATGCAAAGGAACGGGACTTGCACAAATTCGATTTAGTGCGGACCTTGAAGTTCTATTTCTGTTACTCAAGGTTTTAGGAAGTCAGATTCTCTGTTTGTGATTCCAGCAGGTCGCAGGCGTGGTCAACGAGCTTCCAAGGTTTCTATAGCTCGTTGGATTCGGTCAGCCATTTTGGAGGCTTACCGTCTTAAAGGCGAACCTTGCCCGATTAAGATTCGAGCTCACTCCACGAGGGCTGTGGCTTCATCGTGGGCCTTTCATCAAGGGGCTTCGGCAGCTCAGCTCTGCCGAGCGGCGACCTGGCGCTCCGTCCACACATTTACAAAGTTTTATAAGGTGGACGTCAGTGCTTCCGCTGATGCGGCCTTAGGACGTAGGGTCCTGCAGGCAGCGGTATTTTAAGTTTTAGTTAACTTGTATTTGGCGCCTGTTGCGCATTTATCTAGGTTGATGGGTTTCTGCCTCTTTTGGTTTTTTCCCACCCTAATTTCTGGACTGCTTTGGGACGTCCCACTAGTTATGAACTAGTGTGTCTCCTTTCCTTCCTTCTGCAGCTGAAAGACGGATTTTGGTAAGAACTTACCTGTAAAATCCTTTTCAGCGAAGGAAGGAAAGGAGACACAGCTCCCTCCCATGGCAGAAGTGTGTTGTTGTATTACAGATGCAGCGTGACCCTTCTCTGATAGCGATTTTCTGGGCTGAGGTCGACGCGCTACGGCTCTGTTCCAGCATTGCCAGCTTATCGCAGTAGTCAGGTTCAGTGAGTAGTACCTGGAACTGTGATTTTTGTCTACATGCATGCATAACCTGTACTCTTATGTTTTTTCTCTGAAGTCCTTCAGAAGGGGTTATGTTGCTCCGCTGGTGATATTGCTCTTCCTTAAGCTTGTGTACAACTGGAGAGCTGAGTAGGAGGAGCCCGAGCTGGAGGGGCCGGTCAACACTTTTTTTTTTTGAATATGTATTTATTAACACACATGTATAACACATATCAAGGGTATGAACAGTAACAAAACATGTCACATAATGTAAGCCAAGCGTCATCATATCAGGTCATGTCCAATAAAACAGAGCACAATATATATGAATGAAACAGCGTGATCGAGGATCACTACTAGTATTGCGTGAGATTTGGCACACAAATTGGGTTCCTGGACTAACGAACCCCAATAACATTCTACAAGAACTAAGAACAAAATAAAACAAGAAGACACAGAAAATATAAGGGGAAATAAAGAAAAATAAGGGAATTAAATGAACCTAAATGAAAAATAACTGGACAAAGAAAAAAGGAAGAAGGTTAAAGGTAAGGGGAAGGAAGAAGGGGAGGGGGGCGCCCTCGGTCTCCGCCCACAGCACACCACGTGGCAGAGAATCTTACATACAAAAATAGCACTCCAATGAGTCACACTATGTAGGCGAAGGGGTACGAAAGGCAATCCACGGGACCAGATGGTCTGGAATTTATCCCGGTATGGTTGATCCATGCCGACAGGTCCTCCATGTCCCTGATATGGTCCACAGCAACAGTCCACTCCTCCAGAGAAGGCGCCACAGTAGACAGCCAATGCTTAGGCACTAGAAGTTTGGCAGCCGTCAACATAAAGGTCGCCAGTTTGTGCTTAATGGGGTTATAACCCGTCGCCGGCACCCAAAAAAGGACTGAGTCCCTGGGTAAATCAGAAGGCAGATATCTTTGATTTTTTGTCGTATCGCATTCCAGAAGGGCACAATGAGGGGACAATCCCACCAGATGTGAGCATAAGTTCCTGAACCCGCCCCACATCTCCAGCAGATGTCAGAGGTCTGCAAGCCATGGCGAAATAGGAAGGACGGGGTTTGGTACCACCTGGCAATCAGTTTTATAAGAATTCTCTTTAATGCGAACGCACCTAGAAAATCCCAGTGCGTGTCTTTTAATACACCTGGCGACTCGTAGGGACAATGGGTGCCCCAGTTCCCGTTCCCAGGCAGCAAGGTAAGTAGGCTCAGTATCAGAGCGAAGAGACATAAGCCATTTGTAAATGGTGGAGATCACGCCTTTGACAGGACTCTGTGCCAGCAACAGCCGCTCCAAGTTGGAGGCAGCCCGCAAGGGACGATGTTGCTCCATAAAGGTCTGACAGACATGATGTACATGTGCTAGCGATAAAAAGTTGGCGTGTGTAGGTCCGAGGATGGATGACAGGCCCTCCGCCGAAGGGACATTGCCTCCAGCAAAAAAGGAATTGAGGGGCGTTACCAGTTTGCTCCACAAACCCTGAAAAGTCCAAAAACCCTCATCCGAGCAGGTCAACAAAGGGAGTAAGTGTACAGGCATGAGCGGAGAGGGGAACTTATAGTGTCATGATGTAGACAGTTCAGGCATGTGTGGAGCAAACCCTTCAGGAGAGGGGAGAAACCGCGTGTACGAGGGATCTGAGTATGCACACCCCATAACTCAAGTGCCTCCCGAGGCGAAAGAAGAGCCGTTTCTAGGGAGGACAAGAAAGACCTTTTGTTCCAGCTGTTTATCTCCACCCAACGACGAAGATGGCAAGCGAAGTAATAGTTCTTCAGGTCGGGCATACCCACTCCACCTGCATCTGTGGGCAGAGTCAAAGTCGAGAAAGCGATACGAGCCGGACGTTGGTTCCATAGGAACCGTGAGAACACAACGTGTAAGGCGCGAAAAAAGGAATTGGGAAGGAATATAGGAGCTGCCTGGAATAAGTAGAGGAATTTTGGGACTATATATGTGGACAGATAATTTTTTCGGCCCAACCAAGACATGAACGGTATTCGTAGACACTGGAGCTGTGTCCTAACCGAGGAGAGTAGGCGTGGGTGGTTCAGAGCGTAGAGGCGAGAAATATCCCTCGGACTAAGAATGCCTAAATATTTTACATGGTCTGTCTTCCAGGTGAACGGTGACATTCGTTGGAGGCGGGTTAGAGTGTCCCTGGGGAAGCCGATAGCAAACGCAACCGATTTATTATAATTGATTTTGAAGTTTGAAAGAGTACCAAAATGGTGAAAAAGTTCCAGCACAGCGGGTATAGCAGTCTCCGGGTTAGTGATACTAAGCATGATGTCATCAGCGTATGCGGACACGAGGGCCTCGCCTTTAGGCGTGGACGCACCTCGGATGTCTGGGTGTGTACGAAAAGCCTGTAACAAAGGTTCCAGGCACAGAGCGAACAGACTGGGGGACAAGGGGCAGCCCTGGCGGGTTCCATTGGATATAGAGAATGGAGCCGAAAAAGAATTGTTCACCTTGACCCTGGCAGTGGGCGAGGTGTAAAGTGTAAAAATGGAGTCTATAAAGCGATCTGGAAAATTAAATAGGCGTAGGACCGATTTCATGTAAGACCAATCTATGCGGTCAAACGCCTTTTCGGCATCAGTACTTAACAACAACAAAGGCGTTTTTCGGGAAACTGCTCCATGGATTAGGTGTAAGATCTTTGTGGAGTTTTCCCTCCCCTCCCTACCCAGTACAAACCCAGTCTGATCGCTCTGCACCAGGAGGGGGACCAAGCGAGACACCCGGTTCGCCAGGACCTTCGCCCAGAGCTTCAAATCACAGTTAAGAAGAGATATTGGCCGATAACTACTACACTGTGCTGGATCTTTGTCTTCCTTATGGATTAAAGCTATATCCGCAGAAAGGGATTGGGGAGGAAAGGAGGAGCCAGTCATCAAGGCGTTAAAAAGTCGGGTGAGGTGTGGGAGAAGGGTAGCTTTAAACTTTTTGTAGTAAAGTATTGTCAGACCATCTGGGCCAGGAGATTTTCCCGATGGAGTAGACTTCAGAGCTTCCTCCACCGCAATTGGAGATAACAATTCCGAGTGATGGGAAGGTTTCAATTTAGGGAGGTTCAGGAGGAGACAAAGTCCACAATAGCAGGATGGGGTCTGCAGTGGGGGCAGATTCATACATGGGGTTATGTAAGTTATACAAGGCGGTGTAATATTGATGAAAATCTTGCGCGATTTGCGCCGTCTCGGTGTGTGCGGCACCCGAGGGGCATCTCGTCTCAGCGATGAATGTACGCGGAGACGTTTCTTTGACGTAGGCGGACATAAGTTTCCCACCTCTGTCACCTGAAGCATAAAGACGGTGTTTCGCGTGTAAGAAATTTTTCACAATTTTTAGGTTTAGGAGGGATTTAAGGGCCATACGCAGGGACAGGAGATCGGAGAGGTGTTGTTGGCACAGAGATCGCTTGTGGAGCGACTCCAATTTGCAAATTTGAAGGAGCAAGGCATCTGTTTGTTTCTCCCTAGATTTTTTAAGTCTAGAGGCCAGTGAGATGAATTCACCCCTGACAAAAGATTTGTGAGTTTCCCAGACGATGGGGATTGGCATGCCTGGAGTGTAATTTCTATGGAAGAAATCCTGAAGGGGTATTTCAATGGCATTTATATTATCTTGAACGTCCAACAGTGTCTCATTGAGTCGCCAGGTGTATCCGAGACCACCCACCCCAGGTAAGGCCAGTGTTAAGGATACAGGCGCATGGTCCGATACTGTCATGGATCCAATATCCGCCGTAGAATAACACCCCAGGTGGCGTCGGGATAGAAAGAGGTAATCAAGTCTTTGGTATGAGCGATGCGGCGTCGAATAAAACGTATAATCCTTAGTGTCAGGATGGAGGACTCTCCAGGCGTCCACCAAGGACAGCTCCGCCAATAGCAGTTTGTCTTCTGAGATTCCGAAAAGAGATGGCGGAGCGGCCCGTGGAGGAGTCCACGAGAGGCTCCATAGTGAGGTTAAAGTCTCCACCCAGTACCACTAGCCCCGACATAAATTGCTGTAAAAGACGTAGAGTAGATAGTAACCAGTCGACTGTGCGAACATTGGGCGCATAAATATTAGCAAAAGTCACTAAAGTGTTTCCCAGTTTACCCTTCAAGAAAAGATATCGACCATCTGTATCTGCCAACTGCGCTTGCAACTGAAAATGAAGATTGCGGCAAAAAGCTATACTCACCCCTCTCGACGCGTGGGAGTCGCTGCAACTGTGGAACCACACTGGGAATGAAGAGCGAGACAGCTGTGGAACATGATCGTGGCGGAAATGTGTTTCCTGCATAAAAATAACAGACACCATCTTTTTTAAGGAGTCGCAAAACCTGAGCACGTTTCGCAGGCGCATTCATACCCTTAGCATTATAGGACTGTTAAACTGTAAAGCGCTGCGGAATATGATGGCGCTATATAAATAAAGATTATTATTATTATAACAATATCACGTGGAGTCATCATGGAGGTGCACTGGAGGATAGAGAAGCGATAAAGCGGTGTACCGTAGCAAGGACAGAGAGCGACCCCAAGGAAAGAGGAGTGTGACAAGGGACACAAGAGGGAAAGAACACAAAAAAATCAAAACAGAGACAAAAAATAAAGCACCATAGGTAGCGGTGCTTGTAAACATTTGGAGAAATGTGAACTAGGCGGATCCACAAGGGGAGCCGGGAGACATTGCACCCCTCCTGAAGGAGGAGTGGGCAGTGGAGGCGATGCAAGGGTCGCATAAGAGCCCACCTGCAATAACCTCCAGCCAGCCTGTGGAACCCAAGAAAACCTGGGTCATAGTGAAATGTATTTGCCCAAAAATGGGGAGGAGAGTGGGGAGAGAAAGGTAAGGAAGAAAAAGAAGGGAAGGGACCAAGAGAAGAACAGCAGGAGATGATGCCTTCCCAGGTGCAAGCAGAAGGGGCAGCGTATAGGAGAGAAAAAGGGGGGAGAAGGGAGAGGATAGCAGACCAGACCCACATATAGCTACAGGTGGGGCGACTACCCGGACCAAGAAGGTGAAGAATAGGGTAATGGAGGAGAGAGGCCGGGGGTCAGGAGGGTAGGGAAGGAGGATGGGGGAGAAAAAGATTGTGACCGTAAGGCGGACCGTGTCCTGTGTATCAGGATCCTATGATATAGTAGAGAAGGGCAAGGGTGCCCTAGTGTGGAAGGTGAGGGGAGATTATGAGAAGTAGGGTCAGGTCCCCCAAGGATGAGTGGAAGAGGGAACGGAGAGAAAAAGGAGAGGAAGGGAAAGGTAGCCGGAAAGAGGGAACAGTGAGAGGGGAGAGTGGGGAGGGAAAAGATAAAGGAATGCAGAGAATGGCAAGATAGAGGGAGGAGAAGAAAGTGCTGTGTAGTGTAACAACAGTAGTAACTGGAAATGAACTGCAGATGGCAGCAGTGAGCAATGTACCAGAAAATAACAGCATAATGAAACGTTGAAAAATTGCAGGTAATTTTAAAACAGACCACAGGGGAACAAAAGCCATCTCTGTTGTCCAAAATCAGCAATGACAACAGGTAGATCCTGAAAATCAGAGAGGGCAGTGCAGTGCAATAGGTCATGTGAACAGCACACTACAGCAATCTACAAAGCACATAGGAAACATAGATATCACATTGAGTTTCAAAGGTGAAAGAAGAGAAGATGGAGGATGGGGAGGGGAAGAGGGACAAGGGTGAAGAGAGCACAGGAAAGCAGTCAGCACTAGCAACAATACGAGCCTGAGTGAACAGAATCATAAGTTGGATATAACCACAGTGAGTCAACAATTCAACAGGGAGCTGCAAAGTGGAAAATGTAAACCTCAGGTTTCAGGTAGAAGGAGGGCAGGAGACCTCCAGAACAAAGGCATTACACCGGGTCTACCATGTCCTGGCAAGAACAAGAGCAGCAAGCCAGTCTGGTAACAGCTCAGTCTCCAGCCGGGTCATCGCAGGCAGATAGAGAGCGACGATGCGACTTGTTCTTGGAGCGGGTGACTTGCCAATCGTCCGGGCGCGGCTGGATCGGTGGTATGGACGACTCCGGAACAGGCAGCCAGGACGGCACAGGCAGTGAAGGGATGGATAAGGCCTTCCACAAAGTAGGTAAGTCCTCTGGATGACGTATAGTAACTTTCTTGTCGTGGCGTGTAACAAAGAGCCCAAAGGGGAACAACCATCTGTACTGGGCGTCATGTTCCTTCAGGTGGGTCAGAAGAGGCTTTAACAAGCGGCGCTTCTGGAGGGTAGAACTGGCCAGGTCTTGGTAGAAGGCCACTGGGGACCTGTCTAGCATCGGGGACCCCTGCTCCCTCACAGCAGTGAGAAGCGCAGCAGTATGGTTGTAGTCCAGTATACCACAAATAACATCCCTGGGGGGATCAGTGTCCCTGGGCGAGCTCTGAGGGCCCGGTGGATGCGCTCCACAACCACAGCTTCAGCAGGTTCTTCCCCAAGCAATGCAGAGAATAAAGTGCGTGCCACAGAGCGCAGGGCCTCGGGGGCATAGGACTCAGGGATACCTTTCATTCGCACATTGCGGCGGCGATTCCTGTTCTCAAGGTCCTCGGCAGCACCGAGGGCCGCATTAAGATGCTTGGAGTGGTCCTGGAGCGTGGTACAGATGCCATCGCCGAATTCCACATAAGAAGTGTGGGCCTGCTCCAGCTCCTCCACACGGCGTCCCACATGCGACACCTCCGCCTTAATGCTGGCTAGCTCCTGTAGCACTGGAGCAATGATCCGGCGGATGAAAGAGCGGGTGACCTGGTTGGAACGCTCCGGCCTGCGGGGTGATTGCCCTGAGCAAGCATCAGTGTCTATATCCGTGTCCTCTGCGTCAGACAGAGAGAGGGTTCCGGGTGCCATCTTAGGTGAAAGCACTGGTGCAGAAGCTGGCTTTCTCCGGAGATAATGATCCAAATCCCCCGTCTTTCTTGGGGTTTTGGGGTGCCAGTGGAGTCTTTAGCCTTTTCTCTTCCTGATTTCCCCATTTTGGGCAGAAATACGCTGTGACAATGCTAAAGCTGGCTGGGTTGAAGAGAGGAGCTCACAGACTCAGCTCCTTCCTCATGTGCAGCTAGGCTCCGCCTCCGGTCAACACTCTTTTTAATCTGAGGTGTCAATCCTATCTGGGGCTCCGCCTACCCACTAGTTATGAACTAGTGTGTCTCCTTTCCTTCCTTCGCTGAAAAGGATTTTACAGGTAAGTTCTTACCAAAATCCGTCTTTCACATGTAAAGCGCCAAGGAATAAATGGCGCTATAAAAATCTATAACAATAATAATAATATATTGCAGTCACCATATTATACAGCACTGTGTACTTATAAGTGCTCATTTTGCCTTTCTACCCAGATAATTTTTCTCTTCTCTATGTAGAAACAGAAGTCCCTTTTCTTTATCGCTTCATTAGGGGACACAGGTAACCATGGGTGTATGCTGCTGATGCTATACAAAAGAAGTAAAAATTAGCTCCTCCTCAGTAATATACACCCACCGACAGGCACCAAGTACCTCAGTTTAAGCTTAGTGTCTGTAGGAGGCGGACCTGGATCTAACCCCAGATCTGCATTTTCCCTTGCAGGTTCCTTGTTTGTGTTTATTAATCTTTTCCCCTTTGTTTTCCAGATTCATCTTTCTAGGGTAACAGGGTGTAATTTTTCACCCTGTTTTCCCGTATGTATGCGACCGAGAGAGCAGTGTGGTGTCGCCCACTCTCAGATCCGCAGTCAGGACTTAATCCCCTGTCACCCTTACGGGTGTTTCAGGGCGATTACCGGTGGCCAGTCCTTGCCTTTTCCCCTCCTCACCCCTCTCCTCGGAGAGGGCTGAGAGGAAGACTGTGGTCACCAGCGGTGGCCTCCCCCTTCTTGTAAGGGGTTGATGCCGTCTTCTGCACCCTCTGGAGACGGTGCGGGAAGGAGGATCCCTGATGCCAGTCACCCTTTCACTCCCAAGGGCTCCTGATGTGATCCTCATCTGTGAAGAGGAATCGTGGTCTCACCTGCCAGGTATATATGTATCCTCCCCCGCAGCGGCACAAGCAGGATCCATCACATTCCTGTCCCTTAGCAGGGAGATGGCGCTTTTAGTAGCCGTGGACTTTTCTTCACTATTCACTTTATTCCCTGGCAGCGCAGGCAGGACCCCTTTAAGGGACCGGGTGCCTTTAAATCAGCCGCAGCCATTTTCCATCTTGGCGCGTGTCTCCTGGCCCTCTTCTATCTGCACACTGGCTGCGCCCCGTCTCTGCCGAGCGCTAGCATTTTCGCATTCTTTCCTGGCCGATGGGAGCCGTTGCTGGGTCAGAGAGTCTCTGCTCTGTCCAGGCCACGCCTCCCATCGCAACGCCTGCTCCGGCCAGGTCACGCCCTCTGGCGCGTCATCCATTAGGAGCAGCACTTTCAGTTTTTGCCGGCCGGCAGATCCTCAGGGTTGACCACGCCCCCGGCGTGTCAGCCAATTGGATCTCACCTTTTGTTTACACCGGCCGGCACATTAGCCACGCCCACCGCTCCGCAGAATGCTGCTGTACCTGTGTCTCCCTGGTCCTGTCACTGCTGTTGCCGAGACAGCGGCTAAATCTGGGTCGTTCTGCTAATTTAGTACCCGGCTTTGGGCCTCCTCCCGGTCTCCGTATAGCCACGCCCCCTTACCAGACCCTCGGCCAATCAGTGCGCTCCTTGGGCTTAGCCACGCCCCTTCCGATGAGCACTTTTTTTTTGCCTAATGAGAGACTGTGCCTCTCTAGCCCTCTCTTCCTGTCACGAGACACACCCCCAGCATGGCGTGTCTCTGCCTGCAAGCTTGTGATCATGCACTGTCTAGATTTGTGCACTGTCTGTCACCATCTACCTCAGGATCCAGAGGCACAGTAAGCGGTGTGTCTCTGTCTGCAACAGCGTGTGAAGATTCGTGCATCTACTTCAGACTCCAAAGGGCACAGCAGGCATCCATCACTATCCTGCACTGATTCTGGGAGACACTGCTGCCTGAGCAGCGACAGCGCCGTCTGTTATGTAGGACCAGCCCAGACTGGTTTTCTCCCTCATAGGGGCTTAGCTATCCCCGGCAGTAGTCTTAAGGTACTGCTACACTTAGCGATCTCGTTAGCGATCACGACAACGACACAAGCTAACGAGATCGTTGGTGTGATCCCTTTTAGGTCGCTAGTAGCTGCCAAACAGGAGATCTCATAAACGACACATCAGCGGTCAGCGATCTCTTTAACGACTTTGGCGGTCGTTAGGATGTCATTAGCATGTACTGAGCGCTTCTGATTCTTAGGAATTTCCAGCATCGCTCCTGCTCTCTGCGTCCTGCTAGCCTGCTTTGCAACTTCTGCGATCCTCTGTGTGACGCAAAAGAGAACCTACAGATATTGCGATCCACTCCGTGACGCTAAAAACTAGTCGTCATATGCGTCACAAACGAGGTCGCTCGTCATTCGCAAAAGGTGCCAAACACAGCGATATAGGCTCACCAGCGGGACGCCAACGATCAAAAAACGGTCCAGAACGCTAGTGAACGATCAGCGACATCACAGCAGAGGCCACATCATTGCTACATGCCACACACAACGACGTCGCTAACGAGATCACTAAATAGTGACGTTTTAGCGATCTCGTTAGCGATCTCGTTTAGTGTGGCATACCCTTTAGTCCCTCACTTACGCCACAATCTCAGGCATTCCTGACCCGATAATCCATGATGCCTGTGCCATCTGTATAAAAGAAGTGGCCTTCTGGCCAGTCTTCGGTCTTTCTGTCCATCCTGCAGCTGCTCCACCGTGTCTGCCTAACGCCTGGGATGAGAGCACTCCCCTCCCTCCGGAGTGGACTGTTGCCATGTCTCAGTCGGTCTCTGACCTGACAGAAGTTTCATAGTCCCTGGTTAAGGTCCTGGAGCGACTTTCACATCTATCTACTGCCACCAGTGCTCCGAACGCCTGTTTTGGTGATTGCGACATTCACAAAATCGGGTACAGAGCAAAGGTAGCAGCACCGGTCCCTCTGCATCCTCTTAGATGCATTCCTCACTCCATGTCCCCTCCTCGGAGGCGGGTTTGGGGTCGGATGTGGATTCCCAGTCTGAGTCCGATACGGCCCAGACCTCAATATGCAGGACATGGTCAATAACCTTATCCTGGCAATTACCCAAATTTTGACCTAACGGTTCCGTTGCCGCCAACGGGTGAAACGTTCTTCCCGGAATTTCCTTAATCACAAGGAATTTAAAGCGATTACGTCTAATCACTGGGAACACCCTGAAAAGCGCTTCCCAGGAAGGGAGGCGAGGCAGTCTTTACCTTGTTGACGCTATCAGCTTCAGTTCTACGAGAGCGGCTTCTCGGGCGTTCCAGCGACCCTACGCTTCCTTCCCTAAGGGGCGGATCATCATCTCCGTCTTTCTTCATCAGCGTAGGGTCGCTGGAACGCCCGAGAAGCCGCTCTCCCCATGAATCAACTGGAGATCAGGGCAATTTTCTTTGCCCTTCGCTGCTAGCAAACTCTCCTCACAGGCCAGCTGGTCCTTATACAGTCGGACAACGCCACTGCGTGGTTTTCATGAACCGTCAAGGTGGGATTCACACGAACATGTTATGGTACAGGTAACCAGATTCCGAGGGTGGAAAATTGGGCAGCCTATTCTCTGAGCTGACAGGGTCCCACATCGGGCAAGTGGTCATTCAGCCCCTTCGATTTCACTAGATATGCCAGAAATGGGCACACTTGATGTTGCCCTGATGGCATCTCGAATGAACCAAAAGGTTTCTCAGTACGTAACCTGGTCCCGGGATCTCTATCCATCGGTTGCGATGCTCGGTACTCCCGTGGTTACATTTCCAACTGCCTTTTCTTTTTTCGACCCTCCCTTGATTCCGAGAATCATATTAAAAGTTTTAGGCAGAAGGGTTTCCAGTAGTCCTAATGACTACAAACTGACAAAGACAGGCCTGGAACCCCGAGCTGATGAACATGCTCATGGACGATCCCTGGAGGTTTCCAGACCGTCCGGATCTTCTTCCGCATGGCCCCCTCTTCCACCACAGTTCACAGTTTTTTTAACACCATGGCCGTTGAGGCCTAGCTCTGGAACAGGCTGTTTTTTTTCCCATCAGGTCATTCTGACCATGTTTTGGGCGAGAAAACCTGCATCCTCTCGTATCTACCACAGAAACTGGAAAACCTTCTTCCGATGGTGTGAGGACAACTATTTGGTTTCGTTTTCTCTTAGTTGCCGTTTCTGAGTTGGCATTATCCTGCCGTTCTCCGTTACTTTTCATGTCACATTAATGCAGACATTGTCCTTCCTTCTCTATGTCCCTCTTGTCCCTCTCCGGTCCATTCCCTGGAAACTCCTTCTTGGGCAGTTTGTCGTCAGGCCTCGGCTTTACAGATTGCAAGGCCACGACCGGGTCATCTTTGCACATCCTTGCAATGTTTTTACGGAGTTCATACTCATGTCTTGTCCTAGGCAGGCATAGGAAGGAAAGGTGCTGCAGGCGGCGGTTACGCACCGTCCGGCCTCAGTCTGTTTTTTCTTTGCATTCTTTCTGTTCCCACCCTTGGGGACTGCTTTAGGACGTCCCATGGTTACCTGTGTCCCCCAATGAATCGATAAAGAAAAAAGGATTTTTGGTACTCACCGTAAAATCTCTTTTTTGGAGCCTTCATTGGGGGACACAGCACCCTCCCTAATTGTTTGTACCGTTTTTGGGGTAAGTGCCTTTGTCGTTGGGCCGGTACATATGTTGAGTTGTCGGTTGCTTCTACTGCTTTAACACTTAACTGAGGTGCCTGTCGGTGGGTGTATACTACTGAGGAGGAGCTAATTTTTCCATCGTGTCAGCCTCCTAGCAATAGCAGCATACACCCATACTTACCTGTGTCCCCCAGTGAAGGCTCCAAGAAAGAGATTTTACGGTGAGTACCAAAAATCCTTTTTCCTGGAAATATCATTCGTCTCGATTTCTAACCCAGTTGCTCTGCTGCTCCCCTGCCAGGGACTTTTGCAGTGATGACTCATACAAAGAAAATTGACTTCCTGTTTCTACATAGAGCTTAGAAGGATTCAGCTAGTAAGTTTTTAATCACGTGATGTCATAGATCTAATGGATACCAGAAGAATTAGCTGGGTAGAAAGGCAAAATGAGCAATTGTAAGTACACAGTGCTGTATAATGTGATTGCAATGTATTAGGATAAAAATTATGATAGGAGTGCTTCTGTAATCTTCTCCATGTCTGATAACTTTTCTAACAGGCTTGTGTACTGTTTAATAAGTGTTAATGCACAGCTAGATGGGACACAATGTGAAAAGTATTGTTTTACAGTTTTTGTACCTGGCTAGATTTTGATCCAGTATACATACCTGCATGTTAGACATAGGCTAACGCAGGGGTCCCCAACTCCAGTCCTCAAGGCCCACCAACAGGTCATGTTTTCAGGATTTCCTTTGTATTGCACAGGTGATGCAATTATCACCTGGGCAATACTAAGGAAATCCTGAATACATGACCTGTTGGTGGGCCTTGAGGACTGGAGTTGGGGAACCCTGGGCTAATGTATGTGTTCTCAGTGACTGGGGAAATGACCCATTATTAAACATGTGTGACAACAGCTTATTTATAGAGATGAGCAGATCGATCTGCAGTAGTCTGAGTTAAATTTCCTGAAATTAGCAGTGTTATATGAATTTGAACATTTTGAGATTCAATTCACAAAAACAAAACTTGCTTGGCAACATTTACCAAACTGCTGAAGCATCAGAGAGCAGACAAATATATTTTTTCATTGCTGAAAAGGCTTCCCATAGTGCCCTACAGCTATGACATTTCAAGGATTATCATACTGTGGTGGTCAGTACCTGGGAAATCACAGATCAGCAGTTCCCAGCGGAGCACAGTTTGTATGGCAAAGTCACTGAGTAGGTCTCTATTCTGTAGTGTGTAAACTCTTATGGTCAGCGAGGTTCTCTCTTTTCTGTCTCTTTTCTGTAGTGTGTAAACTCTTATGGTCAGCGGTGTTCTCTCTTTTTTGTCTTCTCCTGTAGTGTATAAACTCTTATGGTCAGCGGGGTTCTCTCTTTTTTGTCTTCTCCTGCAGTGTATAAACTCTTATGGTCAGCGGGGTTCTCTCTTTTCTCGCGCTCTCCTGTAGTGTATAAACGGGTCATTGGGGTTCTCCCGTTTCTCTCTCCTATAGTGTGTAAACTTATGGTAATCTCTCTCTTTTTCTCTTTCTCCTGTAGATTGTAAGCTTTTATGTTCAACATGGTCACTCTCTTCCATGTGTATTTTCTGAGTGATTACAAGCATTCCAATATTCGGTTTTGCACAAATGTATTCGCCTCTAAATAATTTTTTGAAAAAATTTGGTGAAGTCGGAAAATTCAATTTTCAAAAGAGCTGCTCATGTCTATTTACCAAGAGAACATGACAATGGACATGTTTCAATCCAACATGCCTGATCATTCTTTCTCCCAATATTGTGACAATTAGATAATTGTTGGATCCTGCCAACGTTCCAGTAATGTGATGTGTGTGCAGTGTACTTCATGAGCTGGTAATACAACAATACATGCACAGCCTCAACCAACAATATATAAATGGGGAAATAATTCACATAATTATAATTTTCAATTGTGTTAAAGCGGACCTGTCAGCAGTTTTGGCTGATATAAGATGTGGCCACTGCCTTTCAGGGCTTATCTACAGCATTCTATAATGCTGTACGCAAGAAGATGGGAGGCGCCGAACCTGCGACACCCATGGGACTGGACCGCCCCCCGGGTGAAAATAAAACTTATTTTATCTTTCAGGTCGGATCGGGGGCTTATCTACAGCATTGTAAAGGCTGGGTCTCACATAGCGATACACCAGCGATCCCGACAACGATCAGGATCGCTGGTGTATCGCTATATTATCGCTGCTGAGCTGCCAAACAGGCAGCTCAGGCAGCGATCAGCACAAGGACACTGCGGGTAAACATCGCTAGTTACCCGCAGTGTACCTTGGATACCAGCGTCCTGATGCAGGGAGCTGGTAACCAAGGTACACATCGGGTTTCCAGGTGCTGCGCGGTGCCTAGAAACCCGCTGTGTACCTTGGTTACCAGCTCCCTGCATCAGGGCGCTGGTATCCAAGGTACACAGCGGGTTTCTAGGCACAGCCCCGCGCCTGGAAACCCGCTGTGTACCTTGGTTACCAGCGGATCGCTGGTCTCCCGCCTGTCACACGCAGCGATGCGTGCCTGTCAGCGGGAGACCAGCGATCAAAAAAATGTCCAGACATTTCAGCGACGATCAGCGATACCCAGCAGGGGGGCTGATCGTCGCTGAATGTCACACACAGCGATATCGCTGGTGAGCTCGATGCTGCGTCACAAAACTAGTGACTCAGCAGTTGTGTGAGACGGGCCCTTTAGGTCTGTAATCCTTTACAAATGTCTACTAACAATATGAAGTATTTCTCAATAGTTTGTACTGGTTACAGTCCACGCTTTAGTTCTCCTGTTTCTTATGAAAGTCCCTTTTACTTTGAGTTTAGACTTTTCTAATTAAATTGTTAGAAATTCTAGAAAGGTTGGACAGATAATCCTCCACAATCTGGGATTCACTCCAATTTATGAAGAGCTGTTGAATTATGGAAGTGAGAGACTGCAAAATACCAATATCAAGCAGTGCAGAGATGAAAGGCCAAGCACAGCTGTCCTTGCCGGCTGTGCAGTGTGGTGTGTTCACTTATGGCTTCCACATGGCCAACTTTTGCTGACGCGGGACTTCTTTCGTCTTTAATTTTTTTTTGTTGCCTCTTGGACACAATGGAGAAGTGTTTGGAAAGCCTGGAAATTATTTTCCTTTCCTATGGCAGCACTGTTGCTTTGCAGCTCAGGGTCCTGGGTTCCAATCCCAGCAAAGACAACATCTGCAAGGAGTTTTTATGTTCTCCTGATGTTTCCGTGGGATTCATTTGGGTTCTCCGATTTCCTCCCACATTCCAAAGACACGCTGATAGGAAATTTAGTTTGTGAGCACCACTGGGGACAGTGATGATGATGTCTGTAGAGCGCTGTGGAATTAATGGTGCTATATAAGTAAAATAAATATCCTGAAGAACCCCTAAATTAACTAGTTACCCCTATCATGCTGATAATGCACCTACTTATATATTGTTGTGTTACAGAGCATCAGTACAATGTGCATCTAGCTCATCTCCGTAATATCAGAGACCATCAATTTTAAAAGCATCGGCCGAGGATCAACTCCGCAGTTCCTACATTTAAAGTGAAGCTTCCTGATTATTGAGAAACTTAGCAGCACACCATTCTCTATCCACAAGGGGGAGGCAGAGAGTCCCTCTGTACAGAATACTTGGCTGTATAATGCATATTTGTTGAGTAATGTACTAATGCCCTCACAACATTAATCTAATATTGGAGTTGGCATATCCAGGACCCTAGGGATGCAGAATCTGCTTATCCATTATTTATAATAGTGGTTGACCAATAATCCAATCTTGACAACTCTGGTTTAGCATTCAAGGTCCACAACCAGATGTATTTGTACACAGGAAAGTACTATGCTTTTAGTAGATGCAGCTGAACACATTGGTCATACTTTGATGTATTTTATTTGAGCACATTGAGAATGCTGGTTTAGCCTAAATCCCTGTCAATACAGTGCTTATCCTTACAAGTTACTTAGAGGTCCTGTTTGTACGAGAACTGTGTATTGATCATTCCAATAGACTTCCCTGCAAACTGTAAAGCTGTTCATACTCCGAAATCCTACTCGTAAGATCCGATAAATATTCTAATCTTTGTTTTTATGACAACACTTGTAAATTGGGCATACATACCGTAGTTGCATAGAATAATATTTATTGGAAATCTCCGACTGTTGTATTGCCCGCTTGTATTTTTCTAATGCAGAGGGGTGGGTCTTGTTTTTTTTATTGAATAGAAATGTATACAGTTTCTTAACATGCACGTATTGGAAATGATTCTTAAAAGCATGCATATTTATTTTACTCGCTTATATAGGGCTATTAATTTCACAGCACTTTTCAGACATTATCATTGCGGTAAAAAAAAAAAAAAGTTCCAGCTTCTGGTAAAATTTCAAATGTAATCTTTATTCCATCAGAATCAGTTAAAAATTGTAGACAGGATTGTCAGCAAGCAACGCGTTTTGAACACTAGTTCTTTATCAAGCTTGCTACAACCAGGCAGGCAGCTCTGGTATGGGTCAGCTAGAACAGGCAGGCAGCCTTGATAGGGATCAGCTAGAACCAAGCAAGCAGCTAGCCCAGGTATGGATCCGCTAGAACCAGGCAAGCAGCAATGGTATGGATCAACTAGAACCAGTCAGGCAGCCAGCCATGATATCGATCAGCTAGAACCAGGCAGGCAGCAAGCCCTTGTATGGATCTGCTAGGACCAGGCAGGCAGCCATTGTATGGATCTGCTAGGACCAGGCAGGCAGCCATTGTATGGATCCGCTAGAACCAGGCAGGCAGCCATGGTATGGATCAGCTAGAACCAAGCAGCCAGCCCTTGTATGGATCTGCTAGAACCAGGCAGGCAGCCATGGTATTTATCAACTAGAACCAGGCAGCCAGCCAGTCCTTGTATGGATCTGCTAGAACCAGGCAGGCAGCCATGGTATGGATCATCTAGAACCAGGCAGGAATCTCTGCTATGTGTCATCTAGAACCAGGCAGGCAGCCTTGATATGGATCAGCTAGAACCAGGCAGCCAGCCAAGGTGTGGATCAGCTAGAACCAGGCATGCAGCCAGCCCTTGTATGGTTCACCTAGAACCATGCAGGCAGCCAGCCACTGTGTGGATCAGCTAGAACCAGGCATGCAGCCAGCCCTTGTATGGTTCACCTAGAACCATGCAGGCAGCCAGTCATGGTATGGGTCAGCTAGAACCAGACAGTCAGCCATGGTATGGATAAACTAGAACCAAGCGGCCATGGAATACACATCCTAGAGACTGCTAGCCTTAGTATACACTTCTTCTAGCGACCAGCAGCCTTATATGTATCACCTAGAACCTGGCAGCCATGACACTCATCCCCAAGAGAAAAGCACCCATTTGAAACATTACATTGTTGGTTACGGAATGTCATGTTGGATCCATTTGAATGATGCCTGTGAAGAAACGAGAGCAGGGGGGATACAGAGGTGGACAGAAAATAACATTTTTTTTTTTTTAGGGACAACATCACATTTGAAGTCACTTTGAGCGGTCTATATGATAGAAAATACCCAAAAGTGATACCATTCTAAAAACTGCACCCCTCAAGGTGCTCATAACCACATTCAAGAAATGTATTAATCCTTCAGGTGCTTCACAGCAATTTTTGGAATGTTTAAAAAAAAAAAATCATTTCACTTTTTTTCACAAATATTTAGTTCAGATCCAATTATTTTTTATTTTCCCAAGGGTAACAGGAGAAATTGGATCCAAAAAGTTGTTGTGCAATTTGTCCTGAGTACGCTGATACCCCATATGTGGGGGTAAACCACTGGGCACATGGTAGACTCTTTTTATTGCAAAAACGTTTTTGCATCACCATAGTTTGAAAGCTATAATTTTTCCATATTTTGACCCACAGTCATATGAGATGTGAGGTCTTGTTTTTTGCAGGATGATTTGACATTTTAATTGGTACCATTTTCGGGCACATGACATTTTTTGATCGCTTTTTATTCCGGTTTTAGGGAGGCAGATTGAACAAAAACCTGCAATTCATTAATTTATTTTGGGGGGGGGCGATTATTCCGTTCCGCTTGTGGTAAAATTGATAAGGCAGTTTTATTCGTCGGGTCAGTACAATTACAGCGATACTTCATTTGTATCATTTTTTATGTTTTGGTGCTTTTAGACAAAAACTATTTTATATAATAAATAATTATTTTTGCACCTCCAGTCCGTCACTGCCAGGATCCCCAATAACAACAGAACGGTATGCTGCCACCAGTTCCTCGTTAGATATAAGCCCTGGAGCTACAGTTGGCTGTATGTGTCAAGTTACTGTTCCTTATAATATGTGGATCCAGGGAAGCACTTGAGCCCACAGGTACTTTCTTAGTTTCTGGTTCGTCTCCACACGTGACGTGGCTTCCGTGGCAGACCAATTAGGCCGGCGTCACACACAACTACAAAAAATCGGTCCGTTTTAGTCGGTCGATTGTCGGATCAAAATGCAAACATCACACATCCTTCTGGCATCCGATTTTCCTTCACAGATGCGAAGTTACATGTATGAATATACATGTCACAATTACATAGAATATATATATATATATATATATATTCTATGTGTGTATATCTATTCTTTCTATTCTTTATTAAAGCTGTCAGTGTGATTTTACAGTATAGCCGGGATGAATTGCCGGCTTTTCTAAAGGACACCGATGCGATTTAATCGCAAGTCACACATGCGGTCCGTTTGTAATCAGATTTTTCATCGCTCCCATAGACTTGCATTGGCGATAGTCGACCCACAATCGGTGACAATCGCAGCATGCTGCGATTGCACACGGACGTTTAAAACGGACCACAAAAAATCTGATACTAGGAGCTGCTCCATAGATTAACATAGGGCAGACTGCAATACGATTTCTCATCGTATTGCAGTCGTCCGATTCTGTCGCCAGTGTGACGCCGGCCTTACACTGACAAAAGGTGTGTAGCTAGCTTTTAACCCCTAGCTTGCTCCCTCCCATATTTGCTACCTCCCCTCTGGGTCGAACTGAAATCTCCTTCTTTGATGTGCTAGCTGAAATAATTCCCAATATCTAGGATGGGTCATAACTTCCTAGTGGGAGGTCCAAACAGGACAACTGACGTCTCAATAGGTTCGTTGGGGCTGGACTGATATGGAGAGTCAAAACTTGGGTCGGCTAAGTGGTTTTGGAGAGCCGGTCTTGATAGCTTGGTTTCTGGGACAGCTACAGAACGATGAGACCCAGGGATGTGTGCGGAGGGCTCCCAGGATTCAGGTGGTATATTGGACTCAACCCTGAGATGCACAGTACTCTCATAATTCATCTCTAGGTGTCTCTGCCTAACTGTCTAGGGTTTCCATTAATGGCTGATCGCCTTGCACAAAAGACAGCAGGTGGTCCCAGCTCTGTTCCTCCTCACATTAATTGAATTGGGGCCTTTAATTCTCTGGCCATATGGCATGTTCCTGTTCTTTTGGGACTTTGTGTACTTATTCCATGGGTGGGGGCCACAGTTTCGGGAGCAGGAGATCTCTTGATAATATATTGGGCCTAAATTAATAAATCCAAAATGGAGTCTCCCTCGTCCCTCACAATGCCATATTCAGTTATTACAGTGGTCCAATCTGTGGGCTATACCATTCTCCTGGGCAGAGACAAGTTTGTTTTAGGCTAGGCATTATAATTAACTGGGAGGAGTCCTATTATATGTTCCACAATCAATGGAAATCTGATCACGGTCACCTCTGTTGGGTGCCCTGAGAACAGGTTCGCGTTCATCTGTTTCTTTACCATAAGGCTCACTATTCCTTGCCAGAAATTGAGTGAAATGTGGTGCGTATGGATAAGGGTCACATCAATATCGGATGAAATGGATATTTGTATTTAGCTATGCAACATATCAGTCCTATGTAATTCATGCACAATAACTTTCACCTAACGGCTTATACATTTCGTATCCACTTCTGTGCTTCGCTAAAAAAAAAAAACTGCAATGTGAATTCCAGCCTATGTTTGTGGCTAGATCTAAAAATGGCATCTAGACCGCTTTTAAGGGGATCTGTCACATAGAACTGCATGTACAATGTGTGGGCAGGATGGTATAGATTGGAGCAGATTGATACATAGGTTTATGGCAAAAAAAAATCAGTATAAGTTGTATTTTATTTATTTACATCACTGTTTTTTTTTTTTTTTTGAAGAGTTAGGAGCAAGTGGGTGGTCCTATGTAGTGATTGGCAGCTGTGTAGGACCGCCCAGTGGACTCCTAAGGTAGAAATCAGGGATGTAAATAAATTAGACAAGTTGTAAGCTTCTTGTAGGAAATAAATTCAGTATATCTGTCTGTTAAGCTGCTGCTATTCTATAGTCCATAGACCATGTTCAGTTTTCCTTTAAGCTACCTTATTCCTTCACATTGGCTCTACCTGATTTGGCCGGCAGATTTACGGCCGGGTGCTGTTACATCCTGGGGTGATGAGATAACTTAATGAATTCCTATGATACAAAGAAGCAATTAAAAATTCTCTATATAAGCCCTAGGGCCTAGCCTGACGAAAACATTTCCTGCATAGAAAGTATCAGGATTTCCCCACCAGCAAGAGATCTATCATTTTGACAAATATATTTGGTAATTTGCTCAGCAAAATGTTAAGAAGGTCACGAATAAAAATTTAATTTTACCGTTCAAATATGTGCTATAAAGTAGTGGGTGCAATGCATGATGTGTGTCCTCTATTTTTCCATTCATCTTCTCCTCACGTCGATATAGTATACCATCATTTTCTATATACGGTAGGTGAAATGTCATTTTTGCACAAAACCTCAGACAACTTTTTTTGTGTTTAGCCAATAGTGTAAAGCTTCACCCTATTATATATCCCCCACATAAAAAAAAAACATATGTAACCATTTTTTAAAACTGAGTCAATGGGATAAAAATATTAAGTTACATATTAATGAAGGATGAAAGGGAAAAATATACAACAAACACTTTTTTTGTGCATTAAACATATGTAAATATCCCATAAGATTGCAACCACATATCTGATATATCGATAGACAGTTTTGGCACATTTATAAATATTTTTCACATAAATAATAAACTATATGCCACCAGACTGTTTAATTTTCATTTTTAGGTTTGGTCAACAGATGGGTTGGGTATTGAAGATTTTAGCCAGATGTCCCGAATAAACTAAAAAATATTGTATGACATAAAATTGACATTGTAGAGGGTCATAAGGAAAGATAAAGCCAAGTGGAAGCTGTTTAGTAATCCATCTATGGATGTTCTACTATGTAGAAAACAGTGGTTGATCACTGAGTTTATCTAGATTAGCACATGGTATTGTATGTCTGACACCTGTGACAAAGCCGTGTATAAAGACATGAGATGTGACCTATTTATCCAGGGACATACTATGGCAGATGTAATAAAATCAGCTCTCTTGTGTACACACACAACAGACTGCCTCCATTTGCCATAGAAATGGACATTGAGGTGTGGTAGTGGCCCAGCCTAGAGAGCCAGTAAAACCGGCTTTGTTTTTAATATGGGTGCGGCTGCAATGGATTCACAGCCACTAAAGTGATACTATGCTTGAAGAATTCCTGACCAATAGTGACTAGTAGAAGGAACAAGTCTATGATGCCTTGGTTTCTTATATGCAGGCTTTTAGGCAGTCACACCTAGGTGTGGAGGAGATGGGACAGTAGACAAAATAAAGCCTCCACCCTGCATGTAAGAAACAAGCGTAGGAAAAGGACCAGGTGAACCTTCTATGGGCGGCGTAGTTGGTTTACAAATGTATTCAGTTTCTCAGTGGTTCTTGTTTCCCAAAGTTTTCCAGGACCTCTTGCCAGTGATATATTTACTAGCATTCCCAGTGTGTGTGTTAGGGATCTGCATGCTAGAGGCTGATCTCATAAAGCTGTGTTCACACGTGGCATTATTTCTGCATCCAAAACCTTCACTCTTGGCAGCATTTTACAATGCACTTTAAAGTTACCGTATTTTTCGAACTATAAGACGCACTTTTTCCCTCCAAAAATTGTGAGGAAAATGGGGAGTGCATCTTAAAGTCCGATGCAGGCTTACCGATGCTGAGGTACGGTGTGCATCTGAGCAGGGTCCCTTCCTCAGGTGAGGTGACACCACGGCACGGTGTCCACGGCGAGCAGTAAAGCCGGGTGAATCACAGGTTTCTTGGTGGCGGCGGCCATCTTCCTGAGGCCGCGCGTGCGCAGATTGAGTTTTCTGCTTCCCGGGGCTTCAGGAAAATGGACGCGGGAGGCCATGCATGCACAGATAGATATCGCGTCGACCATTTTCCTGAGCTCGGCTTGACTTGGCTAAAGGAAAATGGCCGTCGCGATTCATCTGTGCACGCGCTGCCTCCCGCTGCCATTTTCCTGAACCCCTGGGAAGCGGAGAACTCAATCTGCGCACGCGCGGCCTCAGGAAGATGGCCGCCGCCACCGAGAAACCCGTGATTCACCCGGCTCTGCTGCTCTCCGTGGACACCGTGTGGCGGCGTCACCTCACCTGAGGAAGGGACCCTGTATCAGCATTACTGCACCTCTGCCACACCACTGCCGCAACCCCCAGTGGACACCAAGCCGCGGCGTCGCCCACCTTAGTAGGAAGGGACCCTGCTGAGGTGCTCTGCCCACACCGAACATCAGCACCGGACTTATGCTGATGAAGACACCATGCCTCCTGTGACCCTGCTGTACCACCGCCAGCCCTCAGGTAAGATACCTTAAATTCGGACAATAAGATGGACCCCCATCTTATAAAATCTTTTTTTTCTGCTATTTTCACCCCAAAATTTGGGGTGCGTCTTATGGTCCGGTGCGTCTTATAGTCAGAAAAATATGGTAGTTTTATTTACCAAAAATGCTGCAAAAACACAACTCAAATGTTTTGTTGAATCTTTTGCAGCGGTTTTGCGCTTTCTCACTGCTCTCTATGAGTGGGAAAAAAAACACTGAAAGAATTAACATGCTGCAGATTTTCAAAAAACGCTGCTATGCAGAAATTTAGTCAGGGAAAAAATCTGCGGGTTCATGAGACTTCTGAAGTCACAATACTTTTACTGGTATTGTAAAACGCAGCTGCAAAAATCCCACATGTGAGCATAGGTATAGTTGTGAAGTTCACTGTTAGTAAATACCATTTGTAATATCCAATACAGATTTACCCATTACTGAGATAGGAGATGGCAGTTGGTGCTCATAGTGTTCTATGGAAAATTGTAACTGTCCTTTCAGCAGAACCTGTAGCAGAATTTCTGTCTTCCTCTAGCTCCTCCCTTTGCATAGAATTCAATAATCACTAACTGTCATCTCCTTTCTAAGTAATAGGGAAAATCTATAACCACTGAATACAGATTTTACCCATGAATTGAATGATCAATCCAGAAGGTGAAAAAAGCTAATTTCACTGATAACAATCTTTGTAATATATATTGTCACGTGTCCTATTGATATAGAAAATCAAGCATAACTTAATAAGTCCCTCAATAATCATGATAGAAAAACGTTATCCAATTAAAGGCCGCTGTCAATTACGGACAGTGGCATTTAACATGCGCCGGCCGGAAGCGCGTCACAAGTCCTGCCCATTGGCGCCCATGTCATGTCGTCGCGGGGCACCAATGGGGATCTGCAAAAGACCCTCATGCCTGTCATCATGATGTGAATGCCGACCTTTGGCTAGCGTTCATAGGCGATCGTGATTTTTTTTTTTTAATATAAATAGGGTTGATGCATTGATATGTATATCATAGGCGATCGGATGATTGTAATTTCAAGTCTCCTAAGGGGACTATTAAACACAGTAAAAAGTAGAAAAAAATTAGTTTTACAAACAAATTTAAAGACACAAATGTTCAAATCTCCCTCTTCTGCCCCATTAAAAATAAAACCAAAAAAATACACATAAATGCTATCGCTGCGTTCAGAAATTTCCGATCTATCAAAGTATAAAATAAGATCTGATTGGTAAACGTCGTAATGAGAAAAAATAAAATCAAAACACCAGAATTAAATTTTTTTTTGGTCGCTGCAACATTGCAGTAAGAGGCGATCAAAACATTGTATCTACCCCCAAATGGTATCAATAAAAACATCAAGCCACAAAAAATAAGTGCTCATATTGCCAGGTCACTATCATATAGTGAACATGGTCAATAAAAAAACAATTGTGGGATTGCCTTTTTTTTTTGCAATTTCACCACACTTGAAATTTTTTTCATGCTTTCCAGTACACTATATGGTAAAAAGCAAAGTGTGATACAACTCGTCTCGCAAAAAACAAGCCTTCATATGGCTATATTGACGAAAAAAAAAAGGTTATGGCTCTTGGAAGAAGGGAAGGAAAAATGGAAAATCACCCAGGGACGAAGGAATTAAAATATCAGTTCACTGTGCAGACAGGCCAAAAGGTACAAGTGCTTCTCACTAAATTAGAATATCATCAAAAAGTTAATTTATTTCAGTTCTTCAATACAAAAAGTGAAACTCATATATTATATAGTCATTACAGAGTGATATATTTCAAGCATTTATTTCTGTTAATGTTGATGATTATGGCTTATAGCCAATGAAAACCCAAAAGTCATTATCTATTATCTGTATATGATGGAAGTTGGACGGGTACAACATAGTGATTACCATCCATGAGGGGTATGGATGCCTTGTTCTGGAAATGCTAAGCAATTAGCCACAGACAAATCAGTTTTATCTGTAAAAAACCATGGTGCCAAAAAATGTGCTTCAAAAATATATGAAAAATGTCCCAGCCACAGCCACAAGGCACATTGACATGTACTGATTTTACCATAATGTGTATAATCTCTAAAGGTTAGATGCACAATGTACCACATATCTGTAGGAACATACAGTGTCTTGCGAAAGTATTCGGCCACCTGGAACTTTTCAACCTTTTCCCACATATCATGCTTCAAACATAAAGATACCAAATATAAATTTTTGGTGAAGAATCAACAACAAGTGGGACACAATTGTGAAGTTGAATGAAATTTATTGGTTATTTAAAATTTTTGTGGAAACACAAAAACTGAAAAGTGGGGCGTGCAATATTATTCGGCCCCTTTACCTTAATACTTTGTTGCGCCACCTTTTGCTGCAATTACAGCTGCAAGTCGCTTGGTGTATGTCTCTATCAGTTTTGTACATCGAGAGACTGAAATTCTTGCCCATTCTTCCTTGGCAAACAGCTCGAGCTCAGTGAGGTTGGATGGAGATCGTTTGTGAACAGCAGTTTTCAGCTCTTTCCACAGATTCTCCATTGGATTCAGGTCTGGACTTTGAGTTGGCCATTCTAACACCTGGATACGTTTATTTGTGAACCAGTCCATTGTAGATTTATGTTTGGGATCATTGTCTTGTTGGAAGACAAACTCCGTCCCAGTCTCAGGTCCTTTGCAGACTCCAACAGGTTTTCTTCAAGAATGGTCCTGTATTTGGCTCCATCCATCTTCCCATCAATTTTAACCATCTTCCCTGTCCCTGCTGAAGAAAAGCAGGCCTAAACCATGATGCTGCCACCACCATGTTTGACAGTGCGGATGATGTGTTCAGGGTGATGAGCTGTGTTGCCTTTACGCCAAACATATCGTTTAGCATTGTTGGCAAAAAGTTCGATTTTGGTTTCATCTGACCAGAGCACCTTCTTCCACATGTTTTGTTTGTCTCCCAGGTGGCTTGTTGCAAACTTTAAACAACACTTTTTATGGATATCTTTGAGAAATGGCTTTCTTCTTGCCACTCTTCCATAAAGGCCAGATTTGTGCAGTGCATGACTGATTGTTGTCCTATGGACAGACTGTCCCACCTCAGCTGTAGATCTCTGCAGTTCATCCAGAGTGATCAAGGGCCTCTTGGCTGCATCTCTGATCAGTCTTCTCCTTGTTTGAGATGAAAGTTTAGAGAGACTGCCAGATCTTGGTAGATTTGCAATGGTATGATACTCCTTCCATTTCAATATGATCGCTTGCACAGTGCTCCTTGGGATGTTTAAAGTTTTGGAAATCATTTTGTTTCCAAATCTGGCTTTAAACTTCTCCACAACAGTATCACGGACCTGCCTGTTGTGTTCCTTGGTCTTCATGATGCTGTCTGTGCTTCAAACAGAACCTTGAGACTATCACAGTGCAGGTGCATTTATACAGAGACTTGATTACACACAGGTGGATTATATTTATCATCATTAGTCGTTTAGGACAACATTGGATCATTCAGAGATCCACAATGAACTTCTGGAATGAGTTTGCTGCACTGAAAGTAAAGGGGCCGAATAATATTGCACACCCCACTTTTCAGTTTTTGTATTTCCACAAAAATTTAAAATAACCAATAAATTTCATTCAAATTCACAATTGTGTCCCTCTTGTTGATTCTTCACCAAAAAGTTATATTTGGTATCTTTATGTTTGAAGCCTGATATGTGGGAAAAAGTTGAAAAGTTCCAGGGGGCCGAATACTTTCGCAAGGCACTGTATATACATATAGTGGACATTTTCCATTGACCACTAGGGGGCGTTACACATACAGCCAACCTGCCTTATGAAATATCACATAATCAATTACACATTACCACTATAGCAAACCGAAGATCAATTTTTTTGTTACTTTCTCATAATGGAATTTAGCAGAGTAAAAACCTATAATATGAAATCTAAATAATTTTCCTGTGATATTCGGCTGGTGGGCAGATCACAGATTTATCTGCAGTGTCATTCTTTTGTAATTAAAAAATAAATAAATGTCACAAGCTACAATTATATTAAGCCTAAAGGGATGTTTATCACCTATGCACAAGATGTCTAATCTCTGAGCCACCCAACAATCGTGATGGGGATCAAGATTCTCTGGTATTTTTCACTTTGGTTGGGATTAAATGATTTTTTTTTATTACCGTATTTTCCAGCGTATAAGACGACTGGGCGTATAAGACGACCCCCCAACTTTTACAGTCAAATTATGAAATCGTCTTAAAAGTGGGGGGTCTTCTTATACGCCGGGTGTCATCTTATACGCCGGGTACGGAACATATGGTGGGGGAGTGGGCGTTTCAGAGGCAAGGTGTTTACCTGATCATATCAACGAGGGTCTAGGCGCTGGGGGGCAGCGTTGGCGGCTCCTTTTTGTGCAGCCTGGGGGGCTCTGTGCTGGGGGACGGCAGCGGCTCCTCTTTGTGCAGCCTGGGGGGGCTCTGTGCTGGGTGACGGTGGCGGCTCCTCTTGTGCAGCCCCCCCAGGCTCTGTGCTGGGGGAGGGCGGCGGTGGTTCTTTCTGCAGAGTCTTGGCTCTGCAGGCATTTTCTCAATCCCCGGAGGCCCCGGCAGCTTCATTGCTGCGATGCGGTGGCCTCCGGGAAAATGGCCGCTGCATGCTTAGCTTCAGATCTCGTCTCAAGATCTCGGGAGACGAGATCTGAAACTGAGCATGCGCCGCCCTCCGCGGCCATTTTCCCGGAGGTCACCGCATCGCAGCAATGAAGCTGCCGGGGCCTCCGGGGATTGAGAAAATGCCTGCAGAGCCAAGACTCTGCAGAAAGAACCACCGCCGCCGTCCCTCAGCACAGAGCCTTGGGGGGCTGCACAAGAGGAGCCCCCCCAGGCTGCACAAAGAGGAGCCGCCAACGCTGCCCCCCAGCGCCTAGACCCTCGCTGATATGATCTGGTAAACACCTTGCCTCTGAAACGCCTACTACCCCACCATATGTTCCGTACCCGGCGTATAAGACGACCGCCGACTTTGAAGACGATTTTCAGGGGTTAAAAAGTCATCTTATACGCCGGAAAATACGGTACTTAAATGTATGCAATTGGGGTAAAAATAATTTTTGCAATTTGGTTTCATTATAAATTTTGCACCATTTTCCTCCTATAACTTCTGTGTTACATTGTTGCTGGCTACAGATATTTACAGGTGTCGGCCACATTCTATTTATTGCAACGTATTTGTTGGGGACATGATGTTGTGGCACTTACTATTATATACACTGCTCAAAAAAATAAAGGAAACACTTAAACAACTGAATATAACTCCAAGTACATCAAACTTCTGTGAAATCAAACTGTCCACTTAGGAAGCAACACTGATTGACAATCAATTTTGCATGCTGTTGTGCAAATGGAATAGAAAATAGATGGAAATTATTGGCAATTATCAAGACACTCAATAAAGGAGTGGTTCTGCAGGTGGGGACCACAGACCACATCTCAGTACCAATGCTTTCTGGCTGATGTTTTGGTCACTTTTGAATGTTGAATGTTGGTTGTGCTTTCATACTCGCGGTAGCACGAGACGGACTTTACAACCCACACAAGTGGCTCAGGTAGTCCAGCTCATCCAGGATGGCACATCAATGCGAGCTGTGGCAAGAAGGTTTGCTGTGTCTGTCAGCTTACTGTCAAGAGACGCTATCAGGAGACATGGAGGGGGCCGTAGGAGGGCAACAACCCAGCAGCAGGACCACTACTTCTGCCTTTGTCCAAGGAGGAACAGGTGGAGCACTGCCAGAGCCCTGCATAATGACCTCCAGCAGGCCACAAATGTGCATGTGTCTGCACAAACAGTTAGAAACCGACTACATGAGGATGGTCTGAGTGCCCGTCCACAGATGGGGATGTGTTCACAGCCCAACACCGTGCAGGACACTTGGCATTTGCCACAGAACACCAGGATTGGCAAATTCGCCACTGGCGCCCTGTGCTCTTCACAGATGAAAGCAGGTTCACACTGAGCACATGTGACAGAGTCTGGAGACGCCGTGGAGAGCGATCTGCCTGCAACATCCTTCAGCATGACCGGTTTGGCAGTGGGTCAGTAATGGTGTGGGGTAGCATTTATTTGGAGGGCCGTACAGCCCTCCATGTGCTCGCCAGAGGAAGCCTGACTGCCATTAGGTACCGAGATGAGATCCCCAGACCCCTTGTGAGACCATATGCTGGTGCGGTTGGCCCTGGGTTCCTCCTAATGCAGGACAATGCCAGACCTCATGTGACTTGAGTGTGTCAGCAGTTCCTGCAAGATGAAGGCATTGAAGCTATGGACTGGCCTGCCTGTTCCCCAGACCTGAATCCGATTGAGCACGTCTGGGACTTCATGTCTCACGCCATCCACCAATGTCACGTTGCACCACAGACTGTCCAGGAGTTGGCAGATGCTTTAGTCCAGGTCTGGGAGGAGATCCCTCAGGAGACCATCCGCCGCCTCATCAGAAGCATGCCCAGGCGTTGTAGGTAGGTCTTACTGGCACAGGGAGGTCATACAGGCACGTGGAGGCCACACACACTACTGAGCATCATTTTAAGGACATTACATTCCACTTTAATTTTGTGTGTGACTTCAAATCCAGGCCTCCATTGGTTAATAAGTTTGATTTCCATTGATGATTTTTGTTTGATTTTGTTGTCAGCACATTCAACTTTGTACAGAACAAAGTATTCAATGAGAATATTTCATTCATTCAGATCTGGGATATGTTATTTGAGTGTTCCCTTTATTTTTTTGAGCAGTGTAGATAGTGACAGGTTCTCCTCCTGCTCTTGTTAGTGCAGCCTTCCTTGCACACTGCACAGTTCTCCTCTCCATACAATGGCTGTTGGTGGAGGAGCAGTGACCAGACCTGTCCATCACACTCCTACAATAGTAAACCTGACATGAGAAAACTGCTTTTCTATTGGAGGAGACTGATGGGCAGCCCCTTAAATAGCGTGACATAGATGTGCATGAGTGTTGCCACTCCACTGTATACCGCTTTCTGTCATTCCCGTAGACAGGACCCATTCTTGTAATAAGCATGGACCCCAATGATCAGACATTCATCTTTTGTGTGTATGGACCATAAATGTCCCTCATTGGAATATTTCTTTCAGGGGGCTTTTTTCCCTTATTGCAGTCATTGTCATGATTGGACTGAGCAGCAATACAATAGACATCCTGTCGATAGTTGTGGTGCACGATTTTGGAGGAAAGACGCAATGTTTCTCTAAACCAGGGCAACTCGTCTAATATGTGGAAGATCTTAAGCTTGGACGTACATGATTGTTTGGCAGATGGCTATCTTTACCAAGTTCCCTATAAATAGGAACGCTCGGCTCTGCGGATCTTTCCTTCTCTATGGGTAGATTTATGTAAGCTGCTGCCAATATCATGAGAAGAAAATAATTGAATTCCATCCGCTCAATACTTATGTGATATGATATAATCTGTTGGATGAAAGTCAGGAGACCCAAGTATTTGGACCACTGTTTAATGTGTAAGGGGGCCTTTAGAGGCGGATTCACAGGTACAATGCACTGCATGTCAAATAGCCCATCAATATAAATCTCTATGAATTCCCTGCAACGTGTACTCTCCGCCATCTTCTGCATGTAGTCTTATTACATTTTCTGCTAATTTGTTGGCTGTAGCAGTCATTTCTTAAAGTATGGCTACTGCCATTTGTTCATAGTAATTAAAAATATTTTTTTTATTCTCCTTGTGTATGATCAGACATTAACCTAAAGACAAAAGTAGGTGTCTAATGCTATTCTAGGACTACTCCCCTAGAATACTAACACCTTTAATTATATTTTGTGCTTTACAAGTAAGGGCAGGTTAAGCATCAAAATAAATAATTAATATATTCATAGATTAAGAAGTGAGATTATGGAAGTGTAGAGTGCAAACATGGACTCAGGTCATATGTATGATCAGCATCAGATGAGTATAGCAGCTGGTGACACTATACTCACTGGACAGATCAATAAAAATGGGTCCTGGCTGAAAGGGCAGTGTTATGTGGGCCTCGTTCTACATGGTGCTTGAAGTTTGTTCTCTATCTGCAGCCTGAATTGTAGAATCTCATGATATGACTTCTACTAATCCGACTCAGTGATGAACGCCTGACTCATATCTGACAGTCTTCTTACTAGTTTTGCACTGCACGACAAACACTTGGGCAGGAATTCTCTAACAGTTTTTCATCATTCCATATGTCACAGAATTATACCATAAATGTCACCTTTTAAATAGCTGTGGTATTGTTTGCAATGAGAAACTCTTTTTTCATTAGTTCTTTCATGCACTGCACAAAGAGTGTTCACATAATGCCATGTTTACATGTTCAGTTGAGTTAACTGAGAATCCATTGGTGAGTTTGTTCAGATGAGAGTTTATAACTTTTATCTTCCTTCCTCTGAGCTCCTCAGCTGATTTATTACCTCAATGTTCCTCATCTTCCTTCTTCTGAGCTCCTCTCAGCTGATTTATGACCTCAATGTTCCTTATCTTCCTTCCTCTGAGCTCCTCAGCAGATTTATGACCTCAATGTTCCTCATCTTCCTTCTTCTGAGCTCCTGTCAGCTGATTTATGACCTCAATGTTCCTCATCTTCCTTCTTCTGAGCTCCTCTCAGCTGATTTATGACCTCAATGTTCCTTATCTTCCTTCCTCTGAGCTCCTCAGCTGATTTATGACCTCAATGTTTCTTATCTTTCTTCCTCCGAGCTCCTTAGCTGATTTATGACCTCAGTGTTCCTCATCTTCCTTCTTCTGAGCTCCTCTCAGCTGATTTATAACCTCAGTGTTCCTTATCTTCCTTCTTCTGAGCTCCTCTCAACTGATTTATGACCTCAATGCTCCTTTCAATTTCCATGTAGTCATAAATCGGCTGAGAGGAAGAAGAATCCATTATAATAATGTTTTTTTTATATAGCGCTGACATATTCCGCAGTGCTTTACAGTTTGCACACATTATGATCACTGTCCCGATGCGGCTCACAATCTAAATTCCCTATCAGTATGTCTTTGGCGTGTGGGAGGAAACCGGAGAACCCGAAGGAAACCCACGCAAACACGGAGAACATACAAACACCTTGCAGATATTGTCCTTGTGGGATTTGAACCCAGGACTCCAGCGCTGCAAGGCTGCAGTGCTAACCATTGACCCACCCTGCTGCCCCTTAGAATGATAAATTCTAGAGTTGAGCGAAACAGGTCGGTCAGGTTCAAAAATCGCCGACTTTCGCCAAAGTCGGGTTTTGCCGAGCGAAACCCGACCATAGCGTGAAGTCGGCCATGCGGTCGTCGACCCGATGTCACGCGGTCTTATGATATGTGTACGATGTCAGTAAACTATTCTTAAAAGAACAACACTCTATACAACATATAGATTAGCAACATCAGCATGTAAGTATAGAATAGATTTACCTGACACGATATCCGTTGAACTCAGGGTTAATCTTGAGGACTTGATACACTGTCTCAGGAAAGAGGAGGACCGGGGGTCTAACCTGACCCTAAACTGGGGTCCTAACTAATCCCTCACCTTAGAGGTACTGATAATGGTTCAGAGGTCCAAGTCTCCAGCCTAACCCTGTCTCCTATCAGTCCCTGAACCCTGTAATCAGTCCTAAGAAGGATACTGATTACCACCAAAGGGATATGGGCTGATCTCTGCTAAATACACAGATTAGACATATAAGACAGACTGGAGAAAACACAGACTTGCATACACACTCAAACACAGAAGGAACATAAATGATCTGGGATATTAAACTCTAAGCAAGGTGAGCTTAAAACAACTAAGGAGCTCTTTAACTTAAGTCTATACAGATACAATCCTATCTGTGGTCTGCATGAAGAATTTCACTGGCAACTCCCAACACAGACAACCAGAGATTTAAAGGAAACCAATCAACAAATAATTAATTGCAGCCGGGAGAAACTGCACCCAGTCCCAGAACCGAGCACAGACAGAATTAACTCCCTAACTGCCAAACACAAAGAAACAGCAACTCAGCTGTGAGAAGTCAGAATGTGCAACCGCGACGATCTTCGTGGCGATGCACACATGACAGTACCCCCCCTTCTACGAGGGGCCTCCGGACCCTCAGGGCCAGGTTTGCCCGGGTGAGTTCTGTGGAAGGTCCGCACCAAACGATCTGCGTTAATGTCAGACGCAGGAACCCACGTCCTCTCCTCTGGACCATACCCCTTCCAATGCACCAAGTACTGAAGGGACCGGCGATTCAGACGTGAGTCAATGATCTTTGACACTTGAAACTCCAAGTTACCATTGACCACCACTGGAGGAGGAGGTAGAGGTGATGGTATGACTGGTGCCACGTACCTCTTAAGTAATGACTTGTGGAACACATTGTGGATTTTAAACGTAGGAGGGAGGTCCAGACGAAATGCCACAGGATTAATTATGGAACTGATCCTGTACGGCCCGATGAATCTGGGGCCCAGCTTCCAGGAGGGAACTTTAAGTTTTATATTCCTGGTAGACAACCATACCAGATCGTTCACATTAAGATCTGGACCAGAAACTCTCCTCCTATCAGCCATACGTTTATAACGGTTCCCCATAGCACTCAGATTATTCAATACACCTCTCCACACTGAAGCAAGTGACGACGAGAAACGCTCCTCCTCAGGAACCCCAGAAGGGCCCCCCCCATTGAATGTACAAAACTGGGGATGAAAACCATATGCCCCAAAAAACGGGGACTTACCAGTGGACTCGCTCCGCCTGTTGTTAAGAGCGAACTCTGCCAGAGGCAAGAAAGAAGACCAGTCCTCCTGGTTCTCTGAGACAAAACACCGAAGATAAGTCTCTAGGCTTTGATTCAGACGCTCTGTCTGACCATTGGTCTGCGGATGAAAAGCCGAGGAAAATGACAATTGCATCCCCCGACGTAAACAAAATGCCCTCCAAAACTTGGACACAAACTGAGACCCCTATCTGACACCACATCAGAAGGCAACCCATGAAGTCTCACAATCTCCCCAATGAACACCTGCGCCAGAGTTTTAGCATTAGGGAGGGCAGGAAGAGCAATGAAATGTGCCATCTTACTGAACCTGTCAACAACCACCAGTATGACAGTCTTCCCTGACGACTGAGGAAGGTCCGTGATGAAGTCCATAGACAAATGAGTCCATGGACGCTCCGGAAGTTTCAAGGGTAAGAGGGTCCCAGACGGACGGGTATGAGGGGTCTTAGAGCGAGCACAAACCCCACAGGACGCGACAAAAGTTAAAACATCTTTATTAACGTTAGGCCACCAAAACCGGCGAGAAAGGAGATCTAAAGTAGCCTTACTCCCTGGATGTCCTGCTAAAGCAGAATTATGATGTGCCTCAATAACCTTTTGTCTCAACTGATTTGGGACAAACAGTCTCCCTGGAGGTCCTGCAGGGGCGTCCCCCTGAGCCTCTAACACCTCCTCCTCAAGCTCAGAACATACAGCCGACACTACCACCCCCTCCTGAAGGATGGGAATCGGGTCATCCATTTTCCCGGCCCCTGGGAAACTGCGAGACAAGGCATCCGCCTTAACATTCTTAGATCCAGGGCGATAAGTGACAACAAAATTAAACCTGGTAAAAAACAACGACCATCGAGCTTGTCTGGAATTCAGACGCTTAGCAGATTCCAAATACAGCAGGTTCTTGTGATCAGTAATGACGGTGACCGGGTGGACTGCCCCCTCCAAAAAGTGACGCCATTCTTCAAAAGCCAACTTAATGGCCAAAAGTTCCCTATTGCCGATATCATAATTCCTTTCGGCGGACGACAATTTTTTAGAAAAGAAAGCGCACGGATGCCATTTACCAGGGGACGGACCCTGGGACAATATTGCACCCACCCCTACGTCAGACGCGTCCACCTCCACAACGAACGGCTGTGATGCATCTGGTTGGATGAGAACGGGTGCCGAAGCAAAACATTTTTTCAAAGAGGAAAAAGCTTGGCAAGCTTTGTCCGACCATTTAGAAAAATCCGTCCCTTTTCTTGTCATGTCAGTGAGAGGTTTGACAACAGATGAGAAATTACAAATAAATTTCCGGTAGTAGTTAGCAAACCCCAGAAAACGCTGCAGAGCCTTAAGATCCTCTGGCTGATCCCATTCAAGCACTGCTCTCACCTTTTCAGGGTCCATACGGAAACCGGAGGCTGACACCAAGAAACCCAAAAACTGAAGTTCCTGTACGGCGAATACACACTTTTCCAGTTTGGCGTATAGTTTATTGTCTCGCAAGATCTGCAACACCTGTCTCACATGCTCCTGGTGAGACACAAGATCTGGTGAGTAAATTAAAATGTCATCCAAATATACGACCACAAACAGCCCCACCAGATGACGAAAAATGTCATTAACAAAATGTTGGAATACTGCTGGTGCAGTAGTCAGACCAAAAGGCATGACAAGGTTCTCATAATGTCCCTCCGGCGTGTTAAACGCCGTTTTCCACTCATCCCCCTCTTTTATCCTAATCAGATTATACGCCCCCCTGAGATCCAATTTAGAGAACCATTTGGCGCCAACAATTTGATTGAAGAGATCAGGAATCAGAGGGAGTGGATACGGATCTCGAACAGTAATCCGATTAAGTTCGCGGAAATCCAAGCAAGGGCGTAGGCCTCCATCTTTTTTCTTCACAAAGAAGAACCCCGCGGCCACTGGGGAAGATGAAGGTCTAATATGCCCTTTGGCCAGACTTTCCGAAATATAATCTTTCATAGCCTGCCTCTCAGGACCAGAAAGGTTATATAACCTAGCTTTAGGTAACTTAGCATCAGGAAGTAAATTAATAGAGCAGTCATACACGCGATGAGGAGGCAACTCCTGACACCCCTCCTCAGAGAACACATCCCCAAAGTCCTCCAAAAAAGGAGGCAAAGTACTAGGCACGACCGCACTGATGACTGTGTTCATGCAGTTACTTTTGCAAAACTCCCCCCATTGGCTTATATCTCTGGACTGCCAATTAATCACAGGGTTATGTTTAACCAACCAAGGAAGTCCCAACACAATGGGAGTAGGTAGACCCTCCAACACATAACAAGATAATAGTTCCCTATGTATTGCCCCTACCCGAAGGTCAATGTTATGAACCTCATGAACAAAGCTACCTTGGCCGAGAGGCCTGGCGTCAATGGAGAATATAGGGATCGGTTTGACCAATACACTCAGATGCATACCTTGAGCCTGAGCAAACTGAGCGTCAACCAGATTAGCCCCGGACCCACTATCAAGAAGAACAGAAAATCTCTCCACTCTCGTACCAACCACCACCTCCACTGGTACAAGGAACTGAGAAGAACTAGCGGACGAAATACATACTCCCAGGTTGTCGTCCACCACACAACCTGGGATTAACAGTTTTCCGGCGACTTTTTGCTCAACAAGGCACGGGATGGACATCCCCCAACAAAATGTCCCTCTTTCCCGCAGAAGAAACACCTTCTAGTCCTGCGGCGTACCGCCAATCCCCTCCTACGAAATGATGTCCCTCCCAACTGCATAGGCTCCTCCGAACAGACAAGGGGAACCTCAACATAAGGGACTTTAGTAGTAGGTGGAGTAACAACAGGGGGCGGAGTTACCTCGCACCTCTCCCGGAGCCGTCTATCAGTACGGATAGCTAGGGCCATAGCAGCCTCCAGTGATGGAGGAGAATCATACTGAGCCAAAACGTCCTTTAATTTGTCAGAAAGCCCATGACAAAACTGGCTCCTAAGAGCTGGGTCATTCCACTGAGTATCTGTGGCCCATCTACGGAACTCAGAAGCAAATTCCTCCGCCGGACGATCTCCCTGCTGTATCTTACGTAATTTTGTCTCAGCAAGAGAGACCCGATCTGGGTCATCATATACCAAACCCAGGGCAGTAAAAAATCGATCTACTGACTGTAAAGCCGGGGATCCCGGAGGAAGGGAAAATGCCCAGGATTGAGGGTCCCCTTGTAGGAGCGAGATAACAATTCCCACTCTCTGCTCTTCACTCCCTGATGATCGAGGCCGAAGCCGAAAATACAATTTACATGCTTCCCTGAAGGTAAAAAATTTGTCTCGCCCACCAGTGAACCTGTCCGGGAGAGCTACTTTAGGTTCAAATCTGGTTTGCTCCGAGGGAGACAAAACTTTGGACTTAATGTCCGTCAGCTCCATGGATAATCCCTGCAACTGCAGAGCCAGGTGGGCTACTGGATCCATGGCAACTGGGAATAATTTTATTGGCCAGTGAAAATGTCACGCGGTCTTATGATATGTGTACGATGTCAGTAAACTATTCTTAAAAGAACAACACTCTATACAACATATAGATTAGCAACATCAGCATGTAAGTATAGAATAGATTTACCTGACACGATATCCGTTGAACTCAGGGTTAATCTTGAGGACTTGATACACTGTCTCAGGAAAGAGGAGGACCGGGGGTCTAACCTGACCCTAAACTGGGGTCCTAACTAATCCCTCACCTTAGAGGTACTGATAATGGTTCAGAGGTCCAAGTCTCCAGCCTAACCCTGTCTCCTATCAGTCCCTGAACCCTGTAATCAGTCCTAAGAAGGATACTGATTACCACCAAAGGGATATGGGCTGATCTCTGCTAAATACACAGATTAGACATATAAGACAGACTGGAGAAAACACAGACTTGCATACACACTCAAACACAGAAGGAACATAAATGATCTGGGATATTAAACTCTAAGCAAGGTGAGCTTAAAACAACTAAGGAGCTCTTTAACTTAAGTCTATACAGATACAATCCTATCTGTGGTCTGCATGAAGAATTTCACTGGCAACTCCCAACACAGACAACCAGAGATTTAAAGGAAACCAATCAACAAATAATTAATTGCAGCCGGGAGAAACTGCACCCAGTCCCAGAACCGAGCACAGACAGAATTAACTCCCTAACTGCCAAACACAAAGAAACAGCAACTCAGCTGTGAGAAGTCAGAATGTGCAACCGCGACGATCTTCGTGGCGATGCACACATGACACCCGAGCGCCAAAAGTCGATTTTCCCATAATGCTTGCAGGCGCCTTTTCTCAGCCAATGAGCAAAGACGCACACTGTGGGCAACGAGATGACATGGGCAGCGGCCACCACCATCTTAGAGAAGGGCATTGCAGTGATTGGCTTGCTTTGTGTGGCGTCACAGTGGCTGTAAAAGCCCTGACTGCCAACTGCCATTTTACTTCTGCCGATCTTAGCGTAGGGAGAGGTTACTGCCGCTGTTTCTCAGTAGGGAGAGAATTAGGCAGGAAAGAAAAGTGATTCTGTGCTTGCCTGCCATTGACAGGGGAGGATTTTCTTTTGTGCAGCAGCAGAGTTGGTTAATAGGCTGCCTGCTAGCTGTATTGCTGTGTGTACACTGCTGTGCAGACTGCTTTTTACACAGCACTAATACTTTTATTCTGTTTTTCTGCACAGTTACCGAGCGTTCATTTTTTCCCACATCGTATAGAGCTGTACGCTTCTCACACAGTACCGTGTACCAGATGGTATCACGGACAAATATATGCTGACTAGAGTTGAGCGATACTTTCCGATATCCAAAAGTATCGGAATCGGAATGGTATCGCCGATACCATTAAAATATCGGCGATACCCGATACCGATACCGGAAGTCCCATGTAAGTCTATGGGAACAAAATATCGCAACTAAAAAAAACCTTTATTTCCTTGTAAACACTAAATATACACACATAGAATACATATATATATATATATACATGTCATTGTGACATATATATATACATATATGTATAGTTTATACACTTCTACATAGTAAAATATCCTCTGATTCAATTGCCGGGTAAAGCCGGCTTCTGTGAAAAGACAAAAGCACCCGACATGAAATGACACTTGGTGTACATAGGGTTAACCATGTCTTTTCATGTCGTTTGCTATCTGATTTGCACAAACAATTAAATCAGTCTATGTGTGCAAAATTTCACACCTGTAGGGGTTAATTAAAGGTGTAAATTCGTTGTAAAAAAAACGGACTTTTTTGCTACGAATTTACACCTTTAATTAACCCCTACAGGTGTGAAATTTTGCACACAAAGACTGATTTAATTGTTTGTGCAAATTAGATAGCAAAGGACATGAAAAGACATGGTTAACCCTATGTACACCAAGTGTCATTTCATGTCGGGTCACCCGACATGAAATGACACTTGGTGTACATAGGGTTAACCATGTCTTTTCATGTCCTTTGCTATCTAATTTGCACAAACAATTAAATCAGTCTATGTGTGCAAAATTTCACACCTGTAGGGGTTAATTAAAGGTGTAAATTCGTTGTAAAAAAAACGGACTTTTTTGCTACGAATTTACACCTTTAATTAACCCCTACAGGTGTGAAATTTTGCACACAAAGACTGATTTAATTGTTTGTGCAAATTAGATAGCAAAGGACATGAAAAGACATGGTTAACCCTATGTACACCAAGTGTCATTTCATGTCGGGTTCTGCATTTTCACAAAAGCCGGCAATTGAATTAGCGGCTATTATACTATGTAGAAGTGTATGAACTACAAATATAAATATATATATATGTGTCACAAATTAAATGACATGTATATATATATATATATATATATATATGAGGTGTAAAATTGCTGAAAAAAAATGCGTGGGCTCCCGCCCTATTTTCGCAACCAGACAGACAAAGCCAGTGAGTGGGGGCAGATAATAATAGCCCAGAGAGGGACCATTATTTTTGGCCCCCCCCGGCTACTAACATCTGCCCCCAGACACCCCAGGAAAGACAAATCTATAATTAGATTCGCCCTTTCTGGCACTTTGCCCGTCTATTCCCATTGCCCTGTAGCGGTGGCGAATGGGTTAATATGGGGTTAAAGCCACCTTGCTATTGAAAGGTGACCTTAAGCCAGGTTAATAATTGAGAGCTGTCAATTAGACAACTATCAATTATTAATCCTATTGCATGAAATAAAAATAAAACACACACACTTTAATTAAAAATCATTTTAATGAAATAAAGACACATGTTTTTGACCATCTTTTATTTTACTGCAAAAACCATTTCCTGTAATAAAAATAAAATAAAAAAGCAAAATTATTCTTACCTATCCCATGCACAGTCAGGTCCCACGGTGTAATCCTTCAGAAAGGGTTAATGTTTACTGCAGGGACCGCAGCTAATGCTGCAGCCTCACAGTAAACCCCCAAATGAATGAGTTCCTCTCCTGGCTGACAGGAGAGTAAAGGCTGGGTGTCACATAACGATACACCAGCGATCCCGACAACGATATGCACTTGTCAGGATCGCTGGTGTATCGCTACATGATCGCTGCTGAGCTGCCAAACAGGCAGCGATCTGGGACAGCGACACTGCGGGTAACATCGCTTAAGGGCCCGTCTCACATAAGATATCGCTACCGAGATCGCTGCTGAGTCACTAGTTTTGTGACGCAGCAGCGAGCTCACCAGCGATATCGCTGTGTGTGACATTCAGCGACGATCAGCCCCCCTGCCGGGTATCGCTGATCGTCGCAGAAATGTCAGGACCTTTTTTTGATCGCTGGTTTCCCTCTGACAGGCACGCATCGCTGCGTGTGACAGGCGGGAGACCAGCGATCCGCTGGTAACCAAGGTACACAGCGGGTTTCCAGGCACCGCGCAGCGCTTGGAAACCCGCTGTGTACCTTGGATACCAGCTCCCTGCATCAGGGCGCTGGTATCCAAGGTACACAGCGGGTTTCTAGGCACAGCCCCGCGCCTGGAAACCCGCTGTGTACCTTGGTTACCAGCGGATCGCTGGTCTCCCGCCTGTCATATGCAGCGATGCGTGCCTGTCAGCGGGAAACCAGCGATCAAAAAAAGGTCCTGACATTTCAGCGACGATCAGCGATACCCGGCAGGGGGGCTGATCGTCGCTGAATGTCACACACAGCGATATCGCTGGTGAGCTCGCTGCTGTGTCACAAAACTAGTGACTCAGCAGCGATCTCGGTAGCGATATCGCTACGTGAGACGGGCCCTTAAGTGGAAAGCTTAATTGATTGCTTTCCACTTTCACTTCAGGTCAGCCAGGGACACAATCAGTGACGTCAGAGGGAACTGATTAACAAAAATAGGGGTTCCCTTCGAAAAAAAATGGCGTGGGGTCCCCCCTATTTTTGTTAACCAGCCAGATGAAGCAGACCGCTGAGGCCTGGATTTTCAGGCTGTTAAGGAGCCAAGATCCATGGACCTTGCCAGCCTGATAATACCAGGCCACAGCAGTCTGCATATCTTGGCTGATTAACAAAAATAGGGGATCCCCTCGAAAAAAATTGGCGTGGGGTCCCCCCTATTTTTGTTAACCAGCCAGATGAAGCAGACCGCTGAGGCCTGGATTTTCAGGCTGTTAAGGAGCCAAGATCCATGGACCTTGCCAGCCTGATAATACCAGGCCACAGCAGTCTGCATATCTTGGCTGATTAACAAAAATAGGGGATCCCCTCGAAAAAAATTGGCGTGGGGTCCCCCCTATTTTTGTTAACCAGCCAGATGAAGCAGACCGCTGAGGCCTGGATTTTCAGGCTGTTAAGGAGCCAAGATCCATGGACCTTGCCAGCCTGATAATACCAGGCCACAGCAGTCTGCATATCTTGGCTGATTAACAAAAATAGGGGATCCCCTCGAAAAAAATTGGCGTGGGGTCCCCCCTATTTTTGTTAACCAGCCAGATGAAGCAGACCGCTGAGGCCTGGTTTTTCAGGCTGGTAAGGATCCAATATCCATGGACCTTGCCAGCCTGTTAATACCAGGCCACAGCAGTCTGCTTAGCTTGGCTGGTTAACAAAAATAGGGGATCCCCTCGAAAAAAAAACGGCGTGGGGATCCCCCCTATTTTTGTTAACCAGCCAAGTAAAATGCAGACTGCTGCGGCCTGGTATTAAAAGACTGTCAAGGCCCATGGATTTTGGCCCTCAACAGCCTGATAATACCAGGCTACAGCAGCCCCACATTTGGCGCATCAAAAGATGTGCCAATTGTGGCACTTTACCCGGCTCTTCCCACTTGCCCTGTAGCGGTGGCAAGCGGGGTAATAAGGGGTTAATGTCACCGTTGATTGCACGGTGACAATAAGCCCGGTTAATAATGGAGAGGTGTCAATAAGACACCGATCCATTATTAATCCCAAAGTTTTTAAATGTTTAAAAAAAAGACACAGCAAGAAAAAAGTATTTTAATGAAATAAAGAGACAACACAGTTTTCATTAATTTTATTATACTCTCATTCCTGCGACGCCATCGATCTCCTGTAAAAAAATAAAAAAAACAAACCAACAGTATACCACCTGTCCGACGCAGTCCATAACGACAGTCCCACGACGATCCAGCTCTGCTACATCGCAATGACAGGCAGAGCCTGTCATCGCGACGCAGCACAGCTGATTACCTGCTTCCCCGGCGGTGACGTCATCGGACTGACTGCTTTACGGCCGGGATTACCCAGCAGTCACTGCAGTTATCGCGAGAAACTGCATGTGACCGCCGGGGAAAGAAGATTGCGGCCATGAAGCAGTCCAGGCCGTGACCGCCGGAGATCTTCTGCTGGGTAAGTGCCGCTGACTCCTGACAGACCCGACCGACGGACACTGACAGTGACAGTGACAATCCCGATTCCGGTATCCGATATGACGAAAATATCGGAACTCGGAATCGGAATTCCGATACAGCCAATATCGGCCGATACCCGATATTTGCAGTATCGGAATGCTCAACCCTAATGCTGACTATCTGTGTGTGACTCCGGAAATATATACGGAGATTTACAATTTTTTCACTAAACTATATACACCTGGTATCTGGTGATACAGTACCCTTTTTCTGCTTTTTATATTCTGGTCTAATCCATACTGAGCCTGAGAGCGTCTGTGTGTAACTCCTGAAATATATACGGAGAATTACAATTTTTTCACTATACTATATACACATGGTATCTGGTGATACAGTACCCTTTTTCTGCTTTTTATATTCTGGTCTAATCCATACTGAGCCTGTGAGCGTCTGTGTGTTACTCCTGAAATATATACAGAGATTTACAATTACCCCTACACTGTATACAGCTGTACACTTCTGATACAGTACCCTTTTTCAGCTTTTTATATTCTGGTCTAATCCATACTGAGCCTGAGAGTGTCTGTGTGTGACTCTGGAAATATATATGGAGATTTACAATTTTCCCCTATACTATATATGCCTGGTATCTTCTGATACATTACCCTTTTTCTGCTTTTTAGATTCTGGTCTAATCCATACTGAGCCTGTGAGCGTCTGTGTGTTACTCCGGAAATATATGCGGAGATTTACAATTACCCTAGATTGTATACAGCTGTACGCTTGTGATACAGCACCCTTTTTCAGCTTTTTATATTCTTGTCTAATACATACTGAGCCTGTGAGCGTCTGTGTGTGACTCCTGAAATATATATGGAGATTTACAATTTTTTCACTATACTATATACACCTGGTATCTGGTGATACAGTACCCTTTTTCTGCTTTTTATATTCTGGTCTAATCCATACTGAGCCTGAGAGCGTCTGTGTGTGACTCCGGAAATATATACGGAGATTAAAATTTTCCCCAATACTATATACACCTGGTATCTTCTGTTACAGTACCGTTTTTCTGCTTTTTATATTCTGGTCTAATCCATACTGAGTGAGCGTCTGTGTATTACTCCGGAAATATATACGGAGATTTAAAATTACCCCAACACTGTATATAGCTGTACGCTTCTGATACAGTACCCTTCTTCAGCTTTTTATATTCTGGTCTAATCCATACTGAGCCTGAGAGCATCTGTGTGTGACTCCGGAAATACATACGGAGATTTACAATTTTCCCCTATACTATATACGCCTGGTATCTTCTGATACATTACCCTTTTTCTACTTTTTATATTCTGGTCTAATCCATACTGAGCCTGTGAGCGTCTGTGTGTTACTCCGGAAATATATACGGAGATTTAAAATTACCCCAACACTGTATATAGCTGTACGCTTCTGATACAGTACCCTTTTTCTGCTTTTTGTATTCTGGTCTAATCCATATTGAGCCTGTGAGCGTCTGTGTGATACTCCGGAAATATATACAGAGATTTGCAATTACCCCTACACTGTATATGCCTGGTATCTTCTGATACATTACCCTTTTCCTGCTTTTTATATTCTGGTCTAATCCATACTGAGCCTGTGAGCGTCTGTGTTACTCCTGAAATATATACGGAGATTTACAATTACCCCAACACTGTATATGCCTGGTATCTTCTGATACATTACCCTTTTTCTGCTTTTTATATTGTGGTCTAATCCATACTGAGCCTGTGAGCATCTGTATGTTACTCCTGAAATATATACGGAGATTTATAATTACCCCTAGACTGTATACAGCTGTACGCTTGTCATACAGTACCCTTTTTCTGCTTTTTATATTCTGGTCTAATCCATACTGAGCCTGTGAGCGTTTGTGTGTTACTCCAGCAATATACAAGGAGATTTACAATTACCCCTACACTGTATACAGCTGTACGCTTCTGATACAGTACCCTTTTTCTGCTTTTTATATTTTGGTCTAATACATACTGAGCCTGTAAGCGTCTGTGTGTTACTCCGGAAATATATACCGTATATACTCGTGTATAAGCCGACCCGTGTATAAGCCGACCCCCCTAATTTTGCCACAAAAAACTGGGAAAACTTATTGACTCGTGTATAAGCCGGGTGTATAAACTGCCGTCCTGCTCTGTGCTGCCCCCGTCCTGCTCCTTGCTCCCCCATCCAGCTATGTGCTCCCCCATTCTCCTCTGTATTCCCCCCCTCCTGCTCCGTCCTCCGCTGTGCTCCCCCATTCCTTCTCCGTCCTCCTGTGCCCCCCCGTCCTGCTCCGTGCTCCTCTGTGCCCTCCATCCTCTCCCCCCGTCCTGCTCCTTGCTCCTCTGTGCCCTCCATCCTCTCCCCCCGTCCTGCTTCGTGCTCCTCTGTGCCCTCCATCCTCCCCCCGTCCTGCTCCGTGCTCATTGTCCTCCTCCATGCTTCCCCCGTCCTCCGTTCTCCCCCCCCTCCTGCTCCGTGCTCATTGTCCTCCTCCATGCTTCCCCCGTCCTCCGTTCTCCCCCCCGTCCTGCTCCGTGCTCATTGTCCTCCTCCATGCTTCCCCCGTCCACCGTTCTCCCCCACCCGTCCTGCTCCGTGCTCCTCGTCCTCTCCTCCATGCTCCCCCCATCCTCCTCTATCATACTCCCCCTCCCCGTGCCATCGCTGAACGTCCCTGCAATCCTGCGTTCTCCCCGGCTTCCTGCAGCTCTCCTGTGCTGAGCGGTGACGTAATACCGCTCATTAAGGCCATGAATATGGACGCCACGCCTATGGGAGTGGCGTCGCGTCCATATTACATGACCTTAATGAGCGGTATACGTCACCGCTCAGCACAGGAGAGCTGCAGGAAGCCGGGGAGAACGCAGGATTGCAGGGACGTTCAGCGATGGCACGGGGAGGGGTGAGTACGATGTCCCAGCTACCGGCTCCTGCCGCGGCACCCCCTCCCCCGCTGGTTTCTGCCCAATGACTCGTGTATAAGCCGAGGGGGCATTTTCAGCACGAAAAAAGGTGCTGAAAATCTCGGCTTATACACGAGTATATACGGTACGTAGATTTAAAATTACACCATCACTATATACACCTGGTATCTTCTGATACAGTACCTTTTTTTCTGCTTTTTATATTCTGGTCTAATCCATACTGGGCCTGTGAGTGTCTGTGTGTTGCTCTCGAAATATAGACGTAGATTTAGAATTTTCCCCTTCACCATATACAGCTGTACGCTTCTGGTTACCTCTCCTCCCCTATCGTTGTTCTCCCTCACAGTTCATTTCCCTTTGACTACTGGGCCTGTAAACTGGACACCTTGCCTGAATGGGCACAATATGCTTTACAGGAGCTCGCTTGCCCTGCTGGTAGTGTGCTATCAGAAAGAGTCTTCAGTGCAGCTGGATCAATCCTGACAGAAAGAAGGACCCGGCTGTCGAACCAAAATGTTGGTGATCTAACCTTCATAAAAATGAGCCATGCCTGGGTTTCAAAGGATTTTGTACCACCTTCCCCTGATGACACATAGGTTGCCAGCAAAATGTTTCGCTTTGTCCTCCTCTTCCTCTGACTTCTCCAATTCCTCCATTTTCAGCTGTTGAACGTCCAGCCTACACTTCAACATATGCCAATTTTTCCACCTCCCTAACTGGGCTGTACCCCCCCAGGGCCGGCGTCAACACCTTGCGCACCCGGGCAAGTGCAGGTGCCCTGAGCAGGTGGGGGAGGCCCACTCGTGGGCGACGGCACTGGCACACGGCCCCTCATAGTACGAAAAAGTGTCTCTGATGGTGGCGGGGCCCACTCACCGTCAGACATACCAGCGTACTATGAGGGGCCCTGTGATAGTGCCGTCGCCCACGAGTTGGCCTCCCCTGCTTGCTCAGGGCTCCAGCAGTTGCAATACTTACCTCTCCCTGCTCCACCGCTGTGACGTCTTCCGCGTTTCCTGACAGTGACATTCAGGTCAGAGTGCAGAGAGCTGGAAGATGGCGACGCTGAGGAGTCCAGAGTAGAGCAGTGCCCAGCGAAGAGAGGTATTTCTTTTTTTTAATGTTTGGAGCAATATATGGGGAGCCTTATACACTGGAGAATTATATATGGGGCCCATCATACACTTGAGCATCATAGATAGGGCCCATCATACACTCGAGCATCATCCATGGCGCCCATCATACACTGGAGCATTATAAATGGGGCCCATCAGACACTGGAGCAGCATATACGGGGCCCATTATACACTGGAGCATTATAAATGGGGCCCATTATATATGGAGCATTATATAGGCCCATCATACACTGGAGCATCATCCATGGGGCCCATCATATACTGGAGCATCATATGGGGCCCATTATATATGGAGCATTATATTGGCCCATCACACACTGGAGCATCATCCATGGGGCCCATCATATAATGGAGCATCATATGGGGCCCATTATATATGGAGCATTATATAGGCCCATCATACACTGGAGCATCATCCATGGGGCCCATCATATACTGGAGAATCATATGGGGTTCATTATTTATGGAGAATCATATGGAGCACATATGGGGCCTATTCTGTATGGAGCATTATATGGAGCCCATTCTGTATGGAACAATATATGGGGCCCATCATATGCTGTATGGAGCTTTATATGCGACTCATTATACTGTATGTAAGCAGAGGAAAAAGGGAAAATAGGAGGATAAGGTCAGCTCACCAGTCTCTGCAGCAGTCCACAATCTTCACACGCACAGAGCCACCCTGATCAGAGGCGTTGGCTGAAGCAAAAACATGAGGAAAGAATCTCTAGCGCGGAAATAAATAAAAAAATCAATATTTATTAGAAAATATTAAAATCCATTTTGGGTAGAAAAAACAGACAAAATTGCAGGTGGGGTCCCTAGTGGTCTGAAACTGACGCGTTTCGACCTAGCAGGTCTTATTCATTATACTGTATGGAGCAATATGTGGGGCTCATTATACTGTATGAGGACCGTCCTATACTGTATGGCACATAATATGGGGACCATCATATACTGTATGGAACATTATATGGGACCAATTATTCTGTATGGAGCATTATATGGGGCTCATTATTCTGTATGGCGCACTATGTGGTGGCCATAATACTGTATGGAGGAATATACTGTCCGTTTTTTGAGCTATTGTAGAATTTAAAATAGATATCACTCATGTAATGTAAGAAGTGAAGTATTTGGCATTGTACTATACCTATATTTCTCTGCCGTATCGGACCATCATGAATTGTGGTATGTGTTAAAGGGGCCCACTGACACTCATTCGCCCGGGGCCCACGAAAACCTGGAGCCAGCTCTACCCCCCCACAACTTTAGCCAAATAACCCCCAGTGTTCAATGCGAAACTATTATTATAAAGTAAATTAAGGTTGCCAAGCTTAAGTAATAAGAATTGATGTCGTTGGCATTGAAATGGGCACTGTAGGTGTGTTTACTGTCCTCCACTCCCTGCCGACTTTGCTTCCCTATTGACTTGCATTGGGTTTTGTGTTTCAGTCGGACCTCCGACTTTTCCCGATAGTCGGCGATTTCGTTCGACTTAACTTTTGTCGGGTCGGGTTTCATGAATCACAACTCGACCCTAAAAAGGCAAAGTCGCTCATCTCTAATAAATTCTTCTGTCAGAAGACACTCCATGATGGATAAAAATGTGTCCCCAAAAGGTGTCCATTTCCTTTAAGGAAAGTGATGCTCCAAATACTAAAAATACACTGAGATGTGCAACACTGTGAGGATTCACAAGTCTGCAGTCACAATTTGTAGCTTAAGGAGGGACAGGCCCTTTAAGGGCAGTGATGCCGTGGAACTACAACTGGTTTAAAAAATGGATAATTTAGTGAAAATTCTCTCAGGAAAGAGGTTTGGATGCCTTTTTTTGTAGAGATTTTATAAATTGTGTGTATAAAATTACTTGAGATGCATCATTAATCCATCTAAAATGAGGCAACTTGATGGACTTCTTAAGACTGACACAACTTTTGGTTTTCACAAAGTTTGCTGCTTTAGTGTTTTTAGATCTGTTATTCAGCTGTTTCTTTGGTTACTGCAGTATAATTACCAGCATTTCACAAGTTTTTACACTTTTTTGACAAGTCATCTACCTTATGCAAAGACCCAATATTTACAGTGTTGTCCCTTATTTTTCAAGACTTGTGCACTTCACCCTAGGAGCTGGATATTCGCTTCTGGGCCAAATCCTAACCGATAGCAACCAATTCTTGTCTAATCAGTGCTTGGAGTTTATCATAACTTCAGTGTCCACCCACTTTTTGAGGATTGACAGCAGGTTCTCAATGGGATTCAGATCTGGGGAGTTTTGAGGCCATGAACCCTAAATTACAATGCTTGTTTCACAGAGCCACTTAGGGTACCGTCACACTCAGTAACGCAACAGCGATCCCGACAACGATACGACCTGGCAGGGATCGCTGCTGCGTCGCTATGTGGTCGCTGGTGAGATGCCAGTCAGATCTTCCCAACGACGAAGCAACGATCGGCGACCCGTAGCGACCTGTGTAACGATGTGTCTCCTATGTGTCTCAGTGCTGAGTCGCTAACGAGATCATTGGTAAAAGGTGTCAAACACCGATGCATGCTACCCAGCGGGATCTCAACGATCAAAAAATTGTCCAGGCCATTCCGACACGACCAGCGATCTCACAGCAGGGGCCTGGTCGCTGCTACCTGTTAAACTTAGCGAGATCGCAAGTGAGATCTCTGTTGCGTCACAAAACTTGTGACTCAGCAGCGATCTCGCTTAGTGTGACGGGGGCTTTAGTTATCACTTTTGCCTTGTGATAAGATGCTCCTATCTTGCGGGAGAAAACATTGTTCATCACCAAATTGCTGCTGGATCATTGGGAGAAGTTGCTCTTGGAGGATGATTAGATGCAATTCTTTATTAATGACAATGTTCTTAGACAAAATTGTGAGTGTGCCCACTGCCTTGAATAAAAAGCAACCCCAAATATAAAAGGTCTCAGGATCCTTTATTGTTGGCATGAAACTAGAATAATAGTAGCGCTCACCTCTTATTTTTGGGACAATCATTCTTCTAGATATTCCAGTCTGAAGTGGGCTTCAACAAAGAGAATAACAACCCCACTCCCCTGCAGTCAAATCCCTGTACTTCCTGCTAAATGTCAGTCTGTCTGATATTTTTCTAGGAGAAAATTGGTTTCTTTGTTGCCCTTCTTTACACCAGACCAGACTCCATAACCCTTTGCTTCACTATACATGCAGTAGATGTAGATTTCCAGCTATTGCAAAATTACAGACTTGGGAAAGCTACAGCAATCCGCAACATTATTCCAGGGAAGATGACTCATGCAGCTCCCAATTACACCAGTATATTTTGGAAGTTAGACCCAATCATACAATATTTAACCCCTTAATGGAGTCGTATATCCGGTCTTGTTTACAACCTTTGCGTATGTGCACACGATGTCTTTTACAGATGTTTTCAGCTCCAAAAACTACCTAAAAATGTAACATATGCATTGCTTTGTAAAAACGATATGTGTTTCAGATATTCAGTTCTTTTTAGCTACTCAAATTTCCTAAGCCAATTTGCTAAAAGTGAGTTGACCACTCTTCAGGTATTTTTCTGCATTTCTTCATTTTTTTTCTGCTCTAAAGAAGATTTATACTTTACAATACAAATCAATGAGAAGGCACAAAAGACACCACTCTTTTTGAACGTTTTTCCAGCGGTGCTTCAAAAACCGGTAGCAGCTTCAGCATTGTTTAATGGAGTAAAAAAAAATCCGGATAACAGCAGGAAAAAAGACGCCCAAAAAAACTATGGAAAACCCTAAGAAAAACCGCTGTATGACAAAACCGCACTGCGGAAATTAAAAAAAAAATCTGATGAAAAAGCTTTGCGAAAAATACGCCGACATTTCCTGAAGCGTCTTCCACTTGAAAAACTCGGATGGTTCATCAGCCTAAAGAAAAGACACTGTGTGTGCACATACTCTTACACTGGGCAGCATGGTGGCTCAGTGGTTAGCACTGCAGACTTGCAACATTGGAGTCCTAAGTTCAAATCTCACCTAGGACAACATCTGCAAGGAGTTTGTATGTTCTCCCTGTGTTTGCTTGGGTTTCCTCCGGGTACTCTGGTTTCCTCCCACATTCCAAAGACATACTGATAGGGAATTTAGATTGTGAGCCCCAATCGGGGACAGCGATGATAATGTGTACAAACTGTAAAGTGCTGTGGAATGTGTTGGCGCTATATGAAAATAAAGATTATTATTATTATACTGTCCCCTCTCTTCTTGTTTTTCTCTAGGTGAACCTTTTCTCCTAGCCTATGTTCGTGGGTCAACTTGCTGTTTTTTTATGCAAAATGGAACACCAATACACAGAACAGTCAGAATTGAAATCCCATTGGTTTAAAGGGGTTGTCCAGCCAAAATAAAACTTTTCTCAGTGGATGTGAAAAATAAATTCAGTCATGGTCACCTACTGGAACCCCCTTGGATTCAATGCATGCTTCCATGGTGTGTTATTGGCTGCAGCACTCAGGTGACTCAACCAGCACATCAGATGTTTTTTGATGATACACTCCTCAAAGTCATCCGACTACTGCAGTCAATCACAGGCAGCAGTGGTCTAGCAGCTGGTGGAAAGGTGACATCACCGCTTCCTGTATCTCTGCAGACCACAGAGTGGCCTGAGCTGGATCCAGGTGGGTATTTGTAGAAGAGCTTGACCTAGTTTTATTGTTACATATCATCAATGGGGCTGAGTTTTATTTTGCCTAGACAACTCTTTTACATAGCACCAATACAGAGAAGTGTCACCTATTAGGCTCTGCTCATTTGCCATCTGTTTGTAATGGATCCAGTATTATAAAAAAAATTGATTTATTACAAGCAGAGCAAAAACATGCACCTAATGGAAACCAAAGTTTCAGTTTTTTGGATTCTCTTTAAAAAAAAAAAGGGGTATTTAATTAATAATGCACACTTTGGTTTCCTCTTCATTTTTTTAAAGATCCATTCTTATTAGTGACGTCTCTGGCCACCGTGTTAAGTGCTTGCATTGTGCTAAAAACGGATCCTTTAATGAATGGCACAATAGATGACCAGATGACCTTCCGTTCTGATCCGTTTCCCATAGACATCACTCTATAGAAAAAAAAAAACGTACCGATTTTTGGCCCAACAAAAAAGTTGTGAAGGCAACATTTTTGTTTAGCTAAAAAATAGCAGAAGGAAAGGAGACAAAAGGAAGATATTTTATGACCCTTCCGTTCCCATTCAAATGGATGAGTCCTGTGATGGAACATTTTATTTCTGTTTTTATGAAGACAAATGCATGCAATAAACGAAAATAACTTCTGGCATGTGAGCATAGCCATGCATTGGCAAAACCCGCACACAGAGCTGAAAGCTTTCACTCACTGAAGTGTCGCCTTATATCAGGAACCATATATACAAGCATAGTCCTCACTATTGAATTGATACCCTTATTGCACAAAGACCCACAAAAAGAAGTGTCAACTTATCACACTTACAACATCAGTACACAGAACAGACATACTGTCCCACTAACAACAGCTCTCTCCTCCATCATCCCCTGACAACACCCAAATGCAGAGCAGTCATCTCTATTGTACCAAGAACACGCTCACACAAATTGTTATCCCTATAACACCAACTCCACCCAGACAGAAGCCATGTCATTTGCATTTACAACACCCAAGCATTGTATGCTCCAAGCACTGCAATCTCAAAGCACTGCACCCACCAAGCACTGCAATCTCCAAGCACTGCACCCACCAAGCACTGCAATCTCCAAGCACTGTACGCTCCAAACCCTGTACGCTCCAAGCGCTGCACACTCCAAATATCATACACTCCAAATATCGTACGCTCCAAGCATCGTATGCTCCAACTCTGTACGCTCCAAGCGCTGCACACTCCAAATATCATACACTCCAAATATCGTACGCTCCAAGCATCGTATGCTCCAACTCTGTACACTCCAAGCATTGTACATTTCAAGCACTGTATGCTTCAATTATTGCACGTTCCAAGCACTGTACACTCCAAGCATTGTACGCTTCACTCTACACTCCAAGCACTGTACACTCCAAGCATTGTACGCTTCACTCTACACTCCAAGCACTGTACGCTCCAAGTACTGCATGCACCAAGCACTCTACGCTCCAAGCACTGTACTCTTCAAGCACTCTACGCTCCAAGCACTGTACTCTTCAAGCACTGCACGCTCCAAGCACTGCATTCTACGCTCCAAGCACTCTGAGCTCCAAGCACTGTATACTCCAAGCATTGTACACTTCAAGTATTCTACGCTGCAAGCACTGCATGCCAACTGCACTGTACACGCCAAGTATCGTACGCTCCAAGCACTGCATGATCCAAGCATCGTACGCTCCAATTCCGTATGCTCCAAGCACTGCACGCTCCAAGCACTGCACGCTCCAAACCCTGTACGCTCCAAGCGCTGCACACTCCAAATATCATACACTCCAAATATCGTACGCTCCAAGCATCGTATGCTCCAACTCTGTACACTCCAAGCATTGTACATTTCAAGCACTGTATGCTTCAATTATTGCACGTTCCAAGCACTGTACACTCCAAGCATTGTACGCTTCACTCTACACTCCAAGCACTGTACACTCCAAGCATTGTACGCTTCACTCTACACTCCAAGCACTCTACACTCCAAGCATTGTACGCTTCACTCTACACTCCAAGCACTGTACGCTCCAAGTACTGCATGCACCAAGCACTCTACGCTCCAAGCACTGTACTCTTCAAGCACTCTACGCTCCAAGCACTGTACTCTTCAAGCACTGCACGCTCCAAGCACTGCATTCTACGCTCCAAGCACTCTGAGCTCCAAGCACTGTATACTCCAAGCATTGTACACTCCAAGTATTCTACGCTGTAAGCACTGCATGCCAACTGCACTGTACACGCCAAGTATCGTACGCTCCAAGCACTGCATGATCCAAGCATCGTACGCTCCAATTCCGTATGCTCCAAGCACTGCACGCTCCAAGCACTGCACGCTCCAAGCACTGTACGCTCCAAGCACTGCACACTCCAAGCACTCTGCGCTCCAAGCACTGTAATCTCCAAGTACTGTAATCTAGCACTGTACGCTCCAAACACTCTATGCTCCATGCACTGTACGCTCCAAGCACTGTACTCTCCAAGCACTGTACGCACTAAGCACTGCATGCTCCAAGCATTGTACACACCAGGCACTGTACGCTCCAAGCACTGCATGCTCAAAGCCTTGTACGTTCCAAATACTGTACACTCCAAGCACTGTACACTCCAAGCACTGCGCACTCCAAGCACTGCAAACTCCAAGCACTGCACACTCTAAGCATTACATGCTCCAAGCACCATTCCCTCCAAGCACTGTTTTCTCCAAGCACTACGCTCCAAGCATTGTAAACTCTATGACTGCAATCCAAGCACTGTACACTCCAAGCACTCTATACTCCAAGCACTGTACACTCCAAGCACTGTATGCTCCAACGATTGTACGCTCCAAGTATCATACGCTCCAAGCACTACATGCTCCAAGCATCGTATGCTCCAACTCCGTACTCTCCAAGCACTGAGCCCACCAAGCACTGTATGCTCCAAGCACTGCACCCACCAAGCACTGCAATCTCCAAGCACGTTCCAAGCACCGTACGCTCCAAACACCGTACGCTCCAAACACCGTACGCTCCAAGCACTGTACACGCTGAACACGAACACCATATGCCACAAGCATCGTACGCTCCAAACACTGCTCGCTCCAAACACCGTACGCTATAAGCACTGTACGCTCCGAACACTGTATGCTCCAAGCATTGCATGCTCCAAGTACTGCATGCACCAAGCACTGTACATTCCAAATATTGTGCGCTCCAAGCACTGCACGCTCCAAGCATCGTACTTTCCAACTCCGTACGCTCCAAGCACTGCATGCTCCAAGCATTGTACATTCCAAGCACTGTATGTTTCAATCACTGCACTTTCCAAGCACTGTACACTCCAAGCATTGTACGCTTCACTCTACATTTCAAGCACTGCACGCTTCAAGCACTGCACTCTCCAAGCACTGTATGCTCCAAGTACTGCATGCTCCAAGCATCGTATGCTCCAACTCCGTATGCTCCAAGCACCGTACGCTCCAAGCACTGTACGCCCCAAACACTGCACACTCCAAGCCCCGTACGCTCCAAACACCATACACTCCAAGCACCGTACACTCCAAGAACTGTATGCTCCAAGCATTGCATGCTCAAAGCGCTGCACGTTCAAAGGCAAAGCACTGTACACTTCAATCGATGTACGCTCCTAGCACTGCATGCTCCAAGCTCTGCACGCTCCAAGCACTGCATGCTCCAAGCACTGCATGCTCCAAGCAATGTAATCTCCAGGCACTGTAATCTAGCACTCTACGCTCCAAGCACTCTTCGCACCAAGCACTGTATGCTCCAAGCACTGTACTCTCCAAGCACTGTACTCTCCAAGCACTGCACGCTCCAATAATTGTACACACCAGGCATTGTACGCTCCAAGCACTGCATTCTCCAAGCACTGCATGGTCCAAGCCCATGCAGCCCATTTTTCTTCAAGTGTCTCCTTATTGTGCATCTTGAAACAGCCACACCGCTATTTTTCAGAGAGTCCAGTATTTCAGCTGATGTTATTTGTGGGTTTTTCTTTGCATCCTGAACAGTTTTTTTGGCATTTGTCACAGGTCACAGGTGAGGATGTTACCTTTAGTAGCCATTCAAACCCATTTGTGTCAACTTCTGTGCATGTTATCAGGCCAAAATCACCAGGGTATGTAAACTTTTGATCAGGGTCATTTGGATGTTTTGGGTTGTCATTATGATTTAAAAAGAGAAAACACTGTAGTTTGACAATAAATGGCTTCACCCAACCACTAACCATGAGTGGAGAAAAAGTTTTGGTGTTATCATTCATATTCTCTGAAAAAAAGGCCAAGAAAGCAAAAATTCTGCAGGGCTATGTAAACTTTTGAGCACAACTGTACAATTCTAACAACAGCTCAAGTACAGCTGAAACCAGAAGTGTGCATACACTATATAAAAAGACACATATACATATTTTTCTCTATATTTAACATGAAAACAGAATAAACCTTTCCCGATTTAGGTCATTTAGGATTACCAAAGTTATTATTATTTGCCAAATCCCAGAATAATAAGAACAAGATAATTTTTTAAGGCGTTTTTATTACTTACTGCAAAGTCAAAAGTTTACATACATTTCATTAGTATTTGGTACCATTGGATTTAAACTGAATGACTTGGGTGAAATGTTTGAGATCCTTCCACAAGCTTCTCACAATAGTTGGTTGGAATTTGGGCCCATTCCTCCAGACAAAACTGGTGTAACTGATCCAGGTTTGAAGGTTGCCTTGCTCGCACCTGCCCTTTCAGCTTTGCCCGTAAATTTTCAATAGGATTAAGATCAGGACTTTGTGATGGCCACTCCTAAACACTTACTTTGTTATCCTTACGCCACTTTGAAACTATTTTCACAGTATGCTTCAGGTCATTGGCCATTTGGAAGAGCCATTTCCGCCTAAGCTTTAACTTTCTGGCTGATGTCTTGAGATGTCACTTCAGTATTGCCATATAATCTTCTTTTCTCATAATGCCATCTCTTTTGTGAAGTGCACCAGTATCCCTCCTGCAGCAAAACAACCTCACAACATGATGGTGCCACCCCGGTGTTTCACAGTTGGGATGGTGTTCTTAGGCATCCAAGCTTCTTCCTTTTTCCTCTAAACGTAACGATGGTCAGTATACCAAAAATTTCAATTTTAGTTTCATCAGACCACAGGACATGTCTCCAAATATTAAGGTGTTTGTTTCTGTGTGCATTTGCAAACATTAATCTGGGTTTTTTACGTTTCTTTTGTAGTAAAGGCTTTTTCCTGGCAGAGTGACCTTTCAGCCCATGTTGATATAGTACTTGTTTCACTGTGGATATTGACACAATCTTACCAGCTTCCGTCATCATCTTCACGAGGTCTTTCGCTTTTGTCCATGACGGACCAAAGCACGTTCATCTCTGGAACACAGAACCCGTCTCCTTCCTGAGCATTATGATGGCTGGACATTCCCATCTTGTTTGTACTTGCGTATAATTGTTTGTACAGATGAAAGAGGCACCTTCAGGTACCTTGAAATGTACCCAAGTATGAGCCAGACTTGTGCAAGTCCACATTTCTCTTCCTAATATCTTGGCTGATTTCTTAGACTTTCCCATGATACTACACAAAGAAGCAGTGTGTTTCAGGTGTGCATTAAAATACATCCACAGGTGTGTCTCTAATTAACTCAGATGTTGCAAAAAAGCTTCAAAACACATGACATCATCATATAAGCAGTCCAGAATGTGTTAAAGGGGCCCACTGAGACTCTTTCGCCTGGGGCCAACAAAAACCTAAAGCCAGCCCTGGTCCAGGACATGGCTAAAACTTGCCGTGATCTGTCCCTCTTTCTGATATTCAAAAGTTGGAAGGTATGGAATATCCAATATACAATAACATTATTGTTGTTATCAATGCACTATAACTCTTGCAAAGGGATTTCACTACGTTACATATATTCCGTTTCTTATGAGAAGTCATAAGGGAACCATTATAATGATCCGCCCTTGCGGAGGTCTCTGGTTCTTTCCGCTAGGCCACAAGTCCATTTGATAAATTCAATCATTGCTTTCTGTGCCTCTTGCTCTCTGAATGGACCCCACCTGTCTGTTGCATCATCCCCGACTGACCCCTGTACGGTACATCAGTGTCAGAACTAACGGCCTGGCTCACTCGCTGTCACGGGTGTGTCGCTGCGAAGATCATCGCGATTGCACACCCTGACTTCTCACAGCTGAGTTTCTGGTGCTGGGTGTTTTTCGGCAGAGAGGGAGTTAATTCTTCCTCTCTCTGTGCTGGACTAGACCAGCCTCGCTCAGCTGCAATTAATGTTGTGGTAATTGGTTTCCTTCAAATACCTGCCTGTCTGCTGGGGAAGTGTCGGTGAAAGCATTCATGCAGACCAGCAGAGCGGATCGTTGTATGGTGAAGGCTGAAGTTAAGAGTACCTGTGTGGTCTTTTTTCCCCTCCTCGCTTTATCATTTATCTCCGTACCCGTTGGTGTCCCCTCTGTTTCCTGTGGTATGACTTTTGTATGCAAGGTGGATTTTAGTTTACCCCTTGTACTGTCTCGTTCGTTTATTACTGTGTTTAGGCATATACCTACCAGTCCCCGGTGTTGTGATCAGGGTCCTTCTCAGGACTGGATCACTGAGGTTCAGGGATCCTCAGGAGGTAGGGATTACGCTGGCGGCCTGGACCTCTGTACCATCAACAGTACCTCCAGGTAGAGGGATTAGTCAGGACCCCAGCTTAGGGTCAGCATAGACCCCAGACCTCCTGTATGCAGTAACAGCGTGACATTTTCACCGACCACTAAAGATTTTCTCCAGTCACCATGGATCCAGTAGTCAGTCTAGCTCGGCAGTTGCAGAGTTTGTCCATGGAGCTGGCGGACGTTAAGTCCAAGGTTTTGTACCCCCCGGAGCAGGCCGGACCTGAACCTAAAATAGCTCTCCCTGACAGATTCACTGGGGGGTGGGACAAGTTTTTTGCTTTCCGGGAGGCATGTAAATTGTACTTTCGGCTGCGACCTCGGTCATCTGGGAGTGAGGAGCAAAGGGTGGGGATTGTCATCTCGCTCCTACAGGGAGACCCCCAATCCTGGGCGTTTGCTCTTCCCCCGAGCTCCCCAGCTCTCCAGTCAGTGGATGGGTTTTTTACGGCTCTGGGTCTTGTGTATGATGACCCGGATCGGGTCTCCCTTGCTGAATCTAAGTTACGTAGGATCCAGCAGGGAGTTCGTCCGGCAGAGGAATTCTGTTCGGAGTTCCGTAGGTGGGCCACGTACACCCAGTGGAATGACCCGGCTCTTAGGAGCCAGTTTTGTCAAGGTTTATCTGACAAATTAAAGGATGTGCTGGCACAGTATGACCCTCCCACGTCACTGGAAGCCGCTATGGCCCTTGCTATTCGTATTGACAGACGTCTTCGGGAGAGGTGCGGGTAACCTTGCCCCCTGTGATGACTCCACCTTCCTCAAGGGTCCCTTATATGGAGCTTCCCCTGGCCAGTCCAGAGGAGCCTATGCAATTAGGAGGGACATCATTCCGGGGGAGGGGATCGGTGGGGCGCCACAAAACAGGAGGTTGTTTCTTCTGTGGAAAAAAGGGACATTTTATTAGGGGGTGTCCATCCCGTCCTTTGCAGAGTGAGAAGTCGCCGGAAAACTATTGATCCCAGATTGTGTGGTGGATGGCAATCTGGGAGTAAGTATTTCGTCCCTAAGTTCGTCTCAGTTTCTCGTACCGGCGGAGGTGGTGGGTGCGAGAACTGAGAGGATATCTGTTCTTCTGGATAGTGGGTCCGGGGCTAACCTGGTGGATGCTTGCTTTGCCCGGGTTCAAGGTATGCGATTGAGTGTGTTGACTAAATCCGTCCCCATATTCTCGATCGACGCCAGACCTCTCGGTCAGGGAAGTTTTTTGCAAGCAGTGCATAACATAGATCTTCAAGTGGGGGCATTACATAAAGAACTGTTGTCTTGTTATGTGTTGGAGGGTCTTCCCACTCCTATAGTGCTGGGCCTTCCTTGGTTAACTAAGCATAACCCGGTTATTGATTGGCAATCCAGAGAGATAAGCCAATGGAGTGAATTCTGTAATAAAAACTGCATGAATACGGTCATTGGGGCGGTCGCTCCTAGGGCCTTACCTCCATTTCTGGTGGACTTTGAGGATGTATTCTCGGAGAAAGGGTGTCAAGAACTACCTCCTCATCGCGAGTATGACTGTTCTGTTAACTTGCTCCCTGAGGCCAAGTTACCGAAATCTAGGTTGTATAACCTTTCTGGTCCTGAGAGACAGGCCATGAAGGATTATATTTCAGAGAGTCTGGCTAAGGGGCATATTAGACCTTCATCTTCCCCGGTGGCCGCGGGGTTCTTCTTTGTGAAAAAAAAAGATGGAGGCCTACGCCCTTGCCTGGATTTCCGTGAGCTTAATCGGATTACGGTCCGAGATCCGTATCCGCTCCCACTTATTCCCGATCTCTTCAATCAGATCGTGGGTGCCAAATGGTTCTCTAAGTTGGATCTCAGGGGGCGTACAATCTGATTAGGATGAAGGAGGGGGATGAGTGGAATACGGCGTTTAACACTCCGGAGGGGCATTATGAGAACCTTGTCATGCCATTTGGTCTGAGTATTGCCCCGGCGGTGTTTCAACACTTTGTAAATGACATCTTTCGCCACCTAATGGGACAGTTTGTGGTCATATATCTGGATGATATCTTAATTTACTCGCCGGATCTTGTGTCTCATCAGGAGCATGTTAGGCAGGTGTTACAGATCTTGCGGGATAATAAACTGTACGCCAAATGGGAGAAGTGTGTGTTCGCCGTACAGGAACTTCAGTTTTTAGGGTTCCTGGTGTCAGCATCCGGTTTTCGTATGGACCCTGGGAAAGTGCGGGCAGTTCTTGAGTGGGATCTGCCAGAGGATCTTAAGGCATTACAACGTTTCCTGGGGTTTGCTAACTACTACCGGAAGTTCATTCGTAATTTTTCGTCCATAGTTAAACCTCTCACAGACATGACTAAAAAAGGGACGGATTTTTCAAAGTGGTCTGACAAGGCTTGTCAAGCGTTTTCCTCTTTGAAAAAATGTTTTGCTTCAGCACCCATACTTATTCAACCTGATGCGTCACAGCCGTTCATTGTTGAGGTGGACGCTTCCGAGGTAGGGGTGGGAGCAGTATTGTCACAAGGTTCGTCCCCTGGTAAATGGCATCCGTGCGCCTTCTTCTCTAAAAAATTGTCGTCCGCTGAGAGGAATTATGATGTCGGCAATAGGGAACTCTTGGCCATTAAGTTGGCTTTTGAGGAGTGACGTCATTTTTTGGAGGGGGCAGTCCACCCGGTCACCGTCATTACCAATCACAAAAACCTGCTATATTTAGAGTCCGCTAAACGTCTGAATCCCAGACAAGCTAGGTGGTCGTTGTTTTTTACCAGGTTTAATTTTGTCGTCACATATCGTCCTGGCTCAAAAAATGTTAAGGCGGATGCCTTATCTCGCTGTTTCCCAGGGGCTGGGAATACGGAGGACCCGGTTCCGGTCCTTCAGGAGGGGGTGGTGGTGTCGGCAGTATGCTCTGAGCTTGAGGAGGAGGTATTGGAGGCTCAGGGGGACGCCCCTGTAGGACCTCCAGGGAGACTGTTTGTTCCAAATCAGTTGCGACAAAAGGTGATCGAGGCACACCATAATTCAGCTTTGGCAGGACACCCAGGGAGTAAAGCAACTGAGGATCTCCTCTCGCGCCGGTTTTGGTGGCCTAACTTACATAGGGAGGTGGTAACTTTTGTCGCGTCCTGCGAGGTTTGTGCGCGCTCTAAGACCCCACATACCCGTCCGTCGGGGACCCTCTTACCTTTGAAGATCCCGGAGCGTCCGTGGACTCATCTGTCTATGGACTTCATTACGGACCTCCCGCCATCTTTGGGTAAAACAGTCATACTCGTTGTAGTGGACAGGTTCAGCAAGATGGCACATTTTATCGCTCTTCCTGCTCTTCCTAATGCTAAAACTCTTGCGCAGGTGTTTATTGGGAGATTGTAAGGCTTCACGGGGTACCCTCCGATGTGGTGTCGGATAGGGGGTCTCAGTTTGTGTCCAAATTCTGGAAAGCATTTTGTACACGGCGGGGGATGCAGTTGTCATTTTCATCGGCTTTTCACCCGCAGACCAATGGTCAGACAGAGCGTCTGAACCAGAGCTTGGAGACATATCTCCGGTGTTTTGTGTCAGAGAACCAGGAGGACTGGGCTTCTTTCTTGCCTCTGGCGGAATTTGCTCTAAATAATAGGCGGAGCGAGTCCACTGGTAAGTCCCCGTTTTTTGGGGCATATGGTTTTCACCCCCAGTTTTGTACTTTCAATAGGGGGGGCTCTTCTGGGGTTCCTGAGGAGGAACGATTTTCGTCGTCACTTGCTTCAGTGTGGAGAGGAGTGCTGAATAATCTGAGTACTATGGGGAACCGATACAAACGTATGGCTGATAGGAGGAGAGTGTCTGGTCCGGATCTAAGTGTGAACGATCTGGTATGGTTGTCTACCAAAAATATAAAACTTAAGGTTCCCTCCTGGAAACTGGGTCCCAGGTTCATCGGGCCATACAAGATCAGTGCTATAATTAATCCGGTTGCATTCCGTCTTGACCTCCCTCCTACATTTAAAATTCATAATGTGTTCCACAGATCGTTGCTTAAGAGGTATGTGGCGCCGGTGATACCTTCACCTTTACCTCCTCCTCCTGTGGTGGTCAATGGTAACTTGGAGTTCCAGGTGTCGAGAGTCATCGATTCACGTCTGAATCGCCGGTCCCTTCAGTACCTTGTTCATTGGAGGGGGTATGGTCCTGAGGAGAGGACGTGGGTTTCTGCGTCGGATATTAACGCAGACCGATTGGTTTGGGCCTTCCACACTACTCACCCAGATAAACCCGGCCCTGAGGGTCCGGAGGCCCTTCGTAGAAGGGGGGGTAATGTCACGGGTGTGTCGCTGCGAAGATCGTCGCGATTGCACACCCTGACTTCTCACAGCTGAGTTTCTGGTGCTGGGTGTTTTTCGGCAGAGAGGGAGTTAATTCTTCCTCTCTCTGTGCTGGACTAGACCAGCCTCGCTCAGCTGCAATTAATGTTGTGGTAATTGGTTTCCTTCAAATACCTGCCTGTCTGCTGGGGAAGTGTCGGTGAAAGCATTCATGCAGACCAGCAGAGCGGATCGTTGTATGGTGAAGGCTGAAGTTAAGAGTACCTGTGTGGTCTTTTTTCCTCTCCTCGCTTTATCATTTATCTCCGTACCCGTTGGTGTCCCCTCTGTTTCCTGTGGTATGACTTTTGTATGCAAGGTGGATTTTAGTTTACCCCTTGTACTGTCTCGTTCGTTTATTACTGTGTTTAGGCATATACCTACCAGTCCCCGGTGTTGTGATCAGGGTCCTTCTGAGGACTGGATCACTGAGGTTCAGGGATCCTCAGGAGGTAGGGATTACGCTGGCGGCCTGGACCTCTGTACCATCAACAGTACCTCCAGGTAGAGGGATTAGTCAGGACCCCAGCTTAGGGTCAGCATAGACCCCAGACCTCCTGTATGCAGTAACAGCGTGACACTCGCACCTTTCGGTCACCACAGTGGTCGTCCACTTCCGGATTGGAGTCTGCACTCCGTCTTCAGTGCTTGACCTGTGACTGTCATCAGGCTGGCCAGGACAGATGATGGCTGGGCCTCGGATTTTTAAAAGCGTAATCTGGGTCACGGATCTTGACTGGCGCAGTGCTAGGCCTCAGGTCTTGACAGGTGAAATCAGGCTCTCAGATCTTGAACGGCGCAGGGTTAGGCCTGAAGTCCTGACAGGAGCAGTTTGGCTCTCGGGTCTTAACCATCATCGACTGTGACCCGTTTGCTGGCGCATGGCGCCCCTGTGCCTGTACTGGTGACTCGGCTGCAGGGTCCGTCTCAGCACACTGCTGGTCTCACTCATTGTCGCCAAATGCACATATTGTAAGCTGCTATCTGTCACTCTGTTCTCAGCCAATTATCAGTCTCAAGAGTATATAACTAATACTAATTTGCTAAGAATAACACAAATAGACTTCTAATAATGCTCCTCCTAATTGTCCTTTTCTGTTGGATGCAGGTAATAGTTCCCATAAACTCTAGTTCTAGTATCTGTATAGAGACACTCTTAGGATCCACTGGTTCCAACATATCTGTGTTGAGTTGACCTTTGACAGTGACAATGTTAAACAATAGTAAAGCTTTAACCCTAGGATTGTCTATGGATTCCAGTGGACATACCATGAGTGCAATGTGTACAGTCACATAGGGGCCCAAGAGGTAAGGGGGCTGAACTCTACCTCCAAAGCAGATGGAATTGTTGCAGAGGGGCCCACTTCTGTCTGTGTCCCTCCCGAGTGACAGCCTACGTTGTGTTCATAATACAGGAATATTCTCTTTGCGGTAACTGCATGTATTTGAAATGTCACTCACATTTAATTTGCCATTTATAGAAATACGAATCATGCTATGCGCTTTCCCATATAATATCTGCTCACTGAATACAGAACCAACCCTTCACCCTAAGTATTCCTGTGACCTTTATTCTATAGTGTGTTTTATAGCATCTGTAAAGTAGATAGCATTCAATGTGATTATTACTAAGGACAATATATAGTTTTCTAGCACAAATCGAAAAGCAGGACACTAAAGAATGCTAATGAATTAAAAGAATCTGATGCTGCATATTTATAAGCCAGCTACTGAATGAAATGTAGTTTGGGGCAAAATCTTAGGGTGGGAAATAGTAACACAAGCTGCTACCTGCACAAGTGTTTATAGGATATAAGACGGCATGCTTAGTGTGAGTGTAGAGCTTGAATGAGGGTGTTCCTCCCAACGCCCATAGCTTAAATACAACATGGGAGAGGACTTTGATGGTTCTACAGCTTTCTCCCTCCCCTCAGGTAAAGGTGTGTTCACCCGCTCACTCAGCAAGGAGAATGTAATACGACCTCTAAGGATTTGCATTATATTTTCACATTAGCACTCAACACCAATTGCAACTTCAGTTGTACAAATTAAAATGTTACATGAAATAATCATATTTTAACTAATTTAATTTTTCTAGCAACACTCTATTTATTTTGATCTACAAAATAGGTGATAAATTGGAACAGTACTTTCAACAAACTTAAATAGTACAATGACTTGCTAAAGTATTCACCACCCTTTGGCATTTTTCATATTTTGCCTCCTCACAACCTGGAATTTCCCTTTTTTTAGGGCTTGCAACAGTTCATGTAAAGAACATGCCTTCAACTGTGAAAATTTGGTTCTTTTATTGTGAAGCAAGCAACAAATAGGACAAAATAAATGGAAACTACAGTGTGCATAACTATTCACCTCCCTAAAGTCAGTACTTTGTAGATCCTCCTTTTGCAGCAATTACAGCTGCAAGTCGCTTTGTATAAGTCTCTATGAGCTTTCCACATCTTGCCACTGGAATTTTTGCCCATTCCTCAAGGCAAAACTGCTTCAGCTCCTTCAAGGTAGATTGTTTCCTCTGGTGAAAAGCAATCTTCAAGTCTGACCTCAGATTCTCAATTTGATTAAGGTCTGGGCTTTACCAAAGGCCACTCCAAAGCATTTACACATTTCCCTATAAACCACTGCTGCTACCACCAACCTTCACTGTGGGGATGGTGTTCTTGGGATAATGAGCTGTGTTGATTTTGCGCCAGACATAGTGTTTACCTAGATGGCCAAAAAGTTCAATTTTGGTCTCATCTGACCACATCACCTTCCCCCATACATTTGGGGAGTCTTCTATATGTCTAAAATATTAGCTGTAACATTTATAGTATGGGTCCTTGTTGCTTGTCTAGGAGTCTTACTTTGCATATAAACCACAATCACATATATTTTTCAGCAGTGACTTGTAATTTGGGCATCAGATTAGCAAGTCTAGAATGATTTCTCTTCTGCTCCCATAAAGCTCCACAAACAACTCTGGTGAAACTGTCATCTTATGCACATTGTAAATAAAAACATAAAAGAGGTGTAACAAGCATGAATGAGTATTGTTAATCTGTATGTGTTGAAAATGTGAAATTATTTTTTATTTATAGAGAAGAAAAAACCATTACACCTAACCATAGTGTAAGCTTCAGGAAATGTAAAAATATGGAGTCTTCTTCTCCAACACCTCCACCCTGGTTTACACACGTCTATAAATTCAGGATCCTATCAGCATAGTGTGTGCGTCGGAACAAACACATACACACCCAAAGCCTCATTAATTCCCAAGCAAATGCTATCCCTTCCTTGGCATCCTCATTGGTGCTGGCTCAATGTCAAGATTATCCACTGCTTTATCTCCTTCCATAGTTCATGCTGAAAAGTTCTAAAACCAACAGCTGTTTGCAGCTTACAAGATACTGATTCTGAGCCGATCAATAAAAATGTTGAGTAGTTGGGTGATTTCCTTCTTATACGATAGTTCTACATTGCTTGGGTGTGACCCAGTGCTATTAGATAAAGCATGAAGAAGACTTGAGTCACTTGCAGACTTTACGCACAAAACCACACCTCTTGGATACCAGCCAGTCGTAGATGGAAAAACAGTTGCTTGCACAAATTCATTTTTGTCTTGTTGCAACTGGTTTGTCTTAAGACACATTCCCATGGAAAATGTGCTGTGTTGGTATCTTTACCTGCTATAATTTCACTTTGGATTATTTTCAAAGTGTTTCATTTGAAAGCACTGTGACAACTGCAACAAATAACAAGACGATATAGGATGAACATCATTGAAGTTTTAATCACACTGTGAAATGTTTTTCATTTTTGGCATCTTGATGTGAAGTAGTCATGTACACCATGTAATGTCTCCTGCTAAGTTCTGCATGTATGTGAAAACTAGGATTTTCTAGCGATGAGCAGCAGCTTCTAAATATCCTGTTGTAAAGCTGTGTAAAAAAGTAGGAAGCTAAAATTATTTAGAAAACAACAAATACTAATTTAAGAGACAAACTTTTACGTAATACATAAAACATAGTGATGAGCAAATAGAGTCGACACTATTCGTTACTCGCACGAATAGTACGCTATTCGGGCTATTCGTTACTTGGCGAGTAATTTGGTATTCGCCTTGGTAATTTCGGGTGACTAACCCAGCATGTTTGGTGCTTTATTTGCTTGCCAATCACAGTAATGCCAGCACCATCTTTGGTGTGGCATTACTGTGATTGGCTGCCAGAACACCGGGTGTTTTTCGCACTTGTCATGTGCATGACAGCGGGCAAACACCGCTTGTGATCGACAGTGAAACCTTCCTCGACAGTCAGAGAGCCGTGCTTCCCACGTTGTCAAAAGACAGCGAGCCTGTGCTCGGAGGTATAAAGTTTACTTTCAGTCACTGGTGTCAGCTGATGGGACTACCGCTCTCATCAGCCGATGCCTCCTGCAGCTAATAACAGTGAGAGCAGGAGCAGCTGATGGGACAATTCATCAACCGGCTCCTGCGCTGTAAATAAATAATTTAAAAAAAACCTGCGTGGGTTCCCTGCATTTTTGATAAACCAGCCAGGCAAAACTGACAGCTGGGGGCTGCAACTCTCAGCTGTCAGCTTCAGCAAGGCTGGTTATCAAGAATACAGGGGTCCCCACGCTGTATTTTTTAATTATTTAAATAAACAATAAAAAAATGGCGTGGGGTCCCCCCAATTTTTGACAACCAGCCTTGCTAAAGCAGATAACTGGGGGCTAGTATTCTCAGGCTGGTAAGGGGCCATGGATATTGCCCCCCTAGCCTAAAAATAGCCCACAGCCATCCAGAAAATGTGCATCTATTAGATGCGCCAATTCTGGCACTTTGCCTGGCTCTTCCCACTTGCCCTGTAGCGCTAGCAAGTGGGGTTCATATTTGTGGGGTTGATGTCACCTTTGTATTGTCAGGTGACATCAAGCTCATGGCTTAGTAATGGAGAGGTGTCTATAAGACACCTCTCCATTACTAATCCTATAGTTATATGGTAAATAAAGACAGTGTAGGGATTTGCTCTAATAGGTAGTGGCAGGGCCGCAGTAATGAGGCAACACACAGGCTTAAAGTCCAACTTCAGTGGTTTAATGTCACTTTAAACACCAGGATCACAAAAACATAACAAAAACACAAATATACTCCGACTTGGAGAACCACTGGTCCCAGACTCACCCTTGCTGGGACGGGCTTAACTAAGCAGCTGCCAGGTCAGCAGCGACCGCCAGGTGCCATTCCCCGGGTGGTCTGGAGTCTAGATGCTAGTGCTTGTTTCCAGCACGTGTCGTCCAAAACAGATCCAGGCTGGCTCCTACCAAGCTCCTCCTCTTCCGATCTCCCTCTTGCACTCACCCTCACCATCACATAGCCCCTAACCACACCCACAGGTGGGGTACACATCACCTGGGCTGATCATGTGACCATGACATCATCACAGGTCCTTGTGTTTAGGGAAAATCCCGACCAAACTTTAACCTGCTGGCAGAAATATCCAGCAAAACATCCTTTGCTGTACCACATACCTCCCTCCTTTGTTCAACCCTAGGGGTGGACACATGACATACAGTGAACTCTGGACAGGGCATCTGCGTTCCCCTGTAGTCTGCCTGCCCAATGTTCTACTGAAAATTTGAAATTTTGCAGGGACAGACACCACCTGGTGACTCGGGCATTCCTCTCTTTACCTTGACTCATCCACGTCAGAGGGGAATGATCAGTCACCAACCGAAATGTTCTCCCCAGCAGATAATAGCGCAATGACTCCAGTGCCCACTTAATGGCCAGGCATTCTTTCTCCACAATACTGTACCTGGTTTCAGCTGGGGTAAGCTTCCGACTTAGGAAACTGATGGGATGCTCTTCCCTGTTAACCTCCTGAGACAACAGGGCACCAAGCCCTATCTCAGAAGCATCAGTCTGCACAATGAACTCTCTTTTGAAATCGGGTGTAATCAGAACAGGTGTACCACACAGTGCCGATTTTAATTTTACAAAGGCCTCCTCTATCTGATCATTCCAGCGAACCATCATTGATTTCCTTCCTTTCAAGCAGTCTGTTAAAGGCGCGGACAGGGTTGCAAAGTTGGGAATAAACCGCCTGTAATATCTGACTAAACCCAAAAAAGCTTTTACCTGTTTTGTTTTTAGGGGACAGGGCCAGTCCTGGATTGCCTCCACTTTGTTTATTTGGGGTTTGAGAACTCCTCTCCCAATTACATAACCCAGGTACCGAGCTTCCTCCAACCCTATGGAACACTTCTTTGGGTTGGCAGTTAGCCCAGCTTGTCGCAGAGAATCTATAACTGCCTGTACTTTAGGTAAGTGACTTTCCCAGTCTGTACTGTACACAACAATATCATCCAGATAGGCTACGGCATAACGGCGATGGGGACGGAGAACAATATCCATTAACCGCTGGAACGTCGCTGGCGCGCCATGCAACCCAAAGGGTAATACTTTATACTGGAACAGCCCCTCGGGTGTTACAAAAGCCGTTTTTTCCCTCGCCGCCTCTGTTAGGTGTACCTGCCAATATCCTTTTGTGAGGCCAAGGATTGAAAAATACCGTGCCTGCCCAAACCGCTCTATCAACTCATCGACCCGGGCATGGGGTAGGCGTCAAACTTTGAAATCTCATTAAGTTTTCTAAAGTCATTACAAAACCTTAGCGTCCCATCAGGCTTGGGTATTAGGACTATCGGGCTGGCCCACTCACTCTGGGACTCTTCAATGACCCCTAACTGCAGCATAGTTTTTACCTCCTCCGAGATGGCTTGTCGTCGGGCCTCAGGCACCCGATATGGCTTTAGTCGGACTTTAGCCTGTGGCTCCGTGACAATGTCATGTTGGATTAGGGAGGTGCGACCAGGGAGCTCCGAAAAGACGTCTGTATTTCGACAAACAAACTCCCGGACCTCCTGAACCTGCCTAGGAGACAAAGTGTCGGCTATTTTGACTACGGAGAGGGCTTCTCCTGTCCCCCCCCAGGTAATAGAGCGCTCTCCACTGGAAATGCAGGCAGCGGAGGATCCCCACCCAGGTGGTCTCTATCTTTCCCTGGTTTAAGCAGATTAACATGGTAAACCTGTTCTGGCTTTCTTCGTCCTGGTTGGTGCACCTTGTAGTTTACTGGCCCCACCTTCTCTATAATCTCATAGGGTCCCTGCCACCTTGCAAGAAACTTGCTATCCACTGTAGGCACAAGTACCAACACCCGATCCCCAGGGCTAAAGGTTCTTACCCGAGCCTTCCAATTATACAGTAGACCCGACTCTGCGACCTTTGTGCTGCCTCCATATGTTCCCGGACTAATGGCAGGACTGTCTCCATTCTTTCTTGCATTTTTGCAACATGTTCTATCACACTTTTATGGGGGGTAGGTTGGTTCTCCCAGGCCTCTTTGGCTACATCGAGTAAGCCCCATGGATGTCTGCCATATAATAGTTCAAAGGGCGAGAGCCCCGTAGATGCCTGGGGCACCTCCCGCACTTCAAACAATAAATATGGCAATAAGAGATCCCAGTCCTTCCCATCTTTGGAAACTGCTTTTTTTAACATACTCTTCAGAGTCTTATTGAACCTTTCTACCAGACCATCTGTTTGGGGATGATAGACCAATGTGCGCAACTGTTTGACATTTAGCAAGTGGCAGAGTTCCTTCATAATTTTTGACATAAAAGGGGTTCCCTGGTCTGTTAAAATTTCTTGAGGAATTCCCACCTGTGAGAACATACCCATAAGTTCTTTTGCGATAAGCTTAGCGGATGTGTGGCGTAGTGGAACCGCCTCCGGATACCGGGTAGCGTAATCTAAAACTACCAGGATGTGTTGGTGACCCCTTGCTGATTTAGGGACAGACCCAACCAAATCCATTGCCACTCTTTCAAAAGGTACCTCTATAATAGGTAAAGGCACCAACGGACTCAGAAAGTGAGCCTGGGGACTGGTTACCTGGCACACTGGACAGGAATTACAGTACCATTTAACTTCTTCATGGACCCCTAGCCAGTAAAACCGCTGCAGAATTTGGTCTAGGGTTTTCTTTTGGCCTAAATGCCCACCCAGTACATGCGCATGCGCTAAATCCATTACCAGCCTACGACATGCCTATGGTACCAGTAATTGTTCTATCATTTCCCCCCGTATTTTCTCAACTCGATACAACAAATCTTGGTTTAGCTCAAAGCGTGGCAACACTGTAGCTGCCCCAGGTTGTTGGGGTTCCCCATTAACAAACAGTACATTATCCCGGGCTCGAGCCAACGTAGGGTCTCGGAGTTGCGCCGTACCAAAATTGTCACCTGACACATTTAAGTCTGACAATCCAGGTCCTGGCAGCAAGTCTTCCACCTCCCCAGCCAATACTTTTATGTGAGAAGCTTTCCTCTCCACGGAAGAGAAGGTTACCCCTACTGCCAGCACTTCTTCCTCTGGGCCACCAGGTTCATGCCCTACTTCTGGAGAATGCAACCTGGTTGCCACCGGTGCCAGCAATTGTTCAGTGGGTGGGACAACAGTGGGCCAAAGTACAGGAAACAAAGGAAAATCTCTTCCAATTATTACTTCATAATGCAAATTAATCACCACCCCCACCTCGTGGCACCTTCTCCCCCTGGCGTGTTTATCATCACTAGTGCGGTAGGATAGTCTTTTAGGTCTCCATGTATACACAACACCCCAATTGTCCGACCAGTATACTCGCTGGTTTGCACATGGCTGGCTCGTACCAGGGTCACAAGACTCCCTGAGTCCAGTAGAGCCAGAGCAGAAGTGCCCTCCACTTCAACTTTACACAAATGTTTCATACTGGGTCCCTCTGGGGTGCCCATTGCACACATCGGTTCGGCATAGTGAGACTGGTAGTACCCAAAGTTTGTGTCCATGGGCTCAGCCAGGTGGAGGTAATCAGCTCTCACATGTCCTGGTTCCTGGCACCGCCAGCAGATTATGGGGCCCCTTTCTTCCCCAGATACTTCTGGAGCGGTCTTCCTGGTCTCGGCTCGCCGAGCCACGGGTGGACACTTAGGGAACTTTCTTGTTACTTTCTGGGGAGTCTCTCCCTGTAGTTCTTTGGTAGCCCCATATCTTTCTATGAGGTCTACCATCTGGAGGGCATTAGTAGGCGATGCCTGTCCGAACCATGTTTGGAGGGAGTGGGGCAAAGCCCTCCAAAATTTATCAGTCGCTATACAGTCCAGCATAACGCTGGGCGACAATATCTCAGGCTGCAACCATTTTTGTAACAAGTGCACCAAGTCGTAATACTGAGACCGAGCCGGCTCGGAGGGGGTAAACTCCCACTTGTGTACCCTCTGGGCCCGGACCAAAACATTTACCACAAGACGTGCTAGTATCTCTCCCTTGACGATCGTGTAGTCCGCCTTTTGCTCAGTGGGTAGGTTCTGATAGACTTTCAATGGTCCTGGTGCCAGAAACGGAGCAATGACTTCTGCCCACTGGTCCCGGGGTAGTCTCTCCCTCTCAGCCACTCCTTCGAACATCTCCAGGTACATCTCAATGTCATCCGATTTCTCCATTTTTGGAATCGCTGTACGATCCGCTTTTCGGACCTCATGGCTTCCCTGGGTAGCTCCTGTTGTCTGTGGCGCTGTGATGTGCTGTATCAACAGCCGGTTGGTTTCTTGCTGCTGTTGATTAAATATCAGCTGCTGCTGCGTAACCTCTTGCTGCTGTCACAAGGCCTCCTGCTGCTGCTGCGTAACCTGCTGCTGCTGTCGCATGGCCTCCATCAGCAGTTTTACCGTGACCTCCATTTTTGAAAAGTTCTCCACCTGGGTTTGCGTCACTCTTTTCACCCAGGACATAGACTGGAGTGCAGAAAAAAAAAATAAGCAAAAAACAGCCCGACCTCACTGCATTTGCCCGCATTTGAGCCACAAATTGTAGGGATTTGCTCTGGTAGGTAGTGGCAGGGTCGCAGTAATGAGACAACACACAGGCTTAAAGTCCAACTTCAGTGGTTTAATGTCACTTTAAAACACCAGGATCACAAAAACATAGCAAAAACACAAATATACTCCGACTTGGAGAACCACTGGTCCCAGACTCACCCTTGCTGGGATGGGCTTAACTAAGCGGCTGCCAGGTCAGCAGCGACCACCAGGTGCCATTCTCTGGGTGGTCTGGAGTCTAGATGCTAGTACTTGTTTCCAGCACGTGTCGTCCAAAACAGATCCAGGCAGGCTCCTGCCAAGCTCCTCTTCCGATCTCCCTCTTGCACTCGCCCTCACCATTACATAGCCCCTAATCACACCCACAGGTGAGGTACACATCACCAGGGCTGATCACGTGACCATGACATCATCACAGGTCCTTGTGTTTAGGGAAAATCGCGACCAAACTTTAACCTGCTGGCAGAAATATATCTCCCATCCAGCAAAACACCCTTTGCTGTACCACAACAGCAAGAATAAAGTCCTTTATTAGAAATAAAAAAAAGACACTTCCATTTTTGTTTAAAAATAACATACACACTTATACTCAGCATATCACAGTGAGAACTTCTCACCGTGATATGCGGTGAAGTCACTGAGCTTGAACTGCAGTGACCTCATCACTGACTGTTTACCACAGTGCGGAGGTCATCGTAGTTCAGCCCGGCTGGGAACTCAGCCTCAGTGATCTGCGGTAACCTCAATGACATCACCGCTAGTCACTGAGGCTGCGCTCACAGCAGTTCAATCATCAGCGGTTCTCGCATATTGGCACCGTCCAGGCTGAAAACCAATTATCCCCAGACATAGATTACGGCATGTGACAGAACGATGGAGATGTGAGGGATATTGTTTTTTATTTTTGTTTTCTTACAGGAGACGAGGGATTCAGTGCAATTAGACGTTAGGCGAATATAACTGTGTATGTTATTTTTAGATAAAAATGGAAAAGTTTGTTTTGTTTTATTTCTAATAAAGGACTTCATTCTTGCTGTGTCTTTATTTACCATATAACTATAGGATTAGTAATGGACAGGTGACTTAGACACCTCTCCATTACTAAGCCATGGGCTTGATGCCACCTGACAATACAAAGGTGACATCAACCCCACAATATGAACCCCACTTGCCACCGCTATAGGGCAAGTGGGAAGAGCCAGGCATAGCACCAGAATTGGCGCATATGCCTTTTCTGGGTAGATGCTGGTGCTATTTTTATGCTGGGGGGTCATTATCCATGGCCCCTTACCGGCCTGAGAATACCAGCCCCAGCTGTCTGATTTAGCAAGGCTGGTTATCAAAAATGGGGGAGATCCTACGCTGTTTTTTTAAAATTATTTATTGAAATAAAGGATACGGCGTGGGGACCCCTCTATTCTTGATAACCAGCCTTGCTAATGCTGACAGCTGAGGGTTGCAGCCCCCAGCTGTTAGTTTTGCCTGGCAGGTTATAGAAAATACAGTGGAACTCACGCCTTTTTTTTCCATTCATTTATTTATAACGCAGGAGCCGGCTGATGAATACTCCCATCGCTGCTCCTGATCTGTTATTAGCGGCAGCAGGTGTAGGCTGCCGGGAGTAATAGTCCATCAGCCTCCACCTGGTGTCATTGCTCTCACTTGAATACAACTCTCATCATTCTCTCTGCTCATGCTGATCGATGGCAGAGCAGGGGAGAGTGATGAGAGTCGTCTTCAGCACCCGTCACGCTTACTGTACCGCTGCTTCCCTGGCTCCTGCCACATGTGTGCCAAACATATTACACACACGGATACTGACATCTTCAGTACTGATTTGATGTTAGCACGAGTGCCGTGGAAAAATTTCTAATGGCGCACGCTCTACTGTCAGAAAGTTGAAGTGAGTTCATTGGTTGTGAACTCCTAGGACCTTTCTGAAGGCACCGCTGTGACATCAAATAGGTCCTACCAGCTCACCACGAGATACTGGCAGCGGTAGCAGATGCTGCTCAGTGTCTTTGCTGGATGGCAGGCTGTGTGGTTGCTTCATGCAACCATGCAGCCTGCTATCTAGATGTAGCAGAGCTAGATCTGTCATGGGACAAATGGATTATCATCTTCTCTGTGGAAAGGTGAGGAATATTGTTGTTTTTTATTTTAACTCTTTTACAGAAGACAATGGCGACGGTGGAATGGGCGAGGTCGTAAGTATGGTTTAATTAAGATTTATTAAAGGAGTCTGTATCATTCTTTCAATTAAAGGACTTTTTTCTGGATGTGTGTTTTTGTACAATATGATTTTGAGGTTAGTAATGGGGGCGTCTTATTGAATCAGGGAGATATGTCACAGATAAATCAATATCAAATGTTTACTGAGGACAGAATCTTTAGAGAAAGTTGTCTTGAGGGCAGCAAAAGCCTCAGGAGACCAAGAAGAAAAATCAGTACCCTTCTTGGTCAAATCAGTAAGACGTTTGACTATATGACCAGTACGAGGTTTGACTATATCCAAAAAGTTGTTAATGAACCTACAAATAAGATTAGCAACCCTTAACAACTTCTGTAAAGCTTTACGAGTATATTGGTTGTACCCAATCAAGGATGGCCTCTACCTTAAGGGGATCCATCTGAGCACAATCTTAAGACCTATGCAGGGGAAGAACTTCACCCTCAATCTCCGAAAATACATCCCCAGAATCCTGAACCAAATCGGAAAGAGATCTCATAGATGACAGGGATTTAGATAAACAATTGGAAAAACAGATGGTAGGATTGTGTTTCAGCAACCGGGCATACTCAACACAATTTTAGCTGGTTAAGAAGGAAGAATCGTGAATGAAATAGATTCTGTGTTCCACACCCACTTTCAAGCACATGTAAGGAGGTGGTGGAGAACCTTGTGTGCCTTCTCTCTTCTAGACGCTGTTCGCGTGGTTACATGCGGCACCTCATTGTTATTGATGTGATATGTAATGTAATATTTATACATAGTGATGTCAAGTACTGTTATAGGATCTTAGATAGTATAGGACCATAGTGGTGTAGAATAGAGGTGGGCACATTAGAGATAGAGAACAGCATAAGAATAGAGTCGGAGATAGGCAGCACAAAGGTTAACTAAATGAGAGGAACAGCACAGAGAAGGGAAGTATAGTCAGTAGGGTTGAGCATTCCGATACCGAAACCCGGTTCCGATACCTGAAATCCAATGTAAGTCTATGGGAACAAAATATCGGAATATTTTTAATTCCGATATTTTGTTCCCATAGACTTACATTGGATTTCAGGTATCGGAAACGGGTTTCGGTATCGGAATGCTCAACCCTAATAGTCAGGATACTTCCTGTTTAGAGTCAGAAACCTGGGCAGCCTGCCCAATAGCAGGGTGCATGCAGTGCAAGAGACAGTTACAGGCCATGGGGATAAAGCTGCAAATGACAGTAAGGGGCCCCAGGTTGGAGAGTAGTGCAGACGGGCACCAGTTCAGCAAGACCATCCTTAGGAAGGATCCGGGGTCTATGACCAGGGTGGGAGTCGTTAGGATGGCACTCCCGGCATCTTTTCGGATTGAAACCGGACGAGGGGCTGACAGGGAGCTGGTAATGCAGGAAGTACGGGTGGGACACGGATTGTCCACAGAGATGGCAGGGATTGCCGGGAGAACAGAGGATACAGAAAGAATGGAGTCTGCTTGGAAGGCAGGGAAAGTGCAGGATATGCGGCTCTGTGTGAATTGTCCTGTCAAAGTGATGAGTGCCCATGTTGTCAGTAAAGTTGAACTGTTTGAAAAGGACTGTGACTCTGCAGTGTTTTATGGAACCTGGAAACATGAAGCTGGAGTGACAGAGACAGTGGGGACTCCAGCAACTGAAGTGAGTAATCTGCTGCACACATCACACACACAACAGAAAGGACTTTGTATTTCATATGTGGGGCACCAGGGTGTGGGAACACTACAGCTCGTTGCCACGACTACCACCCTGGCCGCCTTACACACACATTCTCAACCTTAGAAGTACATGAGTCTGGGTAATGGGATAACTATCAATTGTGGCTACTTGAACAGGATGACCAAGAGTGGCACCGTAAGATAACACCAGCGTCGGACTGGAGCACCTTGGGCCCACCAGAGAAAAGCTACATAGAAATAAATACAAGACCATCAATAGTCAGGGTATAATATAAGGTAGTACACCCCATTATTGCCTTCTCCCCCCACCCCCCAATCATTGCTCTTTCCAACACCACTCCCATAATTGCCCTCTCCATCTCTTCCATCATTGCCTTCTCCCCACCACCCCATCATTGCCCATTCCACCACCTCAATCATTGCCTCCTCCCCACCACCCCATCAGCCTTTCCACCACCACCAACATTACCTTCTCCCCCACCACCCCATCAATGCTCTCTCCATCACCCACATCATTGCCCTCTCCAATACACACACACAGCACCGCACCACATTCACACAAATGCACGCAGGCAGACAGACAAACAGCACCACTCACCTCTCTGCATGTTCACCGCAGCCGCAGCACATGCAGCATCTTCATTGCTGGCAGCTTTCTCTCTGTGTCAGACAGGAAGCGCCGGGAAGGAAGCAGAACAGTATCGGATCGCTGCAGCTACGCTCCGTTGCCATTTTCTCCTTTAGGCAGCAGAGCTGCAGCCTGCAGAGATCGCTCCCTGCCCACCGATTGCCCACAGGGTTAGCCAGCCTGCAGGGGCCCACTCCGGGGTACATGTGGTATGTCCACTCCTGCGGGCAGTGTTAGCCTCAGCCTGTGGCTAACACTGCCTGCTATTAAAGTGAAATGAACATTCACTCCTTTCCACGCCCATGGGGATGTGAAGACGCGTGACTATTCATTTCTCTTTAGCAGCGGGGACAGGCTCCTGTCTCCAGCTGCTGCTCCGCTGGTACTGGGCGGGACCCCTCATAGGAGCTGGATAACACAATGCACTCAACGGCGGCTTATCCTGAATGTCTTTATCAGTTCCTAGGATAGCTAGAGTAGCAGTTCCCTAAGGGTCCCGTCACCCTCTTCAATGTCCCAGAGATCCCACCAACGATCCGACCTGGATGGGATCGCTGGGACATCGTTAGCTGATCGCTGGTGAGCTGTCACATAGGCAGACTCACAAGCGATCAGGACCAGCGAGCACGCTGGTATCCAGTGTACACATCGGGTAACTAAGGACTGCGCGGCGCCTAGTTACCCGATATGTACCCTGGATGCCGTCTCCCAGCTTCTGCTGTAGAGCGCTGCGAGCTGGTATCCAATGTACACATCGGGTAACTAAGCCCTGCGCGGTGCCTAGTTACCCAATATGTACCCTGGATACCGGCTCCCAGCTTCTGCTGTAGAGCGCCGCGCAGTCCTTAGTTACCCGATGTGTACATTGGATACCAGCTCGCTGATCGTTGGTCTCCCGCTGTCACACACAGCGATGCGCGCTGGCCAGCGGGACACCAACTATGAAAAAATGGTCCAGGCCATTCGACAATGATCAGCGATACCCAGGTGGGCTGGTCGTCGCTGTGTGTCACACTAAGCGAGATCGCTGGCTAGGTCGCTGTTGCGTCACAAAATCGGTGACGCTTCAGCGATCTCGCTAGCGATCTCGCTTAGTGTGACAGGGGCTTAAGAAATAAAAGGAATCACACACAAGATTGCAGTTTCAATTACCACGGAGACTAGTAAATATAAGGGACTAGTAATAAAAAGTAAAAAAAGTTGTAAAAAATATCTGAAAAAAGTTCAAATCAGCCCATTTTCCCCCATTAAAAGTAAAAATAATAAAGTAAAACACATGTGTGACATTGCCATGTACATAAAAATCCAAACTATCAAAATATAAAAATAATTATCCAGAATGTTATCCCCTTCACGACATCTGCTGTACATATACGGTGCTGCGAGATATGTGTTCCCGCAAACCGCCATACATGTACGGCGTGACGATCACACGGGCTATCTCCGAGCGCAGGCGAGATAAAAAATATGTCACGCTATATGAGAGCTGACACCCTGGAGCAATGCCTATGATCAGTGCTAATTTCGATTGCAAGCGTTTAACCCCTCTAATGCCACTGTCAATAGTGACAGTGACATTGATCGGTATAGTAGAGGGAGGGATCTCACACTCTGCTCCAATCGGCACAACGTGATTGTTAAAAATTTCTATTTAAATTTACCACTATCATGAAGTACAATGTGTCATAAAAAACAATCTCAGAATCAGTGGGATCAGTTGAAGTGTTCCAGAGTTATTACCTCATAAAGCGACACTGGTCAGAATTGTAAAATTTGGCCCGATCAGGAAGGTAAAAACAGGCTCAGGGCAAAGGGGATAAACACCACAAACAGAAAAAAAGTAGGGACCAAAAGAGTAGTCAACTGTTACTAAGAATTTTTTAAAAAGATCCTTCTAAATCTGAATCACCCATTTAATCGATTATGCAGTCCTCATTATCACAGGTAATCAGCGCACAGTATGAAACACAATAGGTTTCCAGGTAACAGCCAGATCAAAGTCCTTACCATTTTATTTGTATGGACTCTGACGTATTTATACATTACTTAGTATCACTGCAGACATAAAACTCGTAATAATTATGTGCCATAGTTTTATATATGTACTGCTTAACCCCTTAAAGGGAAGCTATCAGAAAGAAAATGACATATGTTTAAATCATTTTTTGTGTTAAATGTATTTATGTATAGATTTTTAATTTTAGAAATGTTGCCTTTTTTACATATCACAATCTGTATTAAAAATAAAAAAATAGAAATCTTGCAATTCTCACACTGGCCACTTGGCTTTTTTTTAGACTCTAACTTCCTGTTGTTTCAGGAAATAATACATGTACATTAGCCACAATTGACCCAATGGCTTAATGTGAGACACCATGTGGCAAAAGATGCACCAAATTTTTGTCATTTTTTTTTTTTTTACCAAAAAAAACCTAACAGGTGCTATAAACTTAACCCAAAGAATCTAAATATGCACTAGAATTATCACTCAACATGTAACACTGTGATTTTGCTGTACTTTAAGACTCTAATCTAAATTTGCAAAGTCTAAATTATATATTAGATAATATTGATAAGCAATTTTTGGCATTAAGTCCTTTTTATTTTTTTCCCGTGTGATAGAAGTGATATTTTATCTAAAATTATGATGATACACAATTATACAGCTTTTTGTCTTTGCCTACTTAACTGCAATAACATCTATTTAAAAAAATATATTTTTGTTTGGCGATATTCTGAGAGGCATACATTTTTTTTCATTTTTCAGTCAACGGACCATTTTGTTTTTTTTGCGAGTTAACATTTTCAATGGTACCATTTTGCGGATACATGTGATTTTTATCTTTTTGGTGGACTTTTTTTAAGAAAGAACATGAAAAACCAGGAATTCTGGCATTTCTACAGTGGTTAGTGTAGGGTTTAAATAATGCCACATCTTAATAGTTACAAAACAAATGTGTTTTTTTAATTATTGGTGTTTTTTTAAATATTTTCATTAGTTTATGGATAAAAGGAAAAAGATGGTTGCTTTTAATTTTTTTTGTATTTTTTTTTAAATTGTAGTCCCATTGGGGGATTAAAAATGAAATGACCATGATTTGCTCATGTAACACACTGCAATATTTCCGTATTGTAGTGTATTAAGCCTGTCAGCATAACTGACGGGCATTCTATTGGAACAAGTCTATAATGGAAGGCTAAGATGATAGCTATAAAGGCAATTCCTAAGCTCCCTCCTGGCTGCCATGACAATTATTCAGTCGCTTTAAGGGGTGGTCTGAATGAGAGAGCTCACTCTCTGTCTAACCACATAGAAGCCAGAGTTTCTATTGACTTCACCAGCTAAGGAGCCTGGCTATGTTGCAGGGCAGACTGTCAATTAATGGGTAGGTTAGAAATTACAAGGAAGTCAGTATTTTTTATTTAAGAGCTGGAGACTTTTTAGAGACAAACAAGGGCATATAGTTGTCTGGGATCGTCCTTATTAGTGTAGGGATCACACTATTTGTCAGGGCTAACAAGGGACAGAGTAGGACAAGTCTCTAAAATAAAAACTTCCCCAGCACTCCTATGTAGGGTTGCCACCTGGCCAATAAACTACTAGCTTGGCTAGTATCTATACCTAAAGGCTGGTAAAATAGTATAGTTACTTTTGTATTATAAAACAGTGTGTGTGTGTGCGCGATAAACATACTTCTTATTTGAATCAATATTAAACTTTGCCAGGCCGTAAAGCCCTATGAATGTCAGCAGTGTCAACATTAGGTCTACTATGGGACTGGCACCAGCAGGGAATCGTAACGGCAAAGCTGCAAAGAGCAACAGAGAGTACACTGCCTACATTCAAAGCCTTGTAAATAGAAAGCAGAGAGGTATGCACAGGCTAGATTTGTCAAGAGCTCTCCTAATGAGATGGGTTCACTAAGCTAAAGGTCAGAGTGAGCAGCACGGACCAAAGACCATGATGCAGGAGATCAGGTCTTGGTGGATGTCATGTGGAACAGTCAGGACCAGGACTACAGGGTATGCATGATGGCAAACAAGGGGACCATGTAGCACAGATTAAATAGAGCCAGGTGTCTGGATACACACAGGAAAAATAACTGTAAAAAAAACTGGTGTCTTCCAGCAGGTTTTCAGATAATCACAAGTTTGCAGTCTAGTATCTGCCAGCAGAATAATGGAAAAATATTTAGACTTGAGAGTCCTCAGTGGTTGATACATTTTAATGGCTAACTGAAAAGATGGTAACAAATTGCAAGCTTTCGAGACTACTCGGGTCTCTTCATCAGGCGAAGACTAATACAACATCTGAAGAATCACATATTTATACACAACACAGCACAGAAAAAATGCAATAAGATAAGACAAGTGACGTGAAGCAGAACGGTCATTATGGCAGAGGGATGAACATAAATATTGGAACAGATAGCAGAATAATGGTTAATCACATGTATAACAGAGAAGTAAATAGTCTGCCAGCAAGGAAATGGTTAATAGCAGCCATGTATGCACACTTGTAGTAAGGAAATAATTAACCAGAGGATAGCTGTATAGTACAGGCAAACTGTAGACATGCTTAAGAGATGGGTTATCTTCATTACAGAGGCCAGGTGTGCATAGCGTCTAGAACTGTTGTGAGAAGTTGGTAACTTGCTTCCTGAGTGGTAGATGTGGACAAAACCTAATAAGCTGGAATGAGCTAGTTTTAGTATGGAAATCATGAGTAGAAGATCCCTTACAAACTTGAATCAATTGTCGACAATGCTACTTAATAAGTCTAGGGTGGTGATGTCAGATCAGTTCACTGTGTTATCTGAGAAACTTAAGCTAGACTACTGCAAAAGGAGACAACCACAGGAGGAGGGAGCTAGGATAGAACCCGCCCTATAAAACTGTCCCACTAGTTAACCCCTTTAGTGAACACCATTAAAAAAATAAATTAAAAAACAAGGCAAAAAAAAATGCTTTGTCATCATACCGCCGAATAAAAAGTGGAATAACACGTGATCAAAAAGACAGATATAAATAATCATGGTACCGTTGAAAACGTCATCTTGTCCCGCAAAAAACAAGCCGCCATACAGCTCCATCACCAGAAAAATTAAAAAGTTATAGCTCTCAGAATAAAGCGATGCAAAAATAATTATTTTTTTTATAAAATAGTTTTTATTGTATAAAAGCGCAAAAACATAAAAAGAACAAATGAGGTAACTCTGTCATCGTACTGACCAGAAGAATAAAACTGCTTTATCAATTTTACTACACGCAGAACGGTATAAACGCCCCCCCCAAAAGAAATTCATAAATTGCTGGTTTTTGTTCATTCTGCCTCACAAAAATCGTAATAAAAAGCGATCAAAAAATGTCATGTGCCCGAAAATAGTACCAATAAAAACGTCAACTCCTCCCACAAAAAACAAGACCTCACATGACTCTTTAGGCCAAAATATTGATAAATTATAGCTCTCAAAGACTCTCAAAGAGTCTTTTAGTGTGTGACAGCTGCCAAACATAAAAACCCACTATAAATAGTAAATCAAACCCCCAATTATCACCCCCTTAGTTGGGGAAAAATAATAAAATTAAAAAAATGTATTTATTTCCATTTTCCCATTAGGGTTAGGGTTGGGGCTAAAGTTAGGGTTGGGGCTAAAGTTAGTGTTAGGGTTAGGGCTAAAGTTAGGGTTAGGGTTGGGATTAGGGTTAGGGTTGGAATTAGGGTTAGGGCTGGAATTAGGGTTTGGGTTGGAATTAGGGTTAGGGTTGGAATTAGGGTTTGGGTTGGAATTAGGGTTAGGGTTGGGATTAGGGTTAGGGTTGGGATTAGGGTTAGGGGTGTGTTAGGGTTTGGTTTGTGGTTAGGGTTATGGTTAGGGCTAGTATTAGGGTTAGGGGTGTGCTGAAGTTAGGGTTGGAGTTAGAATTGGGGAGGTTTACACTGTTTTGGCACATCAGGACTCTCCAAACGTGACATGGCGTCTGCAGACCATTCCATCAAAGTTTGCATCCCAAAACATCACTACTTGCCTTCCAAGCCTCGCATGCACTCATACAGTAGTTTTTTCCCACATATGGGGTATGGCGTACTCAGGACAAATTGGACAACAACTTTTGGGGTCCAATGTCTCCTGTTACCCATGGGAAAATAAAAAATTGGGGACTAAAAGATCATGTTTGTGGAAAAAATATGATTTTTTTTATTTTCACGCCCGGGCATTATAAACTGTAGTGAAACACCTTGGGGTTCAAAGTTCTCACCAGACATCTAGATAAGTTTCTTGGGGGGGTCTAGTTTCTGGGTCACTTGTGGGGATTTCCACTGTTTAGGTACATCAGGGGCTCTCCAGTGCGACATGATGCCGCAGACCATTCCATCAAATTCTGCATTCCAAAACGTCACTACTTCCCTTCCGAGCCCTGACGTGTGCCAATACAGTAGTTTTCTCCCACATATGGGGTATCAGCGTACTCAGGAGAAGTTGGACAACTTTTGGGGTGCAATTTCTCCTGTTACCCTTGGGAAAATAAAAAAATAGGGACTAAAAGATCATGTTTGTGGATAAAATAAGATTTTTTTATTTTCAAGCCCGGGCATTATAAACTTTTGTGAAACACATGGGTGCTCAAAGTTCTCACCACACATCTAGATAAATTCCTTGGGGGGTCTAGTTTCCAAAACAGTGTCATTTGTGGAGGGTTTCCACTGTTTAAGCACATCAGGGCCTCTCCAAACTCAACATGGCGTCTGATTTCACTTCTAGCCAATTTTGCATTGAAAAGTCAAACAGCGCTTGTTATCCTTGGTAAAATAAAATAAATTGGATCTGAATAAATTTTTTGAGAAAAAAGTTAAATGTGCATTTTTTTTAAACATTACTAAAAATTCATGTGAAGCACCTGAAGGGTTAATAAACTTCTTGAATGTGGCTTTGAGTACCTTGAGGGGTGCATTTTTTAGAATGGTGTTACTTTTGGGTATTTTCTATCTTATAGACCCCTCAAAGTGACTTCAAATGTGATGTGGTCCCTAAAAAAATGGTGTTGTAAGAATGAGAAATCGCTGCTTAACTTTTAACCCTTATAACTTCCTAACAAAAAAATTTTGGTTCCAAAATTGTGCTGATGTAAAGTAGACATGTGTGAAATCTTACTTATTAAGTATTTTGTGTGACATACAGTACAGACCAAAAGTTTGGACACACCTTCTCATTCAACGATTTTTCTGTATTTTCATGACTGTGAAAATTGTAGAATCACACTGAAGGCATCAAAACTATGAATTAACACATGTGGAATTATACATTACACTTTACAAAAAAGTGTGAAACAACTGAAAATATGTCTTATATTCTAGGTTCTTCAAAGTAGCCACCTTTTGCTTTGATTACTGCTTTGGACGCAGAAAAGGTGAACGGATGGACTCTGCATGCCTGGTTCCCACCGTGAAGCATGGAGGAGGTGGTGTGATGGTGTGGGGGTGCTTTGCTGGTGACACTGTTGGGGATTTATTCAATATTGAAGGCATACTGAACCAGCATGGCTACCACAGCATCTTGCAGCAGCATGCTATTCCATCCGGTTTGCGTTTAGTTGGACCATCATTTATTTTTCAACAGGGCAATGACCCCAAACACACCTCCAGGCTGTGTAAGGGCTATCTGACCAAGAAGGAGAGTGTTGGGGTGCTACGCCAGATGACCAGGCCTCCACAGTCACCAGACCTGAAACCAATCGAGATGGTTTGGGGTGAGCTGGACCGCTCACCGCCTACAATATGTCACGAGAAAACAGTGTCAGAATCACCGGGATCCATGGAAGCGTTCAAGAGTTTTAACTCATAAATGGACAGTGGTCAGAATTGTAAATTTGGCCTGGTCATTAACGTGCAAACCACCCTTGGGGGTTAAGGGGTTAAAACAACAAGAATTACAATACATTTAAATACCTACTTAAATTGTAAATCTGTCAAGACGTATAATATATGTAAAATATTATAACTAGTTTTTCAATTAAGTCATAAGATCAAAAATATAACTTCAGTAATTCCCTCTAAGTAGATGAGATCATTTGTTTGGACTAGATGTTGAATAATTTCCAGATCAACTGCAACTTTTTTTTTAAACTCATTATCATTATAGATCAATTGCTCCAAATGTAATAATGGTCATATCAGCAGTAAATTATAGTATGTACTATTTGGGGGGCCCAAGGTTCAAAGTGTTCACCTTTTAACCCCTTTACGAGCTTGACCATATCCATATATTTTCACTGGTAAGGGGTCCCTGACCTTGGAACGTATGGATACGTCTTGGCGAAAATGTGGCACCATGATCGAACGCAAGGTGATCGTTTTAAGGTGCCTGCTGATTCTGACAGCAGGGCATTGGGACACGTCGCCACAGTGGGTTTCGCCCCTACAACTATGATAGCTATGATTGGCTGTTCAACTTTGAACATCAAATCACAGCGAATTTAGTGTGTCAGGCAATGATAATGTCTGAAACACTGAAGTCCAGCTATGATCGGTGCTATAACAGCACCAATCATAGGGTAGAGCTAGGCAACAGCAGTGTTATCAGCCCCAGCACTGATTGGAGCGATGATGTCTGATCACACCAATCAGTGAGCAGAGACGCGGTCCAAACTCTCAGTGACCACTCTGCACTTCCTCATTCCAGGTTGGAGACATTGCTGAGCAGTCACTTTGTCATTCTGCTCATGATCTGCTTGGCCTTTTGGTGCTACAGCGCTTTTGAAGACTATGCCCTCACTTCTTGCGCTGCTGCTGAACGAAGATCATTATCCATTCCGTCACCTGCTTTTTCCTAATCCTTCCCAATCCCCCTCTCCCATCTTTCACCTTTCCCTAATCCCTTCCCCAACTCCCTTTTGCTGCAGAACACTGATCAGTACTTGATCGCTGTTTTTTAGGCAGTTTTTTCATGTGCCCTGCAGCCGCTGAGAGCTGACCAGTGACGCACATCACTGCTTGGCACCTTTGACCGCTTCTGGCCAAGACTTTTTCCATGTACATTTTTTCTACCCCACCCCACCTTTGCACCACCTCCGTGCATGCCTACTGCAGCTGCTGGGCACTGATCAGTGACTCACATCACTGATCGGTATCCGTGCTAGCTTCTGGTCAGGACTTATTTCTCCTGTCCATTTTTTCTCCACCCCCACCTTTGCACCACCTCCATGCATATACACCCTGCAGCCGCCAAGCACTGACCATTGAAGCACATGACCGATCGTCATTCGTGCTCTCTTTTGGCCAGGACTTTTTTCCCTGTCCATTTTTTCTTCTCCCCCTTTGCACCACTTCCGTACGTGTGTATGTCCTGCAGCCACTGAGCTGCTTATCAGTGATGCACATCACATCACATCTGTGTTTGCTTTTGACCAGGACTTTTTTCTTTCCTGTCAATTTTCTCCTCTCTTTTGCACCACATCCGTGCATACGTCCTACAGCCACTGTGGACTAATCAGTGACGCATATCACTGATCAACATACATTCCTGCTTTTGGCCAGGACTTTTTTCTTTCCGTTCCCTCTTCCTTTTGCACTACTTCCGTGCGTGCATCCTAAAGTCATCGAGCACTGATTAACATCTGGTGGTTGTTTTATTATGCGAAAAAATAATCAAATAAAGAAATTATTACAATTATCTGATAGGGCTAGATTAGAGACAGTAAAAATAAACTGTAATAATCTGCATTAGGAATGTGCAGACCCCATTCAAGTCAATTTGGGGCCCGAACATATGGCGGTTCTTACACTGTCCTCTGTGTGACAGCATGGGAAACAGCGGCTCTGAATGGCGTTAACCTTACTGATGTCAGAGGACAGCGTATGAGCTAGTGGCTATGACTGGTGGTGAGAAGGTTACTGCCAGTCAGGCGCCAGCTAATGACTACTACTGTCATCAGCATCTCCTGCTTTCACTGATAGCAGTGACAGCAGGCAATGCTGATGAGAGTATTCACCAGCCGTTGACTTTGCATAGCGGTAGCTTTACTGCTATCCACAGGCGCCGGAGGCAAAGAAGAAGATGAATGTAGATTACATTGTGGGATTATTTTATTAATAAATGGGTAAATGAAGGCTAGTGTGGGGGAGTCTTTGCTCAAATAGAGTTTTTTTTCTGTGTGTGTTTATTTATTTTTACTACTGGGTTAGTAATGGTGGTGTCTGACTGAAACGTCTCCATTTCTAACCCCAATAACCATTACCCCAATTGCCATCGCACAGGTCAATCCGGAAGAACTGAAGCTAAGCGCCAGAATTGGAACATCAAATATGTGTCAAATATGACATGCTACTTCTGGGGCGGCTGCAGGCTGAAATTTGTAGGTTGGGAATGGCCCAATAACCATGGGCATTTCCAGCCTATTACTATCATCCTGAAGCTATCTGCTTTCCCCTAGCTGGTTATTAAAATAAGGGGACTCCACACTGTTTTTTTCATTTATTTCTTTTTTTTTATTACAAATAAATAAATGAAAAATAAATACTAATAAATAAATGAGAAAAAGGCAGTGATGAGTGACTATGAGTCCAGCATACAGCACTATGGCACTCATTAGTCTGGCACTTGAGCTACTGCAAGAACCCGTGGCTGTGAACTCAGCTAATCTTTACCAGAGTTCACAGCCACCAGGTCTCCCAGCAGGGGTGAGGCCCGGAAACCTTAAGGGAGCCTTTAAGGGATACTTTAAGTTTACTGGAGTTTTCAGCTGTTTGAATAACTGGAGGCTGTGAACTAATGATACCTTAAATGATTAGTTAACTGTACTTATTATTAAATAAATGAAAAAAATGGGGAATTTTTTACATTCATATTTCTTTAATTCCTGTGAAGCACCTGTAGGGTTAATAAACTTCTAGAATGTGGTTTTGAGCACTTTGAGGGGTGCAGTTTTCAGATTGTGTAATACCCATGCCGGCGGCCCTGTATGGTTCCCCATCCTCCTACATGCAGGGACGCCAACATACTCACCGCCCCTGCCGTGCGGTGACCTCCCATTCTCCTGACACATCTCCTGCTCCTTGTGCATGCTGCATAGGCTTCCCGGTGGAACGCTTCCCTGTACTTAAAGGGGCAGAGCGCACCTTGAAGTTGCCCCCAGCCAATGACTGAGAGGCATATTGTATAAAAGGCACCTTCCCCAGTAGGGAGGTGTCTGAGCATCCTCTGAAGTTTCCCTACTACTCCTGTGTGTGCAACTGTATGTTGCCAGGTTCCCTGTCCTAATTCATTGAAGTCAGTTTGCTTTCTTGACTCTGTTCCTGAGTTCCCATATAGTGTGTACCCTGAAGCTGCTCCAGCTGTACCTGAACCCTGAAACCGTACTTGTCTGACTTTGAGTTCAGTCAGTGTCAGCGAACTCGACCTTTGGGTTGGCAGCTGAAGTAACAGGGACTGTCTAGGAGTGGTACCTGGCGGCTACCTGCAGCTCAAGCCTGACTCCACCATCAGGAGCTCCAGTGAAAACCAGGTAGCCGCTTAGCTACACCCCTCCAAGGCAAGCCTGGCTCTGTGGCACAGTAGGTCAACGATCCATGTGTGCAACCCTTAAGTGTGAAAGAATAATGTCACTTTTGGGTATTTTCTGTCATATAAGCTTCTCAAAGTCACTTCAAATGTGTTGTGGTCCCTAAAAAATGGTTTAGTAAATTTTGTTGGAAAAGTCAAACGATGGTTCAAAAATAATGCAGATGTAAAATAGACATGTGGCAAATGTTTTGTGTGACATAACTCTGGTTTAAAGGCATATAAATGAAAAGTTTGAAAATTGCAACATTTTTAAAATTTTTGCCAGATTTCCGATATTTTCACAAATAAATACAAGTTATATCGAACAAATGTTGCCACTATCATGAAGTACAATATGTCACGGAAAAACACTAATTTCAGAATCAGTGGGATCCGTTGAATCATTCCAGAGTTATTGCTTCATAAAGTGACACTGGTCAGAATTGTAAAATTTCGACTGGTCATGAAGGTGAAAACAGACTGGGGGGGGGGGTGAAGGGGTTAAAGAAGCACTCCCCTCAAAATTTTAATCTTCATAATATACTGCAGTCATCATATTATATAGCACTGTGTACTTACAATTGCTCATTTTGCCCTTCTACCAAGATAATTCTTCTGTTTTTTCATTAGGTCTAGGACATCACATAATTAAAAACTTACTAGCTGAAAAGTAAACTTTATGCAGAAACAGGAGGTAAATTTTCCCTGTATGAATCATAAGTCTCTGCAAAGAGGGGAATGATAAATGCAGGGTCAAAAGACTTCCTTTTTCTACACAGAGCTGAGAAAAGAGAAAAATTAGCTGGGTAGAAAGGCAAAATGAGCAATTGCAACTACACAGTGCTGTATAATATGATACCTGCAATATTTTTTTTTAAATTAAATTCCCGCTATCTATTTCATTAGGTCAAGAGATAAAGGCTCCATCCAGTATGAGTACACAGTGCAGCAGTGCTTAGCTCTAAAGAGGAGCCAGGAAGGGAAAAGGGTAAATATTTTAGTCTGAGCAGGGATAAAAAATCAGATCAGGGGTCTGGTTGAGGAGTCTGAAATTATAAGTCAGGTTAGAGGTTTGAAATTTAGGTTCTGTGGTATGCCATAAGGATTATAGTCTGGGTTCATCTGGATTAATATAGGAGTCTGGTCTTGGGTCTGGGGTTTGTCAATTCTTTAAATAAATATATATTTAACTTAAAAATGCATGGGAATTTCTTTATCTATTGTTTGTTTTTCTGGTGCATATTGTGAAGAGATACATTTAAATATATAGTGCGGCACCAATTGTTGTTTAAAGTGTAAAGTAATTCCCACGTCCACCTAATATACATTGTTTCTGCCCTGCTTGTCAGGGAATAAAGGTATTTCTTTTGGCTGTCAATAAATTTTGGCGAAAATAAAGGTGCTGTTAGTAGATGTAGTGGAACAATTCATATGATGTAGCTCTAAGAGGAATATTTAGTGTATTGCCATCAAATATTTCAGGAAAATACTGTTCCTCCGGAGTGAGATCGAGCTGTAGCTTACAGGCAATGCTCCCTAGGAAGAAAAAGTATTTAAATGATTACTACTCCAGCAGGTAAAAATTGTCTCTATAGTGCTGTGGACAGGTAGCAGCCCTCTAAGTCAATGTTGACCCTTTAAACATATCGAGGAATTGCAACCAAACCAGACATCTGTAGGCATCTTGTCAGAACAGGTCAGGGTACTTGTTGGATGGATTGAAAATGCATGAGATGCAGATCAGGAGTGGTTACTTTGTTTTGCTTTTTTTTTTTGCATTTTAAGGCTCTTGGATTGTCAACGCTTCAATTACTTTCTCATTAAATGTTTCTAATAGCCCTTGTGCTTCAACTAGTACATTATTTAACCCTGAGACTTTTTAATTTTGCATTTATCTAAAATTATAACTCAAAATATTAATGTACATCTAGAGTATTGTAATTGGTGTATGCTAATAAAACCAATAAGACAATGCATCCAAATAATCAGCAAGGGTTGCCTCTAGTCTCTCTAATATATAGAAACAGTGGGTCCGAGTCATCAAAGATTTCACACCAGAATTCTGGTGTAAAAGCTTTGAAAGGTCACACAATTCAGGCCCAACTAGGATTTGGGTCTAAATTTTGCTACGTTTAGCATCATTATGGTAGTGCCAGTTTCTACCAGGTCTGACAAAATGAGTGGAGCTTGGATCGGATAGCAGGTGTAGCGCCACAGTCTGTATAATTGATATTCCCTATGACTGTAGTCTCACGCCAGTACTTGACTGCAGAGGCTAGTCTTTCTTAGAAGTTCCCCTTCTTTGCCAGAACCAATATTTCCAGATTCTCCCAAATAAACACACAAAACACCATTTTAGATTAAATTGGCCAAATCGGCCTTTATTACAACAAACATAGCAGTAAAAAATAACTTGGGATGAGGAGGTTTTTAGAGCTCCAAAACCAGGGGAAAACCAAAATACACTGCTCAAAAAAATAAAGGGAACACTAAAATACTACATCTTAGATTTCACTGAATGAAATATTCCAGTTGCAAGTCTTTATTCATTACATAGTGGAATGTGTTGAAAACAATAAAACATAAAAATGATCAATGTAAATCACAATTAATATCCTATGGAGGTCTGGATTTGGAATGATACTCAAAATCAAAGTGGAAAATCAAATTACAGGCTGATCCAACTTCAGTGGAAATGCCTCAAGACAAGGAAATGATGCTCAGTAGTGTGTGGCCTCCACGTGCCTGTATGTCCTCCCTACAACGCCTGGGTATGCTCCTGGGCCCTCATACCGCTCTCATGGAGTCTGTTTCTGACAGTTTGAGCAGACACATAGATGTTAGTGGCCTGCTAGATGTCATTTTGCAGGGCTCTGGCTCCTATTCCTCCTTGCACAAAGGAGCAGGTAGCTATCGTGCTGCTGTGTTGTTGCCTTCCTACGGCCCCCTACACATCTCCTGGTGTACTGCCCTGTCTCCTGGAATCTGCTCCATGATCTAGACACTGTGCTGACAGATACAGCTACTCTTCTTGCCACATCAATATATATATATTTATATATATATACTTTTATTTTTTTTGTGATAAAATAACTCACCCAGCTGGACACAGAGGTAGAAATGAAACACTGTCTCTTTAAGAATGTGCTTGGTTTATTAAAGGCAGCATAACCCAAGCTAGGAAAAATAAACCCGGTCCTCGGGGCAAAACAAAACAAAATGCAGTCCTTCTAGTGTGGTGTAATGTATGTGGTACAGTTCATATAGCGTCTTGTGCTTGGGTGCGATGAAAATACATGAGACACAGGTTTGATATAGAAAGTCTTGTATTACTTCATACAAGTTGGCAAAAATAGTCACACAGTTTGCAGACACAGAAGCAGGAGACACAGCAGGCCAGAGTAATCTAAGCTCAGCAATCACTCTCCACAACAGGTTCAGGATCTTCTTCTCTGTTACCGTAAGTCCATGCAAACGTGGGTCTTTCAAAGAGCAGGGTTCAGAGTCCACAAGTGCTTCAGAGTTCCTCAGTAGGAATAGCTGGAGTACAAGGTCCAAGGCTTTAGGAGTCAGGTCACAGGTTCACTGCAGGCTAGATTCTGAAGCACTGATTGCTCAGCTGTGGCTGCTTAAGAATCAAAAGGAGAGAATCAGGGCGGGAACATGCAAGCTGGAAACTCCATTTTGACTGAGGGCAAGATAGCTGCAGCAAGACAGAAAGTAAAATGGCTGACGAACAAACTGAGTTTCAGGAACATGTACACAGAACCTTACATTACTCCCCCCTTAGGGACAACCTCCGGATGACCTCAGGCCAGGCTTGTGTGGGTACCTCTGATGAAACTGACGGAGCAAGCGAGGAGCATTAACGTTATTGAACTGGTTCCCATGAGTTGTCCTCCACTGGGTAGCCCTGCCATTTAATCAGATATTGTAACTGATTTCTATACAACCTGGAATCTAAAATCCTTTCCACCACAAATTCTTCCTGACCATCGACTAGCACTGGGTCAGGCAAGGAGAAGAACGTCCAGGAAACGTATTGGGTGTCGCAGCCTTTAGTAGGGATACATGAAAGACAGGGTGAATTCTCATAGTTCTGGGCAGTTGAAGACGACAAGCAACGGCACTTATAATTTTACTGATTTTATAGAGGTCCAATGTACTTATGTCCCAACTTAGACGATGGAATCCTTAACTTAAGATTTCTGGTTGACAGCCAGACCAAGTCTCCTACCTTGAAAGCTGGTGCAGGTTTACGAAATTTATCTGCTGCTTTCTTGTACCTTTCCTGAGCCGATTCCAGATTCTCCTTTAGAAGATCCATATTCTTCTGTAAAGACGTGATTCTTTCAGCCACTGCTGGTAAAGGCGTTTCTATGGGAAATCGTGGTAGAATGTTAGGATGATAACCTAGATTAGAGTAAAAAGGAGACTGCTTAGTGGAGGCACTCTGAGAGTTGTTATAAGAGAACTCAGCCAGTGGAAGTAGATCCACCCAATCATCCTGTAGGTGGCAGATAAAGCAGCGGAGATACTGCTCCAGGGTTTGATTGGTTCGTTCGGTCTGTCCATTAGTCTGAGGATGAAAAGCAGAAGAAAGGTTTACTTTAATGTCCAATGCTGCACAGAAATTTTGCCAAAACCTAGAAGTGAATTGCACCCCTCGATCCGAAATAACCTCATCCGGTACTCCATGTAAGCGAAACACATCTTTAATCATCAAATCTGATGTCTGTTTTGCAGTGGGTAAGCCGACACAAGGGATAAAATGAGCTGCCTTTGTTAGACAGTCAACCACCACTAGAATGGTGTTCTTCCCTTGAGAGGTTGGTAACTCCACAATGAAGTCCATAGAAATGGATCCCCACGGGCGGGACGGGGTGGGAAGAGGCTGTAACAGACCAGTTGGTGAGGAGCGAGGTGTTTTGCATCTTGCACAGACTTCACATGAAGTGACATAGTTTAAAACATCCTTCCTGCAAGTGGGCCACCAAAAGAAACGAGAGAGAAATTCCTGTGTCTTTAGAATTCCTCTATGCCCAGCTATCTTGGAATCGTGAATGAGTTGCAATACTCTCAATCTGACTGTTTCAGGAATATACAGGCGTTGTCCCTGAATCCACACACCATTCTTAAAGACAAGACTTACGTCCCTTGGGGGTTGTGCCAAAAAGGAATCCGCATGGTATGCTTCCTTGATGTCCTTAAGTAGGTCTTGATTATGAATTACTCCTAGGAATCTAGAGTCAGGAAGAATAGTCTTAGGAGGAGTAATTGGACGTGTCTCTGCTGAGTAAATCCTAGAGAGTGCATCAGCCTTTCCATTGCGCGATCCTGGTCTATAAGAAATGATAAAATTAAATTGGTTTAAGAAAAGATTCCAGCGAGCCTGGCGAGGAGTCAGGCACTTAGCCGACCTGATAAACTCAAGGTTACGATGGTCTGTCAGGACGACTATTTGCTGTGCAGCTCCCTGAAGAAGGTGTCTCCATTCTTTGAAGGCGGCAATAATGGCCAACAACTCTCTATTGCCCACATCGTAGTTCCTCTCAGCCGAAGACAACTGCTGGGAAAAGAAGGCACAGGGATGCAAGACATTCTTCTCACCTGTTCTCTGAGAGAGTATAGCTCCAACGGCACAGTCTGAAGCATCCACCTCTATTATGAAGGCAAGCTCGGGGTTGGGATGTACTAGGATAGGTGCAGTGGTAAATTTATCTTTTAGACGGGAAAATGCTTCCTGGGCTTGGGGAGTCCAGGAGAACCTAGACTCTTTCCGGGTAAGTTGGGTGATAGGTGACACTACCTCAGAGAAATTTCTAATGAAACGTCTATAGAAGTTGGCAAACCCGATGAAGCGCTGTACCTCCTTCACATTTCTAGGACTTGGCCAATCCTTGATGGCTTGGGTTTTGCTTCCATCCATACTAATTCCTTGTGTAGACAGTACATACCCCAGAAATTGAATTTCGGTCCTATGGAATTCACACTTTTCAAGTTTGATGTAAAGATGATTTTGTCTTAGACGTTCCAAGACCATTCTCACATGTCCATGATGTTCCTCTGGAGTTAGAAAAAATTAGAATATCATCCAAATAAATTACCACGAATGTATCTAGGAGATCCCTGAAGATGTCATTCACCAAGTGTTGGAAAGTGGCTGGGGCGGTACTCAGACCAAAAGGCATAACTAGATATTCAAAGTGTCCATAGCGTGACCTGAATGCAGTCTTCCATTCATCCCCAGGTCTAATACGGACTAAGTTATAGGCCCCACGAAGATCTAGTTTAGAGAAAATTTTGGCATGTCGCACTCTCTCCAATAACTCAGGGATTAAAGGCAATGGATAACGGTTTCTAATAGTAACCTTATTGAGTTCCCTATAGTCTACGCATGGTCTCAGAGATCCATCTTTCTTCTTTACAAAGAAGATGGGTGCACCTGCAGGAGATGAAGAGGGGCGTATGAAGCCCTTGGCTAGATTTTCGTCTATGTAATCCTTTAAAGCCTTTAGCTCGGGCCCCGCCAGGGGGTAGATCTTACCAAAAGGTATCTCCGCTCCAGGCAATAATTCAATTGGACAATCATATGGACGGTGAGGAGGAAGCTGGTCAGCGTTCTTCTTGTCACATAAATCCACATAGTCCTGGTATACAGCTGGTAGTTCAGGGACTGACATGGTTCCTTTAGGAACAGAGCAAGCTGAAACTTTTGGACTCATCTGTTTCTCTGGAAAGTGTAATTCCTTGGTCTCCCAGTTAATGGTAGGATTCTGAGCCTGCAGCCATGGTAGCCCTAGAATAATGGGAAAGTGGGGAGAAGAGATAAGCATAAAGGACAGTTTCTCTTGATGATCTTTACCCATAAGAACCCTCAAAGGCTCTGTTTCCTGATCCACTGGTCCAGAGGTCAGCAGGGAGCCATCCACAGTTTCCATCTGTACTGGAGTAGCCTTCTTCACTGAACGTATCCCCTGTTTCAGAGCAAAGGAGACATCCATAAAATTTCCACTTGCCCCTGAGTCGATCATAGCAGAGCTAGACACCCAAGCTGAGTCAACCCAGAGTTTGATGGAAAGAAAGCAATGAGAATTGTTTTTCTTACAACTCAGCTGGGACACCGCTGAGGAAACTTGAAAAATGGCAGCGTTTACACAGTCAACGTCGTCAGAGGTAACGGAGTTTAAGTCCGAGAAATCAAGATCTGTTGCTGCAGATCTCTCTGGAGCCTGAGGCTCGGACCTGACAGATCCCCTCTCGCAACACTCACAATGAATGAGTGCTGCAGTAGTCTTACGAGAACGGCTGGGGCAGTTTATAATGAAGTGCCCTGACTTACCACAATAGAAACATAGATTCTCCTTAAAACGATGTTCCTTGTGTGCATCACTAACCCGTCGTTGTAAAGAGTCTACCTGCATGGGTTCAGGTTCAGGTTCCCGTGTAATCCTACTCAAAGGTTCCTTAGCTGGAGAGGAAGGTAGGAAAAGGTTAGTGCGATTGCTTTCGAACCATCTCTCTTGCCTGCGTTCAGTCAGACGAGTATCAGTACGGATGCAGTAGTTAATAAAGTCACCTAACGCAGTGGGAGGGTCGGCACGAGCAAGTTCATCCTTAATCAGTGGAGATAACCCCTTTCGAAAAATAGATTTTTTGGCGGAACTGTCCCAGGTGGTATCAAGGGCCCATCTCCTGAACTCCAAGGCATATTCAGCTACCGAGTGCTTACCTTGGCGCAAAGCTAACATGGCTGCTTCAGCTGTTGCACCTCGATTGGGGTCATCAAACACCTGCCCCATGGCTGAAATAAAAGCATCAAGGTGATTCAAACAATCATCCTCAGTCTCAATCAGAGGGTTTGCCCACATCAAAGCCTTGTTGGTAAGCAACATAATTATAGTAAGCACCTTAGATCGTTCAGTGGGAAATTGTGAAGCATGTGCAGAAAAAAAAAGATTGCATTGATTAATAAATCCCCTGAATTTCTCACGTTCACCGCCAAAACGAAAAGGGGGCAACTTGGGAATCCCAGAACTCGGGGCTACGGCAGGAGCCTGGACTCGCTCTTCTAGAACCTCAATCCTGGCTCGCAAATCCTGGGCAGTCTGTCCAAACACTTGCAAATTGTGATTTAAGTGAGGTCCTGTAGGCTTGAAAAACGGGTCTTTATATTCTGCAAATCTGCAAGGATATTATCAGTCACTCCGCAAAGTTCCTTTATGCGGGCCTCCATTTTCCAGATCTTTTAAGACAGGAGTACTGGAAGAAGAGGAGAGGAGGAAAAAAAAAACAATAGTGTTTACCTGTGGTAACACTGCAGAGAGAAAAAAAAAAATTAAGGGAACTGCTCACCTGGAATGGTTGTGAGAAGTCACAACCACTATCATCACAGAAAGTTCACCCGGACATCTGATATCCACAGTTACAGCAGACAAAAAAGAGAAAAGAAAAAAAAACAAAACAATAGTGTTTACCTGTGGTAACACTGCAGAAAAAAAAACACTTAAGGGAATTGCTCACCTGGAATGGTTGTGAGAAGTCACAATCACTGTCATCACAGAAAGTACAACCGGACATCCGATATCCACAGTTACAGCAGACACAGCCTTTCCAGACCCAGCAGACACTAACGTTTTGGCTTCAGAATCTTGTAATGTATGTGGTACAGTTCATATAGCGTCTTGTGCTTGGGTGCGATGAAAATACATGAGACACAGGTTTGATATAGAAAGTCTTGTATTACTTCATACAAGTTGGCAAAAATAGTCACACAGTTTGCAGACACAGAAGCAGGAGACACAGCAGGCCAGAGTAATCTAAGCTCAGCAATCACTCTCCACAACAGGTTCAGGATCTTCTTCTCTGTTACCGTAAGTCCATGCAAACGTGGGTCTTTCAAAGAGCAGGGTTCAGAGTCCACAAGTGCTTCAGAGTTCCTCAGTAGGAATAGCTGGAGTACAAGGTCCAAGGCTTTAGGAGTCAGGTCACAGGTTCACTGCAGGCTAGATTCTGAAGCACTGATTGCTCAGCTGTGGCTGCTTAAGAAGCAAAAGGAGAGAATCAGGGCGGGAACATGCAAGCTGGAAACTCCATTTTGACTGAGGGCAAGATAGCTTCAGCAAGACAGAAAGTAAAATGGCTGACGAACAAACTGAGTTTCAGGAACATGTACACAGAACCTTACACGTGGATCTGCCAGCTCAAGGTTAGCAATGTCCACGATTCAGGTCCTATAACACGGTCACAAACACTTTCCTGGAGTGCTTCCTCTCCAGACCCCTGAACACTGCTGCCTTTGGACGCCAGCCACTTAAGCCCCAGAAAATGTAACTCCTCCCCCATGTGATTGATCACATGACTGTGTCGCCACACAGACCCTGTCAGCACATAGTGGTGCCGACTTTGCAGGGGAGATAAGGTGGACAGCCTCCCACCCACTCTATGGATGTCTACTTAAAAGCCAGCCCATTATGCAACTTAGCTAAACCCTCACAACACTTTAGTGCGTTGGAGAAAAAGCTCTTGAGTTTTATATCACTGATGCCATTAGGTGTAGTTAAACATATCTCCCCTCCAGCACTTTACTTGTGACTTTGTCACATATCCCCTCCTCTGCCCAAAGCCAGGGATTTTGGCACCTTCACTGGCTAAGCAGGGGACACTGGACAGGGTGTCTGTGTTCCTATGCAACTTCCCTGGCCTGTGCTCCATGTGAAAAGTAAAGTCCTGAAGTGCCAGAAACTACCTAGTTACCTGGGCATCCTTCCCCTTCTTTTCCCTCATCCATCTCAAGGGCGCATGATACGACAGTAGCCTGAACTTTCTGCCTAACAGGTACTATCTGAGAGTGTTGATTGCCCACTTGATGGCCAAGCACTCTTTCTCTACGATGGCATAGTTCTTTTCAAAGGAGGAGAGTTTCCTACTCAGGCATAGGACTGGATGTTCGTCCCCATCTATTTCCTGAGACAGCACAGCTCCCAAACTGGCCTCAGAGGCGTCCGTCTGGAGCACAAACTCCTTAGTGAATTCTGGTGCGACCAAGACTGGCTGACTGCAAAGGACAAGCTTCAACTTCTGGAATGCCATCTCAGCTTCAGATGACCATTTGACCATTGACGACTTTGTGCCCTTGAGAAGATTCGTCAGGAGGTGGCTATCTTGGCTAAATTTGGGATAAATCGCCGATAATATCCCACAATTACCCAGAAACCCCCTAACCTGCATTTTTGGAGACTGGATGAGGCCACTTTTGGATTGACTCCACTTGTTCTATTTGTGGCTTTATCTCGCCCCTTCCAATGATGTAGCCCAAGTACTTTGCTTCTTCTTTCCTGAGGACGCACTTTTTTGGATTTATGGTAAACCCTGCCTTTCTCAGTGTATCTAATAACACCTGGACCTTCTGCAGGTGATTTCCCCAATCCAGGCTGAAAATCACGATGTCGTGCAAGTAAGCGGTGGCGTACTTCTTGTGAGGGACAAGTATACAGTCCATAGCCCTCTGGAAGACAGCTGGGGCTCCTTGTAGTCCAAATGGTATCCGTGTATACTGAAAGCACTTGTCAGGTGTAGAGAAGGCAGTCTTCTCCTTGGCACTTGGAGACAGGAGAATTTTCCAGAACCCTTTCTTTAGGTCCACGGTGGTGATATATTTGACTGACTCTAGCCTCTTAAATAGCTCATTGACCCAAGGCATCGGATATGTGTCAAACTTGGACATCTCATTGTGCGTCCTGTAATTGTTAAAGAAGCGTCACTCCTCATCTGGCTTTGGTACAAGGACAATAGGGCTGGACCAGCCACTCTTTGACTCCTCGATGACGTCCAGACCCAACATTCTCTTCACCTCCTTGGAGATCACCTTGCGGCAAGCTTCAGGAATCCGATACGGCCTTTGTTTGACCCTCACATGCGGTTCAGTCAGGATTTCATGTCCACAACCTGTGCATATCCTGGTAACTCCAAGAACAGGTCTCGGTTTTGTGCCCAAACGTTCACACGGGAACTGGGGACTCCGCTATTAGCCCTCTCCAGCCTTACCAGCAACTCCCCCCAATAAACTAACCAAGTTTTCCTTTTCCTCATCCTGATCCCGTGTAACTAACTGTCCCTCTAACAGGTGTGCCCCCAGTGAACCCCAGAGCCTGACTATAACCTGACCCCAAACCGTATTAGAAAACGATAGACAATACATAGAGGCATACTCACCGGGCTCCATTGGGACCGAGACCCACCAGCCGAAAATCATTTGTCCTGTTGGTTTTCGTCTCAACTCCTTGAGAAGGAGCCTCACCAGCTCGGCCAAAATCCCCCTGGCCAGCTGCTGCTCTCGTATCTCATACCATGACCAGGGAGCTGACTGAAAGCTGCATTTCCCGCTGCCTCACTTTCCTGCTGCTGGCGCTTTCTATTCCCAAGAGTCCTTGGGTCTCAGAACTAGGGGACATCCACCTTGGAGATCCTCTTTACAAGCAGCCCCACCGACAGGAGCATCACCGAGTGGGGCCACCACCATTTTGTTTTAGCCTGTGGCATTAGAGGGTGCAGGCTCAGTCACGTGACAGGCTGCCTGCCAGCGCTCCTCTGCTGCCCCAGCCATCTGACTGGATTCTACCTGGGGCGAGCAGATGAATGGGGAAGGCCACGTCCTGACTAGACCCTGGTGGGGCTACTGTGGCACCACTGAGGATCTGTGGTGCTGATCTACGCACGCGCCGTACAGCCCGTACCTCGCTCTTACTAACAACATCCAGCTTGCTGATAATTTCCTGCAGACTCACTGTGATCCAGGCTCTGAATGCACAAGCTGTTGAACGCAGTCGCTCCAGAATCCCTTCCATCTCCGCCATGCCAGCTGCAGGAGGGGCTATGTGGTACCTTTCTGAATGGTTACGTGCAAATTAGGTAGCCACCTTCCTCTCCTACTTTTTATAGCTCTGCTCTTTATGTCCCTTATAACACTCCTCCCCTTAAACTTTTCACTTCCCCTTAATCTCCCCACAACCTTGACATGAACCCCTGCTCTTCTCTACATAGCTGAGTGGGTCATAAGTTACTGCGCCCATAGCTCTGCTGGGACTACGTTTTCTAGTCTTGACTGGATTGTGATTTCTGGTGTAGCAAGCAGAGGCGCACAGCACTTGTCAAACGCTCCAGATTTATGAACAGGCGCGCACCTCTTCATGAATCAGGAGCTGACTGCAACATTGTCACGACGTATAACAGATATATTCTATGATAGTAACCTATATCTAATGTGACAACATTCTATATTACATATAATAGAAAATATCAACATGTATACATAGTATCTGCCAGCAATGTCTTACCTGACATAGTATCCTATGAATTGTGGGACTATACTGTGTACGTGTCACGCTGTCTCAGGATTGAGGTGGACCGGGGTCTATGCTGACCCTGAACTGGGGTCCTGACTAGTCCCTCTACCTGGAGGTACTGTTAATGGTACAGAGGTCCAGGCCGCCAGCGTAACCCTGTCTCCTATAGATCCCTGACCACTGTAATCTAGTCCTGAGAAGGACCCTGATTACCACCACAGGGAATGGGCAGGTCACAGCTTACACACAGTCTAAGACAAACGAAACAGACAAGGGGGTAAAGAAAACACTGTCTTGCATACAAAACTTCCACTAAAGAGGAACACAAAAGGTAACGGAGATAAACAATAAGCGAGGAGAGGAAAAACCACAACAGGCACTCTTAGCTTAAGTCTTCTCAGAAACGATCCGCTCTGCTGGTCTGAATGAATGCTTTCACCGGCAACTTCCCCAGCAGACCAGCAGGTATATGAAGGAAGCTAATTAACAAAACATCAATCGCAGCTGGGCGAGGCTGGTCAGTCCAGCACCGAGAGAGAAAGAATTAACTCCCTCAGTGCCGAAAAACACCCAGCACCAGAAACTCAGCTGTGCGAAGTCAGGGTGTGCAATCGCGACGATCTCCGCCGCGACACACCCGTGACAGTACCTCCCCTTCTACGAGGGGCCTCTGGACCCTCAGGGCCTGGTCTATCTGGGTGAGTAGTGTGGAAGGCCCGAACCAATCGGTCTGCGTTAATATCCGACGCAGAAACCCACATCCTCTCCTCAGGACCATACCCCCTCCAATGAACAAGGTACTGAAGGGACCGGCGATTCCGACGTGAGTCAATGATCTTCGATACCTGAAACTCCAAATTACCATTGACCACCACTGGAGGAGGAGGTAGAGGTGACGGTATAACTGGTGCCATGTACCTCTTAAGCAACGATTTGTGGAACACATTGTGGATTTTAAACGTAGGAGGGAGGTCAAGACGGAAAGCCACCGGATTAATTATTGAACTGATCCTGTATGGCCCGATGAATCTGGGACCGAGTTTCCAGGAGGGAACCTTAAGTTTTATATTCTTGGTAGACAACCATACCAGATCGTTCACACTTAGGTCCGGACCAGACACTCTCCTCCTATCAGCCATACGTTTGTATCGGTTCCCCATAGTGCTCAGATTATTAAGCACTCCTCTCCACACTGAAGCAAGTGACGACGAAAATCGTTCCTCCTCAGGAACCCCAGAAGAACCCCCCCATTGAAAGTACAAAACTGGGGGTGAAAACCATATGCCCCAAAAAACGGGGACTCACCAGTGGACTCGCTCCGCCTATTGTTAAGAGCGAACTCTGCCAGAGGCAAGAAAGAAGACCAGTCCTCTTGGTTCTCTGAGACAAAACACCGGAGATATGTCTCTAAGCTCTGATTCAGACGCTCTGTCTGACCATTGGTCTGCGGATGAAAAGCCGAAGAAAATGACAACTGCATCCCCGACGAGAACAAAATGCCTTCCAGAATTTGGACACAAACTGAGAACCCCGATCCGACACCACATCGGAAGGCAACCCGTGAAGTCTCACAATCTCCCCAATGAACACCTGCGCCAGAGTTTTAGCATTAGGAAGAGCAGGAAGGGCAATAAAATGTGCCATTTTGCTGAACCTGTCAACTACAACTAGTATGACAGTTTTACCTGAAGACGGAGGGAGGTCCGTAATGAAGTCCATAGACAGATGGGTCCATGGACGCTCCGGGATTTTCAACGGTAAAAGGGCCCCAGACGGACGGGTATGTGGGGTCTTAGAGCGCGCACATACCCCACAGGACGCGACAAAAGTTACCACCTCTTTATTTAAGTTAGGCCACCAAAACCGGCGAGAAACGAGATCTACAGTTGCTTTACTCCCTGGGTGTCCTGTCAAAGCAGAATTATGATGTGCCTCGATAACCTTTTGTCTTAATTGATCTGGAACAAACAGTCTCCCTGGAGGTCCTACAGGGGCGTCCCCCTGAGCCTCCAATACCTCCTCCTCAAGCTCGGAGCAAACCGCCGACACCACAACTCCCTCCTGAAGAATAGGAACCGGGTCATCCGTCTTCCCGGCCCCCGGGAAACTACGAGATAAGGCATCAGCCTTTACATTTTTTGACCCAGGACGATATGTGACGACAAAATTAAACCTGGTAAAAAACAACGACCATCTAGCTTGTCTGGTATTCAGACGTTTTGCAGACTCTAAATACAGCAAGTTCTTGTGATCAGTAATGACGGTGACCGGGTGGACTGCCCCCTCCAAAAAGTGACGCCACTCTTCAAAAGCCAACTTAATGGCCAAGAGTTCCCTATTGCCGACATCATAATTCCTCTCGGCGGACGACAATTTTTTAGAGAAGAAAGCGCACGGATGCCATTTACCAGGGGACGGACCTTGAGATAATGCCGCACCCACTCCTACGTCAGATGCGTCTACCTCCACAATGAACGGTTGTGATGCATCAGGTTGGATGAGTATGGGTGCTGAAGCAAAACATTTTTTCAAGGAGGAAAATGCTTGACAAGCTTTGTCAGACCACCTAGAAAAATCCGTCCCTTTTTTTGTCATGTCAGTGAGAGGTTTGACAACGGATGAGAAATTACGAATAAATTTCCGGTAGTAGTTAGCAAACCCCAGGAAACGCTGCAGTGCTTTAAGATCCTCTGGCGATCCCATTCAAGCACAGCCTTCATTTTCCCAGGGTCCATACGGAAACCGGAAGCAGACACCAGGAATCCTAAAAACTGAAGTTCTTGTACGGTGAATACACACTTCTCCCATTTGGCGTACAGTTTATTGTCTCGCAAGATCTGCAACACTTGTCTCACATGCTCCTGATGAGACACAAGATCCGGCGAGTAAATTAAGATGTCATCTAGATAAATGACAACAAACTGTCCCACTGGGTGGCGAAAGATGTCATTAACAAAATGTTGAAACACCGCCGGGGCAGTAGTCAGACCGAAAGGCATGACAAGGTTCTCATAATGTCCCTCCGGAGTGTTAAACGCCGTCTTCCACTCATCCCCCTCCTTTATCCTAATCAGATTATACGCCCCCCTGAGATCCAACTTAGAGAACCATTTGGCGCCCACAATCTGATTGAAGAGATCAGGAATAAGTGGGAGCGGATACGGATCTCGGACCGTAATCCGATTAAGCTCACGGAAATCCAGGCAAGGGCGTAGGCCTCCATCTTTTTTCTTCACAAAGAAGAACCCCGCGGCCACTGGAGAAGATGAAGGTCTAATATGCCCCTTGGCCAAACTTTCTGAAATATAATCCTTCATAGCTTGCCTCTCAGGACCAGAAAGGTTATATAACCTAGATTTTGGTAACTTAGCATCAGGAAGCAATTTTATAGCACAGTCATATGCGCGATGAGGAGGTAATTCTTGACACCCTTCCTCTGAAAACACATCCTCAAAGTCCTCCAGAAAAGGAGGTAAGGTTCTAGGCACGACCGCACCGATGACCGTGTTCATGCAGTTACTATTGCAAAATTCACCCCACTGGCTTATCTCTCTGGATTGCCAATTAATAACTGGGTTATGTTTAGTTAACCAAGGAAGTCCCAACACAATAGGAGTGGGAAGGCCCTCCAACACATAACAAGACAATAGTTCTTTATGTATTGCCCCCACTCGAAGGTCTATGTTATGCACGGCTTGAACAAAGCTACTTTGACCGAGAGGCCTGGCGTCAATAGAGAATATAGGGATAGGTTTGGCCAATACACTCAGTTGCATACCTTGCACCTGGGCAAACCGAGTGTCCACCAGATTAGCCGCGGCCCCACTATCCAGAAGAACAGAAATCCTCTCAGTTCTCGTACCTACCACCACTTCCGTTGGTACGAGAAACTGAGACGGACTTGGGGACGAATTACATACTCCCAGATTGTCGTCCACCACACAACCTGGGATCAACAGTTTTCCGGCGACTCCTTGCTCAGCAAAGTAAGGGATGGACACCCCCCAACAAAATGTCCCTTTCTCCCGCAGAAGTAACACTTTCCTGTCTTGCGGCGCACCGCCGATCCCCTCCCTCGAAACGATGTCCCTCCTAACTGCATAGGCTCCTCAGAACAAATCAGGGGAACATCAATATTAGGGACTTTAGAAGGAGGTGGAGTCATCACAGGGGGTGGAGTTACCTCGCACCTCTCCCGAAGCCGTCTATCAATGCGAATAGCAAGGGCCATAGCGGCCTCCAGTGACGGGGGAGAATCATACTGAGCCAACACATCTTTTAATTTGTCAGATAATCCTTGACAAAACTGGCTCCTAAGAGCTGGGTCATTCCACTGAGTATCTGTGGCCCATCTACGGAACTCAGAAGAAAATTCCTCCGCCGGACGATCTCCCTGCTGTATCTTACGTAACTTCATTTCAGCAAGGGAGACCCGATCCGGATCATCATATACCAGACCCAGGGCTGTAAAAAATCGATCTACTGACTGGAGAGCCGGGGAGTCCGGAGGAAGAGAGAACGCCCAGGATTGAGGGTCCCCTTGTAAGAGCGAGATGACAATTCCCACCCTCTGATCTTCACTCCCCGAAGACCGAGGCCGTAGCCGAAAATATAATTTACATGCCTCCCGGAAGGTAAAAAATTTGTCCCGCCCACCAGTGAATCTGTCCGGGAGAGCTACTTTAGGTTCAGATCTGGTTTTCTCCCGGGGGTACAAAACCTTGGACTTAATGTCCGTTAGCTCCATCGACAAACTCTGTAACTGCTGAGCTAACTGGGCAACTGGATCCATGGTAGCTGAGGAGAATCTTTTAGAGTGGCCGGTGAAAATGTCACGACGTATAACAGATATATTCAAATTCAAATTCAAAGAAGCTTTATTGGCAGGACTAAATACACATTAGTTTTGCCAAAGCAAGTGTACCAAAGGGGGATAGGGATGTTGAGTAGGGGCAGATCCAGGGTGGGGGCTATGGAAGTCCATGGCATAGGGAGGGGTGATGGGAGCACAGGTCCAGGGTGGGGGCTATAAAAGTCCATGGCATAGGGAGGGGTGATGGGGCAGATCCGGGGTGGGGGCTATAGAAGTCCATGGCATATCATAGTTCTCTTTCTCGCAGTCTATGACATTCGCTCACATACCGCGCTGCTATCTCCGCTGCTCTCTCTTCTTCCCCCAGCAAGATATATGTTTTCTCTTCCTCCTTCATGGTGATGAAATCCGGGAAGAGATGTGAGAGTCTCCTGAAGTGAGTGTCCCTCACTGCTGAGTATTTGGAGCAGTGTAGCAGGAAGTGGGTTTCGTCCTCTATGGCCTCCTGGTCACAGTGTTGGCATAGTCTTTCCTCCCTGGGCTTGTAGCTCTGCCTGTGTCAGCCGGATTCGATGGCCAGACTGTGGGCGCTGAGTCTATACCGGCTCAGGATCTGGCGGTCTCTGGGGTCTGGGAGTTTCTCCAGGTATGGGGCCAGACTGTAGTCTCTCTGTAGACTCCGGTACATGGTCAGTTTCTGGGAGCTGATGATGTCGTTCTTCCAGTCACTGACATACCTCTCCTGGCCTTCGTCTACCATCTTCCTGATTTCGGCTTTTGTCAGGTTGTTGTGATTGGTGTTCTGGTCAGGTTGGGTTTGGGTGAGCTGTTCCGAGGGTCCTAGTTTTTCTGTTTTTCTGTTTATATTCTATGATAGTAACCTATATCTAATGTGACAACATTCTATATTACATATAATAGAAAATATCAACATGTATACATAGTATCTGCCAGCAATGTCTTACCTGACATAGTATCCTATGAATTGTGGGTCTATACTGTGTACGTGTCACGCTGTCTCAGGATTGAGGTGGACCGGGGTCTATGCTGACCCTGAACTGGGGTCCTGACTAGTCCCTCTACCTGGAGGTACTGTTAATGGTACAGAGGTCCAGGCCGCCAGCGTAACCCTGTCTCCTATAGATCCCTGACCACTGTAATCTAGTCCTGAGAAGGACCCTGATTACCACCACAGGGAATGGGCAGGTCACAGCTTACACACAGTCTAAGACAAACGAAACAGACAAGGGGTAAAGAAAACACTGTCTTGCATACAAAACTTCCACTACAGAGGAACACAAAAGGTAAAGGAGATAAACAATAAGCGAGGAGAGGAAAAACCACAACAGGCACTCTTAGCTTAAGTCTTCTCAGAAACGATCCGCTCTGCTGGTCTGAATGAATGCTTTCACCGGCAACTTCCCCAGCAGACCAGCAGGTATATGAAGGAAGCTAATTAACAAAACATCAATCGCAGCTGGGCGAGGCTCGTCAGTCCAGCACCGAGAGAGAAAGAATTAACTCCCTCAGTGCCGAAAAACACCCAGCACCAGAAACTCAGCTGTGCGAAGTCAGGGTGTGCAATCGCGACGATCTCCGCCACGACACACCCGTGACAAACATGCCCCCATTAAGACTGGTGTGAACAACAATGGTCTGATCAATCGGGCCCACAGAGTCTACTTTAAAGAGGTTGCTCCAACTTGGTATGCTATCATCTATCCACATTATAGGTGATAACGTGCTGATCATAGGGGATACAACCAGTGGAATCCACCATTGAAACTAAGAATAGTTGTCACGGGTGTGTCGCCACGAAGATCGTCGCGATTGCACAGCTTGACTTCTCGCAGCTGAGTTTTTGGTGCTTGGTGTTTTTCGGCAGTGAGGGAGTTAATTCTCTCTCTCTGTGCTAGACGAGGCCCAGCCTCACCCAGCTGCAGTTAATTCTGCAGTATTGGGACTCCTTCAAATACCTGCCGGTCTGATAGGGTAGTTGTCGGTGAAAGCATTTCATACAGACCATCAGAGCGGATCGTGGTATTGAGGAGTTTGGAGCGAAGTGTATTCGGTGTGGTTTTTTCCCTTCCTCGCTTTATCATTTATCTCCTTACCCGTTTGTGTTCCCTCTGTTATCGTGGTGTGAGTTTTTGTATGCAAGGTGGTTTTTGATTTTCCCCTTGTACTGTCTCGTTCGTCTAGTACTGTGTATTAGCATTTACTACCCTGTCCCCTACTGTTGTGATCGGGGTCCTTCTCAGGACTAGATTACTGAGGTTCAGGGATTCTCAGGAGGTAGGGTTACGCTGGCGGCCTGGACCTCTGTACCATTAACAGTACCTCCAGGTAGAGGGATTAGTCAGGGCCCCAGCTTAGGGTCAGCATAGGACCCTGACCTCCTGTACGCAGTGACAGCGTGACAATAGTGCTCTAAAATGCATGATTAGTGTGGAGCCTCCAGTCCTAAAGACAATAAATAGTGAGGTGACTGCGTTCGTTCTTGGGATTAGTGGGGTTCCGAGCCCCAGCGATCAGTAAGTTATTATCTATTCTGGGGATAGGTAATAACTTACTGAGTTGGTGCAGTCCCTTTAAAATCTTATTTGTTATTCACTATTACTATATTTGGTACAATGGAAATTAAAGAAAGTAATTATGTTGCATGACACGTAATACACATTGTCTGGTTCTCATTATTAATTGCTGTCACTTCATCTTTTTTCAGGTAACATTCCACATTTTTATTGAGCTCCTTGGAAGACAAGGTAATAGTTGCTCCACCAAGAAGATTATTGAACCCCAGCTATTAGTCACACGATATGCTTAAACTTGAAGAATAAACCTTGAGAGTGTCGGGAACACAGGAATAGCCCATCTAGTCAGGTCTAATCACTGCTGTCACTGCTATAAATTCGATGGGAAATCATAGGGATTGGAGTCGTGGGCTACAATTATGATTCATGGCAATAGTTAATAGTTTCAGTGTGATTTTATTACGTCTCACCTGTAGTTAATAGTAAATTAGGTTTATCTTTAAAACAACATGGCAGAATAATAATTGACTATGTGCAATAAAACATGAGAATTACACTTTTTTTAAATTGACCATGTAAAAACAGTTGTCGAAAAGCAGAATTACCATACTTACAGTAGTCACAGATAGAAAATAATGCCGTATATATTCATTGTGGAAACACTAAAGACAGCCATGTATGTGATCGTGTATACGTGGATGTGCCATGAAATTACATCGCCAGAGCATCTTTTCTTAGAATAAAGAATTGAACCGTTCTTCTGCTATTTCTCCTGGAAATTCCTCATATAGTCAGCGCTAAATGGTCAGGGTCAGTGTGTGCAAGGACACACCGTACCGTCAAGGGGAATGATAATTCATTAACACATTTCCAGGGGGAATAACGGAGGGATGACACAGTGTTGTGGTAAAAGAAAAGGTGATCTACTATTTTACTAAAAACACCAGTATCAACGAAAACAGTGATAATCATACCTTTAAAGAGTGACTTCAGTTGTTTCATTCAAGTTGAAAAAAGACCTAGGTCCATCAATTTCAACTTTTCACCACTAGTTATACATCCTCTATCCCTAGGTTATTTATAATTCACAATTCTATTTGTTGGGAGATCCCAACCAAGTGCTAACCGAGCTAACCGAGTGACTTTGGCGTACTTGGATAATATGTTCGAGCCCCACGCCTGAATGTTTCATGGCTGTTCGACAGGCACAACACATGCAGGGACTGCCTAACAAACAGGGACTCGGTTTGCACACGAGCATGCTCGGATAACACCTTATCAGAGCATGCTCGCTCATCACTGGTCCTAAGGGAGCTAAATAACTATTCTCCAAGACACGGTGAGATCTGCCACACATGAGCAACTATTAAGTACACATCAGTTTATCTGTACTATCATAGTCAATTATTATTAATTATTTCTAAAGCACCATTGATTCCATGGTGCTGTACATGAGAAGGGGTTACATACAAATTACAGATATCACTTACAGTAAACAAACTAACAATGACAGACTGATACAGAGGGGAGAGGACCCTGCCCTTTCGGGCTTACATTCTACAGTATTAGGTATGAATAGTAGTTATCTTGCCTTCATTTAAAGGGGACCTGTCACCAAACTAGCCATGGATATCTGTAGCTTTTATTTTGATCCCTCTGGTCCTTTGAATATTTGTTTTCTGTTTAAAAATCCACCATATGTTTCCAGAGAAATTGGCACTGTTCACTCCAATGTGGAAGTTCTGGATGGTGCTGATAACACCTACATTCTTTGTGCAGATTGAGGATTCTTCAGGAGACACTCCTTTTTTGGGGAATATTTGGAAGGGGCTGTACTCTTCCTAAGGCACCCTCTGTCAGTGTGTCCGGTACGTGTGGTGACAGTTTTCACACATACCAGACACTAACACACGTAGACCCATTGAAGTGAATGGGTCTGTGCACATGTCAGTGTATTTCCACGGACCGTGTGTCCGTGAGCAATACACGCTGACATGTCTGTATTTCATAAGCACATGTGCATGCGGATGACACACAGGGATAACATCAGTGTGTCATCAGTGTGACACGTACTGGCGCCTAGGAATCAGTGGTACTGTTCGCGCTGTTCCCCAGCGTCGGGTGCTGGAGGCAGCTCTCATCATTGTCCCCTGCTTGAGTTGAGAGTTGTATTCAGCCCCTGCTATCTACATCGAGTGTAAAATAAAGAATAAAATTTAAAAACTCATTATACTTACCTTAACACCTAATCACTTGAAGCCATTGTCCCCTGTAAATAAACAAAATTAAAACACCTGTACTTTGTATCTCCCCCACCTCATTGTTGAATGTAAGCTCTCACGAGCAGGGTCATCTTATTTTGCTTTAATTATTGTATTGTTAACGTTGTTACTTATGACTTGTGTTTTGAAACTGTTAAACTGTAAAACGCTGTGGAATATGATGGCGCTATATAAATAAAGATTATTATTATTAAAAAACAACAATATTCCTCACCTGTCCGAAATTGAAAGAATCCAGAGTGCCCCACGCTGTAATCATCTGCGCGACATTTGCCCATGAGCATTACGGTGGTCTGAGGTGACCGCTCATGCTGATGAGCTGTGGAGAATGACTCTCTGCAGCAAGCGCGGGTCCAAGAACTGCGGTGACCTCAATGAGATCATCGAAATTCACCGATGGGGCTGAATACAACTCTCAACATTGTCCCCTGCTCGTGCTGATCGCAGGGGACAATGATGTGAACTGTCTTTAGTACCTGGTGCCTGAGAACAGCGCCAACTGTGAAGGCTATACTTAGGCGTTGGCACATGCAATACTGATGCGGCACACGGATGACACACATATGCCACACGTATGAAACACACATATGCTACACGGGCACACATACAGTGGGTTCGGAAAGTATTCAGACCCCTTTAAATTTTTCACTCTTTGTTTCACTGCAGCCATTTGGTAAATGCAAAAAAGTTAATTTTTTTTCTCATTAATGTACACCCTGCACTCCATCTTTACTGAAAAAAAACAGAAATGTAGAAAGTTTTGCAAATTTATTAAAAAAGAAAAACTGAAATATCACATGGTCATAAATATTCAGACCCTTTGTTCAGTATTGAGTAGAAGCACCCATTTGAGCTAATACAGCCATGAATTTGGGGATCCTCTACCATTCTTTCTTGCAGATCCTCTCCAGTTCCGTCAGGTTGGATGGTGAACGTTGGTGGACAGCCATTTTCAGGTCTCTCCAGAGATGCTCAATTGGGTATAGGTCAGGGCTTTTGCTGGGCCAGTCAAGAATGGTCACAAAGTTGTTCTGAAGCCACTCCTTTGTTATTTTAGCTGTGTGCTTGGTTTCATTGTCTTGTTGGAAGGTAAACATTCAGCCAAATCTGAGGTCCACAGCACTGTGGAAAAGGTTTTCATCCAAGATATCTCTGTACTTGGCCGCATTCATGTTTACTTCAATTGCAACCAGTCGTCCTCTGCCTGCGGCTGAAAAACACCCCCATAGCATGATGCTGCAACCACCATATTTCACTGTTGGGATTGTATTGGGCAGGTGATGAGCAGTGCCTGGTTTTCTCCACACATACCGCTTAGAATTATCACCAAAAATTTCTATCTTCGTCTCATCAGACCAGAGAATCTTATTTCTCATAGTCTGGGAGTCCTTCATGTGTTTTTGAGCAAACTCTTTGCGGGCTTTCATATGTCTTGCACTGAGGAGAGGCTTCCATCAGGCCACTCTGTTATGAAGGCCCAACTGGTAGAAGGCTGCAGTGATAATTGACTTTGTGGAACTTTCTCCCGTCTCCCTACTGCATCTGTGGAGCTCAGCCACAGTGATCTCCGGGTTCTTCTTTACCCCTCTCACCAAGGTTCTTATCCTACGATTGCTCAGACTGGCTGGACGACCAGGTCTAGGAATATTTCTGGTGGTCCTAAGCTTATTCCATTTAAGGATTATGGAGGCCACTGTGCTCCTAGGAACCTTGAGTACTGCAGAAATTCTTTTGTAACCTTGGCCAGATGTGTGCCTTGCCACAATTCTGTCTCTGAGCTCCTTGGCCAGTTCCTTTGACCTCATGATTCTCATTTGGTCTGACATGCGCTGTGAGCTGTGAGGTCTTATATAGACAGGTGTGTGCCTTTACAAATCAAGTCCTATCAGTTTAATTAAACACAGCTGGACTCCAATGAAGGAGTAGAACCATCTCAAGGAGGATCACAAGGAAATGGACAGCATGTGACATAAATATGAGTGTCTGAGCAAAGGGTCTGAATTCTTATGACCATGTGATATTTCAGTTTTTCTTTTTTAATAAATTAGCAAAAATTTCGACATTTCTGGTTTTTAACAGTCAAGATGGGGTGCAGAGTATACATTAATGAGAAATAAAATGAACTTTCTTGCATTTACCAAATGGCTGCAATCAGGGTCGGACTGGTCCACCGGAGAACCGGAGGATTCTCCGGTGGGCCCTGGCATCCGGGGGGCCCTGGCACCTGCTGGCATACAGGGGCCAGTTGCCTAGGGCCCCCGCTGCTCCAGGGGCCCCCAGCCGGTGGCGTGTCGCTAATAGCGGCACACCACGCAGCTGCCATGGGGGCCCCGTGCCAGCGGAGCAGCAGTGGGTGACAGGAGGCAGGAGCCCCTGTCCCCGCTGCTAAAGAGAAATGAATATTCACTGCTTCCCACGCCCACATGGGCGTGGGAAGCAGTGAATATCATTACTTACCTGTCACCCGCTCCAACCACTGAGCGCCGCTGTGTCCTCGCGTCCTCTCTTGCTGCAATGTTCAGGCAGAGGGCGCGATGACGTCATTAGTGAGCGCTGCGCCCCTTGCCTGAGCATTCACTGCTGGAGGACCGAGACAGCGGCGCTCAGCAGTGGACCCGGTGACAGGTAAATATCGCAGGTGCCCAGGACACCAGCACCTGGCCCCCAGCGACGAGAGGTGAGTATGTCTTTTTTTTTTTTTTGCAGCATCTATGGGGGCACAGTGGAGCATCTATGGGGGCATAATCTATGGGGGCATAATCTGGAGCATTTATGGGGGCATAATCTATGGGGGCATAATCTGGAGCATTTATGGGGCATAATCTATGGGGGCATAATCTGTGGAGCATTTATGGGGGCATAATCTGTGGAGCATTTATGGGGGCATAATCTATGGGGGCATAATCTGGAGCATTTATGGGGGCATAATCTATGGGGGCATAATCTGTGGAGCATTTATGGGGGCATAATCTATAGGGGCATAATCTGTGGAGCATTTATGGGGGCATAATCTATGGGGGCATAATCTGTGGAGCATTTATAGGGGCATAATCTGTGGAGCATTTATGGGGGAATAATCTAAGGAGCATCTATGGAGGCATAATCTATGGAGCATCTATGGGGGCATAATCTATGGAGCACTTATGGGGGCATAATCTATGGAGCATCTATGGGGGCATAATCTATGGAGCTTCTATGGGGGCATAATCTATGGAGCATCTATGGGGGCATAATCTATGGAGCTTCTATGGGGGCTTAATCTAAGGAGCATCTATGGGGGCATAATCTATGGGGGCATAATCTAAGGAGCATCTATGGGAGCATAATCTATGGGGGCATAATCTAAGGAGCATTTATGGGGGCATAATCTATGGAGCATCTATAGGGGCATAATCTATGGGGGCACAATCTATGGAGCTTCTATGGGGGCATAATCTAAGGAGCATCTATGGGGGCATAATCTATGGGGGCATAATCTAAGGAGCATTTATGGGGGCATAATCTATGGAGCATCTATAGGGGCATAATCTATGGGGGCACAATCTATGGAGCTTCTATGGGGGCATAATCTAAGGAGCATCTATGGGGGAATAATCTATGGAGCATCTATGGGGGCATAATCTATGGGGCATAATCTATGGAGCATCTATGGGGGCATAATCTATGGAGCATCTATGAGGGCACAATCTATGGATTATCTATGGGGGCATAATACATGGGCAGCATATGGGGCACAATCTATGGAGCATCTTGTGGGGCATAATACATGGGGCAGCATATGGGGCATAATCTCATTTTCCACCCAAGGCTTATACTCGAGTCTATAAGTTTTCCCAGTTTTTTTGTGGCAAAATTAGGGGGGTCGGCTTATACTCGAGTATATATGGTATCTATCATCTATCTATATATATATATATAGCATTATCCTCTATGAGGGGGGGCAGCATTATCCTCTATGAGGGGGGCAGCATTATCCCCTATGAGGGGGGCTGCTTTATAATCTATGAGGGAGGCTACCCCAACTCCTGCTACATAATTAAGACATGTACTACCTTATATTATACCCTGATATTAGTGTGTTTTACTGCACAATTTGTGGTCTTGTATTTATTTCTATGTAGCTACATAGTGGGCCCCAAGAATGATTTTCTCTGGTGGGCCCAAGGTGTTCCAGTCCGACGCTGGCTGCAATGAAACAAAGAGTGAAACATTTAAATGGGTCTGAATACTTTCCGAAGCCACTGTACACGGATATCTCTGATACTGTTTTTTCCAGTACCGGAAATATCAGGACATGCAAAAGAGGCCTAAAGCAGTATAGAAGAGGTTTTAAAACACTTTCTCAGCTATTTTTTTTTACTGAAGAGTAGAGTTGAGCGATACTTTCCGATATCCAAAAGTATCGGAATCGGAATGGTATCGCCGATATCACTAAAATATCGGCGATACCCGATACCGATACCGGAAGTCCCATGTAAGTCTATGGGAACAAAATATCGCAACTAAAAAAACCTCTTTCTTTCCTTGTAAACACTAAATATACACACATAGAATACATATATGTATATATACATGTCATTGTGACATGTATATATACATATATGTATAGTTTATACACTTCTACATAGTAAAATATCCTCTGATTCAATTGCCGGGTAAAGCCGGCATCTGTGAAAAGACAGAAGCACCCGACATGAAATGACACTTGGTGTACATAGGGTTAACCATGTCTTTTCATGTCCTTTGCTATCTGATTTGCACAAACAATTACATCAGTCTATGTGTGCAAAATTTCACACCTGTAGGGGTTAATTAAAGGTGTAAATTCGTTGTAAAAAAAACGGACTTTTTTGCTACGAATTTACACCTTTAATTAACCCCTACAGGTGTGAAATTTTGCACACTTACACTCATGTAATTGTTTGTGCAAATCAGATATCAAACTACATGAAAAGACATGGTTAACCCTATGTACACCAAGTGTCATTTCATGTCGGGTTCTGCATTTTCACAAAAGCCGGCAATTGAATTAGCGGCTATTATACTATGTAGAAGTGTATGAACTATAAATATAAATATATATATATATGTGTCACAAATTCAATGACATGTATATATATATATGAGGTGTAAAATTGCTGAAAAAAAATGCGTGGGCTCCCGCCCTATTTTCGCAACCAGACAGACAAAGCCAGTGAGTGGGGGCAGATAATAATAGCCCAGAGAGGGACCATTTTTTTTGGCCCCCCCCGGCTACTTAACATCTGCCCCCAGACACCACAGAAAGGGCAAATCTCTAATTAGATTTGCCCTTTCTGGCACTTTGCCCGTCTATTCCCATTGCCCTGTAGCGGTGGCGAATGGGTTAATAAGGGGTTAAAATGACCTTGCAATTGAAAGGTCACTTTAAGCCAGGTTAATAATTGAGAGCTGTCAATTAGACAACTATCAATTATTAATCCTATTGTATGAAAGAAAAATCAAACACACACACTTTAATAAAAAAGAAGTTTAATGAAATAATCACACAGTTTTTGACCATATTTTATTTACCTGCTAAAACCATTTCCTGTAATAAAAATAAAATAATAAAGCAAAATTATTCTTACCAATCCGATGCACAGTCAGGTCCCACGGTGTAATCCTTCAGAAAGGGTTAATGTTTACTGCAGGGACCGCAGCTAATGCTGCAGCCTCACAGTAAACCCCCAAATGAATGAGCTCCTCTCCTGGCTGACAGGAGAGGAAGTGGAAAGCTTAATTGATTGCTTTCCACTTTCACTTCAGGTCAGCCAGGGACACCATCAGTGACGTCAGGGGAACTGATAACAAAAATAGGTCCCCCTATTTTTGTTAACCAGCCAGATGAAGCAGACCGCTGAGCCTGGATTTTAGGCTGTTAAGGAGCCAAGATCCATGGACCTGCAGCCTGATAATTCCAGGCACAGCAGTCTGCATATCTGTGATTAACAAAAAGGGATCCCTCGAAAAATGCGTGGTCCCCTATTTTGTTAACCAGCCAGATGAAGCAGACCGCTGAGGCCTGGATTTTCAGGCTGTTAAGGAGCCAAGATCCATGGACCTTGCCAGCCTGATAATACCAGGCCACAGCAGTCTGCATATCTTGGCTGATTAACAAATAGGGATCCTCGAAAAAAATGGCGTGGGTCCCCTATTTTTGTTAACAGCAGATAAGCGACCGCTGAGCCTGGATTTTCAGGCTGTTAAGGAGCCAAGATCCATGGACCTTGCAGCTGATAATACCAGCCACAGCAGTCTGCATACTTGCTGATTAACAAAAGGGATCCCCTCGAAAAATTGGCGTGGGTCCCCCTATTTTGTTAACCAGCCAGATGAAGCAGACCGCTGAGGCCTGGTTTTTCAGGCTGGTAAGGATCCAATATCCATGGACCTTGCAAGCCTGATAATACCAGGCCACAGCAGTCTGCTTAGCTTGGCTGGTTAACAAAAATAGGGGATCCCCTCGAAAAAAAAACGGCGTAGGGGTCCCCCTATTTTTGTTAACCAGCCAAGTAAAATGCAGACTGCTGCGGCCTGGTATTAAAAGACTGTCAAGGCCTATGGATTTTGGCCCTCAACAGCCTGATAATACCAGGCTACAGCAGCCCCACATTTGGCGCATCAAAAGATGTGCCAATTGTGGCACTTTACCCGGCTCTTCCCACTTGCCCTGTAGCGGTGGCAAGCGGGGTAATAAGGTGTTAATGTCACCGTTTATTGCACGGTGACAATAAGCCCGGTTAATAATGGAGAGGTGTCAATAAGACACCGATCCATTATTAATCCCAAAGTTTTTAAATGTGTAAAAAAAAGACACAGCAAGAAAAAAGTCTTTTAATGAAATAAAAGAGACAACACAGTTTTCATTTTTTTTATTACTCTCTCATTCCTGCGACGCCATCGATCTCCTGTAAAAAAATAAAAAAAACAAACCAACAGTATACCACCTGTCCGACGCAGTCCATAACGACAGTCCCACGACGATCCAGCTCTGCTACATCGGAATGACAGGCAGAGCCTGACATCCCGGCGCAGCACAGCTGCTTACCAGCTTCCCCGGCGGTGACGTCATCGGACTGCTTTACGGCCGCGATTACCCAGCAGTCACTGCAGTTATCGCGAGAAATTGCATGTGACCGCCGGGGAGAAGAGGATGGCGGCCATTAAGCAGTCCGGGATGTGACCACCGGAGATCTTCTGCCGGGTAAGTGCCGCTGACTCCTGACAGACCCGACCGACGGACACTGACAGTGACAGTGACAATCCCGATTCCGGTATCCGATATGACGAAAATATCGGTACTCGGAATCGGAATTCCAATACAGCCAATATCGGCCGATACCCGATATTTGCAGTATCGGAATGCTCAACCCTACTGAAGAGTTTTTTTTGTACCTTTTGTTTTGACAGTGACTAGTTTGAAGCATTTTTCATCAGGATCTGTTTCAAAAACATGACATGTACTTTGTTTTTTTTACGCCCAAGAATTTAGAAGTGGAAAAAAATTCTCAAAAAACTCTATATATGAACAGTGAGCAAAGAGGTTTAACATTGAAATGAATAGGATGGATGTGTCTTTCAAGCTGTTGTAGGTGACTTTTATGGTGCTTTTGTGAACATTATTCAACTTCTTCTACACAATTAGCTATCTCATTCACTTAGTACAATAACTAGATTAAAATCCAACTTCCCCCCTTAGCTGAGGTGTATCTACCTCTACATTTATACTCCTGCTGTGATCAGTCATAAAAAAAGTCTTAAGGTACTGCACACTAAACAATCCGCTAGCGATCACGATAACGACGCATACTATGCGATCGCTAGCGGGATTGTTTCTATATCGCTAAATGCGGCCACATTTAGCGATATAGTTAACGACGCTATCGCCGTTAGCGATCTTCTTAACGACTTTAGCGGTACAAAAGTACCGCTAAATCGCTAAGAAAAGGTGCCACACAGCAATTAGATACTTACCCAGCGGGAGCGCCAGCGATGAAATAGGGTCCGGAACGATTCCAGCGACGAGCGAGATCACAGCAGGAAGCTCGTCGCTGGAAGCTGCCGCACTGAACAACATCGCTAACAGGATCGCTAAATAGTGACGTTTTTTAGCGATCTCGTTAGCGATATTGTTTAGTGTGGCATACCCTTTAGGGCTCATTCAGACGTCGATTTTTTTCGTATGAGTGCTTTCTGTGTTTTTCACAGATAGAACTTGCACATATTACAGCCTATGAAGTTCACATGTCTGATTATTTTTGTGGGACCGAGTAGTTCATACAAAAGCACGCAGACTTGTCTGATACGGATTTGAGTGTCAGACCAAACTTGCCACTGCAAGTCTACGGGTCTGCAACAAAATAGGACAGGACTCAGATGCCATCCGTGTGCTGACCTTTTTTCAAATATATGATCCTTCTGCATTATGTTGATGCCTTCTTGGACCAAGGCTATGCAAAGTCTATCAGATATTTCACTGATATACCTATCTGTTTCTGTGGATGAAATGATACAACCACTTACAGCACATTCCCACATGGGTTCTCACTTGTCCCCATATTTTCTAAATTATTCATGATACCCACCAACCCTCTGCATTTCCTACCATGTTCCTCTGATGCTGGATGTAAGTTAAGGTTGGTCTCAGACCTACAGGAAAACCACTGTTTTCGTACATATCAGAGGTCTTTTTTTAGCAGAGGGGCCATGAACAAAAAATACTATTATAAACAGTAGGTCATATTCTGATGACATATTCCTTTTAGGCTAGGGTCACACTATGTTCTCCATCTGCGAAAATCAGTCCGATTATGCTAATCACAGTCTGATCAGACTAAATCAGAGTTTGACCAGAGTGTGATCCGATTTGCTTGGAGGGCAAGAAAATAAAATATAAAGATTCTCCATCTTCTCCATTCAGTCTGTCCATGAAAATCAGATTGCACTCAGATGTCATCAGAGGGTAGTCCAATGCTTTCCACGGACCCATAGACAAGAATGGGCGGGTGCCATCCCATTAGAAGAGGCAAATCATGCTTGCACCAATTTTTTTCCTCAGACCACTCTGTTCGAAGAAAAATATCGGGCATGTGTGCTGCCTCACTGTATAACATGGTGACAAGTTCTATCTGTCAAAAGGATGGATATCACTCTTCTGAGTAAAATGGTCCTTTGCACAAGCCCTTAAAGTCTTCCAAATCAAGCTATTGTAGGCCTTTAACTGATCAAATGGAGGGATTAAAGAATCAAAGACTGAAGAGAGGAAGTCAGAGTAAATTCACCTGTGGAAGGAATCTCTGAGACAGAAACTTCATTGGGTTCCATCCATTGGGGTATCTTTCCTTTGGTGGCAATCACATTCACTGAGGCTCTTGCTATTTAGAATGGGACAGGTGCAGACATTTTCGTAGCAAATTCGCCTTTTCTAAGTATACCCTATGAAGGTATATTGTCTCCTTTGCACCTTGCTGGGCCGCATGCTTTGGAAACAGCATAGATTAATTGGCATTCCACTGATTATGTCAGCTTTTGTTGCCCCGGTCATAGCTTAGGGGTGCACTGTGCTGTCTTGTGCACGACCCAATGGAATTAATGGCAAAATTTTATTAATAATTACAATAAATAGTAAAAAAGACTCTGGGTAAGGAATTATTTTTTCTGTCGCTGTGCAAAAGGAATGTAGATGAATAAGGAACAAAGGTTAACAGTTTTTACACAGCAAATAACTGACATGGGATTTTATGAATGACTGGTCGGATCAGAACCATAAATTGTTAAGATACCAGCTAAACTGCAGAAAAGTGAAGGCAGGTATTTAGAGTCTGACAATGCGGAAACTGTCTGATACTTGCTGAGTGGCTGTAAGGAGGGAGAAACACTGGAGAACTTTTGTCTCGGACACAGACAATGCTCAATACAAGGTAGGACAAGACAATCCAGTCCGCTGCTCACCATGTGCTACGTTTTACACTGTGGTGGGCTGAAGAAGTGAATTGGATTCCCAGCTGGGGATGAACCAGTGACCTGTTCTGCTTGTCTTTTTTTTGCTGACCACAGCTTAGCACATTGACTCCTTTCCAGCCCTGTATTTATTCTCCAGTGATCACTTCCCTTCCTACAAATAGCCATTATGTTCAGTGCAGGGAGGGGCGCAGCTGTGAGCGCTGAATGGAATTTGCATGGTTCAATGCAAGCTCACATCTCTGAGTCTACAGAGGGACCATGGCAGGACCTCTGAAATTACCTTGCTAAATTTGATGCTTAGCTTGCAAATAATTACTGAACAGACCTCCAACCCAACTCCTGCCATCTGCCTCTTACGTAGATGTGCAGCGATGGCTTCTTTACCGTATATTATTCGATATGACAGGTACAAATGAATGAATTCATTGCTATGCCATACTAGAGTTTGACGTCATCGTAACTACAGTAAAAAAAAAGTTGTTTTTTTACTACATTGCCTATTGCATAATAATAATAATAATAATAAATTCTTTATTTTTATATAGCGCTAACATATTCCGCAGCGCTTTACAGTTTGCACACATTATTGCATAAAAAGTTTCATCCACAACTATCTATAACACCTGTTAGTGGCTCCTTTCTTGCAGCGTATTTATTTAGGATGGAGCCTGGGTAGGCAAAAAAGTTTAATTTCATTCTCAAGTTCAAAAACTTTCAACGCGAGGTCCTACTGTATGGAAGTCATCTGCAAAAAGTATGTAATTGTGTTTTGCTGACACAGACATGATGGGGAGAGCTTGCCGTGCTCAGGTGAAGCGCTGTCATATTTGTAAGGTGTGCAGGACCGGGGCAGCACATATTTAGGGTGTTGCCAGCAATCACAATACTTTTCAAAAAAAACATGGACACACACAGAGAAACAAAGGTGTGCCTCTGGCGTTTCCACAGGAGAGGGCTGGGAAAGACCTGCCACCTCCTACTCCTCCCCCATCTCTTGGTTCACATTCTCCCTGATTACAGAGGCACAGAGCTGTAGAGCAAACAGGAGGAAGCTCTGTGCCTGTCCTGCTTGATTCCCACTACCTACAATACATTTTTTGGGTCTTGCTATTGACTATCATTTACTTGCACATCTGGAAATTTGTGGCCCGGGTCTGGGCTAGCTTTACCTGTCTTCACGTACGCTTCCTTTTCCACACCTACACACATAGATCACTTTTCCTTTTCAAGGCGGATGCACTGTCAGCTATCGATAGAACTACAAAATGAGTATTAACGGAGGGTCCCATCCCCGGATCAATACCCTAGGCAGGCTCACTAGAGCAGAATCTGGCCCGGATCTATCCGGCAGGTATGAGATGAACAACCACCACAAAATGGTGGTAGGAGGAGGCGGAGGAGGAATTATGCCGCAGAAAACATACTACGTCCAGCAGTCCTACAGCGAACAAACCGGAGAAGGCTACGGGTGAGAAAAATATAAATATTCTAGGGTGTATTGTCATTTAAAAGTGCAAATTGGAGTTTCCGACTCTTATAAAATTATCTGGCAGCTGAAAAACCTCCTCAGAAATGTCATTATCTGCAAAGATTTGTCTTCTTCTTTACTGGATGGTTATGTGTTCTATAGAATTGCCAGTCCTCTTCTAACATTAGATAATTTGGTAACATTTTTGTATGTGTACCAAAGCCAATAGTAGAATTGTTGCATTTTTTTATTATTGTGCTGAAATCCGGCTACATATAGATAATTATCTAATACCAACAAGTCTGGTTCCCAAAGCGTTTTTCATTATTTTATAATCCAAAGTTAGCAATCTGATGAGTAAAATTAATGTTGACGTTAAAAAAAGATGAGCCTAATATCAAGTTATTTGTAAAAATATTTTTGAACAAATTTTTCTGCATAGCGGTCAATGGAGATGTCATCCGGATGTATCAAATTGTTTGAGGGGTGAGTGACTTATGACAGACCTGAAACAGCTGCTGTCAGTTGCACCAAGTGTGGCATCTAGGAAATCATAGATACACTTGTGTTTCTATCCAGAATAGGAGGAAGTCACCGCCATACCGGGTGAGCCTTACCTGCTGTGAATTATTTACTACGTTCCAAGCTTTACAACCCCTGTTGATTACGTAAATGATCTGTGACTACAGTATGATGGTGGATGTGTGGCCTAAAACTGTTTTGCAATGACAATATTGTCCACAGATTGCCAGGGCGGTCTACCCAGCCCCCATACACAAGGTGGTGGAGACAGGTCTGGCCCTGGGATGAGATCACTAAGGCAAAGTTGTTGAGCAGACTGAGGAATTTTTTTTTGTTTTTGCTTTAGGCTTTCTCTCAGGAAAGATAATGTGAAACTGAAGAGGTTTAGCAGGTTACTTTATATCTTCAATTTTCTCACAAGTGAAGAACCCCAACCCCCACAATCTGCACATAATGATTTACAGCCACGACTGCAGCTCTGTTTTACAGGGTTAGATAAGTCAGCTCACACCTTGTAAATTCATTCATAGTTTTCCATTTCAGAGTTTCTCTGGGTTTACTTGTAAAATCGAAGTATAGCATGTTCACAAGGTTTATCATGAAGAGCTGGCGCTGCAGCAGCGCATCGGTCCCCTAATTTTTGGTGCACATCACATAGCGCTCAAATCGTCATCTGCGATTTATTGATTTCACTTTACTATTTTAGTGTAGTGATATTTGCTGATTTTTTTTTGTGCCACATTCTTCAAAATAGCGCATAGGGGTCATGAATTTGGCCTAAATTAAATGATTTTTATTTTTGTCTGTAGCAAGTTTTTGGGTTTTCTTGGCACCAAAAGATGCAAAAAATGTATCCAATTGAAAACTCCACAGGAAATTTTACTCCAGGCAAGAATTGGAGTGAAATGCACCCAAATATTGCAACATTTGGTAAAAGTTGCTGTTCATGAATTTGTTTAAAGCAACAGGAAAAACAAACGTTGTTTAAGAAAAGTAAAAAAGACTTAAAAATGTAAGACAAATGAAAATGGATAGAGAATACAGCGCACATACTAAAGCCACTAAAAAGGAGCAAATTACTCCAGAAAGTGAAGAAGCCACAATGATGAACTGGACCCTTGGTGTACATCCAACGAATCCTATGGGTAAGAACCCATAGAGCCATCGCTCTGATCTGCTCTTGTGGGTTCCTCCATCATGGATTTATTAAAACCTTTTTTCGGTAACTATTTTTTATAGACAAAGAGAGTCCTTTTATGAAGGTGATTCAACTAATAGTTTTCCAACACAGGCTGAAATAGAGCACGCCATCACTGCCGTCCAGCAGCTTTTCTCAGTTGATATCACCATACCAACTAAACTCGGTGATTTGAGCTGGTCTTGTTATTAAGGATTGTCTGCCTGGTAACTGATGTCGTTAGACAGCTCATTAGTGATAAGTGATCGTGCTCTGATAAGGGTGAGTGAGCATGCTCGGGTGCTAACGGCGGCGTGTCTTCGGAGTGCTCGAAAAATATGTCCCACAGCTGCATGTCTCGTGGCTGTTCGACAGCTGCAACACATACATGGCTTACCTAACAAACAATCAATCCCTGCATGTGTTGAGGCTGTCGAACAGCTGTGAGATATGCCACCATGGTGACTCGAACATATTTTTTGAGCATGCCAAGGACACTCGGTTAGCCCCCAAGCATGCTCGGATAACGCCTTATCCCAGCACGTTCGCTCATCACTACAGCTCATCCTAAGCAACCATACTGTTTTGTATCACTTAGGTCCTATATTTTTGTGGGTAGAGAAGGAGGGCTCTTTCCAGCATGGATTTAGACTCCTTCCTGACTTTTTAAAGCATATTTTTCAAAAACAACTTTTATTCAGGTCAAATATTGGCTTAAAATCAACTAGAGAGGCTGGTTCTAAAATAAAAATATCATGGTTTCTGCAATAGCAAACTAATTGTCCTATGTTGTTTTCTTTCTGTGCTGGATATAATCCCTGCAATTAGTGTAAATACTGGACACAACTTTTTTAGGTGCTAGTGTGCACCGTATAAAATAAAACAACCTGCATACTCGCCGGCCAGACCTATGCGACTCCAGCGCTGTACCTAACCGACATTAATTTAACATTGGCTGCAGCTCTCATGTGACACAACAAAGTCATGTGAACTCCAAAACTCTCAACGCCAACATTGCTGGAGCAGCGCCCATCCAGAAGGGCACACTAGCATCTAAAGCAGGGGTCTCAAACTGCATTCCTCGAGGGCCGCAAACCGTGCCTGTTTTCAAGATTTCCTTAGCATTGCACTAGGTGCTGGAATCATTATCTGTGCAGGTGATTAACTTATCACCTGTGCAATACAAGGAAATCCTGAAAACATGACCTGTTTGCCGCCCTTGAGGAATGCAGTTTGAGACCTCTGATCTAAAGGGTTGTTCAGTAGTGGACAACCTCTTTTTTAAAGTGTATTTAGATGAGCCGATCTTGACCCATCAATGAACACCGGTCAACTACACACAAGTCGATTAACGCTTGTTTACACGGGTCGTTAAACACTGATGGGAACAATGATTAGTAATAACGATTCTGTCCGCAGAGCATCATATTGTTGGCCATACATTCCCTCTTTACATTGGGCGATTTAATGATGATTAAACGATCTTACTACCCAATGAAGGAACATTGTGCTTGTTCGCTGGGTGATCATTAACCATGTTTACTCTAACCATCCAAATGCACCTTAAATTTGACTATAATTTGGTGTCTTTTGGCTAAAAAAAAACCTTTTAACAGAAATCTAGTTGAATCGTAAAATCTTATCCAGTTTTGGAGTGTGTAAAGCGAGCCTTGGCTATATGTGTCCTGCAATAATTTATTTTTGCTGACATATAGCATGTCCACAGAGGTATTATTAATTGTAGTGTTTACTGGTTCAATATTTTAGCCTTAAAGAGGACTCGGCAGTGAGCGGTTGTACCTTATCTAATTCCTGCTGCGCTCCTGGGTATTCCTTTTTTTTTATTAAATCCACCATACATTGTTAGAGATATGGGCCTTTTTAGTTACTGCTACTTATATATAGTCTTCACCAAACTGGTGTTGGTCACAATGTAAGGTGAGAAGAGGACTTGTAGATAGCATTCCATCCATATAAAATTCAAACAAATTATTTAATCCAAAATTAAAAGAAAAATGGCATAATAAGAACCTGATGCGTTTCTGGAGGTTCCTATGACTAAGGGTGCACGCTGCACCAGAAACTCGTTAGGTTGTTTTTATGCGGTTTTTCTTTTAATTATGGATTAAATAAATTTGTTTGAATTTTATCTGGATGAAGTGCTATCTACAAGTCCCCTTCTCACCTTATCCAGTGCTGTGTTCACCAGCAGGATCAGCACCCTCCAGCTTCATCTCGGCCACCTCTCAGATTTTGGATTCCAGCATTGAGACTCCCTACCTTCCTCTCCAAACCTTAGGCACAATGTAGAGCACACTAAAGACACGCCCCAGAGGATCCTGTGAGCCACGCCCCCATTCTAAAGACCACAAACATTAGCACTGAATAAATAGTCTCAAATCTCTGGAACCGGTTGGCAGATTTTAAATAATGCAAGATTAGAATACACAGGGGAGTAATGAATGTAGACAAACAGCAATCCTTACAGCCACAGTCCCTGATATCTGCTGCTTCCTCATTGTTGTAGACTGACTGCAATAATATGTGCGAGAACATGCATTTTTAACACTGTATAAGCTACCTTTAATAGTTGGAGAATGTAATGCTTTTACGAGGTAAAGCCTAATCCACTTACTAATATTATCACTAATATATATATATATATATATATATATATATATAATATATATACACATACATTCATTGATCTTATATTGTGATGCTGTATTAGTGCAAAGTATCGCCAGTAGATAACACGATCACATGTACTATAACCATGTAAAGAAAAATTACAGCTGTAAACCAAAGAAAACTTGAAACTTTGGAATTTTTCAACCTGCTTGGGGGTAGGGTGGGGTAAGACTACTACTAGGCAGCTACGCTTTACAATGCTGGGTGTGTTACATTTCTCTCCTAAACATTTCTACCAAGGATGATTCGAAAGTAACCAGTGAGCCCGCTGTCCAATAAATTATGCTGATGTTGGCCATCCAGTGTGGTTTGTACTCTAGGGGTTAACTCTTGCTGCTTATGTGACCTCACATTCCAGGATGACTCCCTACCCACTCCTGATAAAAGGGCCTGTCTAAAGACAAAACTGAGCAAAGTAAATCTTGCAGCTCTGCTATTGTCTCCATTTCACATGGCTTTTTTGCAGCAACTTCTTTTGTGTCATCCGGTTATAAACTATAGGAAATATTTGCTTATTTAATTCTGTAGTTAGGAGCCTGGGAATGTGGATGAATTGACCTTTGTCTGCACAATAAATATATCTGAAGATGTAAACGCTAATGATTGTTTCAGCATTAGATATGATCTCCGCTCACTAATTATTTTTTATGTGCAGATGACTCATCCCTGGTACAAGTCCAGGTACATGGCAATAAAATGCTACTATTGAGAGGCTAAAGATTCTAAGAGCAAAACTGTTTTGGCCCCCATACACAATAGATAAGTCAACTGAACCCACCGATTTTGGCAGGATTGTCCAACCATCTTATGTATGTGGGAGCCTCCCCATTGTGCCCTGGCAGATTCTCAGGTGACTTAAAGATCAGGTAGTTGAAATTCAATCACTTAACCCTTTTTTTAGTGGGGACATAAGGCGCCGGTAGATGATTCTGGCAGTGGTTCTTTCATAGAGAACATAAAAGTGCTTGGCCGGGCCAAGCTTTACTCTGTCGGGCATTCGGGAGAGGTAGCGATCAGCCAACAAGTATCTAATTTGGATGGGCAGCTTTAGTCTATGTCCCTATGTTGGCATAAAAATCTGATGTGCATTTCCACACCAGAATTGGCACTCAGATTTTTTCGGTGGATGTGCATTACCAGATAAGCAGTAAACCCACAGATGAATTGGCCTCAATTTGATTCATTAGGGCTCAGATTTCCATGCAGAATGTGGAAACCCATTTCACATGCATGGGATGCGGCTTGTCAATGGATTTACTGAGAATTTCAGTGTGATTGGAAAGTCTATAGTACCAATCATTGAGTCATGCCGCCCGTTTTCAATCCAGTTTAGTTTTCATCTAATTTATGCAAATACAACTATTAATCGATCCCTAAATTTTTCTCTTTAAAACTTGTCCCCTTGTTGTTCAGTGACAATAACAGAATATTCAGACTAAAGGTACTGCCACACTAAACAATCCCGCTAGCGATAACGATAACGACGCATACTAATGCGATCGCTAGCGGGATTGTTTATATATCGCTGAGTGCGGCTTAACTTAGCGATGTCGTTAAGGACGCTATCGCCGTTAGCGATCTCCTTAACGACTTTAGCGGTACAAAAGTACCGCTAAATCGCTAAGAAAAGGTGCCACACTTAGCGATAATACTTACCCAGCGGGAGCGCCGACGATAAAATAGGGTCCAGAACGATTCCAGCGACGAGCGAGATCACAGCAGGATCTCAGCAGGGAGCTCGTCGCTGACAGATGCCACACACAACAACATCGCTAACGGGATCGCTAAATAGTGACTTTTTTAGCGATCCCGTTAGCGATGTTGTTTAGTGTGGCATACCCTTTAGGTATAGGGCACGATTCATCAAAGCCTTTATGCCACGAAGCTGGCTTAAAAGACTTTGAAAAGTTGCCAAACTTTTGTGCAATAGAGAAAAAATGTTGCAACTTTTTTTTTTTTTGGTGTTTCCACACACTGGGTTTGAAACAGCTCAGCCAAAATGGGCACAGCTAGGGATTAGCTAGGGGTGGGAAAATGCCAGTCTTAATTAATTGGTCCCATAGTATTCTATTCTGGTGGTTTTGATTATTCAGTAGAGCCTTGAGGTCTGAGCACTGTGGATGACCATCGGTGAACTTGAAGCATCTCATTGCAGACAGGCAGCTTGATGTGTGAGCTAGGATCTAGAGATGCTGTTAGATACTGTTCTTTTTATTATAGAATCTGCTTATAGCACTATGTGTTCATGTGTTCAGCTCTCACACAAGAAACAAAACATGACTTGGCTGTAACCTTATCAAGATATCAAGCCAATGTCAACATGCACTCTGTAAACTTTGTAGGAAAGCTTTGAATTACTCCCATTTCCTGCAAAGCTTCTATTCCAGACAATAAAAGAAGAGAAAAATAATAATGGGCTACTTTCATGTTGTATTGAACTAAAAATCAAGGCATAAGTCATTGGCCCCCTACCAGGCGCAGCACCCAGTAGCAACTGCTACCTTGTCACACCCTATAGCTACTCCCTATCTACTGATCATCAAGTCAAAGCAAATTCTAGAATGTGATATCTTACATAAAAGTACAATTGAAAAAAGCCAAATAAGCTGTAGTTTTTGTGAACGAGCACTACATATTTTCTATAAGCCACCTTTTTATGCAATAATCCAGGGCTAGGCAAGTAAGGAAATTGCTGATGGACGCCCACACACAATTCCTTCTCTATTTATGAGCCATATGATCTTTACCAAACTTAGTTATTCCTAAGATGATGTTATCGTAAAGCACATTTTGCTGTTGGCATACCCTGGGGTCAGTGATAATGCTTCCATGGTCTGGAGTCCATCTGTCGTTCCCTTAAAAATGCTACTTATATAATGGAATAATAGGTCTCATTTCCACCTAGACAGACATATGTCAAACCATACTTTAAAGTGTCTGCTCATACTAGAAGAATTCATGATCTACCAAGCCCAAACTAGACAACTAAAGGCAAATTGTACATTAGCTTTCGGCAACATCATCAGAGGGACTTCTTCTTATTTGGTTTATAGAAAAATATTTAGACTTGAGAGTCCTCAGTGGTTGATACCTTTTAATGGATAACTGAAAAGATGGTAACAAATTGCAAGCTTTCGAGACTACTCAGGTCTCTTCATCAGGCAAAGACTAATACAAAAACTGAAGAATCACATATTTATATACACAACAGGACACAGGAATAATGCAATTATTAGTCTAGCCTGATGAAGAGACCTGAGTAGTCTCGAAAGCTAGCAATTTGTTACCATCTTTTCAGTTAGCCATTAAAAGGTATCAACCACTGAGGACTCTCAAGTCTAAATATTTTTCTATCTACTGGCTAACACGGTACGAAGATACACATCTTTCCTATATTTGGTTTATAGTATTTTTCACATTAAATACGGAGTTTTTTAAAATTCTTTTCCAATACATGTAGTATTAATAAAGGAGCTATACACTCATTTTTCAACTTGGAGATATTTGATTGTTAAATATTGATGGGTGGATGGTCAACTGCGTTTCAAGCTTCAGCTCTACTTTACCATTGATTATAGATATTTTCAGAACAGTACAGTTAAGTCTCTTCTATGGAACTGTAAATGGTCTTGATCTTCTCCTCCTACATAGCAATGTTTGCTACTACACAGCATGGACTTTGAGCTTACACAATTCCGACTGCAAATAATACTAAAGGTACTGCCACACTAAGCTATCCCGCTAGCGATCTCGTTAGCGTTGCATACTAATGAGATCGCTAGCGGGATTGTTTCTATATCTAGCGATATAGTTAACGACGCTATCGCCGTTAGCGATCTTCTTAACGACTTTAGCGGTACAAAAGTACCGCTAAATCGCTAAGAAAAGGTGCCACACAGCGATTAGATACTTACCCAGCGGGAGCGCCAGCGATGAAATAGGGTCCGGAGCGATTCCAGCGACGAGCGAGATCACAGCAGGAAGCTCGTCGCTGGAAGCTGCCGCACTGAACAATATCGCTAACGGGATCGCTAAATAGTGACGTTTTTTAGCGATCCCGTTAGCGATATTGTTTAGTGTGGCATACCCTTAAGTGTAAGTACAACCCCAGATGCATGTGTTAAAGGAGAACTGAGTTAAACAGAAATTCCCATTGTTTTTAAGACTAGCTAATAATATGTCTACCTGGATATTCAATAACATAGACCTGATTAGACAATTGATTTGCAATAGCAATTTTTACTGCGAGATTACCATGATTTCTGGAGGTTGTGCACTTGACAATGAGTGCAAAGGAGAGGCAACTTATGTTTTTTTTTTATTCAATGGATTGTTTGATAATTGTTTTTAGGATATAATTTTGGAAGTTGCCTGAAATGGGGGTAATAGTTTGTGAAAGTAAATTTTGGAGGACCCCATTCTCTTAAATTGCACTGCCTCCTTTATATAAGTCCATACCTGATCCCACTGAATTAAACCCCATTTGCACATTCCATTGTGTAAATAGGCCAAGGGACTGGCCAACAAATGAGCAAAATATACCAGTGATCCTAAGCTCCCTTACAGTTTTATAAATTCAGTATTATTATTATTATACATTTTTATAGCGCCATTTATTCCATGGCGCTTTACATGTGAAAGGGGAAAATATAGAAAAGTACAATAAATATGAGCAAAACAAGGCACACACAAGTACAGAAGGAGAGAGGACCCTGCCCGCGAGGGCTTACAGTCAATATGAATGCTAAATATATGGTACATGGAAATGGAGTGCCAATCGACATGCTATATCACTGATTGGTGCTTGTTATGTGCAGATTGTTTGCCCATGTAAATGAGCCCGTAAGGCCCTTAAGCCCCCGTCACACTAAGCGAGATCGCTAGCGAGATCGCTGAAGCGTCACCGATTTTGTGACACAACAGCGACCTAGAAAGCGATCTCACTATGTGTGACACGCAGCAACGATCAGCCCCCCTGCTGGGTATCGCTGATCGTCGCTGAATGTCCTGGACCATTTTTCTGACCAACGATCAGCGAGCTAGAAGCTGGTATCCAATATACATATCAGGTAACTAAGCACCGCGCGGCACCTAGGTTACCCGATATGTACCCTGGTTACCGGCTCTCAGCTTCTGCTGTAGAGCGCTGAGAGCTGGTATCTAGGGTACATATCGGGTAACTAGGTGCCGCATGGCGGAGTGTGTGGCTGCATGTATTTCTATGCAGCTGAACACTCCGGTCCGAGTGCCGGCGGCAGTGGCAGGTACTGATGCGCGAGTTTCTCACATTGTACTCGCAATTGTGACCCCGGCCTAACTGTTAAGGTACTGCCACACTAAACAACATCGCTAACGGGATCGCTAAAAAACGTCACTATTTAGCGATCCCGTTAGCGATGTTGTTGTGTGCGGCATCTACCAGCGACGTGGCCCCTGCTGAGATCCTGCTGTGATCTCGCTCGTCGTTCTCATCGTTCCGGACCCTATTTTTATCGTCGGCGCCCCGCTGGTAAGTATATATCGCTGAGTGTAGCACCTTTTGTTAGCGATTTAGAGGTACTTTTGTACCGCTAAAGTCGTTAAGGAGATCGCTAACCGCGATAGCGTCCTTAACGACATCGCTAAATTAAGCCGCTACTAGCTATATAGAAACAATCCCGCTAGCGATTGCATTAGTATGCGTCGTTATCGTGATCGCTAGCGGGATTGTTTAGTGTGGCAGTACCTTTAGACTCTGGTGGAATGCTTGCTATCTTGGTGATAGCAGTTATTTATATGCAGATTGCTTATTCTGGCCATTGTATGCCGTCTATATAGATGTCTGCTCAGGAGAGTATGTGTAAATAAAGGCCCTCCCTGTGGGAGCAGTCCATAAAGTAATTAAATGCATTTTTATGGCAGTGATTTTAAAGGGAACCTGTCAGGTGATTAATGCTGCCCAAACTAGTATGAATTGTATCCTTGCTGCACAATTATAGTCAGGCATATTATTCTCTGAAACACTGTGGTTTCAGAGAAAATATTCTTTGAAGACCTAGGAAGAGATTAGACTAGCCTGGCTCCACCACTGGCCGCCTCTTCCCAGTGCCTTGGTGTTTGACAGGCCAGGCTGTTTTACAAAGTTATCTTCATATGTAAAAGAATCTTAAGGGTATGCCACACTAAACGAGATCGCAAACGAGATCGCAAAAAGTCACTATTTAGCGATCTCGTTAGTGACCTCGTTGTGTGTGGCATGTAGCAACGATGTGGCCCCTGCTGTGATGTCGCTGATCGTTCACTAGAGTTCTGGACCGTTTTTTGATCATTGGCGTCCCGCTGGTGAGCCTATATCGCTGTGTTTGGCACCTTTTGCGAACGACGAGCGACCTCGTTTGTGACGCATATGACAGCGGCGCAGCCGGGACTAGGGTTTTTGCATCACGGTTTGGATCGCAATATCTGTAAGTTCTCTTTTGCGTCACAGAGAGGATTGCAGAAGTTGCAAAGCAGGCTAGCAGGACGCAGAGAGCAGGAGCAATGCTGGAAATTCCTATGAATCAGAAGCGCTCAGTACATGCTAATGACATCCTAACGACCGCCAAAGTCGTTAAAGAGATCACTGACCGCTGATGTGTCGTTTATGAGATCTCCTGTTTGGCAGCTACCAGCGACCTAAAAGAGATCACACCAACGATTGCGTCGTTATCGTGATCGCTAACGAGGTCGCTAAGTGTGGCAGTACCTTTAAGTCTAAAATTACTGAATCCATCAAGCAAGTGAGAACACTCTACACCCTGTTTGTATAGTGAGAGCATATATACTGTGAGAATTAAGTGTTTATCTTGAAGTAGTCATATGTAAGTGGAACATAGCAATATACAGTAGAACAGATACATTTCTACAGTATGTTGCCTATAGTTGATAGACCACATACTATACGAAAATGTTGTAGTAAAATGTATTGTTGCTGCTGGAAAACAATTTGATTACCGTACTTTTTCAAAAGGAAAACTGGTTGTCTTCTGTATAGAGCCCATTATTGGTGTTAGAGGCTACTCTGGTTGGCCAGTCTGAACCTGTAATGGGTGTGTGATTTAATATTTGTACATTAAATAGAATCTCCCACAAATGTTCATGCTTATGTACAATTAAGATTAAAGGAAAACTAAACATGGAAAATGAAAAAATATAAATGCCATCCCTTTTTTCCTTCGTCTTCCCCTTTCCGTTGATCTGGGTTTTTTTCATTAGATCACAAACTGAGAGAAACAAAAAGAAATCTCATGTGCCTTCTTCCATACGCCTCCTTCTTGAAATCCTGTATCTGGCTATAAGACAACTAACTGCAGCAGAAGCCTCCCCCCTCTACTGTCTTCTCAAAACAAATAAGCTCCCTACCTACAGTACTACTAATGTTCTTTTGTGTATTGGCCAAGTCTCTATTGGCGAGCCAAACCTTCATTGTGTTGTAATATCAGAAAACTTTCTTGTAAAAGGAACAGCACAGATTTGATAAAGAACACACTAGGGGACTATGACTACTGCAGCTTCCTTAGATACAGGTTCACTCTTAAGGTACTGCCACACTAAACAATCCCGCTAGCGATCTCGTTAGCGTTGCATACTAATGCGATCGCTAGCGGGATTGTTTCTATATCGCTAATAAATGCGGCCACATTTAGCGATATAGTTAACGACGCTATCGCCGTTAGCGATCTTCTTAACGACTTTAGCGGTACAAAAGTACCGCTAAATCGCTAAGAAAAGGTGCCACACAGCGATAAGATACTTACCCAGCGGGAGCGCCGACGAGAAAATAGGGTCCGGAGCGATTCCAGCGACGAGCGAGATCACAGCAGGAAGCTCGTCGCTGGAAGCTGCCGCACTGAACAACATCGCTAACAGGATCGCTAAATAGTGACGTTTTTTAGCGATCCCGTTAGCGATATTGTTTAGTGTGGCATACCCTTTACTCTAGGTGTATAGACTATATAACTGGCTAGGTAGTGCAGTACATTGTCTGGACCATCATACTGAACTCATCATAATTTCAATCTATGGTCACGCCTTTGTTGTATTACGCATACAAATGTGTAAAGCTCATAAAAGTGTTTATGACTTGCATAAAGGGGTTTGCTGAGGAGTGACCCAGAATTAAATGGCTTACTATTATTATGTAGTATATCACTTATTTGCCAAAGAAAACCCAGAACACTTATGTCATTTGTCATGTATATGCAATATAAAAAGTGACCTATGTCCGGAGGATGGGCTTAGTTCCTCCCAGTGGATCAGTTGACCCATTTTGACAGCAGAAGATTCTGGCATTCACACTGGAGTTGTTTATCAGTCTTGCCTGAAGACAAACAGATCAGGTAAATTGAAATCCAATTGCCAAGCCTTCAAAAGCTGCACAATTCAAAAGGCCAAAAAAGACAGCCGATTCGCTTCATGTTTTTCAACTGGCAGTAGTTTGATAGACTGTTCAGATTAGCAGACTGCGTTTCTGATTCGCAGAAAGATTGTTAGTAAATTGTTCTGTGTGCATAGGCTGTAATTGTTTTCAGTAGCACAGGTTGTGTTTACACAGGATGATATGCTGCCAAAAATTAATATTTTTAAGCAAGTTTAAAAGTTATGTCACCTGACGAACAAACCTTTCATATTGTGGAACATACTGTATTAGCTATATCTTCAAAGTTTAATAAATATTGGTTGTTTAGCATGTCCAAGGTATATGTGGTGTCCTCATACTGACCACCAACTAATTTTTCTTTGAAGGTGGAATAAGTGCAAGTGTGAACAGAGCCTAAAGTCCCCCATACACCTTAGATGGCTGTCAGCTAAACAATGGTTTGGCTGGTCGTTTGGCCACCAACTATCTTGTCCATATCTTGCACACGTGTGCTCGCTCATCTGAATGCAAATGAGTTCTCTATGAAAGAAACACTGCCAGACATTTCTGGCAATGTCTTAGAGTTCAAAAGAATTGGCAGTCTGAAATCGGACATGCTAGATCCTCCTCTTCAACAGTCTTCTGTTCGGGGCACCTATACTCATTAGACTGTTGGCCGAACCCATCGATATCAACTTAAAAATTATCAGTGCGATTGTTCTCCCTTCCTGGGAAGGGCCCATATCTGTCACGTTTTAGTTTTGTAATTTCTTCAGAGCAGGTGTACATTCAGACTTTGCATATTTATTTCAAGAGGATGTTAAGTATTTCAATACTTACTGCTTGTAGATGGTCTTTTTTGTAGTTGTTTTCAAGTGTGGTTTATGTTACCAGTTCCTTTCTTTAAGTATTTTTTTAACAAGCTTTTTTCTAAGTACAATATCTACAGTGTAGTTAGAGCAGACCCATGGCTCATAGTTGTAAATGCATATTGTGTGAAAGCACATTCCAGAGAATTATACCAAACCTGTTCCGGGGAAAAACTCAAGGTATATAATATACTTGAGAAGTCTTTATTTTACCAGTATCTTACTTTTCATATTCTATTGATTTTAGAGCATAACCACATGAAACTGCTAAACACTTTCTTCTCTTCTGATGCCAACATTGAAATGGCACTGCCACTCTGTAGGCCATAAATTATGGTGAAAGTTGTGATCTGTATGATGCACCTTTGGACAGTCTAACAAGCTGTGAGAAGGGCGGTTCCTCTCATTGTGACAGACGTATGCAACCAGAGGGGGTGATAGGTGACAGGATGAATTATCGCAATGACACTGGGCTGTATTAACCCATGACTGGGCCCCTAGGCTTTCAGGTATTTCAGGTCCCCTCCAGAACATCAATCTTTCATCAACATCTAGATGAAATAAAGTCTAATGACCTCTTTTCTCTTCTGAAGTCCTAAGTCAGTAAAGTTCATTTTGCCTTTTATAAATGCCTTTAATCAACCCCCTAGTATTTTTTTAACGACTGATCACCATGACTACGGAGACTAATGTAAGATATTTTGGGTCTAGGAAAGTTCTTGGCAGATTTTAGCTAAAAATCCTGTAAGCCCTAATGAGGACGCTGGAGAGTGCACACCTTAGTATGATAGTAATGTATATCCGGGGTTCCCTTAGGCTGTACTTGTGAACTTGACAATTGAACTCTTTTCCTATAAAACATTGTTTAGTATCATTTTTTTTTTTTTTTTTACAAGGCATTATTGTTATTTCCTTCCCACAACTGTAGCGTCGCCACAAGGTAAATTGCACAGTCCTATGTAGGACTGCGGCGATTCTGAATGCGTTCAATGAACACATCCGGATTCACCGCGCATTCAGAAGGGGGCGGGGCTTTGGGCGGAGCGAGGTTTCCGCTCCGTCCAAAGCTCAGAGAACCTGGACCATGGAAACATATCCTTAGGCTCTATTGTTTGGATGTGACTACTACTCCAGCACCAACTCTAATTATGTGCCTGAACTAAACCTAGATTCATATATTTTGCCTCAAGCGCAATCATATTGTCAAGTAGGAGGAGGGTGGCATTTATTTTGAGCACAGTCAAAACATGTCTGCTCATGCTATGGTCTCACAGTTAAAGTGTATATGATTTTCAGTTTTCTCTATGTATTTAATTAGTCTTGGATGTTCTGTCTTTAATACAACGTAGGGAATCTGTATTCCCCTACACTGTGATCCCCATCACCATAAAAGCTCTGTGGGAACTTTTTTGACTCAGTGGTTCTTTACATATTTGTATACCGTTTCTATTCAGTTGATAATTCTGCAAGTTTGGACCCAGTGGTGTTAGAGATGACTATTTTGGGAGGCACAGTGTAACGCTCATGCCCAGACTGGATGGCGCAAGCGAAGATTGTGGCCCCACTGTGCCACAAACCAGACTAACCCTGGAGGGGTGTGACTAAGCAGCTACCTTGGTGTTCACTGGAGCCTCCAGTGGTGAGGTCAGACTTGTGCGGTAGGTAGCTGCCAGGTACCACTCCAGGGCGGCGTCTGGCAGTAGCAGCTGGTCCCACAGGGGGGACAGAACACTAAAGACAGGTGCAGGCAAGTACTGAAGAAAGCTGAGGTTTAGACTGGCTAGTACTGGCGGGCACGGATGATGTACTGGCAGGAAGGCGGGCACGGCTGGCACCCTGGCAGGCAGGCAGGCATGGCTGGCAGGTGGGGGTTCAGACAGGAGTAACAGCAACTTTCGGAAGGACAGCAACACTGGCGGGTACGAGTGAGATATGCGAACAGGTAGGAACCAGTTCAGACTGGAGGGACAGGAACTGTGTCAGGAAGGACAGGAACACTGGCGGGTACAATTGGGATATGGGAACAGGTAGGAACCAGTTCAGACTGGAAGGACAAAGAGCCGCATGATGCGGGAATGGAGCAAAGCAGAGCCGCAGGATGCGGGACGGGAGCAGAGCAGAGCCGCTGAGGCAAAGAGGGAGCAGAGCAGAACCGCTGAGGCAAAGAGGGAGCAGAGCAGAGCCGCCGAGGCAAAGAGGGAGCAGAGCAGAGCCGCTGAGGCAAACAGGAAGCAGAGCAGAGCCGCTGAGGAAAAGAGGGAGCAGAGCAGAGCCGCTGAGGCAAAGAGAGAGTAGACACAAGGATAGACACAGCAGAGTGGGGAAGGCTTCAGACAAGGATACAAACAGGTACAGGTAAAGGACTTAGCTCAGACAAGGGCAGACACGGGAACAAGTTCAGGACAAAGGGTTCACGCCTGGGTATACAGCCCCCAGGGTGGCAGAAACAAGACACATGGAATACAGGTATGGTTCTGGGTATACAGCCCCAGGGTGACAAACAGGGCAAGACCTGACAACTCAGTAACAGAAAGCAGACTGAGAGAGTTTGTTGCTCAAACATCTTCTAATTAGTGGATATGCCTTAAGTACCTCTTGGCAATAGGCTAGGGACACATTAGGAATGCGCACACGGTCTCTATATAACTCAGGAAGTGCATTTGTCGCCGCTCTAGAGCACACAGCCAGGAAGTATGCACACACCAAGTAGAGGACACGTGATCTACAGCATGGAGCAGGCGGAGGGCAGAACTTACAGCATGGCCCGGAGTGGTGAGTAAGTTGGTGCATAAGCCTGATGGGAGATGGGAAGCCATGCAGTGATGCCGGCAGGGATGTTACACACAGCTGTTCTGTACAAACATGGATGAATTTACTCCAGTGAACTCATTTTGAAATTAATGTCTGCCATAATAAATATGATGATGTCAGACAGATAGATTTGGATTTTCACACAGAATACAATGAAGTTTGTTGATAAAGGCCTGACTCCTGTCTAGCGTCTGAGTTAGTCATGCACCACTCCTTTCTCTGGGTTGTCTCCTGTAACATAAAGACTATACATTTCCCTTGGATATCTTACATTTTTCCTAGGCTGGTCTGCTATAATCCAGTTGTGTAATAACAAGTGGACTTTTCCTCTGATGCATGTATCCATATTTCGCACACCTTTTTTCAGTGAGTCAGCATAATTACTCTTTTGTTGAAGGAAAGATTATTGCTTACAAGCTGAGACACTGCACACATGAAATCACCGATACCCACCCATACCAGACAAGAAATGGCTTGTTCTGGCAAAGAAATTAAAAGCTCTTCACATGTGACAGACGCTTGGGAGAGTTGGCACTGTCAAGGACATTTGACTGCTGGATATGATTAGAAACATTCCTACACCAGTGATGGGAATTTAAAAGGAACTTGAACCAAGGGCAACATAAATCAGAGAAGGGTCTGTGCATTCTAAATATCTGTATTTAACTCTGACTTGTTTTGGGGAAAATCATAGGTGAAGGTACAGTTTGGGACTAGTCCAAGGGGAAGGCTCTTGTTGACTTCTCCCCACCCACTAAGCTAGACTGATAGGTCTCTGCCTATGAGTACGTTCTCATGAATATATTTTTGTCTGTGTGTACAATGGACCATTTATTACCTATGGGCAAATGCCTAAGGTCTGCAAGAAAACAATCCCAGCATGCACTAGTTGGGTCTTAATTACTAACCAGACTAGGGTATGCAAATAGTATATCTACTGTGCAGATGAGTGCACAGAACCAGTCTGCAAATCCTGGATATGACTGATCTGCAATGTTCAGTGCTGATATTAGCTTAACCCTTTGTAGGTGTATAGGAAGAGACCTGTCCATCTAGTTTGGCGAGTGGAAAAAGATGGCAAGGACGTGCCTCTAGGACCAGTCACCTTGTCTCTATCGCATTTTCAACTTTTCTCGAACATAAAAACTTAATTCCAGCTCACCCATTTGCTCTATGCTCATCCACCTGGGGCTCAGACACCAGCCTCGCCTTGGCCTCACGTCAAGAATAAGACCGGCGTCACACTAGCGAGTTTGATGCGAGTTAGTCGCACGACTTACTCGCATCAACACCCGGCACGGCCGCCCTCTCTCGGACCAGAGTGCGCGGCTGCATGTATTTCTATGCCGCCGCGCACTCTGGTCTGAGAGCGGGTGGCCGTGCCGGGTGTTGATGCGAGTAAGTCGTGCGACTAACTCGCATCAAACTCGCTAGTGTGACGCCGGCCTTATAGAAAAAATTGGAGTCTGGCTTAGCAGGACTGGATTTTCCTTTTTCTTTTTCAAAAGAAATTATAGTGCATACAAAAGAAAATTTTCATGGTCGACATGACCCAATCGATGCGTTTCGACCGCACTAAGCAGTCTTACTCATGAGCACTCATGAGTAAGACTGCTTCGTGCAGTTGAAGCGCGTCAACTTGGTCATGTCAACCATGAAAATTTTCATTTCTATGCACTATAATTCCTTTGAAAAATAAAAAGAAAAGGAAAATCCAGTCCTGTTGAGCCAGACTCCAACTTTTTCTATTTTTCTCGAACATGCCACGGCGCTTCAGAGAAAAACATATATGGCTAGAATGCAGAAGATGGTCTCAGATTTTGACTCTGATTTTTGGAACATGAATCAGCTGACAAGTTCCCTTTTATAAAAAAAAAAAACAAAAAATGCCAATTTTGTCTAAGCAAATGTTATAGATTTTATTGGTGGGGCTCAAATAAATTAATATTTTTAATTTATATATACCTATCAAAATAAAATAGAACAAATGTATTTATTTGGCACATAATAAAACTGAAGTATAGCAGAATAATTTTCTTGCATTATACAGTAAATATTCTGACAGCCCTTCTTTGGGTTCACATGCCTATTCCAGAATGAAAGCAGCCAGTACTCGCTGTGCGTATCCTTGGGTAGAGAGATATCTCTTCAAAGGTAGATTGTCAATGCCGAGTTGGCAAACTAAAAGCTTAATTTAATACTGGGCACATTAATACTGGGCACAACATATATCTTGGATAAAAGTATTTAAGTATTTGTGCTGCATATTCTATGCCGGTAGACTTTATGACTGTGTGTACATGGCACAGTCTATTAATGAGTATCATGCATCAATTATAACATTGAGTGTTAATATTCGGTAAAATGCCTTTAGTACAGGAATAATGGGGCCTGACTATGAAGTATCCAAAAGTTACTTACGGTAACTATCAAGTTGTTTTTCAAAGGTTGGTCTGACTTAAAGCTCACAGACAAAGATAGAAGGACTTAAAAATCCTAAAAATTTTTTTAGCAAAAACACAACATGAAAATAGCCTCACCAGATATTGAAAGATGAACAGTGCACTAGCAGGATGCAGCCGGCTCCCACAGATAAAGGCTGGCGCAGCACAGGTGCCCTCCACTGATGAGGACAGCCACCCTATCACAAAAAAGTGATGATAAAGATATAGGCTGCCTGTGGAAAAACACACAAATAAGGCTTGCTTAGGAGGACAAAAAAGTGCAATGCATAGTGTCTGGATAGCAGCCTATTTATAACGCCCATAATAGAAGGCGGGCTGTTCAGCACTATATATGCATCACACAAAAAAACCAGACCATCAAAAAGGAGCCTACCTGCACCCTGCAAAAGATGATAAAAAGTGCAAAAAAATGCATCTGATAAATGCATCAATGAGGTATTGGTTACTATTTTGGCCAAAGCAGATAAGCTCGCAAACCAACGGCAAGGTTCCCCATTATATTGCGAGTAACTAACTTACATCAATTCAAAGCTCACAGACAAAGATAGAAGGACTTAAAAATCCTAAAAATTTTTTTAGCAAAAACACAACATGAAAATAGCCTCACCAGATATTGAAAGATGAACAGTGCACTAGCAGGATGCAGCCGGCTCCCACAGATAAAGGCTGGCGCAGCACAGGTGCCCTCCACTGATGAGGACAGCCACCCTATCACAAAAAAGTGATGATAAAGATATAGGCTGCCTGTGGAAAAACACACAAATAAGGCTTGCTTAGGAGGACAAAAAAGTGCAATGCATAGTGTCTGGATAGCAGCCTATTTATAACGCCCATAATAGAAGGCGGGCTGTTCAGCACTATATATGCATCACACAAAAAAACCAGACCATCAAAAAGGAGCCTACCTGCACCCTGCAAAAGATGATAAAAAGTGCAAAAAAATGCATCTGATAAATGCATCAATGAGGTATTGGTTACTATTTTGGCCAAAGCAGATAAGCTCGCAAACCAACGGCAAGGTTCCCCATTATATTGCGAGTAACTAACTTACATCAATTCAAAGCTCACAGACAAAGATAGAAGGACTTAAAAATCCTAAAAATTTTTTTAGCAAAAACACAACATGAAAATAGCCTCACCAGATATTGAAAGATGAACAGTGCACTAGCAGGATGCAGCCGGCTCCCACAGATAAAGGCTGGCGCAGCACAGGTGCCCTCCACTGATGAGGACAGCCACCCTATCACAAAAAAGTGATGATAAAGATATAGGCTGCCTGTGGAAAACACACAAAAAAAGGCTTGCTTAGGAGGACAAAAAAGTGCAATGCATAGTGTCTGGATAGCAGCCTATTTATAACGCCCATAATAGAAGGCGGGCTGTTCAGCACTATATATGCATCACACAAAAAAACCAGACCATCAAAAAGGAGCCTACCTGCACCCTGCAAAAGATGATAAAAAGTGCAAAAAAATGCATCTGATAAATGCATCAATGAGGTATTGGTTACTATTTTGGCCAAAGCAGATAAGCTCGCAAACCAACGGCAAGGTTCATTTATCAGATGCATTTTTTTGCACTTTTTATCATCTTTTGCAGGGTGCAGGTAGGCTCCTTTTTGATGGTCTGGTTTTTTTGTGTGATGCATATATAGTGCTGAACAGCCCGCCTTCTATTATGGGCGTTATAAATAGGCTGCTATCCAGACACTATGCATTGCACTTTTTTGTCCTCCTAAGCAAGCCTTATTTGTGTGTTTTTCCACAGGCAGCCTATATCTTTATCATCACTTTTTTGTGATAGGGTGGCTGTCCTCATCAGTGGAGGGCACCTGTGCTGCGCCAGCCTTTATCTGTGGGAGCCGGCTGCATCCTGCTAGTGCACTGTTCATCTTTCAATATCTGGTGAGGCTATTTTCATGTTGTGTTTTTGCTAAAAAATTTTTTAGGATTTTTAAGTCCTTCTATCTTTGTCTGTGAGCTTTAAATTGATGTAAGTTAGTTACTCGCAATATAATGGGGAACCTTGCCGTTGGTTTGCGAGCTTATCTGCTTTGGCCAAAATAGTAACCAATACCTCATTGATGCATTTATCAGATGCATTTTTTTGCACTTTTTATCATCTTTTGCAGGGTGCAGGTAGGCTCCTTTTTGATGGTCTGGTTTTTTTGTGTGGATGCATATATAGTGCTGAACAGCCCGCCTTCTATTATGGGCGTTATAAATAGGCTGCTATCCAGACACTATGCATTGCACTTTTTTGTCCTCCTAAGCAAGCCTTATTTGTGTGTTTTTCCACAGGCAGCCTATATCTTTATCATCACTTTTTTGTGATAGGGTGGCTGTCCTCATCAGTGGAGGGCACCTGTGCTGCGCCAGCCTTTATCTGTGGGAGCCGGCTGCATCCTGCTAGTGCACTGTTCATCTTTCAATATCTGGTGAGGCTATTTTCATGTTGTGTTGTTGGTCTGACTTAAGCGTAAAGGGTGCATTTTTGCATCTACATTCTGGCCACAAGTCCTTGCCCTCAATTCGGGTCTAATATGGTTTGGCTGGGAGTTGTGGACTTAAAACTAGATTTATGCAGAGACTCATAACTTGTTCTCTCTGCTCGTTCGATTGCTTCTTGTTGCAGTTCCAGATTATGTGCACCAGACTACAGAACTCATAGACTATTAGAGGACATATTAAAGGAATTGCACTGCATATAGTTACCATTTTTTTAATGCAACAACCATTAATTGTTCTCATAAGTGTTGCTGCAGGGAAGGCATATTTGGCATCTCCACAACATTGTTTTCATTATAGGCAGCTTTGTATTTGTAGAATACATAGAATATGTTCATTCATAGCAAAGTATGTATATTGTTCATACAAACGTGATACAGCCGGATCCCATCAAGTTCTATTGCCGGGCTGTTACCCTATAATATGCAAAAGTTACTAATTTACTCATCTGCTCTCTTTTTTCAGGCAAACTGGGACAATGTCCCGTCGTTCAAACACCGTCCAAGACATGCTTCAGCATATTTCTGAATGCTTAGTCCGCGCAGAACTGATAGCAGCCCCGGTACGTACTCCATCTTAATTACATGAGAAGCCTAAAGTAAATGAAATATATAATTAGCATCATATTTGCTAATGTAGGCGACCGGACGCCTAGAGAAATTCTATGTTTATATAGCGTCATAAATGTATAAAACCTCATTAAAGTCTATGAACAGGGATAACGTGTGAATCCCATGTGAATCTCTCAGCAGATTTTTGCTACCTCCTCTGAGAGCAGCATAATGTAGGCAAAGAGATCCTGATTAGTTTACTGGGTGCAGCAATTCTGACACAGTCAGAGCTTTTAAATGTAGCATGCAGCAGAACCCTGCCCACAGCAGGATCTCTATGTACATACTCTATAGACAGTGAGCTGCTTATCACAGTAGGGGGCGTAGTCTGACTAGGTCACACGGGCACTGCTGTAGTCTGAGCAGTGATGAGGTCCTGGTGATAAAGCCTTCATTGTAAGTAAACTACAACTCACAACTTAACAAGTAATACATCGCTGAAATATCTGTTATAACCCCTACCTCACGCTGTCTTCAAGTTACATAGCAAAAACCTGCTGACAGATTCACTTTAAAAGGCACATGTCATGTTGAAAATGGTATCTGATCGGCAGGCAGGATGTTATAGAGCAGGAAGAGCTGATCAGATGGTTATAAATATTTGTGAAAAGAGTTACAGTATATCTTGCATTTTATGCACTGAAATCCCTGGTGTTTCTTTACTTATGAGTCCAGTGGGCGGTCCTATTCAGTAATTGACAGTCCTTCCTCTATCCCTGTGCATGCAAAGATGGCTGTCAATCACTATGGAGGACCACTCTCTGGACTCCTGTAAACAGCGTCAGAGGTGCCAAGGACCCACCAGTAACAATGACTCTCAGGACCCACTGTTCAGGGACATGAAAATACCAAATTACCCTTGTTCATAAATGTATCCTTCTATATAATAATAAACTGTGTAGTTTGCTAAATGAATGAAACGATAAGACACTGCCCTAGTCTGCACATAGTGGCCCACTGGGGGAGTCACCTGTTCCCCTGAGGACCAGTCCGAGCCTGCATATACATATACACACCAAGGATTTCAATAACTAAAATACAAATTATATTGAATCTTTTCCAATATTCTGCTCATCTTCTCTATACCAAGCTGCACACAGGTCAGACTGCACGTCCAATGTCACAGGTTCCCTGTAAGCTTCTCTTTGGAGCCACAGCCATATCTACCTGGCACCCGAATGAGCAACTGGAATTGCCATTTGGCAGCAGAATAGTTGACAATGGTACTGAATTATTATAATGCAATTCCCACATATATTATTTCACGTAGCTCCAGGTGCACTTATAGTGAAATCTCTCCAATGTCTCTAAAAGCAAGTCTTAGGCTAGGGTCATCCGAGAAAATCGGTACAATTATGCTAATCACACTCTGATCAGAGTGTGATCCCATTTTCTCAGAGGTGGAGGAAAAAAAGTTTCTCCACCTTCTCTAAATTGTCCGTACATGAAAATCAGATCGCACTTAGATGTCATCTGAATGCGGTCCAACTTTTTCCGTGGACCCATAGTTTAATGGGCGAGTTCCATCCAATTCTCTCGAGGCAAATTGTACATGCTGAATTTTTATTTTCCTTAGACCGGCTTGCTTCAAGGAAAAAATCGCATGGCCTCATAGAATAACATGAGCACGAGTTCCAGCACCAATATTTATAGTTTGAGTACGGTAGTCCTCTAAAGAGATTTCACTGTATAAATTGAAAGAATAGAAAAGATGGTAATACAGCCCATACCTGCCTATTACAGAGGCTGAGAATAATGATTTACCCTCTGAAAGCAGCTTAATGTCCATAAAGACCTGTAGCTGTAGAGCGAATTCCTGCCACTAAACATAGTTATATAATTTATGATTTGGTTGGGTAATAAATTGCATAATATTGGATTTCCAAGCTTCCAAATAGTAGCATGTTATCTTCTCACTTGCTTTATTTAGCTAATTTAATTACACGTATACAGTACCTTGATTGATTTACTACATATCATAGCCCCCCAAAATACAATCTATTATACCAATGTCTGAGGAAGGAGTGTGGCTCCGAAACGTACGTTGGGGTGGGTCAGCTGTCCGTCTCTCACCTCACCCTTGTAGGTATGTGTATGCATTGCCATGTCTGGGATATTTACTCGTTTGCTATCTAGCTTGTGATTTAAGAATGCTGCTGTTTCAGACATGCCATTTCCTATATAGTAATATATTTGGGTGGGTGGATGGACTCTGATCCCCTTTTCACGTTTTGATGCTGACACCACTGTGTCTGTCAGTTCCCCTGCGTGCTATGCACCAGTGCTATTTTTATGTTATGTTATATATCTAATAAAATTGAATTGTTGGAATATTGGACTGTTTTTCTCTAGTCTGTTGTATACCAATGTCTTTGTATAGGCAAAGTGATCATACTATTCTGCCAGCTCTAAATCGGCACATATTTCATACTTTTTGTCTTATATTATTTATTACAGCCCTCATTAATGTATTCAGTGCCCTACATGTAAATATATATGCAGCTTGTATATAGTGGTGCTGTTTTCTCATTTTGCAACATGACCTTTCTAATAGTATTTAGTTTTAGTCTAAGGCTCCACTTTTTAGCATTTTCAGACTCGGTTCAAAAGCGGGCAAATAGATTATTACAGTTGGACATGTTTATTTTAGGAAAAAGATTCCTCAGAGAAGATATCATTTATATCTATAAATACATGTGTAGCCAACACAAAGGACTGGTACATGACATTCCTTTTAAGGACCATATTAAGGACCAGGGGGCACTCATTACGGTTGCAAGAAAGGCGATTCCTGCTGCTAAATAGGAAAGGGTTCTTTACAGTTAGAGCAGTCAGACTGTGGAATGCCCGACCACAAGAGATAGTAATGGCCGACACTATATCAGCTTTTAAAAAAGGGCTGGACGATATTCTTGATACATATAACATTGCAGGTTATAGATAATTTGGTGACAAAATGTACAATTGGTGGAGAAAGGTGGAACTTGATGGACTTGAGTCTTTTTTTCAACCTATGTAACTGTGTAACACAGTGACTTATAGACGCCGGCACCCCAGAGTTTTGCCGGAGGAAGACTCCTCAGGAAAATGCTTCAGCTTGCCATGTATTTCCTGAATGGTCTTTTAAAAATGTTGAACCGTTTGGCATTTACAGACTGTTTTTTTCACTGCACATTCAACTTTGATGTTCTCTACAGTAAAAAAATCACCTGAGAGGAGCTAAAAAACCCCAAAATATTTAGAAATTCTGCCATAGGACCATCAGAACGAACTCCCTGACAGAACTGACGGATTCTCAGTTAACTTATTAGGTAGACAACAGTAGACGGTACAACACAAGATATAAAATTCAAGCAAAATAGTTAATGGAACCCAATTAAATAGTTTGTAGTCAATAATATGTGCATTTAAAGGGGATATCTGGGACTAAAAGAGGTAACTACCTGTCTGTTGCACCTGGTGAGAGTAATTGACCGCTCCTGTCAACAGAGCAGCAGTTTCTCTTCCTGTTGACAGGGCGGGACTACTGGTGCCATCCTGATTGACAGACTGCTTCCCCCAATTAGGCAGCAGAGAGTCGGCTGTCAATCAGCATGACACCAGTAGTCCCGCCCTGTCAACAGGAAAAGAAACTGTGATTCTGTTGATGTGACTTCAGCGGCAATCTGTGACCACCCTGTGTCGGCAGAGAAAGGCGCTGGGCACAACAGCCGGTAGGAACCAACTACCTGCCCGTTAGTGCTTAGGCAATTTTTTTTTTAAAGTCCTGAATATACCCTTTAAGTCTGAAGAGAAAATTGTAACCAAAGGTGGGAAAACATTAAATATGGCAACGCACAACTTTTGAATGATTGATTTATCAAAATATTTAGAACTGAGAGTCCTCAGTGGTTGATACCCTTTAATGGCTAAATGAAATGATGGTAACAAATTGCAAGCTTTCGAGACTTTTCAGGCATAGACTGATGAAGAGACCTGAGTAGTCTCGAAAGCTTGCAATTTGTTACCATCTTTTCAGTTAGCCATTAAAAGGGATCAACCACTGAGGACTCTCAAGTCTAAATATTTTTCTATCTACTGGCTAACACGGTACGAAGATATACATCTTTACTGTATGATTTATCACTCTTTCTAAAGTAAAAATAACTGAATCCATGGAGTATGATTTATTCTTTACTCTGTGGCCAGTCTAATGTGCTGATTACTGCAGGACAGGTCAGCTATCTAATGTGCATGGTGGTGTTCCCACTCTGTCACTTTGGCCGATGGACATGTTTGAATTCAAAATGGCCAATAACTTTTTTCTCAAGGGACATAAGACAGAGGGCAGCTGCTTTTTCCCCTTCACCCATTAAGAACACTTACACATATAGAGGAAAGTTGAGACTATTAGTAATATATCAGTCTTGCTGATACCAACTTACACAATATTACATTCTTCTGTGATTTGCAGAGCTGACCACAATTATCATACTAGTAGAGAAGGTTACTGACACACTGTGACACTGACAAGGCCTGAGGGATAGTGTGTTTTTTTATTTTTTTTCCTGAGGAATTTTGTTAATGAAAGTTGGTTTAGTTATGTGTGTAAAGGCTTAGGGCTGGGGAGAAGAATAAGAAAATGCTTACGAGCTCAAAATTTAGAATAGGCAGGGGAATAGCTAGCAAAGGAAGGGGGTGTTTTAGATGCTTTTGTTTTGGGTTAGGGTATGTGGACATAATTTGTTTTTCAGGAGGGTGAACCCACCAAATTTTTCAAGAGGAATACCTTTTGAGAAATGCAAGAATTTTTTTCCCCAGATAAGTCTTGTTTTATTTTTTATTTTTTGGTCGTTTCTTGAGTGTTTTTTTGCTGTTTTTGACTGCCTTTTTTGTGGCTATTTTTTTTTTTTTTTACTTCATCTAACAATTAAGAAACCACTAGCAGCTTTTCAAGTAAAAATACAAGTAAAGCGCTCTTCAAGACAGCCTTCTGGGCCTCTCTTGAGCCTTCCATGTGACTTGTATTGCAAAGTATAGAGCATCTTTAGTGTGAAAAACACTTGAAGAATGGTCAGGTCACTTCTTTTAACCACTTGGCGTCTTTGGAAACCTGAAGCCATTAAAAGATGCTCCAAAGACTGAACATATAAACAGAAAGTAGTTTTGAATGTTTAGTTAGCACTTTTTCAAGGAGGTTTTCAGAGTGGAATCCTCTTGAAAAATACATTGTGTGCATATAACCTTATACTGTGCTTTGTGAGTATTTAGGTTCATAGTTAGGGTAAGAAACTGAAACTTGGCCTTAGATTTTCACAACACTAACCTGTATCAATTTAGTAATGGCATATCCAATAATCTAGCCATTTTATTTTCCAGGAACTAAAGTATGGAGATGGAAGTCAGCTTGTACGCAATAGAGAACTAGAAGATTGTCTTGGGGGAGCCCAGGAGGAAATGGAGTTGGTTGAAGGCTTGATCAAGGAGATGAGAATGATGGGACAACCATGTGATTCCTACTACAGGAAGTATGGCAATTCAACGACCAGCAGCCTTGACTTTGTCTGACAAATAGGAAATATAAGCTGAAAATGTGGTTTGTCGTATTTTGTAGATTGCTTCAGCTGGCTGACCAAATGCGTGCCCTTGATAAAGCCATTCATGGCCCACGTTTACGCAAGGGATCTAAAGGAGGTGGATATTCTTCTCAGAGTGGCTCAGGATGGGATGATCACACTAAACGGATCACTACAGAAGCATTAAATCAAATTCGACAGCAGAAGGTAAGTGGTAAATTGTTAGATTGGACACATAGGCGAAAAATGGCACAGTCATATTCAATATAAATGGAAATGTCATCTTTGGCATTCAAAACCTCATGCAGAGAATTGTTCTCAACAACGTGTCCTTAAAGCCTTGTGCAGAGGGAAACGCTTCACTAAGTTCTACATATCTTAAGTGCCTCTTAACAGCTGTCTAGTATATCTGCGGTAGTCTTGCTTGACTGACCATAATTATTAACCGTGATGTTCTTGGGCAATATGCCAGTACATGTGATTTGGATGACCTGGCTATTTTGTCTCAGCATGACTGTAAAAGCTTGAAGCCTTATGTGGCTGTGTATGTAAAATGGCTGCTACTCTTGGAAATCTGCCATAATGCCTTGGGCAAAGGTGTGCCACTGTGCAGAGTGTTCCCTCACCGTGGTGTGTATAGCTCTAAATTATACTTTAGGTTGGTGTATTTACACCCAACCCTTTTAGAGAAACCAGAGCTATATGTACAAAAAAGGAAAGGAAGAAATCTATTTTCTGCAGAAAGCATTAATTTTTATATTTTAGATTCATTAATAAATCTTTATCTAATAGTTGAATTTATATAGTATTTATGTGTGTATGTGTGTGTATCAGCCACGTCCACTCCATATAGCCCCGCCCAATCACTAAGCATCTTTCATTTAACCAGAGCTGTTTAAAAGAAGCTGAGCTGTGATTGGTTGCTATGAGCAGCAGTTCCCCACTCCACAGCACCTCAGCAGACACTGACCGGGTGGGAGAAATCTGCCATCCCCAGGAACATAAGCTCCCAGCCACTGTCTACCCCCCAGAAAGGGGCAGAGAGCACATGACAGAAATGAATCACCCCCTCCTCTATTAATGCCACGCTCTATTGTTACCGGCGTAGAAAATCGCATCATCAGCGGCTGCACACAGAGCCACACACAGATCCACACACATACAGAGCCGCGCACACTGAGCCACACTGCCAGGTTACATAACAGGACATCTCCAGGAACTCCCTGCTCAGCACCACCCAGCTCAGGACTATGGGATGGAGGATGTGTGATGGGTATATGGGCATGGGTATATGGGCACAGGACTATGGGATGGAGGATATATATGATGGGTATATGGGCACGGGACTACGGGATGGAGGATGTGTGATGGGTATATGGGCATGGGTATATGGGCACAGGACTATGGGATGGAGGAAATGTATGATGGTATATGGGCACTGGACTACGGGATGGAGGATGTGTGATGGGTATATGTGTAATGGACTATGGGATGGAGGATATGTATGATGGGTATTTGGGCATGGGACTATGGGATGGAGGAAATGTATGATGGTATATGGGCACTGGACTACGGGATGGAGGATGTGTGATGGGTATATGGGTAATGGACTATGGTATGGAGGATATGTATGATGGGTATTTGGGCACTGGACTGTGGGATGGAGGATGTGTGATGGGTATATGGGCAATGGACTATGGGATGGAGGATGTATGATGGGTATATGGGCACTGGACTAAGGGACGGAGGATGTGTGATAGGTATATGGGCACGGGACTATGGAATGGAGGATGTGTGATGGGTATATGCTCACTGGACTATGGGATGGATGTGTGATGGGTATATGGGCACTGGACTATGGGATGGAGGATATATATGATGGGTATATGGGCACGGGACTGTGGGATGAAAGATATGTATGATGGGTATATGGGAATGGAACTATGGGATAGAGGATATGTATGATGGGTATATGGGCACGGGACTATGGGATGGAGGATGTGTATGATGGGTATATGGGCATGGGACTATGGGATGGAGGATGTGTGATGGTATATGGGCACTGGACTATGGGATGGAGGATGTGTGATGGGTATATGGGCATGGGACTATGGGATGGAGGAAATGTATGATGGTATATGGGCACGGGACTATGGAATTGAGGATGTGTGATGGGTATATGGGCACTGGACTATGGGATGGAGGATATGTATGATGGGTATATGGGCACTGGACTATGGGATGGAGGATGTTTGATTGGTATATGGGCAATGGACTATGGATGGAGGATATGTATGATAAATATCTCAAGGGCTGTCACTTTGTAGAAGGATCATCTTTATTCTCATTTGCACAAGGAAAGACTAGAAGCAATGGGATGAAACTCAATGGTAGGAGACACAGATTAGATATTAGAAAAAACTTTTTGACAGTGAGGGTGATCAATGAGTGAAACAGTCTGCCACGAGAGGTGGTGAGTTCTCCTTCAATGGAAGTCTTCAAACAGAGGCTGGACAGACATCTGTCTGGGATGATTTAGAGAATCCTGCTTTGAGCAGGGGGTTGGACCAGATGACCCAGGAGGTCCCTTCCAACTCTACCATTCTATGATTCTATGATGGGTATATGGGCACGGGGCTATGGGATGAAGGATGTGTGATGGGTTTATGGGCACTGGACTATGGGATAGAGGATGTGTGATGGGTATATGGGCACGGGACTATGGGATGGAGGATGTGTGATGGGTATAGGGGCAGTGGATTATGGGATTGAGGATAATCATTATAATTTGTTATAACTAACTACAGTTAGTTACTATGCCCGGGCAATGCCGAACTCTTCAGCTAGTTTTATATAAATTTCTGAAAAAAAAAAAAACATCCGTGAACTGTATATGTTTAACATTGCAAAGTATAGGAGAAACTTTGTATTTAATTTTTTCTTTACCTATATCTGAAAAACACTGATGGTATATGCGGACACATGGATGGAAACCACTGATGGCATCAGTACCATTTTTCATGTACATTTTTAAATATGGATGTGTTAAAGACGCCTTATGCAAATTTGGTGTTTTTTATGTTCTATGATGGTTGCTATTATGTCAATTTTGATACTGTTAGGGGAAGTTCACACAACTGTATCCTCAATCTGAGCATTGTCCATGGAAGAAAAAACCGACAGCATTCGTACCATTGTTCTTCAATAGGGCTTTTTTTTACAGGACGGAATATCTGCATAAAAATAAAATTGGCACACGCACTAGTGTCTTCCATATTTTGGATGAGACTCACAAATTCAACAACAACAACAAAAATCGTATCCAATACAGATCATCCATATAGAATCCAATTTTTTTCACATACATTGCTTAGTATAGGAAATTGAATTTAGTTTTGTAAATTTTAATACCTGCTGATGTATAAAAACAGAAGATAATACAGAATGAAAAATCATCCATTTTTTTAGGATGAACATTGGATGAATTTTTTATACACTCGTGTTATCATTGTGACTGAGGATAGACAAGCATGCAGCAACCTATGGTCTTTGCTAATTTTCTTCAATCTGTTCATCTCCTTTAGCGCCAAATAGAAATTGTTGATTGGGGATTTGATGCCGCTTCAGTAGAACAGCAGATCGGTAACCACAGAAAATTCCACAATGCCATTGCTGACTACCGATGGGAGCTGGACAAAATTAAAGCAGATCTGGTAATTCATTTTTTACATTATTACAGATAATTAAATCTGCTACTAGTTAACTTGCGCCATATTTCTTGGTTTGGTCTCCTATGCAAGGTATATACTGTACTTACACACAAGTGGCAAATGGGCACACAAGTTTGTGCTTATACTGAGGTTGTTTTCTTCTTAGATTTCTTCACAATAGCCCCAATTCATCACTTTTTTTTGCCAGAATTCTTGCGTAAAACAATTCTACAGTTTCGGACAGCTCTGCCAAAATGTGACGCCACAGCTTGTCTAATTCATTTAGAGCTGTGGTGTGCCTTACACCAGAAATCTTACTCCAGTCTCTGACTGGAGTAAGGTGCAAAGGAGGCCCATGCCACTTTTCATGCAACTCTAAAGGAGGCGTCTTTAATTTCAGCATGCCTCCTCATCAAGACCGGTATAAACAATGTCAGTCTAATGAACTGGGGCATTTGTCTTTACTTCGGACCCTGATTAACCTTCTCTACACTTCCTCCTAAATGCCACCGGTTCTTTTAAGTATTGAAGTTTATTTGTTTATATCCAAATCAACAGAATATTTAGCATACTAATAGTTTAATTTATAATGGTGCTAATATAATATTTTTTAATTGTCTAGCGTGAGAAAGGAGCAATTTATCAGCTAGAGGAAGAATACGATGCATTACTGGTAAGTAACTTATGACCACAAGAGCCTCTATTATTACTTAGGCCGGGGCAGACGTAAACATTCTGTTACACGATACTTGAAATCTTCTGAATACCACAAAAATCACTCTTCATATAAATGGATGAGACTGCCTATGATGACCCACTAAATACATACATTTGCAAGCAATCTTCTTTTTCTAAATACTCCATGTTGGGATTTGTAGTGATGTAAACAGAGGTGAAGGTCTTGACTAGTTGAGAACCCAACTTAAAGCTCCATATGTTCATCATGGTTATACATTTATTAGTCCTCATCCTAATATTCATCTGTTTTACAAATTTAGAAATTCTCTTTTGAAAGAATGGATCAGCTGCGACAACTGCAGAACATCATTCAAGCCACATCCAGAGAAATCATGTGGATCAATGACCGAGAAGAAGAAGAACTGCTCTATGATTGGAGTGACAAGAACACTGACATCCCAAGAAAGCAGGAATCCTTCTCTGTAAGCCTCCAGTGCTTGACAATTTTTTCCATTCATTATAGGCATCAAGAATAATAAATTCTTCTAGAGGCTAAAAACACCAGAATCCACACAAAAACCTGACAGATTCCACAATAAACAGATTTAAATGAATCAAGAGTCATTAGGATTTCAACGGATCCGCCGTTCCTTCGGTGGTTGCATCTTAAAAAAATACCACTGCTTCATTACTTAGTAGCCTGAATTTTTGTAGAGGTTCCTAGTGAATGTGCATGCAAAAATCAGGAGCGTTTATAAAGACAGTCCAGAATAATATTGATGATAATATTAGATTGCGTAAAGGGATATTCCAGTCTCTACAAAATGAACACCTCTGGACTGGACACATGATAATTCTTAGGATAGGTCTCTGTGTAATAAGTTCCCATTCAATGATAGATGAATTTAGCGGTCAGCTATCTTTCTCAGTGCTATAGCAGCAAGCCACATGCTCGACAGGCAACTCCATCTGGCCACATTCTCGCCAAAAGAGAACTGTGGTCATAAATGGCAGTTCACATGCCTCACCACCCTTCAGCACATTCCATATGGGACTACTGGAGTACTATTTGATGATTTGTAGGGGCATAGAAGTCAGACCCCCACCAATCTAGCAGTTGCCATCTATCCTATGGGTAGCCTGTGGTGACTTGGCTTTTCTTAACCGAAAAAAAACACACTTTAAAGGGGTTGTCCACTACGCGGACAACCCCTTCTCAATTATTATATTCCCCCATGTGAAATAAAAACAGCCTGCAGTCACCACAGGTGTCGGCACCATTCCAGAGATGTTGGTTCTGGGTGTCCCATAACGTTATGTCACACTAGGCCTGCCACCAATCAGTGGCAAGTAATGAGCCACTTCACACTTCTTTCCATCAGAGGAAACCAACACCCAGAAGAAGTGAGAGCTGCTACAGCTTTTTGACTTCCTCTGAATATCAAGAACACCAATTTAGAAACCATGCAAGCCAATAAAATCAAGAAAATCTGTATAACTAGTTTATTAACACACACAATAAATACAGAAATAAACAGGCAAAAGAATGGAACACCACGGGTAATGAACAAATGGAGGATATCACCATAGAAAAGATTAAACCATAGTGGACACCTTGCTAAATCGATGATAAATGAAGTCGCAAGGTAATATTTATTGCAAATAATATTCTGTATTAAACTAACAAGTAAAGGTAGGAAGTCAGTATGTGAGGGAGTAAGGCAAGTATAGTAGTTAGAATAAGACTCCCACAAACCCACAAAAGTCAGAATTGAGCTATATAGCCATAAATACCACTATATATTTACATGGCTCCAGAAGTACAATAACAAGATAGAGAGTGAAGTTCCACAGCACCTGGCACACGTTTCGCAACAACTGCTTTGTCCAGGGAAACGCGTGTTGGGTGCGGTGGGACTTCACCTTTTAACTTGTTGCTGTACTTCTGGAGCCATGTGGGTATATAGGGTTATTTTTGGCCATATAGCTCAATTCTGACTTTTGTGACTTCATTGGAGGCTTATTCTAACTACTTTATCTACTTGCCTTACTCCCTTATATACTCCTATCTTTTCCCATTAATATATTAAAGACAATTATTATTTGCAATACATATACCGTTGTGGTTTCATTTATTATCAATTTATCAAGGTATCCATTTTGCTATGGTGATATCCCCCGTTTGTTCATTATCTGTGGTGTTCCATTCTTTTGTCTATTTCTTTATTTAATGTGTGTCTTTTATATACTAATAGCAAATATCTTATTGATTTTATTGGCTTGCATTGTTTCTATATTGGTGTTTTTGATAAGTTTTCCATTTGAGCCTTACTATATGGATTGTATACAGTATTTAGGTGTTCCTCTGAATATCAGTTACGGTGGAAGTGAGAGTGAAGTGGTTGCTGATTGGCTGCAGGGCTCATGTAACATAACAATGTCATGCAAGCCTCTGGAGATCCAGCATTTATATCGTGGTAAGGTGCCAACACTGGAGGCGACTACAGGGTGTTTTTTTTTTTTTGTTTAAATGTGCGTATATAATAATTTAGAAGGGGTTGTCTTAGTAGTAGACAACCCCTTTAAAGGACAACAAACAGTTGGTCTGACTTCAGGGAACATTCAGGCTTCTCTATACCCTCTATATCGTTGGGCAATCTAGCTAAAATTATCTGGCTTGACCAATATTAATCTAGATTTAGTCACATGGCAGAATTTTAAATGCAGCGCTGAGTTTGACTAGTGAAAATATTTGAAAAACTGCCATTAATCAACTTCAACTTTTCCCTTATTGTTTAGAAACTTATGAGTCAATTGGAGGTTAAGGAAAAAGAATTGAACAAGCTGAAACAAGAAAGTGACCAACTGATTTTGAGTCAACATCCAGCATCAGACAAGATTGAGGTAAAGCTATGATGGAGATGAAAGGCAAAGATCAGGGCTTCTTAACCAGAGAACTTCTAAAATGAGTTCATTAGTTGTGATGAGAAATACATAACTTGGATGAAGTAATGGCACCTTTATGCTGTCATTGAAGGCAAAGTCTTGTCTCCATTGTAATTATTTAGAATTGGTTTTCAAATTAGAAGAATGTTGACCTTTTCCAGCTGACTTCTGCAGGACCGGTCAATTGTGTATGTTGGTGTCCCATCAGCAGATGTCAATGGAAAGAAGGTTAAGGCATGATAACATTTCAATGCAAAATCCTTTTGCTATTATAGGAAATAAGTCGCTTTCATAAAAGCTTGTTCACCACGTGCACCCATTTTCCCATTGTTGCGGATTAAGTACATATTTAGATGTTTATGGTGATATACAAGAATAGTAAAGCCAAGTTTGTCAGGCGTGAAGGTGTTTTATCAGGTTTTACATAGGACTGCAGGCAAAAAGCTTTCATTACTGCTCCTGACAATTTGTGGATAACTAGATTTTGTCCACTATATTACCTTGCCCAGGCCCAATAGTTTACGCTGCCTCTTCTTAAATAGCACATATCGTTAAAGATGCAGCCTCACAAAATTAAATGACAGTCCTATTATTGGTTTGAATTCCACTAGGTTACCATGGCCATCGTGGTCATAAGTGGCATAGGTTACCTATAGGATACAATAATAAAATAATCATATCACAAGGTAAATATTTATGCAGTGAGAAGAAAAATGTATACCGATGCATACCAGTCTAGAGGATGTCAAAGGGATACTCTTGGCATATGCTGGGCGAATGGTGGCTCTATTTGGTTTATCTGCTGGAGCCTGCCTGTAATGTACACTGCTCAAAAAAATAAAGGGAACACTCAAATAACACATCCTAGATCTGAAAGAATGAAATATTCTCATTGAATACTTTGTTCTGTTCAAAGTTGAATGTGCTGACAACAAAATCACACAAAAATCATCAATGGAAATCAAATTTATTAACCAATGGAGGGCTTGGATTTGGAGTCACACACAAAATTAAAGTGGAATGTAATGTCCTTAAAACAAGTCAAAATGATGCTCAGTAGTGTGTGTGGCCTCCACGTGCCTGTATGATCTCCCTGTGCCTCTATGACCTCTCTACAAAGCCTGGGAATGCTCCTGATGAGGCGGCGGATGGTCTCCTGAGGGATCTCCTCCCAGACCTGGACTAAAGCATCCGCCTACTCCTGGACAGTCTGTGGTGCAACGTGACATTGGTGGATGGAGTGAGACATGATGTCCCAGATGTGCTCAATTGGATTCAGGTCTGGGGAACGAGCGGGCCAGTCCATAGCTTCATTGCCTTCATCTTGCAGGAACTGCTGACACACTCCAGCCACATGAGGTCTGGCATTGTCCTGCATTAGGAGGAACCCATGGCCAACCGCACCAGCATATGGTCTCACAAGGGGTCTGAGGATCTCATCTCGGTACCTAGTGGCAGTCAGGCTACCTCTGGTGAGCACATGGAGGGCTGTGCGGCCCTCCAAAGAAATGCCACCCCACACTATTACTGACCCACTGCCAAACCGGTCATGCTGAAGGATGTTGCAGGCAGCAGATCGCTCTCCACGGCGTCTCCAGACTCTGTCACGTGCTCAGTGTGAACCTGCTTTCATCTGTGAAGAGCACAGGGCACCAGTGGTGAATTTGCCAATCCTGGTATTCTGTGGCAAATGCCAAGCGTCCTGCACGGTGTTGGACTGTGAGCACAACCCCCATCTGTGGACGTCGGGCACTCAGACCATCCTCATGGAGTCGGTTTCTAACCATTTGTGCAGACACATGCACATCTGTGGCCTGCTGTAGGTCATTTTGCAGGGCTCTGGCAGTGCTCCTCCTGTTCCTCCTTGCACAAAGGTGGAGGTAGCGCTCCTGATGCTGGGTTGTTGCCCTCCTATGGCCCCTTCCAGGTCTCCTGGTGTACTGGCCTGTCTCCTGGTAGCGCCCTCCAGCCTCTAGACACAACGCTGACAGACACAGCAAACCTTCTTGTCACAGCTCGCATTGATGTGCCATCCTGGATGAGCTTCACTACCTGAGCCACTTGTGTGGGTTGTAGAGTTCATCTCATGCTTCCACGAGTGTGAAAGTACAACCAACATTCAAAAGTGACCAAAACATCAGCCATAAAGCATTGGTACTAAGATGTGTTCTATGGTCCCCACCTGCAGAACCACTCCTTTATTTGAGTGTGTCTTGATAATTGCCAATAATTTCCATCTGTTGTCTGTTCCATTTGCACAACAGCATGTGAAATTGATTGTCAATCAGTGTTGCTTCCTAAGTGGACAGTTTGATTTCACAGAAGTTTGATTCACTTGGAGTTATATTCTGTTGTTTAAGTGTTCCCTTTATTTTTTGAGCAGTGTATTTGAAAGTGAAAGAGTCAACAAAACCTTAAGTACAAATCCCAATAATAATATAAAGTGACATAAAAACATAGTCACATACAAAGTGGATAACTAAACTTAGTAACCACTTCAACACTGTCTAATGAACTCGCAAAATTAAGCTAAAGGATAAATCCCCCTGTGGTAGAGCTGCTCACTCGGCAAGACACAGAGGTAGAAACAGAACCCTGTCTCTTAAATAACGTGCTTCATTTATTAAAGGCAGCATAAACCAAGCTGGGAAAATAAACACGGCCCTCTGGGCAAAACAACAAAGAAAACAAAAATGCTGTACATAGTCCATAGGTTTGCGGGGAGCTGCACGCTCTGCAGCACCACAGGTTCAGTCTTTCCACCTCACGACACAAACCACTGGAAAACCCTCTCTCCAGCCATGCTGAACAAAAACTGCCTCTGGAGCCCAGCTATTTAAGCCCCAGACGATGTGGCTCCTCTACCATGTGACTGATCACATGACTGTGATATCACACAAGTCCTGTCAGCACAAGGCAGTGCAGGCTCTCCAAGTGGAGATAAGGTGGACATCCGCCCATCCACTCTATTCATGTCCACATATGCAACTTAGCTTAATCTTCACAACATGTAATGTGCTGGAGGGAAATATTCTGGATTTCACATTACTGACGTCATTAAGTGTAGTGACACATATCTCCCCTCCAGTACTTTACCAGTGACTTTGTTACACCCCATATATTTTAGATAACTGTTGGCCAATTGTTAGTTCGGCAGGCATTTCGGCCAACTCTCCTATATACGGGAGTGCTCCCCCTGTTGAGCACTCGTGTTCTCTGTGAGAGAATGGATGTCAGATATCTCTGTTGGTGGCATATCTCTTAGAGAACAAAAGGATCGACAGTCTGAAATTGGACATGCTAGATCCTTCTGTCCGCCAACATCTCCGATCAGGGTAAAGTCAAGTGTTACCCATACATATTTGACTTTCAGCAGAACCTGTTGATATCTGCAAATTCAGCCGACATTAGTTTAATGTGTCTGGGGGGGTTAGTCTTTAATCTCCAATAAGTTAGTTCAATTAAAGTTTTATCTTGGATCAAGCCACTTAATGTATATTTTGTCTATTCCTTATACACTACTATTGATGGAGGCTTCTCTTTCTCAGGCATACATGGATACACTGCAGACTCAATGGAGTTGGATTCTTCAAATCACCAAATGCATTGATGTCCATTTGAAAGAAAATGCTGCGTACTTCCAAGTAAGCTACAAGCCGATTTTGTAACATCAATTGCTGTTCTTTTCTGGAAACTTAAGGGCAGTTTTTTACCTAGCCATGCCGACTTTGCCTATTGAAAACCATGAAGCCCAGGCTTCTGGAGTTCTTCACTTCAACTTAATATGGAGAGTTGCTTCTAATTATAACAATGGTCTAGATTTATAGAAAAGTTCAAGAATCAGAATCTAGAATCTTATTAATGTGTTATTTGTTCATTCTGAATATTTTCTTTAATTCTCACAATGTCATCTTATTTTCAGTTTTTTGATGAAGCACAGGGTACCCAAACTTACTTAACAAATCTTCAAGACACTATCCGAAAGAAGTACCCATGCGACAAAAGCATGCCATTGCCACGAGTCCTGGAAATGATTAAAGACTTAGAGGTATGATTCGATTCTGATCTTTCTTTCCATTTTATCAACAATCAGACCCAGAAATCTATACAGATCAATATACTAACTTCATACTCGGACAGGTAGTGTGACGAGCACTCTTGCCTGCAGGGTTCCGAGGTGCTGGTGAAGTGGGATGGCAATCCCCGTAGCGGAGTAATGTTCAATCACGACACACTCTTGATAGATGCTTGCGAGAATTTTATTGTATAGATGCAGCAACTTCATACTCGGTCATCCCCACCTCTGTTTCTAGTCTTGTGAAATTCCGCACTATAGTGCAGAGTGTTTGACTTTCTAGGAATTGGATGTCAACTGATGCATATTTATAATATCTATATTACTAACCAATTATTGGAGTTTCTATGGATAAAAGTTAATTACTTTTTTGCAGAAAGAAAGAGACAAAATTAATGAATACAAGCGACAGGTTCAAAACTTAGTCAACAAATCCAAGAAAATAGTACAGCTCAAACCGAGAAACCCAGACTACAAGAGAGAAAAGCCGATTGTTCTAAAGGCTCTTTGTGACTACAAGCAGGACCAGGTATCTTTTATTTTATTTTTATAAAATGTACCGTATATATACTCGAGTATAAGCCGAGTATATATATGGTTATATACTCGGCTTATACTCGAGTCATTGTCTCAGAGGATGGAGGGGGAGCAGTGGGTCACAGAGGCTGGAGGTGGCGGCTGTGGTAACTCATGTGCCTGCTGCTAAAGAGAAATGCATATTCACTGCGATGGCACTGAATATTAATTTCTCTGTAGTAGTGCGCAGTGTCAGCTGCAGTCGCCGACTTCCAGCAGCGGCTGGGCGATCACCTGTCCCCGCTACTTAAGAGAAATTAATATTCATCTCTCTCCACTCCCATAGGCATGGAGCACAGTGAATATTCATTGGCAGCAGTCTTCACTTCTGAAGATCCTAAGAAGCTCCAGACTTTCACAGGATGCTGGGTGCAGAAGTGAAGACTAGCTGCCGTGGAGAACTGGACTTTAAGGTGGACAAGGGCAATGAGGCAAAGAGAAATCAAATTGCTTATCTCTATACCTATGCATTAATAATGTATATTTAATCAAACATGTATGAAAATAGTTTACTACAATTTCATTTTTTTAAATGTCTGCACAGAAAGTTATTCACAAAGGAGATGAATGCATCTTGAAGAACAATTCTCAGCGCAGCAAGTGGAATGTAACGGGTCCTGGTGGGCTAGACATGGTGGTTCCATCTGTCAGTTTGATTATCCCTCCACCAAATCCTGGTGCTATAGACTTGTCTTCCAAGTAAGATTCTCCAGCATTTTTAAATGTTTTAGCTGATTATAAGGAATATATCATTAAGGTGAAGAGAAGAGTTGTCCGAACCTGCTGAGTATCTAAAGTGTATAGGGGCCTACCGTTTTCCCCGACAGATCAAGATGATGGGGAGAAAGGGATTGCCATGTAAATTAATACCACCCAATGTTTTTGTTCTCCCAGGAGATAAGCTATTACCATTGATGTGTGGCAGTTATCTGAGGTGTATGGGCATCTTTAGTTGTGGATTTCCGAGACTGGATATGTATGACCTACCGTATATACTCGTGTATAAGCCGATTTTTTCAGCCCCTTTTTTGGGCTGAAAAAGACCCTCTTGGCTTATACACGAGTTATACGCCAGAAAGCCGGCAGGGGAGGGGGAGCGGGTGAGCAGGAGATATCATACTCACCCTCCTGGCATCTGCATATCAGGCTCTGCTACATCTCAGTCCCGGCATCTCTCTTCCTGTGCGGTCACATGGTACCGCTCATTAAAGTAATGAATATGGACGCGTCTCCACTCCCATAGGGGTGGCGAGAATATTCATTACTTTACTGAGCGGTACCATGTGACCGCACAGGAAGACAGGAAGAGAGATGCCGGGACTGAGATGTAGCAGAGCCTGATATGCAGACGCCATGAGGGTGAGTAGCACTGGGGGAGGGTGAGCCATGCCATATTCACCTGTCCCCATTCCACCACTGCACTCAGTCTCCCGAGTCCTCTGGCTGTGACGTTCAGGTCAGAGGGTGCGATGACGTGATTAGTGCACGCTCTCTGCCTGAACAGTCACTGCAGAGCCAGCGACGCTGAGGAGCAACGGGCAGCGACGAGAGGTGAGTATGTCATTTTTTTTTTTTTAAATCGCAGCAGCAGCATTATATGGGGCATATATTAATATGGAGCATGTTATGGGGCCACCATTAACCTTAGTGCAGCATTATATGGGGCATATATTAATAAGCAGCATGTTATGGGGCCACCATTAACCTTAGTGCAGCATTGTATGGGGCATATATCAATATGGAGCATGTTATGGGGCCACCATTAACCTTAGTGCAGCATTATATGGGCATATATTAATATGGAGCATGTTATGGGGCCACCATTAACCTTAGTGCAGCATTGTATGGGGCATATATTAATATGGAGCATGTTATGGGGCCACCATTACCTTAGTGCAGCATTATATGGGCATATATTAATATGGAGCATGTTATGGTGCCACCATTAACCTTTGTGAGCATTATATGGGGCATATATTAATATGGAGCATGTTATGGGGCCACATTAACCTTTGTGCAGCATTGTATGGGGCATATATTAATATGGAGCATGTATGGGGCCATCATTAACCTTTGTGCACATTATATGGGGGATATATTAATATGAAGCATGATATGGGGCCACCATTAACCTTTCTGCAGCATTATATGGGGCATATATTAATATGGAGCATGTTATGGTGCCACATTAACCTTTGTGCAGCATTATATGGGGCATATATTAATATGAAACATGTTATGGTGCCACCATTAACCTTTGTGAGCATTATATGGGGCATATATTAATATGGAGCATGTTATGGGCCACCATTAACCTTTGTGCAGCATTGTATGGGGCATATATTAATATGAGCATGTATATGGGGCCATCATTAACCTTTTGCAAACATTATATGGGGCATATATTAATATGAGCATGATATGGGGCCACCATTAACCTTTCTGCAACATTATATGGGGCATATATTAATATGAGCATGTTATGGGCCATCATTAACCTTTGTGCAGCATTATATGGGGCATATATTAATATGAAGCATGTTATGGTGCCACCATTAACCTTTGTGTAGCATTATATGGGGCATATATTAATATGGAGCATGTTATGGGGCCACCATTAACCTTTGTGCAGCATTGTATGGGGCATATATTAATATGGAGCATGTTATGGGGCCATCATTAACCTTTGTGCAGCATTATATGGGGCATATATTAATATGGAGCATGTTATGGGGCCACCATTAACCTTAGTGCAGCATTGTATGGGGCATATATCAATATGGAGCATGTTATGGGGCCACCATTAACCTTAGTGCAGCATTTATGGGCATATATAATATGGAGCATGTTATGGGGCCACCATTAACCTTAGTGCAGCATTGTATGGGGCATATATTAATATGGAGCATGTTATGGGGCCACCATTAACCTTAGTGCAGCATTATATGGGGCATATATTAATATGGAGCATGTTATGGGCCACCATTAACCTTGTGCAGCATTGTATGGGGCATATATTAATATGGAGCATGTTATGGGGCCATCATTAACCTTTGTGCAGCATTATATGGGGCATATATTAATATGAAGCATGTTATGGTGCCACCATTAACCTTTGTGCAGCATTATATGGGGCATATATTAATATGGAGCATGTTATGGGGCCATCATTAACCTTTGTGCAGCATTGTATGGGGCATATATTAATATGGAGCATGTTATGGGGCCATCATTAACCTTTGTGCAGCATTATATGGGGCATATATTAATATGGAGCATGTTATTGGGGCCATCATTAACCTTTGTGCAGCATTATATGGGGCATATATTAATATGGAGCATCTTATGGGGCCACCATTTTACTTTTATTAGTATTTACTTTTATTTTTGAAATGTACAAATAGCTGCTGCATTTCCCACCCTCAGCTTATACTCGAGTCAATAAGTTTTCCCAGTTGTTTGCGGCAAAATTAGGGTCCTCCGCTTATACTCGAGTATAAATAAGAATAAACAGCCGCACTCAATGAGTATATTTATCAATGCATAACATGGGAATTTTTATTAGGGTCACCACAGCAATAGTACAAGTGTCAAAGTAACGTTTCGACCAAAAAAGGTCTTTATCAAACAACACTTAGTAGAAGTAGTGAAAAAAGAGTGAGATGAACAATATTAACTATAGTATTGAGAGGTGATTGTCTGTTTGAGGCAGTGGGATCAAGAGTCCCAGGAGTTACTGGCGTTCAGAGGATCTGGAGGATCTGTGGTGATGTGATCCTCCAGATCCTCCGAACGCCAGTAACCCCTGGGACTCTTGGTCCCACTGCCTCAAACAGACAATCACCTCTCAATACTATAGTTAATATTGTTCATCTCCCTCTTTTTTCACTACTTCTACTAAGTGTTGTTTGATAAAGACCTTTTTTGGTCGAAACGTTACTTTGACACTTGTACTATTGCTGTGGTGACCCTAATAAAAATTCCCATGTTATGCATTGATAAATATACTCATTGAGTGCGGCTGTTTATTCTTATTTATATTTATACTGGATCAATTCCAGGTTCAGCCAGCACCTACTCTCCTCCCTACAGTGTGCACGCCTTTATTATTTCTATACTCGAGTATATACGGTAATTATGTGAGTGACCAAGAATTGAGCTGTTTAAGGCTTCTTCAAGATTAGATAGCAAGCACATACCCATGACTGATAATTATCTACTTGTATGTCCTCTCACATCTTGAACATAATAAACTTCTGCTTTCGTGTTTCAGGATAGAACAGTTTTATGAAGCAATTCTTACTCTCTGGAACCAATTGTACATCAATATGAAGAGCTTGGTGTCCTGGCACTACTGCATGATTGACATAGAGAAAATTAGGACTATGACACTTGCTAAGGTATGAGTTTATGTATGTATTAGAATATGATTAACCACCTCAAGACCAGGCCAATTAGCCTGTTTTTGTACATGCAGTTTATAGAGCTATAAAGCTTTTTCTTATTTGGATATTCAAATAATTTTCGCATTTTTTTTTCATGAAATGTGGAGCCTAATTTTTGTGTTTTTTTCATACTTTGTTTTTTTGCCAATATCGGATAATACCAATGAGAAAATAAAGGAAATTCATGTATTTTTCAAATTTTTATGTTTTAATGACCACAAAAGACCAATAAAATACATTTGAAATTTTGTTCCCCTTACCATATTAATTATTTTTGTATATCCGACACTTTTTTATTTTTTTGATAGGGCGGGGCTAGTAACAGAAATATGGATTGTCCTTATTTTTTTTTCTCTGCCTTTTATTATTTGGTATATTATCCCCAGTTACAGTGGAAATTCAGCTTTCTGTCTGTAAAGCAGAACTGATCTAAGTCTGTCCCAGAAGCCCTTGCTCCCTACCCACACCCAGCAACAGCACTGGGTCTGAAGGTGGAAGCACTGTGAGGGCATCCTATTATGTATACATATCACTTGTTCAGTGATGTTTACTCAGCAATGGAGAAGGCAGCGACTGTTTATTACTGCCTCTGCCTTCTCTATGGGGAGTTCGGCTGTGTATGACAAGTGACACCCTGCTCTCGCAGCTGCATAATATTGTACATCTGCTTCACTGCTGAGTAGAACACAGAACCCCCAAACATTTGTTTATCAGTGGTCCAGAAGTAGTTAAAATGTATGTCATTAAATATGTGGCTTCTTATTACAGCTCAAGACCATGCGTCAAGAAGACTACCAAAGGGTTGTATCAGATTTGGAAGTACATTACCAGGAATTCATGAGAAATAGCCAGGGCTCAAACATGTTCGGTGATGACGACAAAAGAAAAATGCACAGCCAGTTTTCTGAAGCACAGAAGCATTATCAGACCCTGGTGGTACAACTCCCCAGCTACCAAACTAAGGAGACCACGTACATCAAGACACGACCACAGCAGCAAATAAACAGTTGTATGTAAATATGTTCAAGTGCAGCTTACAAACATTTCCTACCACACCCCATCTGTGCCATACATAGCGCCTGTGTGGACAATACACAGCAGCGTTTTTATGCTAATATTACTGTAGCCCATTTGGATGCAGATTTATTTCTAATTGGCCAGAGACCAGATATCAGTAATCTAGAAGTTCATAGAGCATAGTTGTCGTGCAATTTGTGAATTCTCTAAAAAGGGTTGTCCGGCCACAAGATATTGATGGTCTATTCAGGGTCCATCTCCACCGATCAGCTATTTGTTCGGTCCCGGCCAAATGTAAACATTGCATGGAGGTGCAGTATGTAGCTCCATTCACTGTGTAATAGCTGCTGCTGGATAATGCAAGCTCCTATTCAATGAGTAGCAGCCACTGCCTAGTACTGCAGAACAGTTTCTATGCTGGAGAGTGGAGTTGTGCTGTAGTACTTGGCAGCAGCTGCTACCCATTAAGTAGAGCAGCTTAGTGGAACTTCATTCAGTGGTTACATCTGACCCTCGTCAGAGTTCTGATATTAATGACATCTTGAGACAAGACAACTCCTTTAATGTTGATTGATGTATGTGTTTACCTCTGATATTTAATCTTTATTGTCACATAACGTCTTGTTATCTGGTTATTTCATTTTAGCTGAAAGAGTTGAAGTTGTTACCCAGAATACTGCCTCCAATTTGAAAGGAATCAATACTTCTACTACTGTAGTAGACAGTGACAGGCTGAAACAGGAGAACTGGCTGCTGTTAGAGCTCCAAAAGATCCGCCAGCAAATGGAGATCCACGAGACCAAGCTTCTGCAAAGGAATGTCTACAACGTCGATCAAGAAACATTCAGAGACTTCTCATACAGAATAAATGATTTAGAGGTATGCCACTATTCAAAATTCTGAGAAATTCAACTTATTATTTTCATCTAACCTGCTGTGCTTTTTATACTCCATTGATAAAGTATATGAGGGAATATTAGCAATGGTGCCTGTATGCAAGCTATATAAGAAAACATAATGCACTCTTTTTGGCCCCTTTGCAAAATACTGATATTTGGAATAATGTCAGAGAATTAGGAAAAAAACAGGAGGAGATATTGGGGCTCACAATCAAAATTTTCCTATCAGTATGCCTTTGGAGTGAGGTGGGAAAACTGACAATCGAAAGAAACCCAACCAAACTCCATGCAGATGTGGTCCATGTGGGCATTTGAACCCAGGGCCACAGTGCTGCTTAGAGTGGATCCAAAAATATGTTTCACAGGAAATTTCATGGAGCAAAATAAATGTTTCTTGACAAAGATGGTATGTAAAATAAGGGACTGATGAAATGCAGTTTTGCCCATGTTCATGTCTACAAAGGGGTGGGAAAGTCTGAGGGGAAAGGTAGTGGGTAAGGATAGATAGTATATTTAAATTTGTATATGGAAATAAATGCAAATTGTGAAGGTTTTCTCGGGAATGATGGTATATATTAATGACGAGTAGATCCAGCTTGTGCGTTATACCTGGGTGTTATTTACGTAAAATTTTGGTGCCTCTCTTCTACTTGTCTTTGACAGGCTTTGAGAGGAGATGGACAAAACTTTGCAGCTCAACTTACCAAGATTAAAGAGATGATCCTTAACTTAAAGGACTCAGACAAGTCGGCATATATGCAGTCAGAGCTGAATGCACTACTGAAGAAAATGGAGACTATTCATGGTTTCTCTGCAGACCACTTGGAAAGGTACAATAAAGTGTTATTAAATCTCCGTTACACATAACCATGGTGGTTTTATAAATCTAGATCACTAACATGTTTTATGAGTGATTTCAGCATTCAGAATTTATTTAGTCATATTGGACAAAAAAAGCGGTTACTCAATATAAACTAATTTGGGCACTGGCTTTAAAACGACATCACAAAGGAACCCATCATTATGCTAGATGGCTATTTATTATACAAGCTTCCTCTAAAGGACAAAAATGGAATTATGCCTAGTAAACCATTTACATTTCCAGGTAGCGGACTTTCAGACAAGACCAGCTTTTTCCATTATGTAAATGAGCCAGCAAGTCTCCCATCATGCCACACTAACCCTCGCCTGATGCCAACCCCTTAGCCTTGATGGCCAGCTGCACCGTTGTGACCGTAACTATGAGCAGTACTGAAATCTCATTTATGCACAGTAAGTCAGTATAGCCATTGCCCACAGTAGGGGCGGTACTGTTCATAAGCCGTATCGGGAATATGCAACACGTGTGAAAGATTTCAGTACTGATCAGTCACTGGCATAATTGTGCAGTGGTCCATTATATGTCTTAAAGGGAAGCTGTCAGCAGGATTTCCCCCACCAAATTATTTGTATGCTCATGTAGCTATTTCAAAGGCAATACTTTTACATAACCAGTCCATTCCTCCATTACTGAGAAATCAGCACTTTAAATTATATGCAAATGAGGCTTTAGAGTTATTGTAGAAATGAACCCTCTGTCATTCCAGCTCTATTCCCCTCCTCCTCATGATTGACTCACAGATTCTATGCTGTGAGCCTTCAGGCAAATGAGTGATTGAAAACCCTTGCTCAGAGCTGTACATGGTTTATTAGGAATAATCTGACAGACCCCTGTTAACAAGAATAAAAACAATGCAGCAAAGTTCAATTAATCTGACAATTGATTGTCTGGATTTTACTAATGCAGCAAAACTGAAAAAATGATCTTAGGCCAGATTATCATATGGGATTTAAACCTATGAAATATTTTACTATTAAACATCTTCAACCGTTAAATTAGTGGTCAGCCTTTACTATTTAGACAAGTTTCCTGTATTTTTGTCCTGCTAATGATTTTTTTATTTGTCCATAAGACTTCAGGCACTGAGGATTTTACTTCAAAACATTCTTCAGCTTGAAGATCTGATAAAGGTTTATGAAGCTCGACTGACAGAAGAAGAAACAATTTCCCTTGATCCTGCAAAAGTTGAAGCATACAGAAATGCATTAAAGGTAAGAAAATTGCCAACCAGCATACTAAAATGTTTCTGAAGTCTCCATTATGCTTTTGTATGCAGCCTCATATGTGCTGGACTGATAGTATATTTTTATTCCTGAACACCATTTTTTATCTAATGAAGTCCAATACTGCTTTCTAATTTCTGAATAGATCTCATTCTTTATGAACTTCTGAAATGGAGGTTCACGTCACTAGAAAAAAAACATTATTTTTCAGCACTGGGGTGGTGCTTCTAATGTAAGGTCCCTGCCCCCATTCTTATACTCTTCATCTTTTTTTTGGCGCCGCTTCAGTCTAGTGATGCCACCTTGTGACCTCAACTTCTGACTGGTCAGAAGTTATGTTCATATAATGAAATCCAATCCAGCTCCATATGAAGTCAAAAAATCTTTTATTGAATCGCTTGTCAGCTAAAAATGCTTGCTTGCATAGTAGATGCTGCGGTACATGTTGCAATTACATGTTTCGCTCCAAAAGATGAGCTTTGTCAAATTGCTAGGCTGCATGCTCACCGCGGATGCCAGCTTTTAAAATAAGTTCCAGTAATTCCAAAACTCACCACCTTCTGTGACATGATTAGTCTTCAGGTGTGGTTGGTTAATACTACTAAACTCCTTAATGCATTCAGCAAGCATCACTCGCTTTTGCAAGCACACTATTAACCGTATCAATGCCATTTATATACTATTCATCTTTGTTTTTGAATGATGTCTAGATGCTGATCTAATCATTAAAATATAGTAATGGATATGCTTCCGCGGTGAATCTGCTTACCTGCATTACATGAATATATGTTATGCAACTTTTATTTATATGCAAATGTCAAATATAATTCATTGTATTTTATTTTATTATATTAGTAATTATGCTTCATTTTGTTTAAATGTTGATTTCGTTTAATAAATTATATTGCATAATTATCAATAAATATACGAAATATCCATTCTATTATTCATACCTAGCGGTTGTCTGGTGTTAAAATTCATTATATACAACGCTTCCCTCATCCTAAGCTTCTTTAATTGATCACCTCCTCTTTCCTGATTTTTCACCCGTTCTAAACCAGTTAATATAAGATTATCAGTCCTACCCCTGTGATATTGTACACAATGTCGTGCTACCGCCGAAGATACTCTAGTAGCATTCGGTCGTGTTTCACCTAGGTGTTCAGCAAAACGTTTGGATAACTTTCTTATCGTTGAACCGATGTAGTTAATGTTGCATATATTGCAGGTTATCATGTATACCACATTAGTGGTTGTACAACTAATATATGAATTTATCCAATGTTTTTTTGTTCCATTAGCTGGCATAACATATTTAGCACCGTTGTTCATATAGGTACAGGCTGGGCATCAATTTCTGCCACAGCGATAATTTCCTTTCATATTTAACCATTGGCTCGATATGCTACTTTTGCCATTGGGAGCAACGCATTGTTTTACTGTTATGCCTCTCTTGGCTACAAAAATACATTTGTCCTTGACTATGTCATGTAATTTTTCATTAACATACATTAGTGGCAATGAATGTTTAACTATGGATACAATTTTATTATATTGTTTAGAATATTTCGTAGTGAATATCAATGCGGGTAATGTTTTGCTACGCGCAGATAGTATGCATCCAGCACATACAATACGGGCATTACCCATGGGTCAATTTTTGCGCATTAGAAGGCAATGTTCGGATATAACTAAATATGAAGAACAGGCTAATCAATTAACAGCTAGATTAAAAGAAAGAGGGTATAAAATTATGGACATCAAGCAAGCGCGTATAAAAGCTGAAGAGAAATATGTAAAAAATTTTCTAGATAACAAAAATGTATCTCCAATCAATAAGGATAACAAAATTGAAGAGGCATTGATATTCACTACGAAATATTCTAAACAATATAATAAAATTGTATCCATAGTTAAAACATTCATTGCCACTAATGTATGTTAATGAAAAATTACATGACATAGTCAAGGACAAATGTATTTTTGTAGCCAAGAGAGGCAGAACAGTAAAACAATGCGTTGCTCCCATTGACAAAAGTAGCATATCGAGCCAATGGTTAAATATGAAAGGAAATTATCGCTGTGGCAGAAATCGATGCCCAGCCTGTACCTACAGTTAGGTCCATAAATATTTGGACAGAGACAACATTTATCTAATTTTGGTTCTAGACATTACCACAATGAATTTGAAACAAAACAAATCAGATGCAGTTGAAGTTCAGACTTTCAGCTTTCATTTGAGGGTATCCACATTAAAATTGGATGAAGGGTTTAGGAGTTTCAGCTCCTTAACATGTGCCACCCTGTTTTTAAAGGGACCAAAAGTAATTGGACAAATGACTCCAAGGCTATTTCATGGACAGGTGTGGGCAATCCCTTTGTTATGTCATTCTCAATTAAGCAGATGAAAGGGCCGGAGTTGATTTGAGGTGTGGTGTTTGCATTTGGAAGGTTTTGCTGTGAAGGAAACATGCGGTCACAGGAGCTCTCCATGCAGGTGAAACAAGCCATCCTTAAGCTGCAAGAACAGAAAAAAAAACCATCCAAGAAATTGCTACAACATTAGAAGTGGCAAAATCTACAATTTGGTACATCCTGAGAAAGAAAGAAAGCACTGGTGAACTCATCAATCCAAAAAGACCTGGGAGCCCACGGAAGACAACAGTGGTGGATGATCGCCGCATACTTTCTTTGGTGAAGAAGAACCCGTTCACAACATCAACTGAAGTCCAGAACACTCTCAGTGAAGTAGGTGTATCTGTCTCTAAGTCAACAGTAAAGAGAAGACTCCATGAAAGTAAATTCAAAGGGTTCACATCTAGATGCAAACCATTCATCAATTCCAAAAATAGACAGGCCAGAGTTAAATTTGCTGAAAAACACCTCCAGAAGCCAGCTCAGTTCTGGAAAAGTATTCTATGGACAGATGAGACAAAGATCAACCTGTACCAGAATGATGGGAAGCCAAAAGTTTGGAGAAGAAAGGGAACGGCACATGATCCAAGGCACACCACATCCTCTGTAAAACATGGTGGAGGCAACGTGATGGCATGGGCATGCATGGCTTTCAATGGCACTGGGTCACTTGTGTTTATTGATGACATAACAGCAGACAAGAGTAGCAGGATGAATTCTGAAGTGTACCGGGATATACTTTCAGCCCAGATTCAGCCAAATGCTGCAAACTTGATTGGATGGCGCTTCATAGTACAGATGGATAATGACCCCAAGCATACAGCCAAAGCTACACAGGAGTTCATGAGTGCAAAAAAGTGGAACATTCTTCAATGGCCAAGTCAATCACCAGATCTTAACCCAATTGAGCATGCATTTCACTTTCTCAAATCCAGACTTAAGAGGGAAAGACCCACAAACAAGCAAGACCTGAAGGCTGCGGCTGTAAAGGCCTGGCAAAGCATTAAGAAGGAGGAAACCCAGCGTTTGGTGATGTCCATGGGTTCCAGACTTAAGGCAGTGATTGCCTCCAAAGGATTCGCCACAAAATATTGAAAATAAAAATATTTTGTTTGGGTTATGTTTATTTGTCCAATTACTTTTGACCTCCTAAAATGTGGAGTGTTTGTAAAGAAATGTGTACAATTCCTACATTTTCTAACACATATTTTTGTTCAACCCTTCAAATTAAACGTTACAATCTGCACTTGAATTCTGTTGTAGAGGTTTCATTTCAAATCCAATGTGGTGGCATGCAGAGCCCAACTCGCGAAAATTGTGTCACTGTCCAAATATTTCTGGCCCTGACTGTATATGAACAACGGTGCTAAATATGTTATACCAGCTAATGGAACAAAAAAACATTGGATAAATTCATATATTAGTTGTACAACCACTAATGTGGTATACATGATAACCTGCAATATATGCAACATTAACTACATCGGTTCAACGATAAGAAAGTTATCCAAACGTTTTGCTGAACACCTAGGTGAAACACGACTGAATGCTACTAGAGTATCTTCGGCGGTAGCACGACATTGTGTACAATATCACAGGGGTAGGACTGATAATCTTGTATTAACTGGTTTAGAACGGGTGAAAAATCAGGAAAGAGGAGGTGATCAATTAAAGAAGCTTAGTATGAGGGAAGCGTTGTATATAATGAATTTTAACACCAGACAACCGCTAGGTATGAATAATAGAATGGATATTTCGTATATTTATTGATAATTATGCAATATAATTTATTAAACGAAATCAACATTTAAACAAAATGAAGCATAATTACTAATATAATAAAATAAAATACAATGAATTATATTTGACATTTGCATATAAATAAAAGTTGCATAACATATATTCATGTAATGCAGGTAAGCAGATTCACCGCGGAAGCATATCCATTACTATATTTTAATGATTAGATCAGCATCTAGACATCATTCAAAAACAAAGATGAATAGTATATAAATGGTATTGATACGGTTAATAGTGTGCTTGTAAAAGCGAGTGATGCTTGCTGAATGCATTAAGGAGTTTAGTAGTATTAACCAACCACACCTAAAGACTAATCATGTCACAGAAGGTGGTGAGTTTTGGAATTACTGGAACTTATTTTAAAAGCTGGCGTCCGCGGTGAGCATGCAGCCTAGCAATTTGACAAAGCTCATCTTTTGGAGCGAAACATGTAATTGCAACATGTACCACAGCATCTACTATGCAAGCAAGCATTTTTAGCTGACAAGCGATTCAATAACAGATTTTTTGACTTCATATGGAGCTGGATTGGATTTCATTATATGAACTTTCAACACGAAGCGGGGATGTCTCTACATAATCCTTTGCTCCGGAGAAGGACTCCATCAACAGGGAGGTGAGCTGTGCATTTCTTTGGGGCGCAAGCCTCATTTTTTGTTTCAGAAGTTATGTCACAAGCCTTCAATGCAAGTCTATGAAAGTCAGAACAAGGCTTTCATAGACTTACATTGAAGAATGACCTCTGACTCGCTCTCTGAAGCACTGGAGTGATCCTGCAGGTCACAAACTTCTGTAGATCAATGGAAGGGCAAGACGGCGACAGGTAAGTATGAGACTAGGGTCAAGGACCTTACATTAGAAGCACCACTCCAGCGCTGCAAAAAAAATGCTGCTTTACTGAGGGCACATAGGAGCTTACTGAGCACTGTTTATACATCAATCACAATTATTAAACATTGTGCACTAACCCCTTAAAGGGGTTGTCCTACACCGAAATACATTATTCTTTTCGACATGGATGATTTTAAAGTAATTAACAGAGGCATGCTCCTCTGTTCTATTCTAATTGCTATTCTAATGTCCAAAAAGGAAGACACCCTAAAGTGCCTATTTGCAAGGAAGAAAGTTGAATGACTTAGGGGAACCTTTCATACATGGACATATCGACTCTCCTTTAACAGCTGATGTCAGGAGAAAGAAATGGATATGTTAACTTTCAAGGTTTAATTTTGCTCCGATCAAGAACACATGCCCACTCAACCAAAATGTGTATGGGGCTGTTGGAAGAAAAAGCTAAGAATCAGGTGTATGGACACCTTTATACTTATGATATAAAAAATTTGGTGTTTGTTCTTTTTATCTATTTAGTAAACATTGGTTTTACCTCTGAAATCAGGCAAAATTAAATTTCATGATATCCAAAGTTCTCATGCACGATGCTGTAACCATACGTAAAAAGCTCCAACCATACCACTTCAGCCGTGTGTTTGTTTTTACCATCATACAGTGTTTCCTATATTACACTTTACAATATTACATTTCAGAAAATGAAAGCAGAGCTAGAACAGAAGAAATCCCAGCTCATATCTCTGGATACAGAGCTAAAGAAAACCCTGCAGATAAATGACCGTGTTGTCCAGGCCTATCCATATTGTGAAGTAGACCTCTCCAAATTTGCTGACAAAGCCAATCAACTGACTGAGCGCTGGCACAGGATTGAAAAAGAGATTGATGACAGGTAAATGTGTTTTCCTAGAGAATTGAGGCACGAACATTATATTCTGGGCACAGATCTTTATGCTGTAGCCAATACAAAGTGTTTTGGATGAGTCTGAAGACACTGGTGTGTATAAGTATTATAGACTGGAAATGTGGGCCACCTAGTGCTGCCATAGGACTGCTGTTACCATAGGAATAATATAGAGAATGAATAAAAGACTTCAGTGGGTATTCGGATCTTATGAGGTTGCATATGTACACACTTTTTAATAATGCTTCTTTATCTAGATCTTGGGAGCTGGAAAAGCAAGGAAAACAGTTGAGGAATTACCGAGATATGTATCAGTCCCTGAGCAAGTGGATCAGTGACACCAAACAGAAGATAGATGTCTTAGAGTCTGCAAAGCTTTCAGATGCCAACACCGTTGCAAGATACCTAAATGATCAAAAGGTGGGTAAAACTGATTACCGTCCCTCTAAACTTTTTTGTTAATGTATTTGTGGATGCAATCTTTAAACCTTGCACTGTGGCCTATATAACCAATCTTATAAATGTATAGTATGTAGAAAAGTTCCAGAATTGAAAAGTTTTCTTTTTGTATCATAGAATTTAAATGTCGAAATACAAGGCAAAAGAGAAAGGGTCGAAGAGGTGATGAAGACTGCAGACCAATGTGCATCTTCCATCAAGGTAAGCTAATATCTGACCCACATGACAGAACACTAAATAGTGGATGTACCTCTTTACCTAATATTTTCTCTATTTTCAATCTATAATTTACTCCACCTCTAAAAAAAAAATTATACTCTATAGTGTTATATAAAAATCCATGATATATAGGGCACATATAGCTCATAGTCGGTCACATATACCGTAGGTTTCATAAACCCCATGCCAAGAATTATGCTATACACTGTTGTAGATTTTCAATGCAATTCACTAAAATCTACAAATCTATTACATCCACAGATAACCTATTATGAGCTTAAAGCATCACCATCTAGTGGCATAGTGTACATTGTAATACATTTATATTAGAGGACATTTATATTAATAATGGTTTTCCTGTTTTCATTATTTAGGATTATGAACTCCAGCTGGCGTCATACAGCTCTGGACTGGAAACCTTACTTAACATCCCAATAAAAAGAACTGTGGTACAATCCCCAGCAGTCGTTGTCTTGCAAGAAGTTAGTAAAACATTTTTTTTTCTGATTTTATGAGCTAAAATTGGTAGTACTACCATTACTAGTTATCAAACCATACAACAGATGTAAATATATTTTAGGGAAAATAAGATTGGCCATTAATTTTAAGATATTGGTGACAAAATGTGCATGTAATAACATTATTGTCCGACTAATTATCTTGGGAAAACTAATAAAGTTGTCATTGTATTAGGGAGCAAGGTAATTGGAAAGATATAATTGCATGTTGTAAAGCTGCATATATTGGCTGAATAAAGAAGATCAAGCTTGTTGCACTAATTAACTAAGACAGCCACAAACATAACTCATGGTTTTTTTTTTATTCTTCAGGCTTCTGACATTCAAGCACGCTACATAGAGTTGCTAACTAGAGGAAATGATTTATACAGACTTTTGCATGAAATGTCAAAGAGCATGGAAGACTTAAAGGTATTTTACTATACATACACCTTAGGGTGTTTAATTTAATCTAAGCTGACAACGTTTGTCCATGGAGAACATACTATGAATGAGAATTAATGTTTTAACTAAAATGTAACTGTATTTTAATAGAATATTTGACATGTCAGAGTTTTGCCAGATGTTTAGATCGGAGGGAGTCTGCTGCTAAAACCTCCACAGATCGCTAAAATAAAAAGGCTCAAGATTTCAGATAAGCTATTCTCCTACGAGACCAAAGGCAGGATTATAGACTTTTGATTGATATGTCTTCAGTTTTAGAAGACAGTATGTCAATCAGCACTCATTACACTTCTGTTTCGATGTAGCAGTAATCCGCATGTGTAAATTGTATGGGGACGAACAATTATTATTAGGGGTGTGCTACTGACACTCATATTTAGGATCACAAAAGAATGCAATTTGCTGACAAACACTGGCACGTTTTCATCTGACAATATTCATTCATTTAATCAATGGCTCAAATAAAAGGACGTTAACTTTGGTGTGCAAAATTATAATCGGATTATTGAGTTGTGCCAAATATTTTACTTTTTTTTTTTTCAGATGAAAAACACTAGGATTGAGCTTCTTGAAGAGGAACTGCGCCTTGCCAGAGATGCAAATTCAGATAACTCCCAGAAAAACAAATTTCTTGATCAAAATCTGCAAAAATATCAGACAGACTGCTCAGAGTACAAATCAAGACTTCTTCTTCTGGAAGATATGAAGAGGAAGGCTGAAATGGAAGGGTCTTCTGCAAAACAGAACCTTGATAAATGCTATAGCCAGATAACTGAACTCAATGAAAAGATCACCAGGTTCACATATGAGATTGATGATGAGAAAAGGAGGAGAAAAGCACTGGAGGACAGATGTGAGATCCAGAAGAATGAATTCAGCCAAATTCAGCAAAAGAGGCAAAGTGACTTGGAAGGTGTCAACCGCCAAAAAATTGAAACTGACAAGATAATCAAGGAGAAAGAATATGAGATAGAGAGGCTAAGAGTTCTTCTGCAGGACGAAGGCCAGAGGAAGAGGGACTATGAGAATGAGCTGTCAAAGGTAAGGAAGCAGTATAGTGACGAAATCAGTAGTTTGAGGAACAAATATGAATCTGAAATAAACATAACGAAGACGACAATACAGCAAATAACGGTTCAGAAGGAAGAAGACTCATATGAATTAAGAGCTCAACTTGAGAAATTAGCAAGAGAAAATAGAGATCTTACCCAAGAAATCACTCGACTTAATGAAACCATTGTCCAAACAAATGAACAACGCAGAAGGGCAGAAGATGATGCTCTTCAACAGAAAGCCTCAGGGTCTGAGATCACTCAGAGAAAGCAGCACTTAGAAAAGGAACTACAAAGGTTGGTTAATAGTAGCTCAGAAGAAGTTACAAGATTTAAGATATCACTGGAGGAAGCTAGCAGGACAATTCAGGATAGAAACGGTGAGATTGACAAATTGAAATATCAACTACAGGAGGAGGCTGCCCGTCAAAGACAATATGAAAACGAGCTTGTAAAGGTAAGAAACAATTATGACGATCAGCTTATAAATTTAAGAAACAAGTATGAGACAGAAATTAATATTTCAAAAACTACCATCCACGAACTAAGTATTGAAAAAGAAGACAACATGACTGGTTTGAATCAAGAGATAGACAGTCTAACAAGAGAGAAACGAGACTTGACATTAGAGTTAAACAGATTGAGGACCTCCTTGACACAAATGACAACGAATTTGAAAAAAACAGAAGATGATGTTCACCAGCAGAAGTCATTCACATCAGATTTGACTCAAAGAAGCAGCAATTGGAGATTGAGCTGAAGCAGCTTACCAAGCTTAGATCTGAGGAGGAGCAAAGAAATAAAAAATCCCTTGATGATGCTGCCAAAACAATTCAGGAACGCATAAAGGAGATTGAAAGGTTGAAAAAAGTTATTGAGGTTGAAATAAACCAAAAGAAGAGACTTGAGGAGGAGCATGTAAAAATACAAAGGAACCAGTTTGATTTACAAAAAGCCAACACAACTGCCACAGAGACCATAAGCAAATTAAAGATTCAGGAGCAAGAATTAATAAGACTTAAATCAGACTATGATAAGCTATCAGTAGAAAAACAAGGAAAAGAAAATGAAATAAACAGACTTCAAGTCAAACTGAAAGAATTGGAGACACAGAAGAACAAACTTGAGGAAGAGATTAACAGGCAAAAAAGAATTGCTGCAGATGAGCATGCAAAAAATAAAAAGTTAGAAGAAGAGTTGGAAACTCTTAGAAGAACCAGTAGTGAGCAACTAAAAAAGATTACAACGCTAACACAACAAGTAGAGCAAGTTACGATCATTAAAAGGCAAACTGAGGAAGACTTAAGACAACAGAGAGAGTCGTTAGATGGTCAGCTCAGAGACCAGCAGAGAAACATTGATGAGCTGAGTAAACTTGTAGCCGAGGTGGAAAGTCTACGTCGCCAATTACATGTAGAGCAAGAAAACTTACGGCAGGCTCACATAAGAAATGAGCACCTGCAGAAAACCATTGAAGAGAGAAACCGAAGTCTTAATGAGAGTAAAATAGAAATAGAGAGGTTGCAGTCAATAACAGAAAATCTGACTAAGGAACACCTGAGGCTTGAAGAGGAGCTGCGTTATGTTAGACTGGAAAATGAGGAGGTCAAGAAATGTAAAGATGAAGTGGATGGTGAAAAAAATGCAACTATTACAGAGTTAAAGAACCAGCTACAAATCAGCAACAAGCGATCTTTGGAGCTACAGGGCCTAATAAATGAATTACAGAAAGAGAGGCAAAATTTGAGACAGGAAATTGAAAAATTCCAAAAGCAAGCACTAGAGGTACTCACATGAATTTCCCTTAATGTGTTTTCTGTCCAGTAATTTAATCATTCTATAATCTAACATGTGTATTTAGCTTCTAGTAGCAACTTATAATTGAATTTCTAGTTGCCAAAATAGAAGCATTTTTAATTTTAGGCACCTTGAGGACATGGGTGCACTTTTTTTTTTTATCTACAAAGCAGTAAGCGGGCATTAAACTATTCTGGAAACCTCATACACAAAGTCTAGAATTCCAATTAAGATAAATTTAATTGGTAAGAACCAAATAGCAAAATAAAAATGAAGCATTACTAATAATTTAATTAAAAAGCATATATTTGATGCAAGGCCAATTACACTTAGGTACATTGACTACTTATTTTATTTGTTATTATATTTAGGCCAGGAGGCTAAATACTATATTTGCATGTATTTATAATATTAAATATATTTAAAAGAGCATACATATTTAAAATGTATTTAGTGTAGCAATGTGTGCACCTATTTAATCTACACTATTTAAGCACCTAATAAAACCATTTCTGTAACTTCTAAAATGATAAAATCTCCATATTGTCAATCTCATTAAACACTTCTCTTTTGTTTATGTTGTGATTTGATTTAATCTCCGAAGTCTTCACTAACCTTGTTTATGTTCTAATCATTGTATTAGTCTCATGTCAGTAAATCAAATCTGTTCTCATTAAATTTTGTCTCAGTTTGTAAATGTTTTTGTTTCGTTTTGTGTATTTTTCAGTTTTCAGACCAAATATAGATTAAAAACTACTGAAAACAAATCTACGGTAGCCTGCTATAACCAATTGTAGCCTTACTTTTGTTTAATAATTATTTTAATGCAGTGTAATTAATAATTATTTTAATGCAGTGTATTTTTACATTTTAAACATTTTTTATATTGTGTGGAATGGAAATATAGTCAAATACATAGTTTCTACTTCATTATAAAAATGCTTTATTAGCATACCGAAATAAAAACGACAATGTGTGAGATCTTAGACCCCATTCTGGTAGTATTGTAAATATGAGTAAATTCTTGTGGGAGATGTAGGATGATTATGGCAATAAACAATCTTTTCTTGTATTTTTATTCTTTTGTTGCAGGCCTCCGGTAAGATACAGGAATCTAGTATGAAGTGTTCAGAAATTATTCAAGAAAAAGAAAGTCTCTTGATGAAAATAAAACTTCTTGAACAAGACAGAACAAGGCTGCAACGTCTTGAAGAGGAACTAAGCCGGGCAAAGACTTCATTAGATGCAGAAACACGTAATAAGCAACGCTTGGAAGAAGAGAAACAGCAAATTCGAAATGACCTTAATCAGTGGAGAACACAATACACCCGCAAGGAGGAAGATGTGAAGAGAATTGAAAGTGATTGGGAGAGAAGCGAAAGAGAAAAAGTTTCATACAAAACTGAAATTGAAAGACTGCAGGCTGAGATAAGATCTATAGAAGAGCGATACAGGCGAAAGATGGAGGAGACTCAACGGTTGACTCAAGTAGATTTTGACAATCAACGACTTTCTCTTGAAAGAGAACTAGACAATCTTAGGAGGCGACCTATATCATCAAGTAAGCAGATTCAAACGGATGAAGATATGTCAGTTGATCTTTCCAAATTTGTGTTCGATGGTTTGAGGAAAAAAGTTACAGCACATCAACTTCTGGAATGCCAGATAATAACAAAGTCTACCTATGAAAAATTAATAAAGGGCCAGAGATCACTGGAAGAGGTAGCCGCTGAAGTAGAACCCTTCTTGAAGGGTGCTGGTGCAATTGCCGGAGTATCTGTAACACCTAAAGAGAAACATTCATTTGTGGAAGCAAAGAGAAGGAAACTGATTTCACCTGAGAGCTCAGTTATGTTACTAGAGGCTCAAGCTGCGACTGGAGGAATAATAGACATAGATAGGAATGAAAAGCTTTCAGTAGACAATGCTGTAGCTAGGGACCTCATTGATTTCCAAGACAGAGAAGCTATTTACACTGCAGAAAAAGCAGTTACTGGTTTCAAAGATCCTTTCTCAGGAAAAATCGTTTCTGTTTCAGAGGCTATCAAGAAAAATCTGATTAGTCGGGAAGTTGGTATACGGCTTTTAGAAGCTCAAGTAGCTGCGGGAGGAATAGTTGACCCAGTGAACAGTGTCTTTGTGCCTATTGAGGTTGCATTATCTCATGGCTTGATTGACCGTGATTTGCATAAATCTCTCAATGACCCCAGTGATGATGGAAAATATTACTTAGAACCAGTCACTAAGAAGAACGTCAGTTATGCACAACTTAAGCAGAAATGCAGAGTTGAACCCCACACAGGATTACTTTTGCTTCCTGTTATGAAGAAAAGCCTTTCATTCGCTGGTATCAGACAACAAGTACCTTTGACAGAGTTAGTAGAGTCGGGTATAATTCGCTCTTCTACTGTAGATCAACTAGAATCTGGGCAGATATCTATGGAAGAAGTCAGTGAACGAATTAAAGATTTTCTACAAGGATCCAGTTGTATTGCTGGTATCTACAATGAGGCTACAAAAGAAAAGTTAGGAATCTATGATGCAATGAAAAAGGGATTGCTAAGACCTGGAACCACGCTGGAATTACTGGAAGCGCAAGCAGCCACAGGATTCATAGTGGACCCGGTAAATAATCTAAGACTTACCGTTGAAGAAGCTTACAGAAGAGGACTTGTTGGAATTGAATTTAAGGAAAAATTACTGTCTGCAGAAAGAGCAGTAACTGGCTACAAAGACCCTGAAACTGGGAACATAATTTCATTGTTTCAGGCTATGAACAAAGAGCTTATTGAAAAAGGACATGGTATCCGCCTGCTGGAGGCTCAGATAGCTACTGGTGGAATAATTGATCCAAAAGCAAGTCATCGTTTACCAGTTGACGTTGCATATAAACGTGGTTATTTCAATAAAGAACTGAATGAAATCCTTTCAGATCCTAGTGATGACACGAAAGGTTTTTTCGATCCTAACACAGAGGAAAATTTGACATACTTGCAATTAAAAGAACGGTGCATTGTAGATGACAAAACCAATCTTTGTCTACTGCCTTTAAAAGAAAAGAAAAAGTTAGTCCAAGCTTCCCAAAAGAAAACTTCTAGGAAACGCAGAGTGGTAATAGTTGACCCAGATACCAACAGGGAAATGACCGTACAAGAAGCTTATAACAAAGAGCTTATAGATTATGACACCTATCTTGAGCTTTCAGAACAAGAATGCGAATGGGAAGAAATAACTACTACAGGTTCAGATGGCTCAACCAGGGTTGTGCTTGTTGACCGCAAGACAGGCAACCAGTATGATGTCCAAGAAGCAATAGACTTGAACATAATCAATAAAAGCAACTTTGAACAATACCGTGCTGGTACCTTAAGCCTTACTCAATTTGCAGACATGATCTCCAACAAGAATCTAAGTGACGATGTACTAGTTACTTCAAGACAAGAATCCCTCTTATCTCCCAAGTTTCGAACAAGCTCCTGGTCTAAAAGTGGTTCATTTTCAGACTCTTTAGAGGAAATCAGTCCTATTGCAGCTATATTTGATACAGAAAATTTAGAAAAAATCTCCATTTCAGAGGGCATCAAGCGTGGTCTTGTCGATACAATTACTGGACAGCGTTTACTTGAGGCACAGGCATGCACAGGTGGCATTATAAACCTAACCTCTGGTCAAAGAATTCCTCTGCAAGATGCTGTCAACCAAGGCATAATAGATCAGGATATGTCTGCCAGGCTGAAGCAAGCACAGAAAGCATATTTTGGTTTTGATGGTGTTAGAGGGCAGAAAAAATTATCTGCTGCCGAAGCTATGAAGGTAAACTGGCTGCCATATGAAGCTGGACAACGTTTCCTTGAGTTTCAGTACTTAACAGGGGGCCTTATCGATCCAGAAACACAATCCAGAATTAGTACAGAAGAAGCTATACGGAAAAGTATAATTGATGGTCGTGCTGCGCAGAAATTACGAGACCTCAGCAACTACCCCAAAATTCTGACTTGTCCAAAAACTAAACTGAAAATCTCCTACAAAGAAGCTGTTGATCGTTCTATGGTTGAAGATGTAACAGGCCTGAGAATGCTGGAAGCAGCTTCAGTGTCCTCTAAAGGAATAAGTAGCCCATACAATGTATCTTCAGCGCCTGGATCCCGCTCAGGATCTCGTTCAGGTTCTCGAAGTGGATCCCGACGAGGAAGTTTTGATGGTTCATCATCCTCTTCATACAGCTATTCTTTCCAATCTGTTAGCAGTAGTTCATTTGGAAATTAATTGGTAATAGGCTTGGCTATCTAATGGGGTAAACTATATTGGTTTTGGCCTTAAAAATAACAATTGTCTAAAGTACGTGCTTTATATTTTCTTATTTGAAATGTTATAAAATGTGCACTGAAAAAGAAACTTTAATATTTTTGTTATGAGGGGCTTAATGGCTTTTTAACAAGCTCTTTATTACCAAAATGGTTAAAGAAAATGTTTTATGTATTTAGAAATGTGTATGGGTAACTCATTATTTGTAATGTAGTTTGCATTTGCTGTGCCTTTTCTACAAATTCTTATCGGTTAAGACAAAGTTGGTGAAAGCTTACTTGCTACTTCTGCATTCTTTAGTTTTTGCATTTTTACTTGAATTTCTTTGATGCAGTTCTAAAAACACCAAATTGGCTAAGGTTCCAGTCTTAGATTTTTATATAGATTTATTCCCAGCACTAACATAGCTGATTTTACGTCATACTTGCATACCGCTGTATGTTTTACAGGAGTTACTTTTATATTCAACTATGCTTGTTTTGTGATATCGGCTGGCAATAAAGTTTGAAATATTTTAAGTTTTTTTATGTTGTACTTTAATATTTGGGTGACTGTTTGATAGCAACATTATTTCGGATATCTAATGCTCTTTAAATTCCAATTTCCATAAATAAGTCAAATTTACGTAGGTAAGGATACAAAAAGGATACTGTAAGATAAGTCTATTCTACCAACTCCAATGTTTTTAATATCCACGTAATTAGGGTTGGGTAAATTAACTTAAGTAAAATTAAATTCTACTTGAAATTTACAAAAACCCATATTTTTCCAGAATGCAGAGTTTTTTGGGGGAATTCACACCACGTGTATTCAACAAAATAGCAGTTGGATTTTTATCCTGGACTGTTAAAGGTCAGGAAACTGTTTTAAGAAAACTTAAAAAAAAAAACAAAAAAAACAAACAAAACAAAAACTCCCCTTACTACTGGGCCACATCTGCTGCTCTCCCTTCCCCATACAGTCCTTGGCACTCAATTTCTCTTCTTATGGCTTCTGTGCTCTGAAACAATGGGCATATTCATGCAAGACCAGGACTTCCAGCTGTGACTAGGCCTGGGTTGCCCTTGCACAAGACCAAGACTTCCAGCTGTAACTAGTCCTGGGATGCCCCTGCATGTGCCCAGGGATGTTCCAGGCCTAGTCGTGGCTGGAAGTCCTGGACTGCTCTTGTGCTGCAGCATTAAGAAGAGGAGCATACAACCTTATGGGAGAGGAGCATACAACCTTATGGGAGAGGGTGAGCAGTGAGGTATTAGTTGTTTTTTGTTTTTTTCTCTTTTTCCACATCTTTTATTTATTGTCCTCTGGCGTATTTTTATACCTCAGAGCATAATATTTAATCTTCAGAGGAAAAATTTGCTTTGAAACAAATTACCCTGTAAAATCTGTGCAATTTGGCTCATTCAGATCTCATCAGATTTGCTCATCTCCAAATGTTAGGATACCACAAATGGTTTAGTTGAAAATGTACTCCCCAATTTTAAATGCTAATTATCATTAAGGTGCAAAAACAGTTATAAAAATAAAAGGTGAAAAAATAAGAAAGTTTTATACTTAGCAATCCTCTGTACGAAAGTTATTTTCTGCTCTTAGGGACATGGGATAGAATGTGCACAAAAACAATTGGCTTGGGTCCCCAACTTGTGTCCTTTGGGATGGTGTGGAATATCATTCTCCTCCTTCCTAAGACCACAAAAGGAGGGTTCTTCATTACCCATGTACACTACCCCCTACCTCATCCAACTATGATATATCATATGTATTACACATAAGATATGACTCTTGCCTGAAAGATGTTAGTCACAGAATGTCACTCATTTGAGGAAGCAGCCATATGATCTCACTAAGTTGCCTTCTGAATTTACATAATAAACGTGGTATGTTAAGTAGAAGTCATGTGTTTCCGTAATTATTTTTTACCCAAGGAGGATGAGAGACACAATTACATTGGACAGGGATCGTTGGACATTCAGGAGTCAGTTGAAGATACGGGGATTCAGAAAGACATATTTTATACAAGACAATACATATAAATTTTAGTGGCCTATCTTCAGTGCAGTCACTTTGTACTTAGCTGAAAAAAAGAGAAATTTCTTTTCACCAGAACTACACTCAGTTCTTCATATCAAAAGCAAATAAATGGTCAAAATATAGTTATTTTGCACAGAAATGGACCAATTTAAGAATCTACAGTAGTGTTTGGACCTGTACCTACATATCTATGTTGTGTAAGCAAGAACCTTTTCTCAGTCTTGAAAATAAATTGTTATAAAGGAAAGAAGTGAAAGTAACATATTTCATAAGATGTAAAATAAGGGTTAATATGCACAAACAGGACATAACTGCTTGTAAAGAGTAAATCTCCCAAATAAACGAATTGTTTGAATGTAAATGGTTCATCTGAGTCTCTCAATAGACACTGTAACAAAACAGTCACAACAAAAGCACACGAAGGAGAATCTGTGACAGGACTGTAGTTGCTGTTTCTAGCTACTCTCTTCTGCTTCATCACACACAGAATTCAATTTCTTCTTGCCTAACTACATTCATTACCAAGATAACAGTATGTCTCCTGTGTATGAAATTACCAGCATCTCCACTATATTTATATGTTGCATGCTTCCAGTCCCCTGCCACAGTGGTGTCTTCCAGCTGAGAAGCAGGAAGTCTCATACAACTGTCAAATAGTGAGATAGCAGAGAGCCCCAACTTCAGGAAATCTTAAAGAGCCAGTGATATTATAACTAAATTTGATAGAATTACTTTTTAATTTATTAGAGAAAGATTGTATATTTTGGTCACCTTTTACATCATGAAACTTTCCAAGAGGTGACAAGTTCTGTTTAAAAATAAAGATTTAGTTGGTATAAAGCACATCAATACCCCAAACAGTATATTGAATTATAACACAGGCATTCAAAATTTTGGTTTATGAAAAAAAATTCAAATCCAATTACTGATTCTTATGTTTTCTAATGCCCTGAATGAAAAGAAAACTATTTTTATTCATACCATATAGATTTTGCACAAAACGAGTGTTAAATTAAGTACAAGCAAGATAAGAAAAATGTTTATTGTAGCCAAAAATGTAAAAAATATTATTTATAAAAAAATATTGAACATTCATTCTTCATCTTTATTGTAAATTAATTATTGCACCTTTTCCTTTTCTCTTAAAGGCTTCTCTTGATACCTTTTCTCTTGTAGAAGGTCAGAGGATCTTCTCTGTGAAGCATCCAGCAGTAGTCCCCCATCATGTTCAAGTTCCATATTCCTTGGTATTGTCGTTTCATCTCCTTGATAGCCTTATGAAATCTCTCTCCTCGCTCTTTCACTAACAGCACCAAAGTTTTCAGGAAAGTAGTCTAAATGGGAATGTAAAAAATGTAACTTCAAATTCATCAGATAGCCCAAGGCTTTGAATTATTTCAGCATATTCTCCACAATGGACTTAAATTGTGTATCTTTGTAACCTAGAAATTTTGTCATGACTTTTTTCTTAAAGAATCTCAAGCCCTTTTCTCAACAGCTTTCATTTTTGTTTCAAAAACATTGTTCTTCATGACATTACAAATATCCAGACCCACAAAAATGCCTTCCTTCAATTTTGATTCGGATAGTCCCTGAAACTTGCTACACAGGTACTTAAAAGTCTATTCTTGTTTCGGTAGAGATTTGACAAACTTCTTCATTAGTCCAAACTTAAGGTGGAGTGGTGGCAGGAGAACTTTAGTGGATCAATTAAACCTTCCGCAACTATAGTCTTGAGTCCAGGTTGTCAACTTTTTTGGCTCCGATCCCAGCTGTCCCATTCACACAAAAAGCATGGGTACTTTGTGTATCCTTCTTGCTGCCCAAGGAGTAAAGAGAGCTTTCAGATCACCACATATTGCCCATCCTTGATACTCATAGTTAAGTTTCTTGAGAATAAAGCCTAAATTTTCATAGCTTTCTTTCAAGTGCACAGAATGCCCTACAGGCACTGAAACATAACTGCTGCTATTGTGCAATAGAACAGCTTTCAGAGTTTTTTTTGGGATGAATCAATAAAGAATCTCCACTCGCTCACATTGTACTCCGTGTTAAATTTTTCCATCATGTGATAAGGCTTGTTAAAGAGTCAACATTGACTTGTAGGATTGCTACCTTCCAATAGGTGGCACTAGAGTTCTAGCTCTCTTCCTCTCTGAAGAGACAATTTGCATAATTAGCATATTTCCCAGAGGAGCATTGTGGCTTTAAAGTCTCCTCATCTTGGCTTGCTTAGCATGTTGATCTCCGCAAGGAGTGACGATACTTCTTCGACATCCATCAGCCCAGGAACATTACTGCAATACGCTTGAGAAAAGTAATTCATTTTCTCTGCCTCTATACCATGAAACACATGTACCAGGAGCTAGCAGGTTCCTTTCCTGTAGTCTAGAGCTTAAAAGTTCTGCAGAATGTTTAGGAAGGTCCAAGTCCCTGACTAAATAATGTAATTTGAGCTGTGAAAACAGCTGTAGCTTGTTGGGATTAACATGAAAAACTTCTTTAGCATCCTGCTCTTCATGTACTTAATCTTCTGAATCCGGTGTATCTTAAAGTTTCATTGGAGGTGGAAGAACAGGTATTCTTGGACCGTGAGACACAGGGCGAATTGTTGACGGGAGGTCCGGGTATATAATTTCCTACTTATTTCAAAGGTTATATCACATTAGTGGCGATCGAAATTGATAAGACCCCACAAAGTGGTATAAAAATTACAAAATTTCTTTATTAACAATAACAATAATGTGACATGAACAAAACATAAAATAAGGGTACAAAAACACATGTACAAGAGGGACTCTAAACCATAGTGGAACAATATTCACCCACAGCCTGTACGCAATATATTGTAAACAAGTGTATGTAATTATCTATCCTCAATTCAGATTATATTATGGTCATATAGTAATTAATTGCCAATATTGTGCTGTAGTACTGGCACAATGGGGTCATAACATAGTGATGCCTTCAATTTACAAGGATACCCCTAAACAATATGACCAAAAAACATTGCAGGATGAAAAAACACTATAGCCAATAATGCGGTAGTGATGCTAAAAACCTACCGATAGCTCGGCTGGGTAGCCACCTGGACGTCCCTCTGCCCCGACGCGCGTTTCGCACTGCTTCTTCCTGGAGGCCTCACGCGCGTCGGGGCAGAGGGACGTCCAGGTGGCTACCCAGCCGAGCTATCGGTAGGTTTTTAGCATCACTACCGCATTATTGGCTATAGTGTTTTTTCATCCTGCAATGTTTTTTGGTCATATTGTTTAGGGGTATCCTTGTAAATTGAAGGCATCACTATGTTATGACCCCATTGTGCCAGTACTACAGCACAATATTGGCAATTAATTACTATATGACCATAATATAATCTGAATTGAGGATAGATAATTACATACACTTGTTTACAATATATTGCGTACAGGCTGTGGGTGAATATTGTTCCACTATGGTTTAGAGTCCCTCTTGTACATGTGTTTTTGTACCCTTATTTTATGTATTGTTCATGTCACATTATTGTTATTGTTAATAAAGAAATTTTGTAATTTTTATACCACTTTGTGGGGTCTTATCAATTTCGATCGCCACTAATGTGATATATATTATTGTGTGGTATAAAGTCTAAAAATTGGTGGGCATTTTTTGTGAAAAATCTTATTTTAAAGGTTGAATTCCTCCACTTTGCACGTAGAATAGTAGCAGCCATCTCTGATTTTACGGCTACCCTGCAGATCATAGGCATGCCAAAATGAAAGCTCTCTTTCTCTACTTTAGACCACTGTTGTAGTTCCTTTACACAATCAGAACACACTACAGGTGGAGCCAATGACTTGTCCTGATCACCTAGTTTTACACCAAAGTACGCATAATACACTTTTCTAATGAAATCCGTAATGTTCCAATGCTGTTTCTTCCCTACAAAACAACCGCAGATGCAGCAAAAGTTGTTGGGTGAATTATGACACTCCCTTGTAGTCAATTTGATCACAGAAGCTTAATCTACCACAACCACTAAATACTGCAAGGAATTGTGTTAAGCACACCATCACACACTTATGAACCCTGTCTAAAAGAAAATCTGTCTTTGCTCCCTCTAGCGACCGATCACAGTATAGCTTTCAGTTATTATACTGCTGAGGTAAAATGAAATATGCTATGGATACCACCACACTCTCTGGAAGCTGGGTTAAGAAAATCTCTACCCACAGCAGCCAAACGCACCACAGCTTCCATTAATTTCTAACCAATCTAATGACACCAAAATCATCCACCAAAGGTCACGCAAAGGGGTCACAGTATGATGCAAGAAAAAGCCTTTGGAGTCAGTGTTTGTAAAAAAAAAACTGAATGTGATGGAATTTTTTCACTATTTTTACTGAGTTCAGCGATTGAAATTATATAAAAATCACCTCTTACTTTTCAAACAATTTTACCCTTGCAAACATGTGCAATTAAATAATCCCTTTAAATGTTCCCCATAAATGACAAAAACTAACACTAAATTATAAACTAGCTGCTCTTGTTAATGGCGAAGTTAATGTTTATTAACTTTACAATCATAAAGAAATTGATAAGTTAAAATGTAAAATACACCATGGAAGATCCTCATCTCAAAATATGTACATTACAAAGAATGGAGTGTTTCCACCAAGACATAGTGCAAAAACCAAGACAAAGACAAGCTATATAAATTGGGATCACCAGACATGGTAAAATAGAAAATCCTTTATTAAGTAACAACTACACAAAAACAATGAATAAAAACAATTAAAAAGTAAAAATCATGACACAAGACATGATCAACCGCAATTAGGATGACCAACCCAGTCAGGCAAATAGGTGAATAATGCTATCTTAGTATACAGGACCCAGGTAAATAAGAACAAACAAGTGATATATTAACCCCTCACAATAAAGATGCCCTATGGATCCCCTGTAGCGCAATGAAATAATCAAAATCAATATTAGTAAAGCTATAAGGGTATGTTTCCACGTAGCGGAAACCATCAGTATTAGCTGCGTATTGAACGCTGTGTCCTACCGCAGCGTTTAATCTGCAGCGTCCAGATGTTCCAGCATAGTGGAGGGGATTTTCTGAAATCCCATCTCCACTATGCGTCCGATTACGCGGGTGTATCTTCTTAGACCGCAGCATGTCCTTTTAACTTGCGGCGACGCTCCGTCGCCGCAAGGTAAATAACACAGTTCTGTGTGTATGGTGCGGCGATTCTGGATGTATTCAATGAACACATCCGGATTCACCACGCGTTCAGAAGGGGGCTGGGCTTTGGGCGGAGCGGGGTTTCTGCTCCCTCCAAAGCGCACACATTACGGTACGTGGAAACATACCCTAACTGCTATAAGCTGAAGCTTAAATACCAAAAAGCAGCCAACCAAAGCCTTAAGGTCACAAGGTTAAACCCAATCAATTATAGCCTGCACCTTCCCAGAGTCCATCTTAAACCCTTCTGCTGACAAGATAAACCCAAAGAACAAAATTTCCTGAACAGAAAAAAAAAATTCTCTAATTTCGCAAACAAAGAGTTTTCCCTCAACTTTTATAATACCTCACAGACATGTTTATGGTGAGAGTTCAAATCGGGAGAGAAAATTATAATATCATCCAGGTAAATCACAACAAATCTTTCAATGAAATCAGAGAAAATATCATTCATAAAATTTTGAAAAAACAGTAGGTGCATTGGATAACCCAAATGGCATGACAAGATTTTCAAATAGACCCTCAGACATTAAGAATGCCGTTTCCCACTCATCAACCTTCCGGATGCATTTCAAATTGTAAACCCATCTAAGATAAAGTTTAGAAAATCACTTAGCCCCCAGAAGCTGATTATATAGATCGGGAAGGAGTGTAAGGGGGTAAGTATTTTTAACCGTTCTTGGAAATCGAGACAGGGACGAAGTCCACCATCTTTATATTTTATAAAGAAAAATCCAGCAGCTACAGGAGAGAAGGAAGGATGGATATGACCCTTCCATAAACTTTCGTTATATTCTTTCATGGCGGCCCGTTTAGGCCCAGACAAATTGTAAAGGTGAGCTTTAGGTAATTTGGCATTAGGGACAGGATTAATAGCACAATCATAAGGACAATGGGTAGGAAGTATCTCTGCCTTTTTTCCAAGAACACATCTCCAAAGTCCTTCAGGAACACCAGGAGACCTGTTATGATTTGGTAGCTGAGGAGAGCAGGCAAAAATGGCAATACACCAGAGAGGTTGGAATCTACTGGATTGCAGTACCCTGACTAACCACCACAACTAAAGGCAGCTGTGGAGCGTTCCTACGTTGGTCCTAGACGCCTCGTCACAGCCTGAGAGGTTAACTACACCTAAAGATAGAAAGAGGAAAGCTATCTGCCCCGGAGCAGATCCCCAAAGAACATAGGAAGCCCCCAAACATGTAATGGCGGTTAGACAAGAGGAAATACAGACACAGACAGAAAATAGTAAGAGCAAACGTTGGGGCTCAATCTGCCTAGAAAGAAAAAGGATAGGACGGACACTTACTGCAATCCAAAAAACCCTAAAAAATACCAACTCTACTAATTGCAAAAACACCTGAGATCACACAACCTCTACCACCTAAATTAGTTCTCTGGTGTAACAAAACTAAGCCGCAGCCACTGAAAAAACTGGAAAAGGCAAATGAACAAATAACAGTGGCTCAGATAAACTGAGAGGAGCACAAGCCCCCGGAGGGGACCTGGCTGACCTCCACAGAAGTGCAGGGAACAATGCAAAAAGCAAGCACAAAAATAAAAACAGAAAATATCTTATCTGAGAGCAGGAGAAGAGGCAAGACTCAGCAAGCTTCCAAGTGAACCAGGAACTACAGTTGAGACAAGAACAATTGATCACCGGCAACCATGATGGGAGGGAACCTCCCTTATATAAGACCAGTCTGTAACTCCTGATTGCCAATCCTCATTGAATGGTTCAGTACTGTTTGTAACCACCAGAGGGAGCTTCTGCTCAGAATTCATTTCTAACACATTCACAACAGTACCCCCCCTTGAGGAGGGGTCACCGAACCCTCATTTTGGCAACCAGGTCGGTCAGGATGAGCTCTGTGATACGCACGGATCAGTCTCCTAGCATGGATGTCCGAAGCAAACACCCAAGAATTATCCTCCTGACCATAACCTCTCCACTTAACCAAATACTGGAGTTTCTGTCTAGAAAAACGAGAATCCAATATTTTCTCAACCACATACTCCAGATTGCCCTCAACCAAAACAGGGTCAGGAGGCGCAGCCATAGGAACCACTGGCTCGACAAACCTCTTCAATAAGGACTTGTGGAACACGTAATGGATCTTAAATGTCCCTGGAAGAAGTAAACGAAAGGAAACAGGATTAAGAATCTCCATGATCTTATAAGGTCCAATGAACCTAGGCTTAAACTTAGGAGATGCAACTCTCATAGGGATATTTCTTGAGGACAACCAGACCAAGTCCCCCACTTCAAACCGAGGACCATCAGTCCTATGCCGGTTGGCAAACCGCTGGGCCCTCTCCTGAGAGAGGGATAACCTCTCCACTACCTGGTCCCAAATCTGCTGCATACGCTCCACAACAGAGTCAACACCTGGACAGACAGAAGCCTCCGTCTGTCCCGAAGAAAATCGAGGGTTGAACCTGATCATCAGGAGAGTTGCAAATTTTTGGTGCTGTATAATCTGCATGACATTATTGTACTAGGTTTCCCTTGGTTACAGTCTCATAATCCTGTTTTGGATTGGAAATCTGTGTCTGTGACCAGTTGGGGCTGCCAATGTGTTAATGCCAACACTCCTGTTTTTTTCTGCCTCTCCCCAGGCTCAGGATGTTCCTGACTTTTTGATTGATTTTTCTGATGTGTTTAGCGAAAGTAAATCTGCATCCTTGCCCCCCCATAGGAGCTATGAGTGCGCTATTGAATTAGTGCCTGGTAGTAAATTCCCTAAAGGTCGCCTTTTTAACTTGTCTGTACCTGAACATGACGCTATGCGGTCTTATATCAAGGAGTCATTGGAGAAGGGTCATATCAGACCATCCTCTTTACCCTTGGGTGCCGGTTTTTTCTTTGTGGCCAAAAAGGATGGTTCATTAAGGCCGTGTATTGATTATCGTCTCTTGAACAATATCACTGTGAAATATCAATATCCGTTACCCTTGATTTCTGACCTGTTTTCCAGGGTGAAAAGTGCTACTTGGTTTACAAAGCTTGACCTCAGGGGGCGTATAACCTTATTCGCATTAAGCACGGGGATGAATGGAAGACGGCGTTTAATACCCCAGAGGGGCATTTTGAGTACCTAGTGATGCCCTTTGGGCTCACTAATGCTCCTTCCGTCTTCCAGTCCTTCATGAATGACATTTTCAGGGATTTTGTGGATAAATTTCTGATTGTTTATTTGGATGATATCTTGATTTTTTCCAATGACTGGGACTCTCATGTGAAACATGTTCGGACTGTGTTCCAGATTTTGAAAGAGAATGCTCTGTATGTAAAGGGATCAAAGTGTCTTTTTGGCGTACAGAGGATCTCATTTCTGGGATTCATTTTGTCCCCATCTGTTATTGAAATGGACCCGGTCAAGGTTCAGGCCATCTGTGATTGGGTCCAACCTACTTCATTAAAGGCTCTTCAGAGATTCTTGGGTTATGCCAATTTTTATCGTAAATTTATTGGTAATTTCTCTGTTATTGTTAAACCATTGACTGATTTGACCAAATAGGGTTCTGATGTGGTGAATTGGCCTCCTGAGGCAGTCTCTGCGTTTCAGGAACTTAAGCAGAGATTCACTTCTGCTCCTGTTCTACGGCAGCCTGATGTTTCTCTGCCATTTCAGGTGGAGGTTGATGCCTCTGAAATTGGGGCAGGTGCCGTTTTGTTCCAAAGAGATCCAGAGACCTCTAAAAGTAACCCTTGTGCCTTTTTCTCTCGAAAATTTTCTCCAACTGAACGTAATTATGACGTGGGTAATCGGGAGTTATTGGCCATGAAGTGGGCATTTGAAGAGTGGAGACATTGGCTGGAGGGAGCCAAACATCAGGTGGTGGTCCTCACGGACCATAAGAATCTGGTTTATCTGGAATCAGCCAAGCGACTTAATCCTAGACAGGCCAGGTGGGCCTTGTTTTTCACACGTTTTAATTTTGTGGTTTCCTTTCTTCCTGGCACTAAGAATGTTAAGGCGGATGCCCTCTCGAAGAGTTTCCTTGCGGACTCTCCTGAGTTATCTGATCCTGCTGTTATTTTGAAAGAGGGTGTAGTTCTTTCCGCCATCTCGCCCAATTTGAGACTGGCTCTGGAAGGGTATCAGGAGGATAAACCCGAGCGCTGCCCTATTGGGAAATTGTTTGTCCCAGGCCGGTGATACTGTTATGATTTGGTAGCTGAGGAGAGCAGGCAAAAACGGCAATACACCAGAGAGGTTGGAATCTACTGGATTGCAGTACCCTGACTAACCACCACAACTAAAGGCAGCCGTGGAGCGTTCCTACGTTGGTCCTAGACGCCTTGTCACAGCCTGAGAGGTTAACTATACCTAAAGATAGAAAGAGGAAAGCTATCTGCCCCGGAGCAGATCCCCAAAGAACATAGGAAGCCCCCAAACATGTAATGGCGGTTAGACAAGAGGAAATACAGACACAGACAGAAAATAGTATGAACAAACGTTGGGGCCCAATCTGCCTAGAAAGAAAAAGGATAGGAAGGACACTTACTGCAATCCAAAAAACCCTAAAAAATACCAACTCTACTAATTGCAAAAACACCTGAGATCACACAACCTCTACCACCTAAATTAGTTCTCTGGTGTAACAAAACTAAGCCACAGCCACTGAAAAAACTGGAAAAGGCAAATGAACAAATAACAGTGGCTCAGATAAACTGAGAGGAGCACAAGCCCCCGGAGGGGACCTGGCTGACCTCCACAGAAGTGCAGGGAACAATGCAAAAAGCAAGCACAAAAATAAAAACAGAAAATATCTTATCTGAGAGCAGGAGAAGAGGCAAGACTCAGCAAGTGATCCAGGAACCACAGTTGAGACAAGAACAATTGATCACCGGCAACCATGATGGGAGGGAACCTCCCTTATATAAGACCAGTCTGTAACTCCTGATTGCCAATCCTCATTGAATGGTTCAGTACTGTTTGTAACCACCAGAGAGAGCTTCTGCTCAGAATTCATTTCTAAAACATTCACAACACAGACCCTTCCGACTAGCAGAGCATATTTGAACAGACTTTAGATATTTCTTGTAACAATTGGCGCTCCATTTAACAATTTCCTTCTGACACCAATCAATAACAGAATAGTGAACATACAACCATGGAAGCCCCTGTACCAACCCAGCAGGTAAATTATCCAAAACAAAACAGGAGATGGATTTAGAGTAGAGTGTTCCCACTTGGAACGTGAAATCTACAGTTACCCTCTTGACCAGATTCCCGGTTAATGGTGTCTTGTCAATGGCAAAGATTTGAATGAGTCTTTCTAAACGAAATGTCCCTAGTCCTATCTTTAGTACTAGTCTCAAATCAATAAAATTAGCAGCAGACCCGAAGTCAATAAACGCCAATATTGATAACATCTGGTCTTTGAAGGATAAAACTGTATTCATCTGTACTTTATCTGAGGAAGAAAAAGGTATTGGAGAGTCTGGCTGACCTCCTCAGCCATCACCCGGAATCAGACGTTCTCTTGACAGTTTGCCTCAGGAAGAATTGGGCAATTCTTGAGAAAATGTCCAGAGAACACAGTACAGAGTCCAAGATCTTTTCTATGTTTTCTCTCCATAACACGAAGACTGGCAACTCTAATCTCCAATGGCTTCACCTACAGTAAATGGACCTACTTTGTGAAAACAAACAGGCAACTTTCTGTTTTCCACATCTCTCATGGATTCTGCGGTTCATTTATATGGCTGGGTCATGGCCTCTGTCAGAGAACAAGAGGCATGAAGGACCAGAGCATCCTTAAAACTTTTGGAAAGGCATTTGTGGAACTAGCACCTGAGTGCTCCATCATTGCACAGACTTTCAGTGGACCACTGTCAAAACTCAGTGCAGTAGTCCTCAGCATAGGATCCCCCTATAAAAGGCTGATGGCCTTTGCTTCAGCGACCTGGATTCTGTTGGGTTCATCATAAATCAGGCCTAAAGCGTCAAAAAAGGCGTCCAAAGAAGACCCTTCGGGGGCTTATGGGGACAAGGAAAATGCTTAGGTCTGAGGACCCCTTCGCAGTAGGGACATGATTATTCCCACCCGCTGGAATTCATCGCCTGAAGACCTGGGATGCAGGGTAAAAAATAATCTAAAGCTTATCCTGAAAACCTTAAACTGTTTTTTCTCTCCCGAAAATTTATCAGGGAGGGCCATTACAGGTTCAGGAGAAATCATCTGTACAAGCAGAAGGTACTGACATCACACCCACTACCGACAGTGGAGGGCTAACAGGAGTCGTCATCAAACTAATCATCAGACGCTGCAGCTGATATTGCAATGATTCCAGACTCTGGCATTCCTTAGCCAGATCCTGCATCATCAGTACCAAATTTGCCACCTGCTCACAGAGAGTCCGAGGTCAAAATCCAGGCGGGTACATCAAAAACAGAGGAAAGAGACAAAAGCATAGTCAGGTCATGGTCCGAGATCAAAATAGCAGGACGATAGCAGATCAGAGAAAAGTGACTAAACAAACGGGTGTTCAGAACGAGGTCCAAGGTCAGCCAGCAATAGATCAATGAGCAAAATACTAGGCACAGTATAACAAACCACACTTAGCTGAAGCTACGAATGAGCACTCTCTGAAAATGCCAGCTCTGATAAATAGCAGAACAATTATGGAAACAGAGCACCTGATGAGAGCTCAGCAACTTCCAGTCCCAGATTGGACGGCCGAGCTGTCAATTAAAACATAGACAGCTTATCATGCCACTGCACCTGACTGGACAATTGAACTGTCAATCACTGCAGAAACAGCTCAGCACTGAGGGGTGGAGTCGTTACACATCACCAGGACAAGTTTTACAATTGTGACCAGTGTCATTTTATGCGGTAATAATTCTGGAATGCTTCAACGGATCCCAGTGATTCTGAGTGTTTTTTTCGTGACTTATTGTACTTTATGACGGTGGTAAAATATGTTCTTTTCCAATAATTGTATTCAAGTTTTCAAATTTAAAGGACGGGAAGGGAAACAATAGGGAATAAGGAAGGGAAAGAGGGGGATAGAAGGAAAAGGAAAGGAAAAAGCAGGAAAGGGGGTGAAGGAGGAAACAATATGAAATTGTAACTATAGTACATTAGTGACAAAGTTTATAACATAAAATGAACTAATAAGAAAGAAAACAGACAAGTACATTTCGTATATTAGGGAAACAATTCCATCCATTTGGACCATTTTTTGAAGAATTTATCGCAGTAGTTATTAACCAATGCTAGTTTATATTCAAACGATTTATGAAGTGTGATTTTATCAACAATGTCTTGAAAAGAGGTTGACTCTGATTTTTTCCAGTAGAGAGCAATGCTGTTTTTGGTTACCAGTAGGATGTGGACTAGTAATAATCTCAAATGGACTTCCGGTTCCTGCGCTGAGGATATAGCACACTGAAGTAGCAGCTCCCATACCAGACAGAAGTCCTACTAACAAATCTGCCAACATCTGCACCTCTAAGACAAGAAAAAGACGGATTACCACTGGCCCCCACTCCACATCACCCAAAAAGGTCAGTCACCACGTTCCCGGACCACTCCTGAGACCCCTGAGGGTCCTGACCAGCTGCCCACCCAGGTGCTTGAAGCCAGCACCAGCAGAGGGGCTGCTATCTCCACCCGGGTAACCCACAGCAAAACAACCCACTGTGATTAAAGGGACAATCCCAGACTATCCGCACACAGAACCCCCCTCCAGGACCACAAAAGCACCGCTTAATGGAGCTTTTCATAGCAGTTTTCCTGCTTTTTCAGTACTGGTAAAGGGGCCCCTAAAAGTGGGACAGCGACCAGAAAAAGCAGAGAGAAAAAGGTCTCTCCAGCAACGACAGGGCCCCAGGAGGGAGGTTACACACAGTAGGCTGGTCATTTCTCCTGGGAAAACTAGTGACATCTGCTGGCCACTACAGTGAACTGCAACTGCTTTTCGCACAAGGAAAAGCCCTGCAGCCACCTAGTGGACAAAAATAAGAACTACAAGTACCTGCTTTGTGCTATAAGGGATAGATATATCTATAGCTGCCAAGAAACATAAGAATTGATTGATAATTCTCTGGAGAAAGGATAAACTGCAACAACAGAGGACTCAGACGCTGACCCCATTTATATCACCAATTCAACAAATGGATCGCTACGTGTTACGTAGCTCACAAAAGCCGGAGAGCCCTATGCACACAAGCAGTGGGAACCACAGTAAAGGGGAAGACATCACGGACCCAAGCCCCACAAGAGAGGATGCTACCGCAATACACTCGCAACAGAAAAACCTTGGTAGGGAGGACATTAAAGACTTAACTGAGTGTAGTAGGGAAGACCCTTCAAGATTGATAACAATAGACTATAACAAACTGGCGGCTGATGTGGCAAGTAGCATCATGCCAGACATCCAAAAGACCCTGGAACATGCTATCAGGAAGGCCCTCCAGAACATTCAAGAGGAATTGAGCAAGCAGAAAGGACAGATAGAGGAGCTGGAGCAGAGGGTCCCATAACTGGAGGATGATAACGTGCAGCTCTCCTCACAGTTGAAAAAGACAACTACAGAAACAAAACGCCTGTCTGAGAAGGTCGAGGACCTGGAAAACAGGTCAAGGCGCAGCAACTGAAGGCTAGTGGGGCTCTCGGAGTCAATCCCTGCAGCTGAACTGCAAAGACTCTGCGAAAGAGACCTACCAATGGCCCTGGGAATTAATCATGGTTGTAGGGTTGAAAGGGCTCACAGAGTTGGGCCAGATCTACGATCTCACAACCAAGGATCGAGTGACCGGACATTAAGACCACGTCAAGTAATCATGAAATTCCTGGACTATAATGATAAGTTTGACATAATGAAAGCATATAGAAGATGTTCCCAGCAAGTGACTTTGAGAGGGATGAAAGTCCTACTATTTGAAGACTATTCCGCTGAGGTGGAAAAACGCAGGAGAGCCTTTAGTAAAATATGTGCAGCACTCTATCAAGCAGAGAAAAGCTTTGCACTGCAATACCCAGCAACACTGAGGATTTTCCAAAACAAAGGTGATAACCTCATCTACAACTCTCCAAATGATGCAGAAAAAGACATGGAAAAAATAGTGTGCAACGCAAAAAGCATCGAACGAAGAAGAGGCCGTGAGGAAGACCGCTTCCCCTCAACACCAAAGCCCCAGAGGACATATGGCTAGCCCAGGTGAAGCACCATAGAAATGGACTGCACCATATACATCTTGCTCTTAACGGTTCTCCCCCCACCACTACACACACCCTTCCTACAAACAGGACAATGTCTCCCCAAGATGACAAAAGCGTCTATCGGCTCCATATTTGGGGGAAGGGACCGGGGTTTTGGCAGGGTGGAGGTCAAAGAGCTATGCAAAGGTGCTGCCCAGGGTGGAGGAGAAGATGCAGATGGCATTTTGACAATCATTTATGACATGTGGTGTGGGATGTTTCTTCCCACAAGTTTTTTTTTCTCTTTTTTCTTTTTTTTTTCTTTTGGTGGTTCTTACTTCCTCAGAAAAAAGGAAAGTCCACAACACTATTAGTGGTGTAAGAAGCTAGAAATACACTACAGCATATCGAGAACTCACTGTTTGCTTGCTTTAATGTTTTTAATCTCTATCCCCTTCCATATCTTTGTGTCTTTTTTTCTTTCTTTTCTACCATTCTCTAACCACCTGAGAATCTCCCTTTAATCCCAAGAACTCTTAGAAGGAAAACAAAGCAAGAGGAAATAGGCAGTAGTGACAGTGATTATGAAGATCATCTCCTGGAATGTGAAAGGCCTAAGATCCCCGAATAAAAGAGTTAAGATACTGAGACATTTGAAAAGGTACTCGCCAGATATTGTATTGCTTCAAGAAACCCATCTAAAGGAAGAGGATTTTTATAGGCTCAACAAGCTGTGGGTAGAGAAAGTAGTGGGCTCGGCAGCTCAAGGCAGACACGCAGGGGTAGTGATACTATTCCATCGCAAATCTGCTGTCCCAGGAGTGTGATGACCAGGGAAGATGGGTTTGGGTCACCATAGAGCATGGAGGAGAAGTCTATTCAATCTACAATGTATATGGACCTAATGGTCCAAACAGAGTCTTCTTTAATGACCTGGAGAGGAAAAATTGTCTTGGACAACTCGCCTCTGATAATTACTGGGGGAGACTTGAACACGGTTCACAATGGGGAGGAGGACAGAAAGAGCCAGAGTCTGATCCCTTTAAAAAAGACTATTCTCCCCTCCTTCCTTGAACAAACTGGATTGAGAGATGTTTGGCGTTGGCTCCATCCTGAGGATAGAGAGTTTACCCACTTTTCTCATTCCCACCAATCCTGGTCAAGGATAGACTATCTGTTGATCTCGGAGAGACTATTAAATAGAACGAAGTCAGTGGAGATCCACGACTTGGTCATATCTGACCATGCTCCGGTGGGTATGGAATTGGTGGATAACCAGATAAAAGGAGAACATTACATATGGAAATTTCCAGCTTATCTTACAAAAGATGAGCGATTCAATGACAAACTACGGGGTTGGTGGGAGGAATTTGAATGGGACAACAAGGAACATGCAAACCAACACGCTTTGTACTGGAATACGGCAAAAGCGGTACTAAGAGGCAAAATTATGATGTTTGTGGCCTCACTTAAGAAAAGAGTAGCGGAAAAATACTCAGATTCTAGAGCGAAGCTTAGAAATCTATATACAGAGTTCTTGCAGAGCCCCACAACTGAAAACAGGGAACAATGGAAGCTGGCCAAACAAGAGTTTGAAACCTGGATTGATAGGAGGGAGCAGATGTTCCGCTCTAGGCAGGAGGCTTAATTGCTGAGATATGGGAACAGAGCGGGGAAATTGCTGGCAAGACTGGCAAAAGGGAGACTGCAGGCAAGTTCTATAGGTAGATTACGAGATGGCCAGGGAAATATAACCTCCGACCCCAGGAAAATCAATGAAACACTACAAAACTTTTACAAAGAATTGTATAAACCCTCACATACTAATTTGGCAGAAGGTAAAAAATTCCTACAAGTCACTTTTCCAAAACTAACACAAGAACAACAAGATGCAATTAATGCAGAAATAACAGAAGGAGAAGTGAGAGAAACCATAAGTCATTTTCAAAAGGGGAAAGCACCAGGCCCAGATGGATTTGGAGGGGAGTTTTATAGGGCCCTCAGGGAACAGATCTCCCCACTGCCAGGGGTGAACCTAGCCTCTGTGCTGCCTGAGGCGAACTTGAAAACGGCGCCCCCCAATTCGAGCGGGGAAGGTTGCGGCGCGCTATGCGCGCTGCGGCAAATTTTAGGCCACGCCCTGACCACACCCATTTCACAACTAGTCACACCCATGTCCACGCCCAGACCACACGCATTTAGCACTGGTGATCACACTGACTGGTACTGAGGGCACAGTGACTGGTACTATGGGCACACTGGTACTGAGTAAAAGAAAGAACAGAGAGAGAAAAAAGAAAACAGAGAGAAAGGAGAGAGAGAAAGAGGGGAAAGCAAGAAAGAATAGAGAGAAAGTAGAGAGAGAAATAAATAAACAAAGAAAGGGAAAAGAAAGAACAGAGAGAGAAAAGAACAGAGAGAGAAAGAAAAAAAGATGGGAAAGAAAGAACAGAGAGAAAGAGAAAAAAAGAACAGAAAAAGAAAGAGGGGACAGAAAAAAAGAACAGAGAGAAAAAAAGAAATATGGGAAAGAAAGAACAAAGAGAGAAAGAAAGAACAGAGAGATAGAGAGAAAGAAAGATGGGAAACAAAGAACAGAGAGAGAGAAAGAGAAATAAAGAAAACAGATAGAAAGAACAGAGAGAGAAAGAACAGAAAGATGGAGTGGAAAGAGAAAGAAAGAACAGAGAGAAAGAAAGAACAGAGAGAGAAAGAAAAAGAAAGAACAGAGATAGAAAGAGGGGAAAGAAAAAACAGAGAGAAAGAAAAAGAACAGAGAGAGAAAGAAAGATGGGAAAGAAAAAAACTACTGAATAATGGCCCCACATACTGCTGCATACAGTAAAATGGCCCCACATGATGCTCCATACTGAATAATGGCCTTGCATAAAAAAAAACTACTCACCTCTGCCCGTTCCAACGCTGATATCGCTTCCTCATCTATCACACACACACACACATACACACAGCGTCACACACACACACACAGCAGCTTCACAGGCACAGCGGCCAGACTCACCTCTCCACGATCCGGCAGCTTCCTTCTCACTTCCTCTCACACATTGAGCGGCGCTGGTGTTATGAGTTCTGCTCTGCCGCCGCCTGAGACAAAAGCTCAACTCGCCTCATTATGGCGGCACCCCTGCCTGTGTCTGAAAGGGAGACGAGTCAGCAGTACTGCCGTCACGCAGACAGCGCTGCAGCCAATCAGTGAGCTCTACTCTTCTTCCCGAGATGAGGTCACCAGCTGCTGATGTCACTGATTGGCTGCAGTGCTGTCAAAGTGTTATCAGCACTACACACAATGGCTTTGTGAAACCAGGGGATAGGGAGTTAGGGACATCATCTATCCCATTACCTTACAGTTGGAAACCAAGTAAGGGCCTGTACACACATTGCGGATTTGCCTGCGGATTTTTTCCGCACAGAAACCGCACCTCTTGGCAGAAACCGCAGGCGCGGTTTTGATGCGGTTTTTGGCGCGGTTTTGACGCGGTTTTTCATGATTTTTCTCATGCGGTTTTGACAGCTATATAAAGATATGTTGTTTAACAAAAGAAAAAAAAGATTTGTGATGTCATTTTTTGTCCAACCTTTTCTTTTACATTTGTTCTCACCCACACTCCATTACACACACACAGATAGAGATAGGCCGGCGTCACACTTGCGAGTGTGATGTGAGTAAGTCGCACGACTTTCTCGCATCAACATCCAGCACGGCCGCCCTCTCTAAGACCCGAGTGTGCTCCTGCATGTATTTCTATGCAGCCGCACACTCGGGTCCGAGAGCAGGCGGCCGTGCCGGGTGTTGATGCGAGAAAGTCATGCGACTTACTTGTATCACACTCGCAAGTGTGACGCCGGCCATAGATAGATAATAGATACCAGTAGTTGGATAGATAGAAAATACATATAGATGGATAATAGTTAGAAATATATATATGAAGATAGATATATAGATAGACAGAAAGATATATAGGTAGATAGATAAAATGGTACATAGTTAAAGACACACACGCACAAAATCTTAACGCAATATAGTTAATAAAAAAAAAAAATATAGGAAAAAAAATGGCGTGGGCTCCCACGCAATTTTCTGCGCCAGAGGGGGAAAGCCGACAGCCAGGGCCAATATTTCTAGCCTGGGAAGGGGTTAATACCCATGGCTCTTCCCAGGCTATGAATATCAGCCCGCAGCTAGCCTTTACTGGCTATTAAAATAGGGGACACCCCCAAAAAAAATGACGTGGGGTCCCCCTATAATTTATAGCCAGAAAGGCTAGGCAGACAGCTGCGGGCTGATATTCATAGCCTAGGAAGGGGCCATGGATATTGGCGCCCCCCCGGCTAAAAATACCAGCACCCAGCCGCCCCAGAATTGGCGCATCTGTACGATGCGCCAATTCCGGCACTTAGCCCCTCTCTTCCCACTCCCCTGTAGCGGTGGGATATGGGGTAATAAGGGGTTAATATCACCTTGCTATTGTAAGGTGATATTAAGCCCGGTTAATAATAGAGAGGCGTCAATAAGAAGCCTATCCATTATTAATCTTATATGAATAAAGGGTTAAAAAAAAAAACCACACACAAGAATAAATTATTTTAATGAAATAAAACACAACACGGTTTTCATATCTTTATTACACACTCAAATCCAAGCGACGCCCTCGATCTCCTGTAAAAAAAACTTAAAAAAAATAAAACAACCGTATACTCCCTGTCCGACGTAGTCCAATTAATAACGAGTGTCCCACGACGGTCTCCCCTATAGAACGGTGACATCGGTGATGTCACCGTTCTATAGGGCCTCCTAGTGATGCACTAGCAGGAGACAATGGCTCCTGCAGTGCATCACTGAGGTTACCTGAGTTCATTGTCTCACTTTATGGCAATGCTGCGTGGGAATTTTCTCACCCAGCATTGCCGTGAGAGAATGAACTGTAGTGACGTCATTCTCTCCCGGCGGCAGAGCAATACACAGATCGATGGCGTCGGGGAATAGGTGAGCATGTGCTCAATGTTATGTGTTGTATGTCATGTGTATGTTCTGTATGTCATTGTATGTTATATGTCATGTATGGGTTTTTTTTTTTTTACATTCAGCACATTAGCCGGATGATGGGACTACTACTGTCCCATCATTGGCTAATGTGTTAGTCACTGTAACTGTAGCAGGCATCGCCGGATGGGACTTGTAGTCCCATCTGACGATGCCTGCATACACAGATCACGCACACAGCCCCGCACACCGATCACGCACACAGGCACGCACACCGATCACGCAGACACCGGCGCACAATCACCGCCCACACACACAGCGCCGCACACTATACACGCCCACGCACCGCCCACACACAGCGCTGCACACTATACAAGCCCACGCACCGCCCACACACACAGCGCCGCACACTATACAAGCCCACGCACCGCCCACACACAGCGCCGCACACTATACAAGCCCACGCACCGCCCACACACACAGCGCCGCACACTATACAAGCCCACGCACCGCCCACACACACAGTGCCGCACACTATACAAGCCCACGCACCGCCCACACACACAGCGCCGCACACTATACACGCCCACGCACCACCCACACACATTGTGCCGCACACTATACACGCCCATGCACCGCCCACACACTTCCCTCCTCCCGAACTGCAGCGGTTTCACCCGCAGCAAAACCGCAGATCTTTTTTAGATCTGCGGTTTTGCTGCGGAAGTGCCCGACTCAATGCAAGTCAATGGGCGCCGAACCGCTGCAGTTCCGCACAAAGAATTGACATGCTGCGGAAAATAAAACGCGGCGAAACCGCGCGTTTTTTTCTGCAGCATGTGCACAGCAGACATGCGTTTCCCATTGGAGTACATTGCATGTGCACTGTGCTGCGGGTTGGATGTGTTTCCGCACGTTGAAAAACGCAGCGGAAACGCATCTAAAAACGCAAAGTGTGCACAGGGCCTAATAGTCACATAATCTTAGAGTTCCCCTTTAAGAGTGCAGCTGCAGTGGGGTTGGGAGGCTGCAGCTTCCCTAAGATGTAGCAGAGCTGCTTGAGGGGGGGCTGAGGGGGAGTCGGGACTCGGGAGATCATGTTTTTTTTTAACTATTTGTGCCTGGCTGGCTGTGTCTGAAAGGGAGAGGAGTCCCTGGCCAGGCCAGCAGACGAGGGAGGAGGGAGAGGGGTCTCGCTGAGTCGCTGCTCCAGGGGCACCGCTGCACTAGTCTGCATGGTGCACCTCAGTCAGTCCCATCAGGTGAGGCCGGGGGGGGTGAGGGCCGGGGGGGGGGGAGGGGGAGTCGGGTCCTGTCAGGAGATCATGTTTTCAAGTCCCACAGTTACTAACAGGCAGCAGTAGTTCAGTTGTAATGCATTAATAACTAGTCTGAGTCACCGACCTGGCTTCGGAAGCAGCAGCACCGTGCGCAGCAGCCAGCCAGCAGCAGGATTAAACTGACTGTGTCTTCTGTCTTGTGACGTGGTGAGTGACTGTGTGTGTGTGAGGGATTAAGGAGAGCCACACCACGTGTTATGGGTTCCCTCTGCCGCCCCCTGGCTGCCGCCGCCTGAGAAACAGGCTCAAGTCGCCTCATTATAGCGGCGCCAGTGCCCACTGCTAACAAACCATTACAACACCATTCTTTTAACGGGGGTCATACCAGAAAGATCTAAAGAAACACATATTAAAGTCATACCCAAACCAGGCAAGGACCCCCTTGAGGCCTGCTCTTACAGACCCACTTCCCTTATTGATGTAGACCAGAAGATTATGTCAAACATAATGGCGGACAGATTGGCAGTAGTTATTACCCCAACTGGTGAACCCTGCACAAGTGGGATTCGTTAAGGGTAAGGCGGCGGTGAAAAACATACGAAAGGTACTAACTGTGTTGGACGGAGTGGGTTGCCGCAGCCAGTCGGGAGAGAAACCGGCCTTGCTGGCTCTGAATGCAGAAAAAGCTTTTGACAATGTTAGCTGGGACTGGCTGGGGGCAACTCTGGACTCGTTCAAAATAAAGGGCAATTTTAGAATATACCTGGAGGGGGTGTATAGGAACCCGACAGCTAGAATACACACACCAGGCTTCCTCTCTGAGCCATTTCATTTATATAAAGGGACCAGACAGGGGTGCCCGATGTCACCACTACTATTCAACTTGGCACTAGAACCCTTTGCTCGGTATATGGAAGAGTCAGACTTATTTGAGGGAATCGGAGGAGTGCTGGCAGCACTAAAATAGCATTATTTGCAGATGATGTCATCTTGTTTATGTCCCGGCCACTGGAACAATTAGGAAATATCTTTCAGTTTATCCAGAAATTCAGTGAATACTCGGGCTATAAGGTCAATATCGCCAAGAGCGAACTCTTGGAATTGGGGGAAAAAACACCTGCGGAACAATGCAAGAAACTAGGTTTAGAATTACATATTGCAAAGACACATATCACCTACCTGGGAATTAAGATAGGCAGGCTCCCGGCACAACTACTGTATATTCACTAAATTATACACCTCTCATCGAAAAAATGCTAGGAGAACTTCGGAGATGGCAGAATCTACCGCTATCTCTTCTGGGAGGATGCCATTTAATTAAAATGATCAGCGTTGCCAGACTACTATACCCATTACAGACACTACCCCTGATACTCAAACATCTAGATATAAACAAAATAAATAGAGCTTTTACCCATTTTATATGGGTGGGTAAAAGGCCCAGAATTGCACTGGGAAAACTGATGCTAACTAGGAGTGAAGGTGGGATCAATTTTCCGAATGTCAGAGCCTACAACATAGCAAGTCTTTTTAGACATGTGATAGATTGGCTACAGGAGACTAACTGCTATTCTAATACCCAATTGGAAAGACAGCTGGCGGCGCCGTGGGAATTAAATGCCCTCTTACATACAAAACAGGCCAAACTCCCGCAAAATGTAAAATCCTCCCTATTGCTTTAGGATACTTTTGTATGCTGGAAGATAGTAAGGAAGGCTTTCGGCCTTCCCTTCCAGATCTCTAAACATATGCCACTATTTGGTCACCCGGAATTCCCCCAGGGAACAGAAATCAAAAGAGCAATAGGACAAACAGGTGATAACATGAAGAAAGCTGGGGATATTATGCATACAGAGGTTAAACTATGGCTGAGCCCACAAGAAATCATGGACGAATTCCATATAGAAAGCAGACTCTTCCTACAGGTCATGCCGGTCCACTCTTTCTGCTTATCTAGACTTCGCAGGCTGCCTAATGAAGTGGAACTACACATTCTAGATAATAGGGTGGGTATGAGCACTCAGAATGCGAGCATATCCTCAATATACAACACTGTAAGACATAAATTCCTGAAGCCAAAGCAGAACAAGCTGTTTAAAACCTGGGAGAAATGGACCGGGGATAAGGATATCGCAGAAACAATTCTACAGGGGTGGGAACAGGTTAAAAAATCCATTTTATGTGAAAGATGGAGGGAAACCTATTTTAAGCTCATGCATACAGCATTATATGGTTTCAATATCCCATCCTCTCCTAGATTCCCTGACCAGACTACAGCGTGCCCTAAGTGCGGAACGCCTTCAACAAATCTCTGGCACGGGGTGTGGGAATGTAGGGCAGCTAAAGAGTACTGGAAACAGGTAGGGGAGCAGGTTCGATTGTGCTGGGGAACCCATCTCCCACAAACGCCACAAACTATGCTATTTCACCAGTTAAGACCCCCAGAGACACAACCCAAAGGAGGTAAAGCAAAGATCCCTAAAAACATCCACACATTCTTAGTTGTAGCTTTACGTGGTTTATTTGGTGAATGGCTTAAACCAAGCACCCCATCGATGGCGATGATAATAGCCCAGATGAAACACTTACTGGGAATTGAATTAATAGAGGCGGAAAGGAGCAAAGAAAAATCTGCAGGGAAAGTATTTCCGCTGTGGAAAACGTTCATTGGTTTCCACTATAGCCCTCACGAAATATCAAAAATGATTAGTCACTTCCGCCACACGGAATGGTGCTGTCTGGAGGATCTGAGCAGGACGTTAGGGGTCTTGGGAACTATTCCAGATGTATAATGTCTATTAAAGATATAACATATATTACCGTAGAACGACACTCTTGACAATGCAAAATAAAAGAGATTATCTTCCTTCCCCTATTACCCTTCTATGTAGTCAGTTTGTTTTTTCTTTCTCTTACTGTTTCCCCAAAATTTGTGTCACAAGGCATTGACGGAGATCAACCTATGTATCTATATACTATCTCAAAAAGTTATGCGGACCTGTAGTCTGAAAAGTAAGATTTGTATATGTACTTTTGGTAATTTACAGTGTCATTGCTGATGCTATATCCTATCCTATGCTACGTTTTCCTACCGATATTATGTTAAAAAAAAATCAATAAAAATGATGTTATAAAAAAAAAAAAAATAATCTCAAATGTGGGTCAATTTTTTCAATGTTTAATGTGAGAAGGGCCAATTGAGGTGTTAGTAGAATTTGTTTAGAAGAGATGGCATTAATAAGACCCGAAACTTTCTTCCAGAGGGGACGGATTTTCGGGCATTGCCAGAAAATGTGTAGGAGATTACCATAACGACCACAGTTTCTCCAGCAAATTAGGTGAGTGAATTTTGCTAATTTTAGATAATCTAGCAGGAGTAAAATACCACCTTGTGAGGAGTTTGTAGTATGATTCTTGAAGGACCATAGAGAGAGAAGATGCATAGGAAAGCGTACATGCATATCCCCATTCAGAGTGGTCAAACATTAAATGAAGTTCCGACTCCCATTTAACCATGTTTTATGTTTTGACCAACTGCGTGCTGTGGTTAAACCGTTGGTAAACGTAGTGTGAGACAGTGAAGGAATATGTGTTGAATGGGGTGTACATTTCACCTAGGTATAAGGGAAATGTGTGGCTTTGTAAACCTAGTGGTAGAGAAAGGTCACTACACCTCACATTCAGCCCACACTGGCAGCTCAGGCCTGAAGCCGTTCAGCTGTTAATTAGGAGACCAGAAGTAGGTGTCTGCAAACACAATCAAGGAGCTGGCTTAGTCTGGACACAGGAAGGTGTCCCGGCACAAGAAGCAGTATCCAGGAGTGGAGCTGGCTTAGTCTGGACACAGGAAGGTGTCCCGGCACAAGAAGCAGTCTCCAGGAGTGGGAGCTGGCTTAGTCTGGACACAGGAAGGTGTCCCGGCACAAGAAGCAGTCTCCAGGAGTGGGAGCTGGCTTAGTCTGGACAGGGAGTCCAGGCACAAGAAGCAGTCTCCAGGAGTTTGAGCTATCTCAGTCTGGGTGCAGGAAGTACCCCGGACACAGGAGTAGTCTCAGTGAGAATCTGTGCGAATAGCGGCTGAATAGGAGTGGATCTCTCTCAAGTCTGGACGCTGAAGGGGCCTTCAGACACAAGGAGGAGTATCTGTGAAACTCCATACTGGTAAACTATATCATATGTGTTGTTTTGGGCACAGACTGGTAGAGTCTGGACCCGGATAAATAGGGAAATCGATCTATGTGTAATTAGTGGCTAGACAAGCCTAGGTTTTCTGTTTATGCTTTATTTTTATCTGTTTGCTGTGGACTTTAATAAAGCTGGTTGCGGCCAGTTTTACACCAGAACTGCTGTCTGAATGAACTGTTTTCGTGCCATTCTGTCTACCCAGACAGCGATCCTAGAGCTATATCCCCTGGAAATGTTACAATTGGCGGAGAATGCTGGGGCAGCACAGTGGCTGATACAAATGGTGCTGGAATGTGCATGCAGCACAGTGGCTTAGAGACAGCAATAAAGGTGAAGTCTGTTGAAATAGCAGCAGAGAAAAAAAAAAAGTGTGTCAGCAGAAACGTCTGTTTGGAGCAGTCTTAAAGAGACAGGAGCCCTAATAGGGTGAGTTTCCACGGTCAGGATACGCTGCGTGTTTGGCGCTGTGCGCTGGCGCAGCGCCAAACACGCAGCGTCCAGATGTTACAGCATAGTGGAGGGGATTTCAAGAAATCCCGTCTCCACTATGCGTAACAATACGCAGGTGGCAAACCTGCGTAAACGGACATGCGGCGCGTCTTTTTAGACCGCAGCATGTCCTCGCGTCTTTTTAGACCGCAGCATGTCCTCGCGTATTGCGGCGACGGTGCGTCGCCGCAACAGAATTAACACAGGGCTATGTAGCCCTGCGCTCTTTCCGGAGGTGTTCCGGAGGTGTCCTGAACACCTCCGGAAAGATCGCGCGTCATAAAGGGGGCGGGGCTTAGACGGAGCGGAATTTCCGCTCCGTCCAAAGCGCTGTGGTTCCGGACCGTGGAACCACAGCCATAGACTTTGCAAAGAAAAAAAAAAAAGTGTCTGCACAGCAGAGCTGAATTTTTTGTGGAGTGTGTATGTCTTGAGTGAAGACTGCCGTTGTTGAGACAGAGAAGTCTGACAGCATGGATGACAGCATGGAGGCGCTGTTTGAACAAATGGCGCAAGTTATTGTGCAACATAAGACTGCCGTGGTTGAGACAGATAAGTCCGGCAGTATGGAGGGGCTCGTTGAGTACCTGGTCCAGGCCCAGCGGACCATGGAGCAGCAGCGCCTGCAGCACCAGCAGTGCATGCAGCAGGCCCAGCGGAGCATGGAGCAGCAGCGCCTGCAGCACCAGCAGTGCATGCAGCAGCACCAGCAGCAAATCCTGCAGCAGCAGCAGGAGAATAACCGGGTGTTGGAGCAGATTGCAGCTCTCAGCACCTCGTCCCAGAGTAATGTTGTGAAGGCACCTGCCTTGTCCGCTGTAAAGAAGGCGGTAAGACGGTCCCTGAAAAAGATGACACCTCGTGATGATGTGGAGGAATATCTTACTAAGTTTGAGGGACTGGCAGAGAAGGAGAATCTGCCCCTATCTGAGTGGGCCATGATGGTCGCACCCTATCTGATTGGAGTGCCCCAGGTGGCCTATGCTGACCTGAGCGAGCAGGACAGCCAAGACTATGCCAAGCTGAAAGCGGAGATTCGTACCCGGCTGGGTGTTACGGTGACAGCCCGTGCCAGGGGAGTTCATGACTGGAGATACAGTTGGGAGTCTGCAGTCAGCAGGCCTGATTATGGAGTTGAAAAGGTGATAGTGAACCGCTACACCCGAGCATGTCCTCCTGAGGTACAGCCGTCTGAGAGGTCGTCACTTCAGAGTTCCCGGACGCCGAACTCTCCCGGTAAGAGCGTTCCAGCTGTTGGGGACATGGGGTATGCTGATAAGCGGGTTCAGGCCCGAGGGGACATATGGGAGGGTGATTGTGGTGGACAGTGTTGGAGATGTCGTGAAATTGCAGCCAACTGTCCAATAGAGGGGGAGCCTATGTGTTGTGATGTTGGCGGATCCCTCTCTCCCTGCGCAGAACCTGTGTGTGTGTCCACCTCAGCCGAAGAGACTGGACCACAGGGGTCCCCGGTGGTTGTAAATGACTGCCCAGCACAGGCCCTCTTGGACTCAGAGAGTCCAGTGACTTCCGTATGTGACAGCCTGATTGATAGGGACTTCATCCCTGATAAGCACCTGAGTGTGGTGTGCATCCATGGAGACACCAAAGTCTACCCAGAGACTGCCGTTGGGGACTTGGTCCCCAAACTCGGGGAGGTTTCATATGAAGTGGGGGTAGTGAAGAACCTGGTGCAACCCGTCATATTGGGTAATGACTTTCCCCAGTCTAAGGATCTCTGGGGAAAAATGTTTCTGATGGACAGTGTGATGAAGCTCCTATTGAGGGTGCGCAGTCCCGAGGGGCGGAACACAATGTTAGTGGGCCGTTAAACTTGTGTGATGATGATGATAATGATGACCATGATAATGATGCTGATGCTGATAATGATAATGATGATGATCATGATAGTGATGATGATACTGATCATAGTCATGATAATGATGTTGATAATAATGATGACTGTGATAGTGATGAAATTCCTTTGCAGGTGATGTTGGGAGACGAGGATGGTGGTTCTCGGGAACCGAGTGTCCCTGACTTGCCTGTGTCCTGTGACAATTTTGAGAGTGAGCAGTGGCGAGACCCCACTCTTAGGACGGCACAGGAAAATATGATTGTTCTAAATGAGGTTTCCCAGGAGCCTGGCTCTGAGGAGAGGTTTCCTCATGCTGCCATGGACAATAGCCTATTGTATAGGGACACTGAAGTCCAGGGAGAGGTCGTGAGTCAGCTCCTAGTACCTGAGCTATATAGAAGTATAGTGCTGGGGTTGTCACATAGTCACATACTTGAGGGACCAGATGGTGAAGTTAATGTTGTGGATGACATGTTAACTAAGGTTCCAGATCAGGATGTGAATGAAAATGAATTGTATAACCCTGACAGTGGGCAGGATATGAATGAAAATGAATTGTATAACCCTGACAGTGAGCAGGATGTGAATGAAAATGAATTGTATAACCCTGACGGTGAGCCAGATGTGGCTGAGAGAAGAGGGTCAGATAGTGATAGTGAATCATCTGATGACCATAAAGCAACCAGTGCAAATGAGGAAGGCATGGTAGCACAGGAGGTACGTGAATTTCTGAGGAAGAGTCAGCAGAAGTGTTCTGATGTGCCGGGTCTTACTTCTCTGGCCAGGCACTATATCGAAACTGAGCCCGGCCCTAAGGTCAAGATGAAACCGTGCAGGATACCCGAGGCCCGCAGAGAGTATAGGCCTGGGAGGGTACAGGGTAGTGCGGATGCTTCAGATGAAGAGAAAACTGATGTTGGCTATGACAGTGGTGAAGATGAAGCTGATGAGGGCCATGACTGGTCCAGAGTTCACTGTCTCTGTTGGATTGTTGACCAGCCCTCCGGTCTGGATGACCAGCCCTCCGATCTGGAGAAGAGGGAGGGGATATGTGAGACAGTGAAGGAATATGTGTTGAATGGGGTGTACATTTCACCTAGGTATAAGGGAAATGTGTGGCTTTGTAAACCTAGTGGTAGAGAAAGGTCACTACACCTCACATTCAGCCCACACTGGCAGCTCAGGCCTGAAGCCGTTCAGCTGTTAATTAGGAGACCAGAAGTAGGTGTCTGCAAACACAATCAGGGAGCTGGCTTAGTCTGGACACAGGAAGGTGTCCCGGCACAAGAAGCAGTCTCCAGGAGTGGAGCTGGCTTAGTCTGGACACAGGAAGGTGTCCCGGCACAAGAAGCAGTCTCCAGGAGTGGGAGCTGGCTTAGTCTGGACAGGGAGTCCAGGCACAAGAAGCAGTCTCCAGGAGTTTGAGCTATCTCAGTCTGGGTGCAGGAAGTACCCCGGACACAGGAGTAGTCTCAGTTAGAATCTGTGCGAATAGCGGCTAAATAGGAGTGGATCTCTCTCAAGTCTGGACGCTGAAGGGGCCTTCAGACACAAGGAGGAGTATCTGTGAAACTCCATACTGGTAAACTATATCATATGTGTTGTTTTGGGCACAGACTGGTAGAGTCTGGACCCGGATAAATAGGGAAATCGATCTATGTGTAATTAGTGGCTAGACAAGCCTAGGTTTTCTGTTTATGCTTTATTTTTATCTGTTTGCTGTGGACTTTAATAAAGCTGGTTGCGGCCAGTTTTACACCAGAACTGCTGTCTGAATGAACTGTTTTCGTGCCATTCTGTCTACCCAGACAGCGATCCTAGAGCTATATCCCCTGGAAATGTTACAGTAGTTAAAAAAATTTTATGATCTAAGTTGCAAAGTAAATTTAAAACGGGTTCAGAAAATCCGAGGGCGCACTTGCAGGAAGACATTAATTTGTTCCTTGAGAATAACGTAGTGAAAAAATGATAGGGAGGATGAATGGAAATGTTCTTTAATAAAAGAATAAGGATAGAATTTAGAACCATCGTAGATATCTCCCAGTTTCTTAATACCCAATTTGAGCCAGAGAGGGTCCAAGACCAATCCCCTAGATTCATGGATAAGAGATAATGGAATATTCTTGAAGATATGGATTTTATCACAACCCTTTTTTGGTTTAGCAAGCCTTTTCCAGGCCTCAATGGAGGGCTGGAGAATGGGGTGGAAACTAAAAGGAATTTGCTTGTCTAAAACCTAATACTAACAAATGGGGAGGTTTGTTGTTGTTTAACCCCTTTACCCCCAAGGGTGGTTTGCACGTTAATGACCGGGCCAATTTTTACAATTCTGACCACTGTCTCTTTATGAGGTTATAACTCTGGAACGCTTCAACGGATCTTCGCGATTCTGAGATTGTTTTCTCGTGACATATTGTACTTCATGTTAGTGGTAAAATTTCTTCGATATACCTTGCGTTTATTTTTGAAAAAAACGCAAATATGGCGAAAATTTTGAACATTTTGCAATTTTCAAACTTTGAATTTTTTTTCCCTTAAAACAGAGAAATATGTCACACAAAATAGTTAAGAAATAACATTTCCCACATGTCTACTTTACATCAGCACAATTTTGGAACCAAAATTTTTCTTTGTTAGGAAATTATAAGGGTTAAAAGTTGACCAGTGATTTCTCATTTTTACAACAAAATTTACAAAGCCATTTTTTTAGGGACCACCTCACATTTGAAGTCACTTTGACGGGTCTATATAGCAGAAAATACCCAAAAGTGACACCATTATAAAAACTGCACCCCTCAAGCTACTCAAAACTAGATTCAAGAAGTTTAATAACCCTTCAGGTGCTTCACAGGAGCTGAAGCAACGTGGAAGGAAAAAATTAATATTTAACTTTTTAGCCACAAAAATGATCTTTTACAAACTTTTTTTTTATTTTCACAAGGGTAAAAGGAGAAAATGGGCAGATAAAGTTGTTGTGCAATTTCTTCTGAGTACGCCAATACCCCATATGTGGGGGAAAACCACTGTTTGGGCACACGGCAGAGGTCGTAAGGGAAGGAGCGCCGTTTGACTTTTTCAAACTAAAATTGGCTGGAGTTGATATTGGACGCCATGTCGTGTTTGGAGAGCCCCTGATACGCCTAAACAGTGGAAACCCCCCACAAGTGACACCATTTTGGAAACTAGACCCCCTAAGGAACTTATCTAGATCTGTTGTGAGCACTTTGAACCCCAAAGTGTTTCACAAAAGTTTATAATGCCTGGGTGTGAAAAAAAAAACAAAACAATTTTCCACAAAAATGATTTTTTAGTCCCAAATTTTTGATTTTTCCCAAGGAAATTGGACCCCAAAACTTGTTGTCCAATTTGTCCTGAGTACGCTGATACCCCATATGTGGGTATGGGAAACTGTTTGGGCGCACGGCAGGGCTTGGAAAGGAAGCAGTAACGTTTTGGAATGCAAACATTGATGGGGGTCATGTTCCATTTGTAGTGCCCCAGATGAGCCTAAACAGTGGAAACCCCCCACAAGTGACCCCATTTTGGAAACTAGACCCCCTAAGGAACTTATCTAGATCTTTGGTGAGCACTTTGAACCCCCAAGTGCTTCACACAAGTTTATAATGCCCGGGCATGAAAATAAAAAATCCTATTTTTTTCCCACAAAAATTATATTTTAGTCACTAATTTTTTATTTTCCCATAGGTAACAGGAGAAATTGGACCACAAAATTTGTTGTCCAATTTGTCCTGAGTACGCTGATACCCCATATGTGAGGGGGAACCACTGTTTGGGCGCATGGCAGAGCTCGGAATGGAAGGAGCACCATTTGACTTTTTCCAACCAAAATTGGCTGGAATTGAGATTGGACGCTATGTTGCATTTGGAGAGTCCCTGATGTGCCTAAACAGTGGAAACCCCCCACAAGTGACCCCATTTGGGAAACTAGACCTCCTAAGGAACTTATCTAGATCTTTGGTGAGCAATTTGAACCCCCAAGTGCTTCACACAAGTTTATAACGTAGAGCCGTAAAATTAAAAAATCATATTTTTTCCACAAAATTTATCTTTTCACCCCAATTTTTATTTTCCCAAGGGAAACAAGACTCCAAAAGTTATTGTGCAATTTGTCCTGAGTGCGCTGATACCCCATATGTGGGGGTAAACCACTGTTTGGGTGCATGGCAGAGTTTGGAAGGGAAGGAGCGCCGTTTGACTTTTTCAACGCAGAATTGGCTGGATGCCATGTCGTGTTTGGAGAGCTCCTGATCTGCCTAAACAGTGGAAACCCCCCACAAATGACACCATTTTGGAAACTAGACCCCTCAAGGAACTTATCTAGATGTGTGGTGAGCACTTTGAACCCCAAAGTGCTTCACAGAAGTTTATAACGTACAGTCGTAAAATAATTTTTTTTTTTTTTTTTTTTTTACAAAAATGATTTTTCGCCCCCAATATTTTATTTTCACAAGGGTAACAGGAGAAATTGGACCCCAAAAGTTGTTGTCCAATTTGTCCTGAGTACGCTGATACCCAATATGTGGGAGTAAACTACTGTATGGGCGCACGTCGGGGTTCGGAAGGGAAGTAGTGACGTTTTGGATTGCAGACTTTGATGGAATGGTCTGGGGGCGTCATGTCGCATTTGGAGAGCCCCTGATGCGCCTAAACAGTGGAAACCCCCCACAAGTGACCCCATTTTGGAAAATAGACCCCACAAGGAACTTATCTAGATGTGTGGTGAGCACTTTGAACCCCGAAGTGCTTCACAGAAGTTTATAACGTACAGCCGTAAAAATAAAAAATCTTTTTTTTTTTTTTACAAAAATGATTTTTTCGCCCCCAATATTTTATTTTCACAAGGGTAACAGGAGAAATTGGACCCCAAAAGTTGTTATCCAATTTGTCCTGAGTACGGTGATACCCAATATGTGGGAGTAAACTACTGTATGGGCGCACGTCGGGGCTCGGAAGGGAAGTAGTGACGTTTTGGATTGCAGACTTTGATGGAATGGTCTGGGGGCGTCATGTCGCATTTGGAGAGCCCCTGATGTGCCTAAACAGTGGAAACCCCCCACAAGTGACCCCATTTTGGAAAATAGACCCCACAAGGAACTTATCTAGATGTGTGGTGTGCACTTTGAACCCCGAAGTGCTTCACAGAAGTTTATAACGTACAGCCGTAAAAATAAAAAATCCTTTTTTTTTTTACAAAAATGATTTTTTCGCCCCCAATATTTATTTTCACAAGGGTAACAGGAGAAATTGGACCCCAAAATTTGTTGTCCAATTTGTCCTGAGTACGCTGATACCCAATATGTGGGAGAAAACGACTGTATGGGTGCATGTCTGGGCTCGGAAGGGAAGTAGTGATGTTTTGGATTGCAGACTTTGATGGATTGGTCTGGGGGCGTCATGTCGCATTTGGAGAGCCCCTGATGCGCCTAAACAGTGGAACCCCCCCACAAGTGACCCCATTTTGGAAAATAGACCCCACAAGGAACTTATCTAGAAGTGTGGTGAGCGCTATGAAGCCCCAAGTACTTCACAGAAGTTTTATAACATACAGCCGTAAAAAATAAAAAATCATTTTTTTTTTACAAAAATGATTTTGTCGCCCCCAGTTTTTTATTTTCCCAAGGGTAACAGGAGAAATAGGCCAAATTGAACAATAACTCTTGTGGTCCAGAGTACGCTGATACCCCATATGCGGGGGTAAACTACTGTTTGGGCGCATGGCAGAGCTCAGAAGTGAAGGAGCACCATTTGACTTTTTCAACGCAGAATTGGCTGGAATTGAGATCAGACACCATGTCACATTTGGAGAGCCCCTGATGTGCCTAAACAGCAGAAACCCCCCAATTCTAACTCCAACCCTAACCCCAACACACCCCTAACCCTAGTCCCAACCCTAACCACAAACCTAATCCTAACACACCCCTAACCGTAATCCCAACCCTAATCCTAACGTTAGCGCCAACCCTAACCCTAACGGGAAAATGGAAATAAATACATTTTTTTAATTTTATTATTTTTCCCTAACTAAGGGGGTGATAAAGGGGGGTTTGATTTACTATTTATAGCGGGTTTTTATGATTGGCAGCTGTCACGCTAAAAGACGCTTTTTATTGTAAAAAATAGTTTTTTGCATCACCACATTTTGAGAGCTATAATTTTTGCATATTTTGGCCCACAGAGTCATGTGAGGTCTTATTTTTTGCGGGACGAGGTGACGTTTTTATTGGTACCATTTTTGAGCACGTGACATTTTTTGATCGCTTTTTATTTCGATTTTTGGGAGGTTAGAATGAACAAAAATCAGCAATTCATTAATTTCTTTTGGGGGGGTGTTTATACCGTTCCGCATGTGGTAAAATTGATAAAGCAGTTTTATTCTTCGGGTCAGTACGATTACGGTGATACCTCATTTATATCATTTTTTTTATGTTTTGGCGCTTTTATAGAATAAAAGCAATTTTATATAAAAAATTATTATTTTTGCATCGCTTTATTCTGCGAGCTATAACTTTTTTATTTTTTCACTGATGATGCTGTATGATGGCTCGTTTTTTGCGGGACAAGATGACGTTTTCAGCGGTACCATGTTTATTTATATCGGTCTTTTTGATCGCGTGTTATTCCAATTTTTGTTCGGCAGTATGATGATAAAGCATTGATTTTTTGCTTCGTTTTTTTTTTTTTTTAAGGGGTTCACTAAAGGGGTTAACTAGTGGGACAGTTTTATAGGGGGGGTCGTTACGGACGCGGCGATACTAAATATGTGTACTTTTATTGTTTTGTTTTTTTTATTTACAGGAAAAAATGAATTTATTGGGGAATATTTTTTTTTTTTTTTATGATTTTTTTTACCACTTTTTATTTTTATTTTTTTTACTTTTTTACTTTGTCCCTGGGTGGGTCATCACTGTATTTTAGCAGATCGCTGGTGTGACAGTGTGCACAGCACTCTGTCACACCAGCGATCGCTCTGGCATCGCTGCAGGCTTCCCCAGCGCCTGCTCTCAGCAGGCACTGAGGAAGCCGCCTCCCTGCAGGACCCCGGCGCCATCTTGGATCCGGGGACCTGGAGGGAGGACGGACCCTCGGAACAGCGCGACACATCGCGCTGCTCTGAGGGTCTCAGGGGAGCGCGCAGGGAGCCCCCTGCCTGCGCGATCCTCCCCTGTGCCCCGGGTACAGCGCGATCATGTTTGATCGCGGTGTGCCAGGGGTTAATGTGCCGGGAGCGGTCCGTGACCGCTCCTGACACACGGTCACGGGTGTCAGCTGTGATAATCAGCTGACACCGGGCGACGATCAGCTGCGCTCCCCCCGGGAGCGCAGCTGATCGCCCATGACGTACTATTCCGTCCATGGGAATTAGGTCCAGGGTCACATGGACGGAATAGTACGTCTGATGGAATAAAGGGGTTAAAAAGAGTTTTAAATCGTACCAGGCTGGAGGTTCTTTATGAAGCCACCAAAAACAGCTCTGTTTGATCAGATTAGCAGAGTAGTAAGCCGAAATGTTCGGTAGTCTAGCTCCACCATAAAGTTTTTTTTTTTTTCCAACATGTTTTATTGATTTAAAGAGCATTACAATAAAAGAAAATCATACAAGTCTTGAAGTAACAAGCTTATTTGACAGGCGTAAAACTCACAATATTGATTTAAAGAGCACTACCAAAAAGTAAGTCATACAGGTTTGAAGGTATCAAGCTTATTCGACGCTTATTTGACAGGCATAATACTCATAAAAGTCCTCCCTCCTCCCTTAACCCCTTCACCCCCAAGGGTGGTTTGCACGTTAATGACCGGGCCAATTTTTACAGGAGCTGAAGCAACGTGGAAGGAAAAAATTAATATTTAACTCTTTAGCCACAAAAATGATCTTTTACAAACTTTTTTTTATTTTCACAAGGGTAAAAGAAGAAAATGGACAGATAAAGTTGTTGTGCAATTTCTCCTGAGTACGCCAATACCCCATATGTGGGGGAAAACCACTGTCTGTGCGCACAGCAGAGCTCATAAGAGAAGGAGCGCCGTTTGACTTTTTCAAACTAAAATTGGCTGGAATTGAGATTGGATGCCATGTCGCGTTTGGAGAACCCCTGATGCGCCTAAACAGTGGAAACCCCCCACAAGTGACACCATTTTGGAAACTAGACCCCCTAAGGAACTTATCTAGATATGTTGTGAGCACTTTGAACCCCAAGTGTTTCACAAAAGTTTATAATGCCTGGGTGTGAAAAAAAAGAAACAATTTTCCACAAAAATGATTTTTTAGTCCCAAATTTTTGATTTTTCCCAAGGAAATTGGACCCCAAAAGTTGTTGTCCAATTTGTCCTGAGTACGCTGATACCCAATATGTGAGGGGGGGAAACTGTTTGGGCGCACGACAGGGCTTGGAAAGGAAGTAGTAACGTTTTGGAATGCAGACATTGATGGGGTCATGTTCCGTTTGCAGTGCCCCAGATGAGCCTAAACAGTAGAAACCCCCCACAAGTGACCACATTTTGGAAACTAGACCCCCTAAGGAACTTATCTAGAGCTTTGGTGAGCACTTTAAACCCCCAAGTGCTTCACACAAGTTTATAATGCCCGGGCATGAAAATAAAAAATCCTATTTTTTTCCCACAAAAATTATTTTTAGTCACTAATTTTTTATTTTCCCAAGGGTAACAGGAGAAAGTGGACCACAAAAGTTGTTGTCCAATTTGTCCTGAGTACGCTGATACCCGTTATGTGGGGGGGAACCACTGTTTGGGCACACGGCGGAGCTCAGAATGGAAGGAGCACCATTTGACTTTTTCCAACCAAAATTGGCTGGAATTGAGATTGGACGCCATGTTGCATTTGGAGAGCCCCTGATGTCAGGGGTGAACCTAGCCTCTCTGCTGCCTGAGGCGAACTGCAAAACGGCGCCCCCACATTGTATAATCAGTACAAAGCTCCGCCGCCTTCTGAACGCGCGGTGAATCCGGATGTGCTCATTGAACACATCCGGAATCACCGCAGCGCTACACAGGCCTGTGTATTTCCCTTGTCGGGAGATCATGTTTTCAAGTCCATATAGTAACTTAAGTAGTTGCATTAATAACTAGTCACCGACCTGGCTTCTCCTAACTCTGGGCATAAGGGGAGGGAGTCACAAGGATATCAAGGAAGCAGCATCGTGCGCAGCAGCCAGCAGCAGGAGCATGGGCGTACCCAGGATCAAAACTAGGGGGGGGCAAGCCAATGTCACATCTTATACAGGTTACATCATATACACTGTACATTATGCTGCATATTAGGTATGGAGCATTAAACTGTTGTATATTGTATAATACAGCAGTGTATGCGACACTACGCTGTATATACCATATATTATACATGGCACACTCACCTCTATACAAAAAATAAGAGGCATTATAACCTGTATATGAAAATTATAATACAGCAGTGTATATACACTCTATATACCGCACACAATGTGTATGACCCTGTATATACCATATACTACACTCTTATTTCGAAGTAAAAAAAAAAGAAACAGGAACAAATACAATACTTAAAATAAAGAACAAGTAAAGTTAAAAATCAACAAACTTACTGGTATTTCAATGGGAACTATGGGCCTGCTTTTGGTTAATGAGATGGTCAATGTTCGGTTCCATATTTGTCACAAGTGAAGCAATTTTTCTCTTTCTTGATATCATTATTTCCTAGGGATTCCAAATTGCTATTAGTAAAATACCAATATATATACAGCGCTACAAAAACAATATACCAGCAATAAAACTGCCCACACAGAGACATACAGCCTGCACTGCCCATCACTACAGCCTTGCCAATCCATATCATTTCATCCTCATCAGTGCACATATTGGCGCAACTCCACTTTTAGCTCAGGCTCAGACTGGTGTGGTGTGAGAGTCCCTAATAGGCAGGTAAATGTCCCCAATAGGCAGCATTGGTCCCCAATAGGCAGCATATGTTCCCAATAGGCAGCATAGTCCCCAATAGGCAGCATATGTCCTCAATAGACAGCATATGTCCTCAATACGCAGCATAGGTCCCCAATACGCAGCATAGGTCCCCAATAGGCAGCATAGGTCCCCAATACGCAGCATAGGTCCCCAATACGCAGCATATGGAAGGCCGCAAGGCCTTCCTCACTCATTCCGCCCGCGATTAAAGGGCCCGCCGGCACTGAACTGTCAGTTCAGTGTCGGCAGGGCCGACGGGCTGGATCAAGCACAGTGTGCGCCCCTGCTTTGCTGCCCCCTAGCTGCCGCCGCCTGAGACAGAGGCTCAAGTTGCCTCATTATAGCGGCGCCCCTGCCTGATGTGCCTAGACAGTGGAAACCCCCCACAAGGGACCCTATTTGGGAAACTAGACCCCCTAAGGAACTTATCTAGATCTTTGGTGAGCAATTTGAACCCCCAAGTGCTTCACACAAGTTTATAACGTAGAGCCGTAAAATTAAAAAATCATATTTTTTTCCACAAAAATGATCTTTTCACCCCAATTTTTATTTTCCCAAGGGTAACAAGACTCCAAAAGTTATTGTGCAATTTGTCCTGAGTACGCTGATACCCCATATGTGGGGGTAAACCACTGTTTGGGTGCATGGCAGAGTTTGGAAGGGAAGGAGCGCTGTTTGACTTTTTCAACGCAGAATTGGCTGGATGCCATGTCGTGTTTGGAGAGCTCCTGATCTGCCTAAACAGTGGAAACCCCCGACAAATGACACCATTTTGGAAACTAGACCCCTCAAGGAACTTATCTAGATGTGTGGTGAGCACTTTGAACCCTCAAGTGATTCACAGAAGTTTATAACGTACAGCCGTAAAATAAAAAATCTTTTTTTTTTTTTTTTTTACAAAAATGATTTTTTCGTCCCCAATATTTTATTTTCACAAGGGTAACAGGAGAAATTGGACCCCAAAAGTTGTTGTCCAATTTGTCATGAGTATGCGGATACCCAATATGTGGGAGAAAACTACTGTATGGGTACACGTTGGGGCTCGGAAGGGAAGTAGTGACGTTTTGGATTGTAGACTTTGATGGAATGGTCTGGGGGCGTCATGTCGCATTTGGAGAGCCCCTGATGCGCCTAAACAGTGGAAACCCCCCACAAGTGACCCCATTTTGGAAAATAGACCCCACAAGGAACTTATCTAGATGTGTGGTGAGCGCTATGAAGCCCCAAGTGCTTCACAGAAGTTTATAACGTACAGCCGTAAAAACAAAAAAAATCATTTTTTTTTTAAAAATATTTTTGCCCCCAGTTTTTTATTTTCCCAAGGGTAACAGAAGAAATAGAACAAATTGCACAATAACTCTTGGGGTCCAGAGTACGCTGATACCCCATGTGGGAGTAAACTACTGTTTGGGCGCATGGCAGAGCTCAGAAGGGAAGGAGCACCGTTTGACTTTTTCAACGCAGAATTGGCTGGAATTGAGATCAGATGCCATGTCACATTTGGAGAACCCCTGATGTGCCTAAACAGCGGAAACCCCCCAATTCTAACTCCAACCCTAACCCCAACACACCCCTAACCCTAGTCCCAACCCTAACCACAAACCTAACCCTAACACACCCCTAACCCTAATCCCAACCATAACCCTAATACTAACTTTAGCGCCAACCCTAACTGTTATGTTTCGGTAGCTGAGGAGTGCAGATAAAAAAGGAAATACACCAGAGCAGTTGGAATCTATGAGATTGCAGTACCCTGACTAACCACCAAAACTAGAGGCAGCCGTGGAGCGTTCCTACGTTGGTCCTAGACGCCTCGTCACAGCCTGAGAAACTAACTACACCTAAAGATAGAAATAGGAAAGCTATCTGCCCCGGAGCAGAACCCCAAAGATAATAGAAAGCCCCCAAACATGTAATGGCGGTTAGACAAGATGAAATACTGACACAGAAAGAAAATAGTATGAGCAAACGCAGGGGCCCAAACTAATCTAAATAGAAAAGGATAGGAAGGGTACTTACTGCAATCCCAGAAAACCCTGAAAGGCACCAACTCTACTAATTTCAAAAACACCTGAGATCACACGACCTCTTCCACCTAAATTAGTTCTCTGGTGTAACAAAATCAAAACAGCAGCCACTGAAAAAACTGGAAAAAGCAAAAGTACAAACATAAGTGGCTGAACAAAACTGAGAGGGCAGAAGCCCCCGGAGGGGACCCTGAAGGCCCCCACAGAAGTGCAGGACAAAATGCAAAAATATAGCACAAACACAAAAGAAGAAAATGTCTTATCTGTTAGCAGGAGATGCAGACACGACACAGCAGGCTACAAGGGAAACTGGAATAAAGGATTCAGACCAGAACAATTGATCACCGGCAACCCTGATGGGAAGGTGACTCCCTTATATAAGACCAGTCAGTAACACCTGATTCCCAGTCCTCACAATCTTCACTGGACAGACCAGCACCGCTTGTAACCACCAGAGGGAGCCTCTGCTCAGAACTCATCTCAAACCCATTCACAACAGTACCCCCCCCCTTGAGGAGGGGTCACCGAACCCTCATTTGAGCAACCAGGTCGGTCAGGATGAGTTGTATGATACGCACGGATAAGTCTCCTAGCATGGATGTCCGAAGCAAACACCCAAGAATTGTCTTCCTGACCATAACCTCTCCATTTAACCAAATACTGGAGTTTCCGTCTAGAAAAACGAGAATCTAATATTTTCTCAACCACATACTCCAGATTGCCCTCAACCAAAACAGGGTCAGGAGGCACATCAGCAGGAACCACTGGCTCAACAAACCTCTTCAACAAGGACTTGTGGAACACGTTATGGATCTTAAATGTCCCTGGAAGAAGCAAACGAAAAGAAACAGGATTAATAATCTCCATGATCTTATAAGGTCCAATGAACCTAGGCTTAAATTTAGGAGATGCTACTCTCATAGGAATATTCTTTGAGGACAACCAGACCAAGTCCCCCACTTTAAACCGAGGACCATCAGTCCTATGCCGGTTAGCAAACCGCTGGGCCCTCTCCTGAGAGAGGGACAACCTCTCCACTACCTGGTCCCAAATCAGTTGCATACGCTCCACAACAGAGTCAACACCTGGACAGACAGAAGCCTCCGTCTGTCCTGAAGAAAATCGAGGGTGAAACCCAGAATTACAGAAAAACGGAGACATCAAAGTGGCAGAGCTAGCCCTATTATTAAGAGCAAACTCAGCCAAAGGCAAAAAAGAGACCCAGTCATCCTGATCAGCAGACACAAAGCATCTTAGATAAGTCTCCAATGTCTGGTTTGTTCTCTCAGTTTGTCCATTGGTCTGAGGATGAAAAGCCGAGGAGAAAGACAATTGAACACCCAGTTTAGAACAAAAAGTCCTCCAAAATCTGGAAACAAACTGGACTCCTCTGTCAGACACAATGTTCTCAGGAATGCCGTGTAAACGAACCACGTGCTGAAGGAACAACGGCACCAATTCAGAGGAGGAAGGCAACTTAGGTAATGGCACAAGATGTATAATCTTGGAAAACCTATCACAAATTACCCAGATGGTGGTCATTCTCTGAGAAACAGGAAGGTCGGAAATGAAATCCACAGAGATATGGGTCCATGGTCTCTTGGGCACAGGCAATGGCATCAACAAACCACTAGAGCGAGAGCAAGGCTTGGAGCGAGAGCAAGTCCCGCAGGACTGAACAAATTCCCTGACATCACGAGACAAGGTAGGCCACCAAAAGGACCGACTAACCAAGTCTCTGGTACCAAAAATTCCGGGATGCCCAGCCAACGCGGAACAATGAATCTCAGACATCACACTCTTTTTCCACTGGTCCGGGACAAACAATTTTCCAACAGGGCAGCACTCGGGCCTATCCTCCTGACACCCCTCCAGAGCAAGTCTCAAATTGGGCGAGATGGCGGAAAGAACTACACCCTCTTTCAAAATAACAGAAGGATCAGATAACTCAGGAGAGTCCGCAAGGAAACTCCTCGAGAGGGCATCCGCCTTAACATTCTTAGTGTCAGGAAGAAAGGAAACCACAAAATTAAAACGTGTGAAAAACAAGGCCCACCTGGCCTGTCTAGGATTGAGTCGCTTGGCTGATTCCAGATAGACCAGATTCTTATGGTCCGTAAGGACCACCACCTGATGTTTGGCTCCCTCCAGCCAATGTCTCCACTCTTCAAAAGCCCACTTCATGGCCAATAACTCCCGATTACCCACGTCATAATTACGTTCAGTAGGAGAAAATTTTCGAGAGAAAAAGGCACAAGGGTTACTTTTAGAGGTCTCTGGATCTCTTTGGGACAAAACGGCACCTGCCCCAATTTCAGAGGCATCAACCTCCACCTGAAATGGCAGAGAAACATCAGGCTGCCGTAGAACAGGAGCAGAAGTGAATCTCTGCTTAAGTTCCTGAAACGCAGAGACTGCCTCAGGAGGCCAATTCACCACATCAGAACCCTTTCTGGTCAAATCAGTTAATGGTTTAACAATAACCGAGAAATTACCAATAAATTTACGATAAAAATTGGCAAAACCCAAAAATCTCTGAAGAGCCTTTAATGAAGTAGGTTGGACCCAATCACAGATGGCCTGAACCTTGACCGGGTCCATTTCAATAACAGATGGGGACAAAATGAATCCCAGAAATGAGATCCTCTGTACGCCAAAAAGACACTTTGATCCCTTCACATACAGAGCATTCTCTCTCAAAATCTGGAATACAGTTCGAACATGTTTCACATGAGAGTCCCAGTCATTAGAAAAAAATCAAGATATCATCCAAATAAACAATCAGAAATTTGTCCACAAAATCCCTGAAAATGTCATTCATGAAGGACTGGAAGACGGAAGGAGCATTAGTGAGCCCAAAGGGCATCACCAGGTACTCAAAATGCCCTTCAGGGGTATTGAATGCCGTCTTCCATTCATCCCCGTGCTTAATGCGAATAAGGTTATACGCCCCCTGAGGTCAAGCTTGGTAAACCAAGTAGTGTTTTTCACCCTGGAAAACAGGTCAGAAATCAAGGGTAACGGATATTGATATTTCACAGTAATATTGTTCAAGAGACGATAATCAATACACGGCCTTAATGAACCATCCTTTTTGGCCACAAAGAAAAAACCGGCACCTAAGGGTGAAGAGGATGGTCTGATATGACCCTTCTCCAATGATTCCTTGATATAAGACCGCATAGCGTCATGTTCAGGTACAGACAAGTTAAAAAGGCGACCTTTAGGGAATTTACTACCCGGCACTAATTCAATAGCGCAGTCATAGCTCCTATGGGGAGGCAAGGATGCAGATTTACTTTCGCTAAACACATCAGAAAAATCAATCAAAAAGTCAGGAACATCCTGAGCCTGGGGGGAGGCAGAAAAAACAGGAGTGTTGGTATTAACACATTGGCAGCCCCAACTGGTTACAGACACAGATTTCCAATCCAAAACAGGATTATGAGACTGTAACCAAGGAAAACCCAGCACGATAATGTCATGCAGATTATTCAGAACCAAAAATTTGCAGCACTCCTGGTGTCAGGTTCAACCCTCATTATCACCTGAGTAGAAAACTGGGGTTTATTCTCAGCCAAAGGGGTAGAATCGATCCCCAGTAGGGGAATAGACTTCTGTAGGGGTATCAAGGGAAATCCACAACGTTTAGCAAAATCATAATCCATCAGATTAATAGCTGCTCCAGAATCAACGAAAGCCTGAGCAGAAAATGAGGACAGAGAGCATATCAGAGTGACAGTTAATAAAAACTTAGTCTGAACACTACCCAAGACAACTGAGCGTGCAAAACGTCTTCCCCGCTTAGGGCAGACTGAAATAGCATGAGAGGCATCACCACAGTAGAAACATAACCCATTGCGCTTTCGAAACTCATGACGCTGTGCCCCAGACACCACTCTATCACACTGCATGGATTCAGAAGCTGGTTCACAAGGCAACACCATTCCACGCATACTTCTCCGCTCACGCAAACGTCTGTCAATTTGAATCGCTAATGACATAGAATCATTGAGACCAGAGGGGACAGGGAATCCCACCATAACATCCTTTACATTATCTGACAGACCCTTCTGGAAAAGGGCTGCCAAAGCGTCGTCATTCCATTTGGTCAGGACTGCCCACCTACGGAATCTCTGACAGTATAACTCAGCGTCATCAAGCCCCTGATTTAATGCCAACAAGGCTTTTTCAGCTTGATCAGTGACATTAGGCTCATCGTACAATAACCCCGAGGCCTGAAAAAATGCATCAACATCACTCAAAACAGGATCCCCAGGTATCAGGGAAAAAGCCCAATCCTGAGGATCGCCGCGCAGGAGAGAGATGATAATTTGAACCTGCTGCGCTGCGTTCCCTGAGGACTTAGATTTTAAGGCAAAAAACAATTTACAATTATTTTTGAAATTCTGAAACTTAGCTCGATCCCCTAAAAACAAATCTGGCATGGGAATCCTAGGTTCCACAACAGGCAACCTAGCAAGATATGCAGCAATACTCTGAACCTCAGTGGCAAGCTGATCCACACGGCCAGACAACTGTGCAAACTCCATTGAGAGAAAAGATCCTCCCCAGCACCCAGAGATACAGAGGGAAAAAAAAAAAAAAATGCAACAAACAGAAAAATATCTCTGACAACTCTGACAACCTTTTTTCTTTCACAATATTTTTTCCCTTCTGTGAGTACTATACAATTTTCAATTTTTTTGGCCGGTGATACTGTTATGTTTCGGTAGCTGAGGAGTGCAGGTAAAAAAGGAAATACACCAGAGCAGTTGGAATCTATGAGATTGCAGTACCCTGACTAACCACCAAAACTAGAGGCAGCCGTGGAGCGTTCCTACGTTGGTCCTAGACGCCTCGTCACAGCCTGAGAAACTAACTACACCTAAAGATAGAAATAGGAAAGCTATCTGCCCCGGAGCAGAACCCCAAAGATAATAGAAAGCCCCCAAACATGTAATGGCGGTTAGACAAGATGAAATACTGACACAGAAAGAAAATAGTATGAGCAAACGCTGGGGCCCAAACTAATCTAAATAGAAAAGGATAGGAAGGGTACTTACTGCAATCCCAGAAAACCCTGAAAGGCACCAACTCTACTAATTTCAAAAACACCTGAGATCACACGACCTCTTCCACCTAAATTAGTTCTCTGGTGTAACAAAATCAAAACAGCAGCCACTGAAAAAACTGGAAAAAGCAAAAGTACAAACATAAGTGGCTGAACAAAACTGAGAGGGCAGAAGCCCCCGGAGGGGACCCTGAAGGCCCCCACAGAAGTGCAGGACAAAATGCAAAAATATAGCACAAACACAAAAGAAGAAAATGTCTTATCTGTTAGCAGGAGATGCACACACGACACAGCAGGCTACAAGGAAACTGGAATAAAGGATTCAGACCAGAACAATTGATCACCGGCAACCCTGATGGGAAGGTGACTCCCTTATATAAGACCAGTCAGTAACACCTGATTCCCAGTCCTCACAATCTTCACTGGACAGACCAGCACCGCTTGTAACCACCAGAGGGAGCCTCTGCTCAGAACTCATCTCAAACCCATTCACAACACCTAACCCTAACTTTAGCCGCAACCCTAACCTTAACCCTAACCCTAATGGGAAAATGGAAATAAATACATTTTTTTAATTTTATTATTTTTCCCTAACTAAGGGGGTAATAAAGGGGGGTTTGATTTTATGATTGGCAGCTGTCACGCTAAAAGACGCTTTTTATTGCAAAAAATAGTTTTTTGCATCGCCACATTTTGAGAGCTATAATTTTTGCATATTTTGGCCCACAGAGTCATGTGAGGTCTTATTTTTAGCGGTACGAGTTGACGTTTTTATTGGTACCATTTTTGAGCACGTGACATTTTTTTATCGCTTTTTATTTCGATTTTTGGGAGGTTAGAATGAACAAAAATCAGCAATTCATGAATTTCTTTTGGGGAAGGCGTTTATACCGTTCCGCGTGTGGTAAAATTGATAAAGCAGTTTTATTCTTCGGGTCAGTACGATTATGGCGATACCTCATTTATATCATTTTTTTATGTTTTGGCGCTTTTATAGAATAAAAACAATTTTATATAAAAAATTATTATTTTTGCATCTGCGAGCTGTAACTTTTTTATTTTTTCGCTGATGATGCGGTATGGTGGCTCGTTTTTTGCGGGACAAGATGACGTTTTCAGCGGTACCATGTTTATTTATATCGGTCTTTTTGATCGCGTGTTATTCCACTTTTTGTTCAGCGGTATGATGATAAAGCACTGTTTTTTTGTTGTTTTTTTTAAGGGGTTCACAAAAGGGGTTAACTAGTGGGACAGTTTTATAGGGGAGGTCGTTACGGACGCGGCGATACCAAATATGTGTACTTTTATTGTTTTATTTATTTTATTTACAGGAAGAAATGAATTTATTGGGGAATGTTTTTTTTTTTTTATTTATTTTGGAATTTTTTTTTACACATGTTTATTTTTATTTTTTTTACTTTTTTACATTGTCCCAGGGTGGGACATCACTGTAAAATGTCAGATCGCTGGTCTCATAGTGTGCACAGCATTCTGTGAGACCAGCGATCTCACAGGCAGTGCTGCAGGCTTCTCAGTGCCTGCTCTCAGCAGGCACTGAGGAAGCCGCCTCCCTGCAGGACCCGGCGGCCATCTTGTATCTGGGTCCTGGGAGGGAGGAAGCCCTCAGAACAGCGTGATCACATCGCGCTGTTCTGAGGGTCTCAGGGGAGCTCGCAGGGAGCCCCCTCCCTGCGCGATGCTCCCCTGTGCCCCCGGTACATCGCGATCATGTTTGAGCGCGGTGTGCCAGGGATTAATGTGCCGGGAGCGGTCCGTGACCGCTCCTGGCACACAGTCCCGGGTGTCAGCTGTGATAATCAGCTGACACCCAGCGGCAATTAGCTGCGCTCCCCCCAGGGAGCGCAGCTGATCGCTATGACATACTATCCCATCCATGGTCAGATTGTCACGGGTTTCATGGACGGGATAGTACATCGGATGTCAGAGAGGGGTTAACCCTCCCATCCCCCCCAACATATAAACCCCTTAAACGACTCTGCATTTGATTAACAATCAACAAGCTCAAGGAATAGGATTATGTCCGCAAATTTTCTGAAGAAGATACCACTGGGTATTTTCAAAATGTGTCCTTAGTTTGTCCCTGGTGTCTTGAGACAGTGATGGGATGAACAATGACCATGTGCTTAAAAACTTCCCAGTCAATTTCTCTTTATTTGTCAGGGTATCTAGCCAGTCCATTCGAAAAATATACATTATTTTGGAGTATATGAGAGATTTGGGTGGTGGTAATGGATTTAGCCAGTGCTGCAAGATACTTTTCCTGGTAGCTGAGGCCCATATTATCAACATGGCCTTAAGATGTTTTGGGAATTTTTGTTGAGGGCTATCTAAAGTATTAAATATTGCCCATTGCGGCGTCAAAGGAAACAATATCCCACCAAGATTCTGCAGTTCGGTGTAGATAGACTGCCACATTTTTTGCACTTTGGGACACCCCCACATGTGATGAAATATGTCTATGTTTCCTGTCCCGCATTTGGAACATGTGAATGTGCCCCCTGGAGACATCCTAGACTTAATGTGTGGGGTAATATAAGCTCTATGAAGGAATAATAAAGACATGTCTGCATAACTGCTGGAGGGGATCACTTTCCGTTGCATCAAAGTGGCATCTAAGATTTCCCCGACTGTGATGTTCTGTATATCATTAACCCATCGTGCTGGGTCTGTCTTCTTGCCCTCCCATGACCATTGCTTACGCAACAATGTGTAGATATTGCTTGTCGAGGCTATCTGCACCCTGGCGGTCCTAAGGAAGCCATCCAAAGCGTTCCTCCCTCTATCTCCACCCCTAGTTGCTATACTTTTCAAAGTTAAGCTCCTTGCTTGAAGAAAAAGGAAGGGCTTGTTTACAAATGTTGGGAAACGTTGTGCTGCTATGTCAAATGCAAGCATGGAGAATCTATCATCTAATAGGTCAGTTGCCAAGATGCAATCCTGCCCAGCCAGCTCAATGTAAGATAAGGGTGGTTTACCTCCCATAAAGCCCGGGTTACCCAAAAAGGGCACAAAAGGAGAGACATCGCTTCTCAAATGACATAGTCTCCTGCATTTCCTCCACATCTGTATAGTTTGCCATATGGTGGGGTGGTTTCTTAAGTCTGCAATAAGGTCATCGTTGGCCATAAGTAGTAATGCTGGTAAGGAGACATGGGGACTTAATTGTTGGTCTAAAAGTACATTTGCGAAATGTGATCTACCTCTTAACCAATCAATGGTGTATCTGAGATTTGCTGCTAGATTGTACTTTCCAATGTCTGGAAAATTGATGCCACCCTCCTCCTTTGGGGCTTGTAGTTTGATTAGACCTATGCGTGTACGCTTTTTGTCTCCCCAAATAAAATTCCTAAAAGCAGTGTTTAAAGTTTTAACATCTGCTCGTGTCAACAAAATAGGTAGTGTTTGGAAAATATACAATAGTTTTGGAAATATTATCATCTTAATTAAATGACATCGTCCGGAAAAAGACAAAGTAAAGTGTTTCCAGGAGTTTAGAGGATTAAATATGGACGTAATTAGGGGTCTAATATTAATGTGGTATAAGGACGTCAAATCTGCCGGGAGATGGACACCCAAATATTTGATAGATGATGTGCTCCATTGGAAAGGAAGTGTCCAGTTATTTAATTTCCCTTGCTCAAACAGAGCCAGGACCTCCGATTTATTATAATTTATTTTAAAGCCTGAGCATTTGCCAAAATGATTTAGGGCCTCCATGATAACTGGTATTGCCGCATTGGGGTTGGAGATGAATAGGAGTATATCGTCGGCAAATGCCGCAATTTTAAGTGAGGTGGAGCCTACCTCTATGCCCCTGTATGTTGAAGAGCTTTGAAGAGTTCTAAGTAAAGGATCTAAAGCAAGGTTAAAAAGTAAGGGTGATAAGGGGCAGCCCTGACGCGTTCCTCTCTGGATTTCAAATGTGGAAGAGAGTATACCATTTATGGCCAGCCATGAACCAAAGCTTCTAAACTCCAGGATATCAAGGAGATAATCCCATGCAACCCTGTCAAACGCTTTGTCAGCATCCAGGCTGACCACAAAAGACTCTAAACAGCCATGAGATTTTCCGTAAGAGATAGCTCCCAAAGCCGTCCGTATGTTGTATGTTATGGATTTACCGTGGACAAACCCAATTTGTTGAGGCAATGTCAGGTTGGGGATTATTTTTTGCACTCTATTTGCTAGTAGTTTAGTAAAAATTTTAAAGTCGGAGTTTAAAAGCGAGATTGGTCTATATCCTTCCACTAGTAAAGGATCTTTGCCCGGTTTGGGGAGCACTATTATGTCTGCTTCATTGAAACGGTCCGGGAGCTGCCCCGATCGAACCAACTGATTAAAGACTTCACAAAGATGTGTCCCTATACTTCCTCCCAATATTTTGCAAAATTCATTGCTATACCCATCAGGGCCAGGAGATTTAGAGAGCTTCAAGGAGCTGATAGTTTGGATGACTTCTGAAAGGGATATAGGAGCTGTGAGACAGTGAAGGGGTGCGTACTGGACGGGGTGTATATTTCCCCAGGTTTCTTAGCTGGGGCGCATAAAAAGTAGGTTGTCAGTGCGGTGTTCACTCCATTCCCATCTGGGACAGGTTTGCAGTTCAGCCCAGAGTGAACACAGCTGCTTAATTAGACAGCCATAAGTACCTGCTTGGAAGTTCAGAGGAGGCTCTCTCTCAGTCTGATCTGACTTCAGACGCCATTGGAGCCTCATGTGAGCTGCACGCCGGTAACTACTGAACATATGTGTTGTTTTGGGAACAGACTATTAGAATCTGGACCCGGATAGAAAGGGAAATATAACTAAGTGTAATTAGTGGCTGGACAAGCCCAGGCTTTATGTTTATGATTTGGTTTTAATTTATGTTCTGTTTGCTGTGGACTTTAATAAAACTGGTTGCGGCCAGTTTTTAACAGAACCACTGTCTGTGAATGGTCTCTTTATGCCACTCCGTCTCCCCAAGACGGCGATCCCAGAGCTATATCCCCTGAAAAGCTTACAATTGGTGCTTGAATGCTGGGGCAGCACAGTGGCTGAAGACTTTGAAAAAAAAAAAAAAAAAAAAGGTGTCTGCACCGCAAAACTGAACTTATTGTGGAAAAGACTGTGGAGTGTGTATGTCTTGGGTGAAGGCTGTTAACCAGCCCAGGAAGTCTGGCAGTATGGAGGAGCTCGTTAAGCACCTGGTCCAGAGCCAGCAAAGCATGCAGAGCATGCATCAGCAGCAGCAGGAGACCAACCGGTTATTAATGGAGCAAGTTGCAGCAATACAAAGAACTTGCAGCACCTCGTTCCCGAGTGAGGACGCTGGGTCACCGGCATTATCCGCTGTAAAGAAGGCGGTAAAACAGACTCTGCAAAAGATGACACCTCATGACGATGTGGAGGCATATCTGGCTATATTTGAGAGATTGGCTGAGAAGGATAGTCTGCCACAGTCTGAATGAGCCATGGTGGTCGCGCCCTATCTGACTGGGGAACCCCAAAAAGCCTATTTTGACCTCAACGAGCAGGACAGCAAAGACTATAACAAGCTGAAAGCGGAGATTCTTGCCCGCCTGGGTGTGACGGCTGCAGTCCGTGCTAGGAGAGTACATAACTGGAGATACAGTCGAGACAAGCCTGCTCGCTCACAAATGTATGACTTGATTTCTTTAGTAAAGAAGTGGCTGGAACCTCATGTCAGCACCCCTGCCCAAATGGTCGAAAAGGTAGTGCTGGACCGGTACATCTGGGCCCTTCCTCCTGAGGTACAGCTCTGGGTCGGACAGGGAGATCCCAAAGACGCCGATCAACTGGTCAGCTTGATTGAAAGGTACTTCGCCACCAAGGACTATCTACGTGACCAGCCGTCCGAACGATCATTAGTTCGAAGTACCCGGCCTCCGTTATATCCCGGTAAGAGAGTTCCAGCTGTTGGGGTAAGGGGGGCTGCGGACCGACGGGTTCAGACCCGGGGTGACATGGGTGAGCGAAAGGGTGATACTTCCCTGGCAGGAGACCCCAGGCCTAGAAAGGTCTCCCCGTCTGAACTCCCAGACCTGAGACAGTGTTGGAGATGCCGTGAACGGGGTCATATTTCAGCTAACTGTCCACTAGTCGGGGAACCTATGGACTGTGACGCTGGACAGTCCCTCTCTTTCCTCGCGGAACCCGTGTGCGTGGCCACCCCAGTCGAAGAGACTGGCCCACAGCTGTCTCAGGTGGTTATAAATGGCTGCCCAGTACAGGCCCTCCTAGACTCAGGGAGTCGAGTGACTCTGGTACATGCCAGCATGGCTGATAGAGACTTCATTCCCGATAAACACCTGAGCGTGGTGTGCATACATGGAGACACCAAAGTCTACCCGGTAACTTCCGTGGACTTCGTCACCAAACTCGGGGAGATCTCGTATGAAGTGGGGGTAGTGAAGAACCTGATGCATCCCGCCATATTGGGTCGTGACTTTCCCGTTTTGGGGTCTCTGGGGGAAAAATGTTTCTGCTGGACAGTGTGATGAAGCTCCTACTGAGGGTGCGCAGTCCCGAGGGGCGGAGCACAATGCTAGTGGGCCGGTAAACGTATGTGATGATAATGATAATGATGCTGATAATGATAATGATGATGACCATGATATTGATGCTAATACTGATAAAAATGAATTTCCCTTACAGGTGATGTTGGGGGAGGGGGAGGATGTTTCTCTAGAACAGAATGTCCCTGACCTACCGGTGTCCCGTGGCAATTTTGGGAGTGAGCAATTGCAAGACCCCACTCTTAAACATGCCAGGGAGAATAAACTGTTCTGAATGAGATCCCACAAGAGCCCGGCTCTGATGAAAAAATTTCCCCATTTTGCCATGAACAATGACCTGCTATACAGGGTCACTAAAGTAAAGGGAGAGGCTGTGAGTCAGCTCCTAGTACCTAAGCCATATAGAAGTATGGTGTTAGGTTTGTCCCATAACCACGTGCTGGGTGGGCACCTGGGGATGGACAAGACCCAGGAAAGAATCCTCCAGAGGTTTTACTGGCCAGGGGTTTATCGAGATGTGGAGGATTATTGCAAAACCTGCCCCACGTGTCAGATAAATGCTCCGGTGTCTCACTTCCGCAGTCCATTAATCCCGCTGCCGGTTATAGAGATACCATTTGAAAGGGTAGCGATGGACTTGGTAGGTCCTATTGTAAAATCAGCCAGGGGGTACCAATACATACTAGTGGTACTTGATTACGCAACCCGGTACCCCGAGGCTGTCCCTTTAAGAAATATGGCATCTAAAAATATTGCACGGGAACTCTTTTATATGTTTTCCAGGACAGGAATCCCTAAAGAGATCCTCACGGACCAAGGCACACCTTTTATGTCTAAGGTGATGAAGGAACTGTGTAAGTTGCTTAAAATCTCGCACCTTCGGACATCCGTGTATCACCCACAGACGGATGGGCTGGTTGAACGTTTTAACAAAACGTTGAAACATATGTTAAAGAAAGCAGTAGAGAAAGATGGGCGGGACTGGGACTACCTGTTACCCTACTTAATGTTTTCGGTCAGAGAGGTGCCCCAGGCCTCTACGGGGTTTTCTCCCTTTGAGTTGGTATATGGGCTTGCTAGACATAGCCAAGGAAGTATGGGAAACCGAGACAACTCCATATAAGAGTGTTATAGAGCATATTGCCCAGATGCAAGAGAGGATGGCTAAAGTTATGCCGTTGGTTAAGAATCATCTGCAGAGAGCCCAAGAAGCTCAAAGCAGGGTATATAATCGGTCAGCAAAAATTAGGACTTTCAACCCCGGGGATCGAGTCCTAATCCTAATTCCCATGGTGGAAAGTAAGTTTTTGGCCAAGTGGCATGGCCCATACGAGATAGTACAGAAAATGAGCGAGGTCACTTACAAAGTACACCAACCTGGGAGACGAAAGCCCTACCAGGTGTACCATGTCAATTTGATCAAGTCCTGGAGGGACAGAGAGTCATTGTTGGCCTCGGGTGAAGTAGAGAAAGGGTTGAAACCATCTCTACCTCCTGTGACCATTGGTGAGACATTGTCCGTGCACCAAAAACAGGAAGTACGGGAGTTTCTGCAGAAAAATCAGCAGAGGTTTTCTGACTTACCCGGCCGGACTTCTCTCGTAAAACACCATATCGAGACCGAGCCCGGTACTAAGGTCAAGATAAAACCGTACAGAATTCCCGAAGCCCGCAGAAAGATAGTCTCTACTGAAATCAAACGCATGCTAGACCTCGGGGTCATTGAGGAGGCCCAAAGCGAGTGGTGTAGCCCGATTGTCCTGATCCCAAAACCTAATGGAACCTGGAGGTTCTGTAATGATTTCAGAAAGTTGAACGAAGTGTCGAAATTTGACGCCTACCCGATGCCACGGGTAGACGAGCTAATCGAGAGGTTAGGGGGTGCCCGCTATATTACAACCCTCGATCTGACAAAAGGGTACTGGCAGATACCCCTGTCTGAGGAAGCAAAAGAAAAAACGGCCTTTGCAACCCCGGAAGGTTTGTTTCAGTATCTCGTGATGCCATTCGGGTTGCATGGGGCCCCAGCTACTTTTCAGAGGCTTATGGATCTGATCCTGCGCCCGCATCAAGCCTATGCGGCTGCCTACCTGGATGATGTGGTAATTTTCAGTTCCGATTGGGAGAGCCACCTCGCTAAGGTACAAGCCGTCTTAGACTCGATAGGCGGAGCTGGGCTGAACATAAACCCAGAGAAATGTGCCATTGGCCTAGAAGAAGCCAAGTACCTGGGCTATGTCATTGGCAGGGGGCTAATTAAGCCACAAATCGATAAGGTAGAGGCAATTCAGAATTGGCCTATACCCCTCACAAAACGACAGGTCAAAGCGTTTCTGGGCATCACTGGGTACTATCGCAGATTCGTACAAAATTATGCCTCCATTGCGGCCCCATTGACCGACCTGACAAAAGGTGGGAAGTCAAAAATGATAGATTGGAATCCAGAGGCAGAAAAAGCATTTCAGTCGTTGAAAAAGGCTTTGTGTCAAAGACCAGTTCTGGTCACCCCTAATTTCAGGGAAGAGTTTCTGGTTCAAACTGATGCCTCTAATGTGGGGTTAGGAGCGGTGTTGTCGCAGGTCGTGAAGGGTGAAGAACACCCAGTAATGTATCTAAGTCGAAAAATGACACCGGCTGAACAAAATTATGCCATTGTGGAGCGAGAGTGCCTCGCAATCAAATGGGCGTTGGACTCACTGCGTTATTACCTCTTGGGTAGGAAATTTAAATTGCAGTCAGACCATGCTCCTCTGGCATGGATGAAGCAGAACAAGGAAAGGAATGCCAGGGTGACAAGGTGGTTCCTTTCGCTTCAGGAATTTAATTTCTCGGTCGAGCATAGACCTGGGAAATTACAGGGTAATGCTGATGCCTTGTCCAGAGTTCACTGTCTCTTTGGAGTTGTTGACCAGCCCTCCGGTCTGGAGAAGAGGGGGGGGATATGTGAGACAGTGAAGGGGTGCGTACTGGACGGGGTGTATATTTCCCCCAGGTTTCTTAGCTGGGGCGCATAAAAAGTAGGTTGTCAGTGCGGTGTTCACTCCATTCCCATCTGGGACAGGTTTGCAGTTCAGCCCAGAGTGAACACAGCTGCTTAATTAGACAGCCATAAGTACCTGCTTGGAAGTTCAGAGGAGGCTCTCTCTCAGTCTGGATCTGACTTCAGACGCCATTGGAGCCTCATGTGAGCTGCACGCTGGTAACTACTGAACATATGTGTTGTTTTGGGAACAGACTATTAGAATCTGGACCCGGATAGAAAGGGAAATATAACTAAGTGTAATTAGTGGCTGTGTGTCGACCCGCCACCACAATTGTGGGTTACCAGAGCAATGGGGTACTCAGAGCCGAGCCCATGGAAGTCTATGGGAGTTGTCACAGGTAGCTGTGGCTCGGTCTGTGGCCCTGGCGGTCTGGCGTATGTTGGGGGAATATTTACAGGGGATATTTATATACAGTTCGTGACGCCACCTGTAGTATTCTGGTAATTAGTACCAGCGCTGCTGTAGATCTCTGAGGGGATGGTGATGCAGCTAGATGTCGGGTCCCCTACAGGTGGGACTCTTCCCTCAGGTCGGTAGTTAGGTAGGGATTGTGCAGGCATGCAAATCAATAACTCAGTCTCACACGGTCAGTGTCTTTCCATACCTTTACTTGCAAGATGATAAGGCAGGTCCCAGGGAGGCTGATGGGGTTGATGGAGGATGAGCTTTGAGGCAACAGCTAAGCAAGTTAGGGGCCTCCTTTACTGTCCAATGAAGATGAGTACGACCAGCCTGAAGCGTAGTCCCCTCTATGATTCCAGCTTATCCAAAGCTGTGCTTCCCAGTCAATTTAGTGTTAGGAGCCTTTCTATGAGGGAGCTGAATTCTTATTTTGTCCTGCAGAAACTCAAAGTCTTCACTTCCCCTGACCCCAGTTACGTACTGACTATAAGGGGTGTTTGCCGCGACCTAGGGTCGGTAAATCTCTGGTTTTCTCTTCACTATGCTTGTAGCTAATAGTGATCCTTCGGTCTCCAGTAACCGGTAGCAATGTGCAGGACTCTTCCAAGCCAAACGCACTTTTCCAATAATCTTCCTTCCACTTTGCCCTTCGATTTGCTCGACTCTTAATAGTTAGTTCAGTCTTTCTTCCAGTGGGGCACAGCTCTGACTAGACTAAGGTGAATTAGACCACCTGTACCAGCCTCCACGTTCTGAACTGATGACAGGCTCAAACTGGACACGTCTACTCTGTCCAAGGACAGGAAACTGACTGACTAAATCACTCCCTTCCACACCCCTGCTGGGTGTGTCAGAAGTGTCCATGATGTCATGAAGAGACCTTAACTGTTACCTCTCCACTCATCCTCCTGGTATTGTGTACCAGGGCTACACATTCCCCCATGGTAAACGACAGCACTCCCGGGCTGTAAAATATAAAAGAGACATTTTGTTTATGCAAGAAAACATTAAACAATTAAACATTGGTTCGTCCCATCCGGGAGGTGAGGATATCTTGAACGTTGCAAACATTATAGAAAAATACAAGTATTAAATAGCATTCAATAAATATACAGTATACTTGTGAAGGACCCGCACCAAACCTTCAACGTGGGTCCTGGGTGGGCTGCAGGACATCCAATTGCAGACCTCACTCAGTGCCACACCACACGGGTTTTTGGTTCAGAGGTAAGTCAAAGTTTCATGTGAAACCATTAAAAAGGCACAAAGTGCAACTATTTACAGGATACAGTTTTTGGGCTGGCTCAGTCCTCAGCCTCTGAGTCCATTGTTAAACGAAGACATAATAGGGAAAAACACATTTATATATATAGACTTTTACAATGTTCACATAAATTCGTTATAACTACTGCTGATATCTAATGGGTAATTTCCCTTTTGTGATTCTCTCTGATCTACGTGGTGTAGTTTCAGGTATATCAAGTTGCGATCTGTCTGCACTGCGTAACGGCAAACTATAGAACTGCCTTAATCTTTCTATGGATCTGGCAAGCGTACTGATGGCTGGGCGGTGTGAGTCAGCTTCACCAGGGGATCCCATAGTATGGGGCGCTGCTTCAGATGATCCATCTTGAGGTTCCACAGGTTGAGGTGTTGCTGGGATGGGTAACTCCTGAGCGGGCTCAACTGGCACCACAGGCACAACTGGAGGTAGAACTTCCTCTTGTGGCTGATAAAACTGCAACACTGGAATTATCACAGCATCTCCCAGTCGGGGCCAATCCGCAGGAAAATCTCCCAGATCGGTGTGTATGACCTCTTCCTTTCTTTCTCTTTGATTGAGGACAGGGTTCTTTTCACAACTCTTTAAGTGTTCTGGACACAACTTCAAATGATCTCTGGACACAGTGGTTGTTGTTCTTCCTCCGTCTTTACTGACGACACAAACTTTTCTGTTGTCATATTTAGAATCTTGTATGACGTAGGGTTCTTGCTCCCACTGATTATCCAATTTGTGCATCTTCCTTTTTCTTTTTAATACTACCTCTCCAGGCATCAAAGGCTTGGCAGGAGCATTTCGGTTGTAAACATCTTCCTGTTTCTCCCGTGCCTTATTAAGACTTTCCTCTACACAGATTTGTACTCTTCTGTATTGCTCTTGCCGATTGACGTCCCAGTTTTCAACAGCGTCGTCTGCCTCCGGTTCTACCACTCCAAGTTCTAAATCCATTGGTAGTTTTCCGGGCCTTGCTCTCATAAGATAGGCTGGAGTGCAGTTAGTTGAGCTTACAGGTATATGGTTGTACAAATCAACCAAATCAGGTAGTAAATCCGGCCATCGATTCCTGTCTTCCAACGGTATGGATCTCAACAAGTCAAGGACAATATGGTTCATCTTTTCACAAAGACCGTTGGTTTGAGGGTGGTATGGTGTTGTTCTTATTTTCTTGCACCCGTACATGTGGCAGAATTCCTTGAATAAATCGGCTTCAAAAGCAGGTCCCTGATCGGTTAAGACTTGCTCGGGATACCCATGCGGTCTGCAGAAACTTGCTTGAAAGGTCTTCGCTGCCGTCACTGCGGTCTGGTCTTTCACTGGAACGACTACCAGAAATCTGGAGTAATGGTCCACCATGGTCAAGGCGTATGAGTATCCAGATCTACTTGGCGACAATTTGACGTGGTCCAGGGCCACAATCTCCAGGGGACGAGTCGTCCGGATAGGTTGCAGGGGTGCCTTCTGACTACCGTAGTCCTTTCTTCTGAGACCACAGGGTCCACAGTTCCGACACCACCTCTCGATGGAGCTGCGCATCCCTACCCAGTAGAACCGGCATCTCAACAGGGTCTCCAGCTTCCTCCAGCCAAAGTGTCCTGCTTGATCGTGGTATGCTTCCAACACCATTGGGACGTCTGCCTTGGGGACCACGATTTGCCAGACCATCTCATGGGTTCTGGGGTTGACGTATCTCCTGCACAACTTCTCACGGTATAGGAACAACCTGCTTTTCTCGTTCCACAGGAGCTTGGCTGACATAGGTGCATCCTTTTCCAGAGAGGAGCCTTCCTGTCTTAACAACTCCTTGATGCGGCTGACCACTGGATCACTGTCCTGAGTCTCTTTCCAGCTATGATGGGGTAAAGGATTTAATGTTGCACCATACTGCTTTCTGTGGACTCGATGCTCGTGGACTACCCCATTTCGATGGAACGCAGGTAGCTCAATTTCTTCCAGGTCGTCCGATTCTTCTTCCGTGTCAGAGTCATGCGGCCTTCGGGACAACGCATCAGCATTAGCATTCTTTCGACCTGCCCGGTACTTGATAGTAAACTGGTAATTGGACAACCGAGCCATCCATCGCTGCTCCATGGCACCCAGCTTGGCGGTTTCCAGGTGCGTTAAGGGGTTGTTATCTGTAAACGCAGTGAACTTATTGGAGGCCAGATAGTGCTTAAATCTTTCAGTAATGGCCCAGACCAGCGCCAGAAACTCTAGCTTGAAGCTGCTATAATTTTCCGGATTCCTTTCAGTTGGCCTGAGTTTTCTGCTGGATATGCGATGACTTTTTCTTGGCCATTCTGCTTCTGACTGAGAACTGCTCCCAAACCTTCATTACTGGCGTCGGTGTACAACAGGAACGGTTGGCTGTAATCAGGATAGGTTAAGATCTCATCACCTGTCAGGATCTCTTTCATCTTTTGGAATGCTTCAGCCTGTTCTTTACCCCAATTGAAAGGAGGGTTTCTGCTCTTTAGGGATTGTCCTACTAGGAGGTCCTGTAAAGGGGCTGCCTTCTTCGTGTAATCTTTCACGAATCTCCTGTAGTAACCCGTTAGTCCAGGAACTGTCGCACTTCCTTAAGGTTTTTCGGCTCCGGCCACTTCTGGATGGCGGTGACTTTCTCTGGGTCCGGCGCTACTCTTCGAACTGACGATGTGCCCCAAGTATTGTACCTTCTGTTTGAGTAGATGGCATTTTGAGGGTTTTAATTTCATCCCATACCTGGACAGGGACTCAAACACTTCTGCCAGGTGCTTCGATGGTCCTCATATGTCTTGGAATACACGATAAACGTCGTCTAGGTATAGCAGCACGGTTTCAAAATTGAGATGTCCCAGACAATTTTCCATCACTCTCTGAAATGTTCCTGGGGCACTACTGAGCCCAACGGCATTCTGTCGAACTCACAGAGCCCCATTGGGGTGGTGAAAGCCGTTTTCTCACGATCCTCCTCAGCCACAGCCACTTGCCAGTAACCACTAGTCAGATCAAGGGTAGAAAAGTAGTTAGCGTTTTCAGAGCAGCTAATGATTCCACTATGCGCGGTAACGGGTATGCATCCTTGTGTGTTATGCGGTTCACCTGCCTGTAATCCACACACATTCTCATACTACCATCTTTCTTTTTAACCAGAACTAGAGGGGCTGCCAGGGACTACAACTATCCCTTATCACCCCAGCTTTCTTCATATCATTCAACATTTCTTTAGCCTTCTGATAATGAGCTGGAGGTATGGGCCTATACCGCTCTTTGATGGGAGGATGATTGCCAGTAGGGATATGATGTTGTACTCCCTTAATTGTCCCAAAATCAAGTGGATTTTTGCTAAACACTTGGGCGTACTCTTGCACCACCCGTAATTCCCCTTGCTTCTGGTGAGCGGGAGTGGTGTCCGTCCCAACATGGAGTTGCTGACACCATTCCCACCTGGGTTGCTGGGTCATTGTCCTCCTCTATTTGACAGGAGTCTAAGGACTCAGCCGGGAGAATAGAATTATTGTCGACAGCATGTAGTTTAGCAATGGTTGCATAACGGGGTAAGTTTACCTCATCATCTCCCCAATTGAGAAGCCGTACCGGTACTCTTCCATTCACCACCTCTACTACTCCTCTAGCAGTCATAAGTGTAGGTCTATGTTCTGAATGGTGGGGTTCTACTACAGCTTGGTAATTCTGTCCTCTCGACCTATGGCTGCCCTGCACCAAATGATCATTTCACTCATTGGGGGTATCACAATAGGATCCGAGTCAGTGACCGTACATTACCAATTTCGCCGTCGGTAAGCTTCGCTTGCTGCTGACACACCAGGGCCCGGATCTCTCTTTGGATTACTCCTCTCTGCTTGGTCGGGCAATCTCAGCGAGCTGTTGGAGTAAGAACACAACTTCTCCCAAACAATTACCGATAATGTTAGTACCCAAAATGATATTTAAACCGTTCTCCTCATTTACAGTCTTTACTACCAGAAGCCCTTGGTCTTTCAACTCCTCTCTGCCCACCTTTACATCTACACATTTTGTTCCGAGTACTTCTACAGGAAGACCATTCGAAGCATACACAGTAAAGTCAAGGCTCGGAGGTTTAAGACTGTCCATTGACCAGTACTTGGTATATAGAGCATCAGGTTTAGGGTCACCTGGGACCCAGTGTCTAACAATGCTGGAACAGCAATACCATCTAGAATAATAGACAGGTTAGGGTCGCCCGCCCACATACCTGCGGTTCCAGTCTAGGGGGCCTGACGGGTATTCTCCTGGGTGTTGGCCCTTGGACCCAGGTTCTGCCCGTTTAAAGGACACTGTGTAGACAGATGACCTTTCCGGTTGCAGCGGTAACAGATGATCTCTCGACGAGAAGGGTGTTGATCAGAGGTTGCTCCATGGGGGTGGCGTTGTCCCCCTCGGGGGGGCGACGTCTTCTTTCTTCTCCGGTGCATCCACGGAACGTCCTCTGGGCAGTCAGCTAACAAGATCTTCCCTTCCTCTTCTTTCCGCAGCTGTAGGGCACTCATCACAGCGGCCAGATTTTTAGTCAGCTGGCGCACCTCTGAGCGCAGACAGTCCAATTCACTAGGAGGTGTCACCTGCGTTTTGGTTTCTGCCACTAGCGGGGAACAGGGGGTTACTGCCGGTTCCAGAGTGACTTCACCCTGATGATGTTGGGTGGCCACCTCAGGTTTGCCCAGGGGCCGCAGCCCTTTTATTGCATGTCCTTTAGGGCATCAAAGGTAGCATCCGGATGATCTAAGGACCACCAATTTACAGTTCTGCGTTCCTCTGGGGATCTCAATCCCTGTATAAATTGTTCTTTCAGCATTCTATTCTCGTCGATAGCATTTAAATTGTTAATTTGCTTGAGGGCTCTCAGGGCTCCCTGTAGTCGGCAAGCATAGTCCCGGATGCTGTCACCTGGCTGTTGTGAACAGTGATAGAAGGCCATCCGGAGATCCGTTTCTGTGCGGTCTTCAAATATGGCATGAAGCTTCAGGAAGATCGCAGGCACCGACTCCTGATCAACGGTATCCCAAGTCTCCACTTCCCTCTCAGCAGCGCCAGTTAGCTGCCCTATTAGCACAGCAGCTTTTTGTCTCTCAGGCATGGAGTACATTTCTAGGATGCTGCATAACTTCCGCTTGAAGCCTGCTAATGTGCCTGGCTCACCGCTGTATTGGGGAAGCCATTTCGCCCCAGGCATATATGGGAGCGTTAGTGGCATGATCGGGACTACCGGACTGGGTGCTGGACCTGCACCCCCATCTGGCGCTACAATACCAGACGGTGCGGGATTGGGGACTCCGGCCGGGGCCGCACTGTCAGCCGGTTGTTGTGACATCTTAGCGCCCCCTTGGTTAAACGGAGCCTACCGGTTTCAGATGCTGCTACTTCACAGGCACCGCAGTGGGAACAGGACCTTCGTCGCAGGCGCTCTGATGTCAGAGCGTTCATTTTCCTGTCGCAGGACCTGCCGCTCTATTTTGCGATGCAATTTGCGATGCGGATTGCAATGCAGATTGTGATGCAGTTTGCTATGCGGATTGTGATGCAGATTGCTATGCAGTTTGCGATGCGGTTTGCGATGCAGATTGCGATGCGGTTTGCGATGCGGTTTGCTATGCAGTTCGCGATGCGGTTTGCAAAGCAGATTGCTATGCAGTTTGCGATGCGGTTTGCGACGCAGATTGCTATGCAGTTTGGGGTGCAGGTTGGGGGCGTGTCCAAGACTTTGCACGCTTTTTCAGGTCCGCCCACCTTCTTCTCCAGCGCCTGAGGGCGCGAATATGGCGGCAAAATGGCGGATTTTAGCGCCAAACAATAGCAACAGTCTTTTTCATCAAAACACTCCACAGGCACACAGGGCTCGCAATGCTGCAAGTTTCGGATCCTGTTCGTGACGCCAAGTTTTTGTGTCGACCCGCCACCACAATTGTGGGTTACCAGGGCAATGGGGTACTCAGAGCCGAGCCCATGGAAGTCTATGGGAGTTGTCACAGGTAGCTGTGGCTCGGTCTGTGGCCCTGGCGGTCTGGCGTATGTTGGGGGAATATTTACAGGGGATATTTATATACAGTTCGTGACGCCACCTGTAGTATTCTGGTAATTAGTACCAGCGCTGCTGTAGATCTCTGAGGGGATGGTGATGCAGCTAGATGTCGGGTCCCCTACAGGTGGGACTCTTCCCTCAGGTCGGTAGTTAGGTAGGGATTGTGCAGGCATGCAAATCAATAACTCAGTCTCACACGGTCAGTGTCTTTCCATACCTTTACTTGCAAGATGATAAGGCAGGTCCCAGGGAGGCTGATGGGGTTGATGGAGGATGAGCTTTGAGGCAACAGCTAAGCAAGTTAGGGGCCTCCTTTACTGTCCAATGAAGATGAGTACGACCAGCCTGAAGCGTAGTCCCCTCTATGATTCCAGCTTATCCAAAGCTGTGCTTCCCAGTCAATTTAGTGTTAGGAGCCTTTCTATGAGGGAGCTGAATTCTTATTTTGTCCTGCAGAAACTCAAAGTCTTCACTTCCCCTGACCCCAGTTACGTACTGACTATAAGGGGTGTTTGCCGCGACCTAGGGTCCGGTAAATCTCTGGTTTTCTCTTCACTATGCTTGTAGCTAATAGTGATCCTTCGGTCTCCAGTAACCGGTAGCAATGTGCAGGACTCTTCCAAGCCAAACGCACTTTTCCAATAATCTTCCTTCCACTTTGCCCTTCGATTTGCTCGACTCTTAATAGTTAGTTCAGTCTTTCTTCCAGTGGGGCACAGCTCTGACTAGACTAAGGTGAATTAGACCACCTGTACCAGCCTCCACGTTCTGAACTGATGACAGGCTCAAACTGGACACGTCTACTCTGTCCAAGGACAGGAAACTGACTGACTAAATCACTCCCTTCCACACCCCTGCTGGGTGTGTCAGAAGTGTCCATGATGTCATGAAGAGACCTTAACTGTTACCTCTCCACTCATCCTCCTGGTATTGTGTACCAGGGCTACACAGCTGGACAAGCCCAGGCTTTATGTTTATGATTTGGTTTTAATTTATGTTCTGTTTGCTGTGGACTTTAATAAAACTGGTTGCGGCCAGTTTTTAACAGAACCACTGTCTGTGAATGGTCTCTTTATGCCACTCCGTCTCCCCAAGACGGCGATCCCAGAGCTATATCCCCTGAAAAGCTTACAGAGCGTTAAGGATTTCCCTGTGTTCCTCTGTTAGTAAAGGTGCCACCTCTGTTTGCATAAAGTTTAGAATATAGTCCCCCTCTCTCTTCTCCGCTTTGTACAGGGAGCCAAAAAATGATCTAAATTCCTCTACAATCTCCTCATTCTCTGTCAACACTCTGCCCTCTTTGGTCCGAATTTTGTGAATCCTTGTGTGATGACATCTACTACATTTAGCAGCCTGTGTATAGCTGTGCTTCCCTTCCCCCTCCCAGCTCAGGCTCAGTGTAATCTGAGCTGCCAGCGCTGGAGTTTCCCGCCTCACCGCAGGGGGTCTGCATTGTCTGCCCATGTGCTTTTCCTCCCATAGCAGCCATTTTGAGAATTCATTCTTTTTGGGTTATAACACGGTGGGAATTTGCGTTAGAAACACGCAAGTTACTGTTTTGAAACATGCGCCCGACAGGCATCGTTCCCGTGGTACTGGTGAATCCGTAACTCCAACAGAACCCAAGAAATGGAATTCTCGGATGCCCCATGAACTATCTCACCCAAGTTTGGGCTCATTTGAACCGTCATTTTAAAGTAAGATCATTGATAGGTCTGCCATTCTTCTGCGAGGTTCTCAGGATGAAGTATGCTCCTGATAATCTTCCAGAACTAAAACTAGAACTTCTATCCCTGGGAGGTGGCCAGAAAAACCATCCCCTTTTGTGAGGTCAGCAGCCCACAGGTATAGGTCTTGCGGTGAGCCCCCCCTTGTTCATTCCTTGCTGTGACGACTTGACTAAGAGACCTGCAAATGAACTATGACGTGTGGCTCCTCCCCCAGCCTGGCTTGCCTGTAAATGATATAAGTACCATGTAAGTTTTTCACTTTTAATCCCGCTTATTTTTAACCGTAATTATACATAACTGTATTGCCTCAGCTTGTTACCTTTCTTTTAAACTATAAGCACTGCCTGCATTTTAAGGAATAAACCTATAAATTTATTAGTTGTTTCTCCTGCTCTATAAACGAATTTGCACGTGCCTGAAGTACTACGCTACTGTTTTGGGGTTGCTACGGACCCTCTTGATAAATTGTTCATTAAGTAAATCGTAGCTGGTGGCAGCTAAAAGGAAGGGGTGTAAAGTGTTAACCTATTGGGTGGCGTTGGCAGTGACGGAGCGGGTTTTATAAGTGTATTGCCTGGCTGCGGCCCGGAGTAATTATAATTCCCTCACTGCAGCGTGCCCAATAGCCAGCACACATCCAAGTGACCCGTCTGGCGACTAATTATCCTAGGTGCAGTTCCCTGACTGACCTGAGGGTAAGGGGGGCGCCAGAGAGCTGCAAGTTCCTAAGTGGAAGGGGGATAATTATAAATCCCTGCAGTTTACTGGGTCGGACGGCAGCAGCCGTCGTGTGTGTGCGCGTTTTCGTCACATTCGCGGCACGGAGGGATCACAAGCCGTGATACCCCGGGCTACCGTGTGGCGGACCGTGTGCACGTTTCATCACACCTTGTGGCCTTTCTATATGGTCTAGTAAGAGATGCAAGTAATTTGC